>OY728126.1:1012108083-1013308083 GCA_963277665.1 Viscum album
ATTATCTCCCTTTGATCCATGTGTCACGTTCATGTGATCCCCAGTCAAAATCATTCAGGATGTTGGGGAGATATATCAATTTAAGTCCTTATTCTATCATTAAAAGATAATTCATTTAAATTCTGAAATTTTTTGGGTATTTATAAGATCATGGAATGAATTTTTTATCACATAACAACAGAAAAAAAACTTCTAATAATATGATTCATCATATTGAAATCATTAATAAAACTAAGATCCAAAATTCAATGGTCAAGACTCCTTAAACATCCTAAAAAACTCATATTTTTACTTGATTTGATTTTAACATGGAATTACCATATATATTTTGGTGTGGCCATTTAATTTCTTATATATAAATATTTCATGTATATTTCATGGATTTGGAACTTGTGATTTGATCTTCTCTATTATGGTGTTTTTTGTAGATTTTGGTGGGATAGTATTCAACTCTTACTGAAAGGCCTATATTGAAAAATCATGACTCGCAATCATAGAGCAATGCCAATTTAGGATATAGCCAATGTTTCCTAAAAAATCAGGGTGTAAAAAGTATGTTATTTAGTATCATAAAAATCCATTACACTATGATGGATCAGTAAAATTATTCAACTAATTACTTCAAAAATGAATCATGGCATAAATTCATTTCACTGTGACTTCATCCAATAATATTTTTACTAAATTATTTTATGGCCATGTATTTATTTATAACTCTAGTATTTTATGGTGTCTATAATATATTCCAAACATCATTATGATTTCTATGAAAAAACTCAAACTTTTCCGCCAATCATGATCCTCATTCTTAATTGTCTTTCTTCTTAATCTAAGTGATATTCCAAGCTCCATATCAATCATAAGGATATCTTCTAAAAAAGCAACCAAATGAATATATATATATATATATATTAATTGATTTTGTATTTAAAAACTCCTCATCATAGATAGAATCTATAACTAACTCATTTTAGAGTTTATGCCACCAAACCATCAGTTTGGATAGTATTTGTGAGATATCTCCATCCCTTGATGAGAAATCATCCTTATAGCCAATTAAAACTTCCGTGATCATCAAAAATTACCATGATAAATATTTTTTCCATACTCCATGTGATTATCTATTATTAATGAGTTCTTTATGATCTATTCAGGGAATAAAATCTTTCAATAACATGATTTCAAAATATCTCCATTTATCAATTTATGAATCTCCTCTATGATCCAATCAAGGAATGTGATAGACTCCAATGGATTCTTGATTTCCATTGATAACATTGAATATACTTATATAATTTTCTCATATATTATTGGATGGGATAGAAAAACTTTTCAAATGGTTTTGATCATCAAATATAATTAAAATACCACCCATGATATAGCTAGGGATCCGACCATGGTTATGTATCATGAACAGCTTCAGAAAACACTCATTGTTATTTGAGTTGTCATTTATTATTTCATGGGGAGTTTATAAAATGAAATCATTGAAAAAAATGGGAAAAAATTGAAATAGAAAATTAAATGGAAATGAAAAAAAACAAATAAATAAATAATAAGTGTTAATAAGAAAGAATCATCTCATGCGAGACATATAAATGAGAATCTCACTACATCTATTAATTTAACATACCATTATAAAATATTTATATCCCTCCATAAAAACATACAACCATTAATAACTATTATGTGAATATGTAATGCACTGGAAACCCTATAGTAAACCACATAATCACCACTTACATTGGTAATTGAATGGAAGAATCCTCCAGTGAGAGCACCACCCACTAACCTCCCTAGTGTGCAATCACATCCATTTAAAACCACTCCGATTACCAAACTAGTGAAAGATAGAATGAATGAAATGTTTGTTACTAATTGGAAGAAAAAATAATAAGAATGAAGAGGAAGATCTAATATGACTTAACAAACTCCCCTAAACCTCACTAAATTCTTAGTATGAGAAAAAAATAGAAGGTATTGGATAAAAGATTTAAACTCACAACATTCCACCTCAGGTGATACATAGTTTTCCATATACTCTCGAATAGAAGTATGATATTGATTTTATGAGAGGAATAAATTCATAGCATAGAAAAAAAATTGAGAATAAAAGTAATGATAATTAAAATAAAATTAAAAAATTAAAAAATTATAAACTAATCCAAAGAAATGTGAAGAGCCCAGGTTTGGAATTCTCTATAATGGAATTATAAAAATGTTTAAATAGGGATCGAGGTCTCCTCTCTAAATCCTAATAAATTTAAGTTACCATGAACTCCAACCCTGACTTCCCTCTAAGTGAAACAGATGGGGGTGTGGATTTATCCTTATTAAGAATAGTCTCAAATTTTCCTCAATGTTCTTAGTTCCTCCATGTAATGTCCCACCCCTTCCACGTTGGGTTGAGAAGGAGGTGAGATGCTAATTGGCCTTAGGAGACATTCCCAAGGCAAGAAAAGATATAAATTAATGTCGAGGGATTCAAGAACAAGTGGGTAACAATTTTCCCTTACAATGAAATCAACCAACCAAATGAGTAATAACCAACCAAACTACATAATACATGTCAACAGGGTTTACAATTTGAAAAACCAAAATACCAATACTACCAAGAAACAAGAATCTATAATTAGAGTACCAAGAGGAAGACTAAAAAACCAAAATCCAAGAACATATGAAACAATTACACAACTCCAAATCCAAGATCCATTCTCTAAGCACAAAAAACCACCCAAGAATCATTATGAACTCATAAAAAAGTGAGATGATTTACCTTTAATAGTGTCTCAAAAAACAACATCTACAAAAGCCCCAACTTTCCACATAAGGGGGTGAGTACAAATACTCAGTAGTTTTTCCCAAATGAATTACTTACACAAGAAAATTGGATAAAACCATTATCACATTTATATAAAATAGTTTCTACAAAACATTAAATAGTTTAACAATTGATAACAATCTAAACACACCCTTACCAATTCATTTCCACCAAACTCCCTATAGCCCAAGGGAAAGCCAAAAAGAAATCCATAATCCATTTCACCATCACATATTAGCACAATAATTATAGATTTACTAGCCACAATATTTATCAAAATATATCTATAAAGTTTCACACACTCAACTCGGTGTAATAATCATTGTGGAACATCTCGTCCAAGATCATTTACTACTTTCCAAATTTAGTGGTATTTCCCAACCACTTACCCTTGATGGAGGCCCCTCCATCTACTATCCATCCCCTTATTATAGTTAGTCTTCCCACCCACTTCCCATCCATTTCAATCACATTCACAAACACTTAACCATCAATTAGTATAAAACTCACCAAGCAACAACATGATGAAAACAAGCAATTCCAAACCAAACAATCCCTTAGAAAATTATCCATGCTACATTACCATCAGTAAAAAAAATCCCTTTTTATTGAAAAATATTTTCATAAATCATTTTTATAAACCAAACCAAGCAACTAATTTTAAAATATTCATTTTAAAATAATATAATAAGAACATATCACTACAATATCCCATTTTTTCCAAAATTCTACAAATCATTGAAATATGAATTTACAACAAATTTCGAACATCCTAATAACAATTAATTTCAAGAAAATAAAATTTATTGAAAACAATGATTCTAGTTCTATCTAAATGGATTCAATATAGAATCCACCTACCTTAGGGTTTTGGTGAAATTGACCCACCGAACACCAAATTCAGGAAAAACTCTTCCAAAACTGCCTTAGATCCCTTTCCCTAACATCAAAAGGCCTCAATTTCATCATTTTAGGCAAAAAATACTAGATATACATGAAATGGGTGTATATATATATAAAATTAGAGAGGATTGGAATTGGATCAAAGTAAAACCAAGAAGTAACCAAGAGACAAGGCTTATTGTAAGAGAATCACCTTCACCGCACCTTGAAACCCCTTTGAATCACTTCTAAAATGGGTGAGAGAGCCCCTATAACTCATGATAACAAAAAACCCTAAGTGAGGCTCAAGTGGGAGGAATAATGGGGGGTTTGGGGAAAATCCAGACCAATCTTGGTTTTAAAAACCCAATTTTTATTTCCATGCATGGTTAGCTCGCATGGTTAAGAAAACCGTGTGCTAACCATGGGTATGCTATTGCCTTGAAGGGTACTTCACATGGCCTCCTCACATGGTTAGAAAAACCATGTGAAAATCATGAGAAGGCCCACTTCCACATGCTTCATGGTTACCAAGGGATTCTTTACAATTTCCCCGAACCGTTATAAAACCATACACCCCTTAAAAAAGCTTCCAAACATTTCCAAAACCATCCCAAACTCTCTCAAACATTACCCAAAAACATTAAACGCATAAAAATTTATAAAAGGGTTACATACACAAAAAGAGGGATTATAAATACCCCACACAATTGTACTTTTTGTCCTCATAAAGTAGAGAACCACTTCTTTTGTTAAGAGATTGGGTCATTCCTCGGCCATCTCTTTTTCCAGCTTTGAATTCTCCTCCATAATCTGACTATGCTGCCAAAAAACCCAAACTAGACTGATGATTTTACAATAAATGACTTTCTATTGCCTATCCGAAATCCATAATGAAATGATCACCAACGAAGCATCCAGCTCTAACTCAACATGATCCCATCAAATCGCATGGTCATCATCTGGATGATACTTTTTCAATTGAGAAACATGGTACACATTGTGAACCACAATAAACTATGGTGGGAAATCCAACCTATATTCCACCTCTCCAAATCATTCAAGAATCTAAAAAGGCCCAATAAAAATTGGAGATAAATTTCCCTACTTCCCAAACCAAATATGTCCAAGCCTAGAATATATTATCAAAAACACATGATTTCCCACCTCGAATGACAATGACCGTCGGTGATGGTCCGTGTTCAATTTCTGAAGACTCTGCGTCGTCCCCATTATTTTCTTGATCGATATAATTTTCCCCATCATCTATTAAACAAGGATCATCCCAACCAACAAAATTTTACCAGTTTCCTCCCAATAAAGTGGAGAATGACATGGATGCCTATACAATGTTTTAAATTGAGCCATATTTATCGAGGCATGATAACTGTTATTATAAGAGAACTCTACCAACAATAAGTGATCCTCCCATGAACCACCAGAATCCATCGCATATAACTATAACATATATTCCAATGTTTGTATTGTTCTCTTTGATTTCTCATCCATCTAAGGATGGTACACCATACACATCTTCAACTGAGTCCCAAGGGTTTTCTACAAGGATTTCCAAAAATGAGATGGAAACCTTGGAACTTTATTTGAGACAATAGAAATTGGAACACTATTCCTCTTTACCACTTCATGGATATTGATTTTGGATAGATCCTCCACCGTATGAGATTCATGAATAAGGATGAAATGAGCCAACTTTGTGAGCCGATCAAATATCACTCATATGACATTGTGTTTCCTAACCATTCATGGGAGACCTATAAAAAGTACGTAACTATATATTCCCACTTTTATACAAGGATAGGTAAAGATTTGAACATAAATATTGGCCATTGATGCTATGCCTTAACATGCTGATAAGAAAATCATCTCAAAGCAAACTCTACCACTTTTGTTTTCATACCAACCCCCTAAAAATGGGCTTTCAATGCCTTATAAAAATTTTGAATTCCAGGATGTACAACTCATCTAGAATGATGATAAGACCTAATAATTTCATCTTGATAAGCCACTGCTACATCCATATGATTCTGAAAACTGAAAACTGAATGCCCATTCAGTCCCCAACCCTCAAAGGTATCCCCATCATTGACTTTCAACCTCATTTCCATACACTCAAAATCAGATTCTAGTGCCTCTTTAACCAACCCAACCAACTCAAGAAGCACTAGGACCTGAAATAAAACCACCCTATCACCCTGATCCTCACATTCCAACAATATTTCGTCTAAGATTGACATCAACTACCACTATTCTAATGCCTATTTCACCACCTGATCATACAAATTCCTACTTAATTCATCCTCCACCGAATTTCCCTTACTCTATGTATATATAAAGTCAAAATAAAACATTTGTAGATACTATATCCATATCATTTTCCTCATGTTCCAATATCATTGTGAGAAAATATTCTTTAAACTCTTATGATCGGTAAACACCATTAATTTCTCACTGAAGATATAATGATGCCACATCATAACCATATGATCATGTGTAGGGTAGTTATTCTCATACACCCTCAACTATCTTGATCCATATGTAACCACATGATCCCCTTGTATAAGAACACATCTCAAACCTGGTCCTCATGCATCACAATTCACTACGTACCCTTTCCCTAGTGATGGAAAAACCAAGATTGGTGCTGATGTAAGAGGAACCTAAATATTTTCAAAAGATTTATGATACTACTCATTCCATTTAAATGGAAAATTATTCCTTTCCAAAACTATCATTGGTGTGGACAATCTTGAGAAATCATGAAAATAATACTGATAATATCCAGCTAGACCAAGGAATCTCTGTATCTCAAAAACATTATTTGGAAGTGGTGACGAAATAACAACCTTTATCTTTTCTGGATCAACTGAAGTACCATTCTGAGAAATAACATTGCCAATAATATTAACCTCGTGTATCCAAAATCACCCTTTTACAATTTGGAATACAACTGAATATCTCTCAAGATCCCCAGCACTATCTCCATGTGATGCTAATACTCCAACCTTGTCTTGGGATACACCAATATCATCAATTAATACCACAAAAAAAGAATCCATATATCATTGAAATATCTGATTCATAAATTCCATGAACATGGTTAGTGAATTCCTAAGACCAAAGGGCATAACCACATAATCATAATGGTCATATCTACTTCTGAAGGCTGTTTTCAGAATATCCTCCTTCCTCACCTGTGATTGACTATATCCAGACTACCAGTTAATCTTAGAGAACCATTGAGCTCCCCTCAAATGATTGAACAAATCATAAATTTGTGGAAGTGGATATCAATTCTTGATCACAACTTCATTAATCTTATGATAATAAACACATAGCTGAAGAGTTTCATCTGCCTTTTTAACAAACAAAACTGGTATTTCCCATAGAGATGAGCTAGTCCAGATAAACCCCTTGTTTTATAAATCCTCCAATTATACCTTAAATTACCTAAATTCTATTGGATCCATTTAGTAATATGGAAGTGAGATAGGACCGGTCTCTATAAGTAGATCAATTGTAAACTCCAATTATCTCATGAGTGGAAACCATGAGAATTATTCAGGGAATACATCCATAAACTAATCAACCACAACTGAAAAAACTCTTTTCTCAAATCCTTCCATTGATTCCAATAACAAAACCATGAATTGATATGAGATCATGCCCACAGTTGGTTCCAACAATCCTGTTGCAACTAACTATTCATTCTTTTCTCTTTTAAAGAGATTTTGAATGATGGCCTCCATCATAAATCCAACTATTCATGCATAAAAATCAATGTGGGACTTAAACTTTTCTAACCAATCCATTCCTAGGATTATATCATAAACAACCATCTCAAGTACTGAGAAATCCAACATCAATTCAACTCCATCGAAAACTATACAACATGCTCTATACATGATGGCTCGACACTCTCTTTGACCCAGATAAGTTTGAATTTTTAAAACAGAAGGCACCATTTCCATAGTTAAAATTATCAACTCAACAATACAAGAAATAATAAAATAATGGGAAGCACTTGTATAAAAAAACACATTCATCAAGGTAGAATTTAATAGAACTATAACTCAAACTGTGGATGGTTCTGACTGATCATCCATCACAACCTGCTTAGCTCCACACAAATTCTTCATTGGCACACTCTGGTCTTTATTTCCCTACTGAGGAGTCATGGTATTCTTATAATCACCATGAATAACCTTACTATACTGATAAGGGGTATTATACTACCGCTTTCCCATTGAGTCATATGACTCATTTGACCCCTTAGGAGTGTCATGAATACCTGGCCTTAGAGCATAATGATAATACCATAGAAGATTACCCATCCGCTAAGAGTTATGAAATGATCTAGGTTGTGTCATACAATCCTTCTTGATGTGGCCTATAGAATCACACATGAAACATCATGGCATACTGTGAGGCTTCAAAGATAGATTCACCAATCCTACCATCAAATTATATGTCGTACGCCTAACCTAGAAATAAGTGTCCCTCTTTCTCTTGAATCTAGAATTAGAGTTCCTAGTATTTCCAATGGGTACCAACATACTTTCCCCACCTATAGCCCCCAAAATATCCCCTTCTTCCACTATTGATCTATTCATCATTTCCATACAATCACTTACACATAGCACCGCTATTTTAGAAAAATTTCCATCCTCACCCCAGCTTCAAATATAAATGACTTATAAGATCTACTACCTACCAACTCGGGTGAAAACCACACTAAGTTCATAAACATAGCTGAATATTAAGTTACCGAGATATTATCTTTCTTCTACCAAAATAAATCTATTGTGTAATAAATTCTGAACATATGAGGGTAGAATTTTTTATTAAACAATTCCTCAAACCCCTCCCATGTCAAACCATGGTTTATTCCTTCTTTGATGGCCAACTCCCACCACTGAAGGGAAATATCTTCCACCATATATGTGGATAACTTCACATTCACCTCTACCAATGTTACTAAGAATTCAAAGATCCTATTCATTATATTAAACCACGCTTCTTCCATTTCAGGATCCGAATCACCCCTGAAGGTGAGTGTATTTTTCTTTTGAAACTGAACTACATGATCCACATGCTTTGGATGATCTACCTTATTCTCACTTTCCACCATATGGAAAGCTTGCACTATACTCTTCACTAGCTTCTGGATCACCTAGGTCTTAGGTTCAACCATATTTTCAGCAACCTCCTCTGTTTGGACTCTACGACGCATACCTGGTGTCATTTTTATCAATAAAAAAACAACCATAAGTCTCACTCTATTAGCAATAAAAGGATTAAAATTTTAATTTCAATTACATTGCAACTATCACAACCATTCTTCCCACAATTTCACATTTCCCATGTTAAACTATTTTTGAAAAATCCAACATGTTTTTGAAAATCAACCCATTTTTAAAATACCACAACTATCAACATTTCAAATCCGCACATTTGAAACTAATTTTTAGATTATTTACAAATCTACATAATCATAACACAACATAAATCATTATACCCAATGAAATATTTTTCAAATTTGGAAGTCATTTATAACAGTCATTTCATTCTCATCCCATTGGATACACCCAAGATAATGAGATTTCTAATGCCTATAAGTGTCTCCAAAACACTTATGCACCCTACTCCCCAATGACATGAAGTTCAACATAAAAGGGTAAGATATATCCTTTTATGCTATACATTTCAAGTTCCAATAATCTTACACCTTACTACCATACCAACTCAAGGAATAAACCAAGAACAAATTCCAACACCGAGACTGACAACTAATGTGAATACCAACAAACTAGAAAGTCAAGGACCGAACAAACTGATACCACTTGTAACGTCTCGCCCCTTCCTCATTGGCTTGAGAAGGTTGTGAGATGCTACTTGGCCTTAGGCAACGTTACCAAGATTCCAAAAGCTGGAAATTAATGTCTTGAGATTCAAGAACAAGTGGTGTGTGATTTTCCCTTATAATGAAAGAAATCATTCAAATGATTCATAAGAAACAAAACTACATGATGCAAGTAAAAAATGTTTACAATTCAACAAACCAAAAGACCAATACAACCAAGCCACAAGAATTCATAATCAGAGTACCAAGAAGAATACTTAGCAACCAAAACCCAAGAAGTTGTGACATAATTCCACAACTCCAAGACAAGCTCCATGCTCCAAGTACCAAAAAACCATCCAAGAAACATGATGAACTGCTAAAAAAATAGAAGCTTTTACCTTGACATGTGTCCTAAAAAATGATATTTTCAAAAGCACTAATGTTCCAAAGTAGGGGTGAGAACAAATAATTTGTCATTTTTCCCCAAATTAATTCCCTAAACACTCTACTGGGTTAAAACTGTTAGTGCATTTATATAAAATAATTTATACAAAACATTAAATATTTCCCAAATTTCCATCAAGCCAATCATAGCCTTACTAAGCCATTTCCTCCAAAAATTCTTAAAACCCAAAGGAAATCCAAAAATCAGGCCATAACCCTTTTTACCGTCACACGTAAGCTTAATAATTATATCTTACCTAGCCACAAGAATGATCAAAACATAGCTATAGAGTTTCACACATTGAACCCGGTGTAACAATCACAGTGGAACTTCTCATCCAAGACTGGTTACTAATTTCCAAATTTAGAGGTACTTCCTAACCACATACCCTGGATGGTGAACCTTATATGAACTATAAATCTTCTTTTTATTGTGATACTACCCACCCACTTCACATCTATGCCAATCACATGCACAAACACTTAACCAAGAACCAGTATATAACACACCAAGGCCACAACATGATGCAAACAACCAATTCCAAACCAAACAACCCCTTAGGACATTATCCATGCCACATTATCATCGATAAAACAATCCCTTTTTATAGAAAAGTATTTCCAAAAATCCTTTTTATAAATAAACCCAAGCAAACTATTTTAAAATCTTTATTTTAAAATCCAACAATAAGAACATATCATTGTAATATCCCATTTTACCCAAAATTCTACAAATATTCACAACATAAATTTACAAAAAACATTGAATATCATAGTCCCAATTAATTTCAAGATAACCAAATTTATTAAAAAAAAGATTTATAGTTCTATAAAAATGGATTTGTGAGATAAGACACATACTTTAGGGTTTCGGTGAAATCAACCCACCGTACAACCGCACACCAAATCTAGATAAAACTCCTCCAAAACTACCTTATATCCCTTTTCCTAACATCAAAAATCCTAAATTTCTTTATTTTAGGCAACAAAAAATATACATATACATGAAATGAGTGTATATCTAGATAATTGAGAGAGAGGGATAACTATATCTAAAGAAACCTAAGAAGTAACCATGAGAGAAGGCTTACTAAAATAGAATTGTATTCATCTCACCTTGAAAACCCTTCAAAACACTTCCAAAATTAGTGGGGGATCCCCTCTAACCATTTAGAAACAAAAATCCTGATTGAGGCACGAGTGCGAGGAAGAATTGCAGGTTTAAAGCAAATCCTAACCAAACCCATATATAAAAACCCTTTTTTTATTACCGCACATGGTTAGCTTGCACGGTTAGGAAAATTTTGTGTTAACTGTGTGCATGATACTTCCTAGAAGGGAAATTCACATGTCCTCCTTGCACAGATAGAAACCTATGTGCAAGCTGTGTGAATGACCACTATCTCATGTTGCACAGTTACCTGGGGATTTTGTACAGTTTCCCCAAACTTTTCTCAAACTGTGTTCCCCTTAAAAAATCTTCCAAACATTTCCAAAACCCTTACAAATGATCCCAAACATTATGTGACAAATTTAAATGCATAAAAAGTCATAAAAAGGGTTACATCCATAAATAAGGGATGGTACACTCCAAAATAATTTTCTACTATGATTATTGGATAGATACTACATAGGATTATTGAGAATATATTTTACGATTTAAGTTAACTATAAATACCCATAACTCAGTAGCCTAGAGTTTTTAGTTACTTTATTATATTAGTAATAGATATAGATGATCACAACCCAAATGATTGAATAGTTTATTAGACTTGGTAAACTATATATATACATTATTCCAATTTTATATTGAAATGAAATATAAAACATAATAAGAGTAATTATTCAGTATCCATGAACTCGTTAAAATATAACTTCATAATATCATGGGGAAAGTAGAAAAATAAGGGTAATCTCAAAAACTCAATAATGATTATGTAAAATGGAAGATATCATGAGTTAATAAGGAATAATCAATAGGGAAAGGTAAATAACCAAAAACACAAGACATTTAATCAATAACATAAACATGAAATGCATCCATAGATAATATTAATACATTAATATCATAGATAATAATAAATAAATTATTAATGATGGAAATTATTCATGTTGGATTTCGTGATACCATACATCATGATATATTTATCATTAAGGTCTTGAGCCAAGAAAATTTAATCTATGGGTAGGTATACACTAAAAAAAATTTAAAAAGCCTAACGAGTGGGTTTGTCTTATAAGACCTATTGATGCATCGAGAGGATATCTATTATTGATCCCCACCCTCTATTACATGTCCAATGTATTCCTAATATATTAAATGATAATTATAATACATACACAATGTGAATTATATAAAAATATTCATATTCAGTAAATAATTTAGAATATTAATATTTCCCTAATCAATCAAAGTAACTTTCATTATAAAACACCACATATAGAAATGGTATATGGTTTTGGTAATAAGAATATCCTTGATAAAAATAATATATATATTTAATAGAAATGTAATTTGTAATTATATATTATCATAGTTAAATAATGGTTTTAATAGAATTTTAATGATCACAAAATTAACAAGAGGTAAATTATGACCATCAATTCAGTAAAAATATAGATTTTTTAATAAATTCATGTCATTTGGAAAATAAAATAAAATGAAATCAAAACACTTAAAATAATATTCCATTAAATTATTTTAGTTTTAAAACAAATAAAAACTTATAGAAAAATATAAGTAATGTAAAATGGTTATAGTGGTGGGAAAATTTGTTAATGTTGTATATGTTAAAAATAATATTTCTATTGAATTTTTGTAAAAATAAAGTTGAAAATGAACATTTTTGGAAAACATTAGAAATAATAATTTTAAATATTTTAAAAATTAAAATATAACATAAAATTTATATAATAAATATTTTGAGTGAATAAATAGTTCTTTTAAAATAATTTTTCAAAACATGTACATTGAATAAAAATTTACCTGATCAAAAAGATAAATAAGATCGCTTTTTATTTTAAAACTATATTTATTTGATTAACATTACAAATAGAGGAAATTTTAGATGAAAATATTTAAATTCCGCAAATATCCATATTAAAATAAAATAGATGGATTTTATGAAGAATTTATTATAATATTCCTTTAATGAAAATAAGCTCAATCCCTAAAATGAGATTGTAAAATAAATTCTTACCACCTAGGTAACTTCTAAATTGTAAACCCTTGAATGATTAAACATTAATTGAAAAAAATAATCATTAATAAATAGATATTTTTTTAAATACATAAAAGGGTAATTATATGCACCTTATAAAAATAAATAGGTGTATTATGCCAATTATGTCTCAAAATAGTGGAAATTTAGTCGAATTCCCTTACCTTGGGTCTGAATTGCTTCATAAGTGTTTAAACCTATAATATAATAAATATAGATTTGCTATAAATCTATTTATTAACCATAATTATATATATATATATAACATATATTATTTATCTACAACATTTTATCACACGTTTATCAATAATTCTTTATTAAAATAATTCTTTTGGGTGATAACTGCTTCATTTTTGAGGTATGTTTCAGTTCAGTGGTTTTGGTCCTTGTACATTGATCATGGTTAAATCATTTATATAATTATAATAATGATATAAATATCATATATATTTATCATATACATATTTATAATCATCCATGAAATTTAGAGAGAAAAATGACTTACACTGTTCTTAGAGATGGTAGGTTGTACGTACACATCAACATTGTTTTCACATTTCAGAGGATCGAACAAAAGAAAGGAAAATAATAATTAAACATTATATTAAATTTTCTATACCTTATATATTCATTAAATATATCTTTATTTCCATCCTTTTAAATTGAAAATGAAAAATGAATCACAACGCTACATGGAGGTGGTAGTCCACACGTATGCACAAGCGACATTATCATTTTCCATTGAATTGGAAGGTAAGAAGTTATATATGATGTTGTAATTAAATAATTATAAATATTTAATAAATATTATATATATTAATTAGTTACAAATTTATAAACATCCATGTAAAGTGGTCATGAAAACAAAATTCACCGCTACGTAGAGATGGTAAGTCGTATGTGTCCACGAGTGATGTTTTCACTTTTAATAGGATGGAAAATAGATAGAAAATATTTTTTCCATAATCATAATATAATTATATTATATTTTTTATACTGGATTTATTATTTTATTATAATAGAAATAGACATATAGTAAGTAGAAGAAGAAATAAATTTGAAATAGGTAGTAAAGATGATTACCTCTTATTCGGTAGACTTCATTTAGATTCCTTCTTAAGGACCATTATAATGGTATTTTAATGGTAAAATAACATCTAAGTCGTGACTAGGTAATATTAGAAGATAATTGGGTAGTTTATTTTTTATTTATATGGATCAAATGGTGTTAGGAAGAGAGAATAAGTGGTTCCCTTTTATAAGTGACGAGAGGGGCACTCTTGGAATTAATTAAAGTATTAAATTAATATAAATTAATTTTCAGATTCAATTGGATTAAAATTTAAATATTTAAAATACATGGGGATTATGAGTCTAAATACTCTCATCCAATAAAATTTGGATATGTTTAGGTAATGTTTTTACCATTATCTCTTTGTTTTAACCCTCATTAACCCTCTTGATAATTACCCCAATATCAAAGTTTTCTAATATTTAAGGGTTAAGAATGATACCATAAAAAGAAAAATGTCTTAAAATGGTTAATTTTTTTCAGTAATGTTCTATTAAATTTTCCAAAACTAATATTTATTTATTTTTATATCATTTAATAAATTATAATTTATTATAAAATATCATTGTTGTCATATTTGGAAATAAATGAAATGTTATAATATAATATGTTCTTAACTCAGGTAAAATGGTTCCAAAATAACATTGATTGGAATATAAGTAATATATAATATTAATATAATCATCCAATCAAATTTTAATAAGTTTATATGTCATTCATACAGTATATTTTGGGTTTACCCGTTTTTAACTAATTTTAACCTTAACCGTAGTAATGATTTTATAAATATTAAACAATTATAATTTTACTTATAAGGTGAAAAATGGATCATAAATGGAAAAGGGGTGAAATTTTATAAAATTTACCATTATAATTTTATAAATTTAATTTTTTTATGATTTTTAAATAATTAAAAAAATATTTACCATAAAATAATATTAATGTAATTTTATGAACTATTCACATAATTTGACATTGAAAACTACATGAAAACAATGAAATTTAAATATAAACATCTCACACATCTCTAATACATTATATTTATATTTAAAATTCATGTTCAATTTTAATTCACCCATAAAATATTACTTTTAGAGTTTTTAAAATCAATTACTTATATCATTTTACAACTTACACAGGCATTGTATCAACGTTGTATAAGCATTTAAGGTAATTATATCATAACTAAAAATTTTAAAAAAATTACTTGTTAAAAAATAATTAATATCTAAAATAATCAATTATAACTAAACATGATTTTTTCATCCCTATCACAAAAATATTATTGATATTAAAAGTAATAAGTTGACATTTTTTACTTTATCTTTTAATTAAATATTTTAAAGGTCAAAATCCATTAAAAATGGAACCAAGAGACCATATATTATATAATGGATATAAATGTACAAAATAAACTCATAAAACTAGATAAAATCAAGTTTTATAGAAAATTAAAATCCTTATCCCAAATTGTTACCCACATTTTACCTCTTTTAACCTTACCGATGTGACAAATATTTTTCAAGATTACTATTCATGATGACGAAAAATAAAAGTGGTTTGTTTACCAAATTAGAAATTATTTATTATAGATATGGAATCCATTTTTTAGGATTCAATATGAAAAATTTTAATAGTTTAAATTACAACTAAACCCACAAAACATGATGAAAAGAAGTTTTCTAGAGGAAGATATTTTGAAATATAAAAACAATTATATAAAAGATCACCATAAAAAATGATAAAAATGAACTTAATTGGATTATTAAAAATATTAATGAACTAATTTTACTTTTAAAAACATTTTAAAACTAAATTTAACTTTTAAAATGATTTTAACAAAAATACAATTTTCAATAAAAACATCTTTTTTCACTATTCATTGAAAAATAAAACTTTTCAAAAAATTCTCAAAAATTCACTCTAAGATAGTTTTGAATTGATGATTTAAAAATGATATAATTTTTATCAAATATAATTTATAAAATTTATATAAATTAGTTATAATATTTTCCCACAAATATAAATAAAATCCATTTTTAAAGACAACTTATTTTTTGAAGAATTAAATAAATTTACTAAAATTTACGTGCTTGTTTCTTAATAATAAATCAATGAATTTTTATTGATATGGATATTTATATATTTTTCATAAATTGGTTGATACGATTGATATCTTAAAATTCTACATTTTGGTTATAATGATCATATTTCAATAACAATATTTCATGGTTCGTTTAAACTTAGTGTTTCATATCATGTACACTATTGAACATAGTCTTAATTTAAAAATATCTATATATTACATTATAACTTTATTAAATAAATTTTATCGTAAATATTTTATCTTTTTCATCAAAGTTTCAACCTTTTTTTGAATACCCACATCATAAAAAGGGATAATATTACTTCTTCTAAAAAGGGAAAGTGATAAACATAAAGGCTACATAAAATATCATGAATTTGAGTTTTGAGATAAGGATAACATTGATGGGGAGATAAAATATTGAAAAGGGAGAGAATAATAAATTACTAGGACAAATAGGGGGTTGTATAGAACTTTTTTTTGATAAATTGAAGGACCAAAAAACTATAAATTGGTTAAGGTTTAAAAGACCATAAATTAATCAGAATTGAAGGTAAAAGGATGAAATTTTTATTTGAGGATCCTTTTCTTAATGTTATGGGAATCAATTAAAGTCAAGATAAATAACATGATAAAATGTAATTACTTTATTTCATTCTATTTCATAAGTAAAATTTCATCCTTTGGTTGTGCTTTAATGAATTCAACTTCATATATTACTCCAAGAAATGAATATTCAATATGAATTACTCATACATAAACTATTAAAATTAACTTTTAATGGATCATAAGATCTATAAAATTATGAAAATACATTCTTTATATATCTAAATAATAAAAAACCAAAAAATAGAACAATTTAACTAATATGGATAAATATAATACATTAATCTCTAAAACCCCAACAATAGCCTGCAAAGTTCAAATTAATTTATTCGTTAAATAGTTAATATTCTGACTCATCCAAAATATATCTTATCAAATACATAACCCAAAAATCCAAAATATTTGATCACATATTTTTATTAATATCAACCAAAATGTTATCTATAAATATAATTTATTTCTCTATGTCCATACATTAAAAATATATATACCCTAATCATATACACCCCAAAATATACTAATTATTTCCATAAATATTCTGAATCACCATAAATCCAAAATAAAATCATATATGCTTCCATCAATAAAGAAAATATTCATTCCTAAATATAATTTTTACATTAATCATATAATGTTTCCAAAATATGATAACATTATTTATGAAAATTAACTGTAAATACCTCAACATCAAATATCATATTAATCCAAAAGGTTATAAATATTTTTAAACTAATGTTCAGAAAACATAAAATAATTATTCATTAAATAACTTTTTCAAAAAAACAAATACTAAACTAAAGGTTCTTATTCCAATAAATGTCTCCAAAAATACTCTTAATCATGTTAAACTCTCATTAAAAAAGCCCAAAGGGGGTATCTATGCCTTTAAACATATCATAAACCTTAGACTTATCACCCCAAAAACTTTAGTTTTATCCCACATCTCTATGGAATATCATAGGTTTCTATAGGTTCTAGTTTCTCATTTATTATAATGGTTTGTAAAGAAAACATGAATTAACCCTAGAATATCCCAAGGAGTGTTAAACCAGGTGCGTAATAAGGGAATACCTACCATTCAGTAGAATTATGGGTGAGATATATTCTGATAACTCTTTTCTAGATTATTACCCCTATAAGCATAGACCAGCCCGGTTAGAGTATCTAGACATGGATTTATTTATAGAAAAACCACATAATATCTACCTTAATGAAACTTTTATGAAATTTTCCTATAATTAGTAACCCCCAAAAAGTTTCTCTTATGGTTTTATTTCTTAATATATGTTTTAAAAAATCTAGTTCCCAGAATTATTTTGATTCCAACTATAATTAACTCGAACTTAGTATCCCAGAGTTAGTGGTTACTTTATTATATTGGAACAAGATAAAATTGATATCATCAAAAATGATTGAATATTTTTTTAGTATTGGTAAACTATATCCATAAACTTTTCACATTTTAAATTGGAAATAAAATATAAAACATAGTGATATTAATTATTATGCATCCTTAAACTCATTAAAAGATTCCATATTCATATCCTAGGGAAATGAAAACAAAATAAGAGTGATATTAAATTCTCGATAAGGTATATGTACAATAGAAACTATCATGAGTGAATAATTCATAATCAACAGGGAAAGGTAAATATCTAAAAACAAGTTCCATTTAATCAATAACTTAAACATGAAATGAATCCATGGATAATATCAATTCAGTAATCTCATGAATGAAAATAAATAAAATCAAAATTAATGAAATTATTAATGTTGGATATCATGATCTTATACATCATGATATATTTACCATCAAGGAATTATGCCAAGACAATTTAATTGAAGTGTATTTTTATAGTAAAAACTAATTTAATAAGGTAAGATAATTGTTTTTTCTCATTAGAAATATCAATTTATCAAGTATTTTTATATAACTGGGCCCCACCCATAATTTTATGTACAATTTATTCCTTATATATTGAATAATCAATTTAATTCATACAAAATATTCTTATTAACAAATATCTATACCGAGTAAATAATATGAAATATGTAAAATTTTCATTAATTAGTTTCATTTCTTAAACCATTAAAAACATATATAAAGATATAAATAGTGTAAAATGGTTATGTAAGTGTGAAAATCCTTTAACATCATATACAACAAAACAATTCTTCTAACTATTTGTAGAATAAATTCAAAAACAAAACATTCGAAAAACATTTTAAAGATTAATTTTTAAAAAAAATAAAAGTAAATGATAATATAAAACATCATTAATAAATATTTTTAGTTAATAAATAAAAACATTGTAAAAAAAAATTCAAAATAAATACATGGATGAAAAACATACCCAATCAAAAAGGGAGATTTGATCGGTTTTTCTTTTAAAAATTTATTTTCTTGATTAATGTAAAAATGAGAGGAAAGATTATAAGAAGTCATGTAATGTCGTTAAATATATATATGATAATCAAATAGATGTATATTATAAATGATAATATATAATATTCGTTTAATGAAAATAAGAGCAATCCCAAAAATGAGATTTTAAAATAATTTCTTATAACTTTGGTAACTTTTGAAAACCCTTGAAAGAAAAAACTTGAACTGAAACGTTAATAATCACAAATAAATATATATTCATGCTAAATACATCAAATTTTATTAGTATACACCACATAAAAATAATTTGGTGCATAATACTAATTATGTCTCAATAGGGTGGAAATTGAGACAGATTCCCCTACCTCAAGTTTGACTTTCTCCATAAGTTTTTAACCTACTATATAATAAATATATATTTATTATAAATATATTATTGAAAAATAATCATATATAGCATACCATATATTATTTACTTATAATATTTCATAATAAATTTTTTAAAATCATTTTTGTAAAATCTTTGTTCATGGTGATAATATCTTGAAAATTTCACTTATGTTTTGGTTCAGTGGTTTCAATACATTCACTTTGACAATGGTTCCATAAATTAAAAAATTATAATAATTATATAAATATCATATATATTAATTATATACATATTTATAATCATCCTTGCTAGTTGGAGAAAGAAAAATGAATCACATCATTCATAGAGATGGTAGGTCGTACGTATAAATGAACGTTGTTTTCGTTTTTTTACAGATGGAATGAAATAACAATAAATATTAATTAAAATTTAAATGAACGTTTTTAGATCATATATATATTATATATTCATTATATGTATCCTTACTATCATATATATATATAGTATAAATGAAAAACAAATCACACTGTTTTGTGGAGATGGTTTTCCCCATGTACGTATGAGCGACATTAACTTTTTTCAATTGATGAAAAAGGTAATAATGTAGATATTATAATATAAATAAATAAGAATAATTATTTAATAAATATAATATATATTAATTATTTATATCTTTATAACCATCCAAGTAATGTGGTGATGAAAAATTAATTACACAACTATATGGAGATGGTAAATCGTATGTACGCACGAGCGATGTTTTCACTTTTCATAAGATAGAAAAGAGATGTAAAATGTTTGTATGATAATCATAAAAAAATATTAATATATTTTTTATACTATATTTATTATTTTATTATGGGTAAAATATACTTAGATTAAGTATAATCAGAAATAAATTTAAAATGTTAGTAAAGATTATTACCTCTTCTTTGGTAATCTTCCTTTGTATTCTTTATTAAGGAACCTTTAAATGGTATTTCAAGGGGTTAAGAACCTATAAATAATTTATAGATAATTTTATAGTATAATTATCTATGGTTTGTTTGAGATATATGGATCAAAGTGTGTGAGGAATATAGGACAATATGAGCCCTTTTATAAGTGAGGAGGGATTCACTTTTAGAATTACTAAAAGTATTACATTAATAGAAATCAGATTTCATTTTTTAAGTGGATACCATTTTATAATTTTAGAATATATGATTACTATGATTATAAATCCTCTCATACAATAATATTTTGAAAATTTTAGGTTATGTTTTCACCCTTATCTGTTTGTTTAAACACCTCATTATCCCTTTTCAAAATTACCACAATATCAAATTTTTATACTCTTTAAGGGTTATGTTTGTTACCATAAAAAGAAAAAGTGAATCGTAAATAGACCATGGTTGATATTTTCAACCATATAATATTAACATGGTTGAATATAATATTTTTATAAATTTTAAATCATTTGATAAAATATTATTTATTATAAAATATCATTAATGATATTTATAGAAATACATGAAATATTAAAATATAATATGTGTCTAACTCATGTAAAATGGTACCAAATTAACATTAATTCCAATATAAATAATATAAAATTTTAATATAATCTTCCATTCATATTTTTATAGTTTTATATATCATTCAGACCTTATCTTTTGTTTTAACCTCTTGGTTAAACAATTTTCACATTAAGAGTGGTAATGACTTTTTAAATATTAATGGTTTATAATTTTATTTATAAGGTAAAAATTAGATAATTAATTGAAAAGGGATGAAATTTTAAACAAATTATCATCCTAATTATCCTCTTTAAATATATTTTTGATTCATAAATAATTTAATAAAATATTTTTATCATAAAATACTATTAATGGAATTTTAAGAACTATTCACAAAATTTGACTTTGAAAACAAAATGAAAGCAATGTAATTCAAATATAAACCTTTAAAAAATCTCTAATATGTTTTATTTATATTTAAAATTCTTGAGAAACTTTAAATAACTAAAAAAATATTTCTTTTGGAGTTGTTAAACCCATTTAATTAATTTTCTTACTACTTGTACAAGCGTTGTGTCATTATTTCATTAGAATTTAAGGTAATTATATAATTATTAAAATTTAAAAATCAATTACCATGATGAAAAATAATTAATTTATAAAATAACCATTTATAATTGAACATAAATTTTATTTATCCATGTTAGAAAATATTATAGATATTAAATGTAAGAAAGTGATATTTTTTGACGTTCTCTTTTACTTAAATATTATAAAGACAAAAATAAAAGAAAAATGGAACCAAGTGAACATATATACAATAATTTGATGGAAATTTCTTAAATACACTAATAAAATAGGAAAAATTTCAGTGTTAAAAAAATTCAAATCCTCATATCAATTTTTAGACCATGTTTTACCCAGTTTACCCTTACCAAGGTGATAAATATTTACCAAGGTTACCATTCCTAATGATCAAAAATAAAAGGGGCTCAATTAATAAATTTGAAACATATGATTATAAATATTGAATCCATTTTTTAGATTCAATACAAAAAATTGGAAGAATATAAATTAAAACTAATCCCACAAAATGCGATGAGAAGTAGTTTTTTAGAAAAAAAATATTTTCTCAAATATAAAAATGTTTTTATACCAAAATCCCACATAATTTTAATGAAAATGACATTAATTGGTTTATTAAAAATATTTATTAACTAATTTTACTTTTAAATTCATTTTAAAACAGAATTTAACTTTTTAAATATTTGAATAAAAAATACAGTTATCAATAATAATCTATATTTTTACTATTCATTGAAAATTAAAAAAAATTCAGAAAATTATCAAAATCATTCTCTAAGCTGATTTTAAAATTTTTATTTAAAAAATTATTTAATTTTTATAAAAAATATTTTATAAATTTCCATAAATTATATATAATATTCTCTCATAAATAAATAAAAACCATTTTTGATGAAAATGTATTTTTTGAAGAATAAAATGACTTTATTTAAAATTAAATTTTTATTTCCAAAGAATTAATCAGTACATTTATATTGAGTTGGGTATTAATATATTTTTCATAATATGTTTAATCATATTCATATAAACCAATTAAACAACTAGGTTATAACAGTTATATTTTAACAATAATATTTCGTGGTTCATTTAAGCTTGCAGTTGCATATCTTATACTCTATCGAACATTATTTTCTTTTAAAAATCACTAAATATTACAAAAAAAGATAAATTTTTGATTTTATAAAATTATTTATCCTCATATAAAAGTGTGTAATTTTTTTTAATCCTATTTGGGAAATAAAAGTTTTAGGTTAATCTAATGTAAGGCATGGTGAATCAATCACATAGGGCGATGAGGCATATGATATCCCTTGGTGTTACTCCAACATAGTGCTTGTATTAATGTATTATTCATAAATTAGTTCCAAAGTAGTTGGGTTAATATTATACAGAGCTTGAATTAATATGATGTGGTTACTAGCATAAGAGTTTATTAATGTGCAACTTCTAACATGGAACATTTAATATGGAATAAATATATTTTAATCTAATTTGGGTCATGAGGCATGGTTTTTATTCTTATAAGAGATTAATAGGAGGGGGTAAAATCTTCCAAAGTTGTGTAATTATTCTAATGTGGCATTTTTTCCTAATTTTTAATCTAACATGCCTCTTAATTATTCTGACATGATATCACTATCTGAATCTATTGATTCTTACGTAGCACCTTTCACTACGATTTAATCTCATATGATGCATATAATGTATGTAATTCGTATGTCACAGCTTGAGGTTTTAATTTTAATACTATGGAGGATTTTCCCAACTAGTTTAACCTCATGAATATATAATTTAATCTCACATATTCCTTTTATTTTGAGATTTAATATCATGTTGTTCCCCATAATAACTTTTATTCTAATGTATCTATCCATAATCTATTTATTTATCTATAGCCATGTAAAATCTTCCTTTAATTATATGTGACAATTAATTTTCACCTAAAATAATCAAAACACTTTATATAAGTATAGTATTTTGTTTAAATAATTATAAATATAAATAAATCAACTAATAGTCATGAATTTAAAACTTTTGAAAATTAATTCCAAAGTATTACAAATTTTAAAAGAAATTGTTAATTTCCCTTAAAAAGTGAGAATATATGTGAATGTTTAGAAATTATAACAAAATATTTATTTAGTTTTATCATTTTATCACTCCCCTACACTCGGTCCATTGAACTCTAGAGAAATTATAAAGAATTCAGGTAATCCTAGAAAGTCCAAACACACAAAATAAGGAAAATAAAAATCAACCAATCAATCCACTATTTAAATTTATCATGATTATTTTATGATTCAGGCTCATTACCTCACTTATTCTCATCATGTTTTTAACTTTATGTTATTTTACATGACACTAGTTGACTTACCTCACAATAAATTATTCCATTTTAACTAAATTAACATTAAAAGTGGAGTTTTTCTCATCCCTAGAGTGCATGTAATTCACCATATGTTCGTCAGCATTTTAAGTTATCAATAACCAAGGAAAATTGTGTCAGTTATGATGATTTATAACATGTTCTTCTGAGGTTCAAAAGCTGATAAGATTTAGTTATTAATGATTTTGAGGTAGAATTAGGATTTTATATCTTTAAAGAACAATACAAGTTGAATTTTATCCAGCATAAATTATGAATGCAATCAACTCATTTACACCAAAATGTGTCACTCTCAGCACACATCATACCCATTATTCCTTTTTTTGGGTTGGGGTTAATAAAATTAACATAAAAAAAGACAAATCCTCTTATCATAATTTTTTTAATATATTTTTCTATTGAATATTTATCTTGTGACCACATTTCCTATAACTATATATAAAGGAATCTAACACCTAACCGAAAAAAATGAACTTCCTCTAAATAATATCCATAAATAAACCCTCTACCCCACACTTAGTTGAGGTTATAAAATGAAATACATGAATAAGTGGGTAAGTATGGATTAAAATAGCTTGTAATGTGGCTTTCCTATTAGGTAGTTCATGGTTTTAAAGGCTTAAATAAGGTTAAATGTAAATTTGGCTAGAAAAATGTGTTTTATTGAGGATTTTTAAATGAATTATTGTCTTCTCATACTTATCATAATTGAATCCAAAGATTAAAATAATAATCAAGGTAAGTTATAGTTTTACACAATTCTTGATACTTTTAAGAAATCATTTATGAAAAAAAAATGTGTAAAATAAGATCAGAATGTCTCTCTAATAGGTGGTAAAATATTTAGGAAATTCATTTCATAGACTGAACATTCATATACATCATACTCATGGGAGTTTAATTCCATAAAAATAGAGAACAAACTTATATCAATATTCATTTAAACTCAATAATTTAAAAACTAATGGAAACATCAAAAATGGAAAGGTATTATCACAAGTTATGATAGCGTTCAA
This sequence comes from Viscum album, assembly GCA_963277665.1. Taxonomy (NCBI): domain Eukaryota; kingdom Viridiplantae; phylum Streptophyta; class Magnoliopsida; order Santalales; family Viscaceae; genus Viscum; species Viscum album. The sequence goes on from OY728126.1 coordinate 1,012,133,321, forward strand.
GCTAAAATTTTCATTTCTATTTACAGAAACATCCCAAAAAACAACATGTAATTTCATATATTATATTTGAATCACACCACCACATTCATTTAAAAATTACTCAATTAAGATAAGTTATAATTCAAAAAAAGAGTATTGTAGTAATTAAATGAATGTTAAGGAAGAATATTGCCTGATGTTATTAAGAAGTAGAATACTTGAGTTAATATCATACTTATTTCCACTAAAAACCTTCAAGTAAAATATAGAAACAACCATAAAAAATTATTCAAATTAAAAAAATTATAAATATGTGATTAAAGAAACTATTGGATCATTACCCAAGTGGGTGTTGTGTTTTTACCTGCCAACATATAGGTAGTTTCAGTGGTTTAACCTAAATCAGAAAAAGGTTTTGTTTATATTGTAAGAACCACTAAATATTACTTTTAAAAATTTCTATTAGTGGACACTAGTCTAACAATTCCCCATGAATATATTAAAAATACCCACACCAGAAATGAACATAAAATCAGTGAAGGGGTGGGTATAAAAAGAAAGGGGGATCCCTGTCAGTTTTATCTCCCACTAGTAGGTGTTCAATTTTTTATTGAGGGATTTTTTTTCTTATCTAAAGTTAATTAGGTGTTTTTTTCTTATTAATACACATCCATAGTGATTTTACTTCAATAGATACTATTAGATTCATGGGTTTTGTGGAAAAAATATCAAAAGTAGAATTTATGTACAACTCTATTCAAATAAAATCAAAGAAATATGAATTCAGATTTGATTCTTCACCCTCAAAATAGGACGCTTGTATTTTCATTTATTCAAAAATATACACTATAATTTTTTCTTCTTTTAATTAGATCACTATATTCACTTTCATTTTGGCTTCTAATTCATCCTCTTTATTGTCTAGGATAGAATTGGCTCATCCAAATCTGAAATGTAAAAACAAAAAGATTCAGTCTAAATTTTAATTAATAAAAATAAAATAAAACAGAATATTATGAAATTTCAACTACCTTCATTGGTTTTTCCTTGATTTTTATCTTCTTTGAGTTCTTATAGAAGGATTTATAAAATATATTGAAAGGGAGAATTTTCATGGACTACTCCCACCTCCTCTATGTCTTCCAAAACAAAAAAAAACATAGGAACTTCTTCCTCACATTCTTCTTGTTATAATACTCAGTTCATATATACATAGATTGTGGTTTCCATAATAGTTATCATGTACTTAAATTATATTATCTTATATTGTCACTCTGGAAGTGTCATTTTAGTAGTAAGGAGATGGTCACTACCTATATAAGTTTTTGTGATATTTTTTATTTTATATCTTGATCATAAAGGGGAATTTAATGTTGATGTTTAATAGGTTTAATATTGTAATATAATTATTCCTCTAATCTATTAGTGTTACACTATTTGTTTCTTATGTTTTGATCATTAATTATGTTCCCCGTTTTCTTATGGGAAGATATATTGGTTAGTAAGAAATATTTGGGTCATTTATGCATCTATGAACTCCTTAGTGATTTTATCCACTTCCTTGAATTGGGAATACAAATTTTTATTGATTATAAATTAATTGATTCTCAATAATTATAATTATAATTTGAGAAAAAAATAACTAATGAATTGATGAGATAACAAAGAAACTCCGAAAAATGTATTTATAAAAGTAACAAAGAAATAGTGAATTCAAATCTTTGATACCTAGAAATGGTTGCAAATTTGATAGGATAAAACCGTTTTTAAAGGGTCTTGGTCATCAAATAGAATTTAAATATACCGTATGAAATAATCTAGGGATCTGACCCTTGATTTGTCTCATAAATATTTTCACGAAAGACTCATTACTCTTTAGGTTGTAACTTATTATCTTCGGGGATTTTTTATAAAATTTAAGCATCGAAAAAAAATGGAAATTAAATTGGAAGAGAAAAAAAATAAATTGAAAATTGGAAGAAATAAAGGGGAAAAGTGTAATTAAGAAAGAATCAACCATTTATATATACACAAATGATAATCTCGCTACCTCCTATTTATTTATCTTACTACCATGTAATGTGTATTTTCAAATATAAAAATAAACATCCATGCATAACTATTATGTGAATATTTAATGTATATGAACCCCCACTCCACCCCCTAGTACAAAACACACAAACCTATTCCATGGGTATGTAAATTAATGACTCCTCTAATGATAGCATCCCATGCTCACCTTCCTAGTGTTTAATTTTACCCATTCAAATACACCAAGATTATCATCCTAGTGATATAGGGGAGGCATGAAATATTTTTGATTAAGTGGAAGAAAGTCGAATAATACAAAAGGGGAATGTCCATTGTCACCTACCCAACTTCCCCAAACCACCTTGAATTCATAGCATGAAAATAAAACAGAAAGGATTGAATAGTAGATTGAACCACACAGTATTCTCCTTCAAGTGATAGTTTCTTAGGCCTTTATTCTAGAATAAAGTTATGAGATAATTACTATGAGGGGAATAAATTAACATTATAAGAAATAAAACACCATAAAGAAGAAGAATACTAAAATAAAATAAAACATAATAATTAAAAAATCCTAAAATAATATAGAGAAAGTCTGAGAGGTTGGGTTTGGAATTCTATTCAATATAATTTTAATACAATTCAAATATACATTAATGTCTCTTCACTACATCCTAGTGAATTTCAGTGCCTATGAACTCATATCCTAGATCGCCTCCATATAAAATAGCTAAGGGGTGTGGATTTATCTATGGAATGCTCAATATTCAATCATATATCATATTCATAATTCCACTATGATCATAGTATGATTTTATTATTTGATGTTTTCTTATAGGGTCTTAAATAAGGTATTTCCTAGTTTGGGTAAACAAGATAAATTTTGGATTTTCTAAAATAATTGAGGCTTGTATAATATTGTGTAATTTATGGATTTAATTATATGTGGTCAATGAAAATATAATGTTAATTTGACATGGGGAATGATAAATCTCTCACACAAGGTGACATGGAATGTGGTATAATTTAGTTTCACTCCTATGTCACACATAAATAAAGAGATTATTCATACACAGGGAACTGGAGAGGCTAAGTTAATTCTATATAGTGATTTAATTAATCTGACATGGACATTGTCATATGATTTTATTCTTACATAGCAACTGGTGTGGGCCATTTAATATGATGCAGTTAGAATTTAATCGGGAATTGGGCATGGGAGCTAGATATTATTCTAATATAAGATTCAAAGGCAGGGGTTTAATATTCCATAACGATGAAATTAATCTGACACTTCCACTTGGTCCGGCATTTAATCTAATTCGACACCCAATTATTTTAACACAATCTCACTGAAAGGCTTTACTAATTATTATTCAACAAATTCTCCATTCAATATAATCTCATTAAATGCATGTCATGGGGAGTTATGCCTATACATCGGCTTCGATATTCATTTTTATCTCATTCAAGTGCTACCCCGACTAGTTTAGTCTTACACAACTACAATTTAATCACATATATCCCTTTGAATGTGATATTTAATATCATAAATCTCCCTAGAATTCCATTAATTCCTACATAGTTGTCCAAAGTCTCCTTATTCATCTACATCCAGGTAAAATCATACTTTAATAATACGTGGATGTAATTTTCACCTCAAAACATCAAAATACCCAAAAATAAATTTAGGATTTTTTTCAAATAATTACAAAAAAAATAAACCATTGGCAATTATTAATTTAATAATTTTTAAAATTATTTTTAAATTATTCGAAAGTATCAAAGATGTGTTAATTACCCATAAAAAATGAAAATAGGGGGTGTATTTGGAAATTATAAACTAATAAATTTTGAAATTTTTGGAATTTATCACTCTCCTACACTCTTTCAATTTTACTCTAGGAAAATTACAAAAAAATTATCCAATTTTCCACATTCAAAAACATGTACCAAATAAATGAAAAATACATGAATTCATCCACTATTGAAATTTATCAGGCCTCCTTTATGAGTCAATCCCACTACCTCACTTATTCACATCATGTTTTTATCTTTTTTATCAAATCCATTCCACTAGTTTAATTACCTCACCTGATATTCTTCTCTCGGTACTCATGGAAAATTTTAAGTGGAGTTTTGATCATTCCTAGAATTCATGTGATCCACTATATTCGTGAAAACAATATAATTTCTCTACTACTAGAGAAACTTTTTCAACTTATAAGTAATTTCAATGGGTTGTTTTGATGCTCAAGGGATGGTGGAATTTAATTGTGAAGAATTATAAGTTAGAATTTAGAGTTTAGATATCTAAAGTCTAATTCATGTTAAATTTCATCTAGTTTAAACATTTAATACATTCAACTCATTCCCTCCCAAATGTGTCACTCCCAACACCTTTTCCCATTTTTTCTTTTTTTGGTACACAACTAATAAAATGGACTTCAATTAAAGAACATACTATTATATCTTTTTTTGTATTGTAATTTCATTTTATTTTATTTTTCTATGTACATTTATATATATATATATACATTTTTCACTTGGAGATAAAGAGGGAAACAATATTACAATAGAATACTCATCTTCTGACTAAACTACCCATAACTATATGTAAATAACCTCACACTAAACCCAAAACAAAAAACTTCCTTCAAATAATTCTCATGAACACACCCTCTCCCCCACACATAGTTGAATTTATAATATAAAACTCAATAATAGATAGGTATACAAAGATTAATACAACTTGTAATGTGTCTTACATAATAGATAGTTTATGGTTTTAAGGATTAAATATGGTAAAATGTAAAGGTTTACAAAAATGGATTTTATAAGGTCTTTTTCAATGAATTATGTAATCAATCATACATAGAAAACATAACTCATATATCCTCAAAAAATAATCAAGGCAAGTTCTAATTTCACAAAACACCTAAGACTTATAAAAAATGGGTTATAAAAAATTGTGAAATTGGCTACTAATTTATCTTGGGTAGAGGATAAAAAATTTATAATGGTGTTTTCATAATGAACACTAATATCGATCTTACACAAATGATATTAATTAATAAAAATAGAGAAAAACTTTCATAAAAAATATTTGAAAATTAGTAATTTTATAATCATTGAAATCCTTAAAAATAGAATGGTATTATCATAAGGTAGGATGGTATTGAAGCTCAAATTTTCTTTTCTATTTACAAAATCTCACAAAAAAACAAAAAAAAATGTGGAATTTTCTAATTAATATTGGGATCCCAACCCCTACCCCCACTCCACCCCACACACACCCCTCACACTCATTTAGGAACAATGCACAAAATGTTAAGGTAGTAACCAAACTTATGTTATAGTAAAATAAAACATGATATTATTGGGTAGTGGTATCCTTGAGTTCATCTCCTATTGTTTTATATAGTAAACATATAAGTAAAAAAACAAAAAATAATTAGAAATATTTAAATTAAAATAATGATAAATATCAAAGAAAATAGACTCTTGGATCATTAGCCATGTGGGTGTTATGTTTTGAACTACCTATAGCCAGGAAGTAGCATTGGATTAACCCCAATCAGAAGAATGATTAATTTTATGTGGTCAGAACCACCACATGTTTTTTACCTATGTTCGTCATTGGAAACTATTCTTGGAGTTCCCCTTGTACATAGTACAATGAACCACACCCAAAATGAAAAGAAAAGTAGTGAATAGGTTAGAATAAAGAAATGGGTCTCCCTATTAGTTGTATCTCCCTCTATTGGGTGTTTTGTATGGTATTGAAGGAGTAGTTTCTTCTCCACAATTCGGAGGGTGTTTTCTTATTATTAAACCACTTTCAAAGTGGTTTCTTTTTTAATCAATAGAGTTAGTTTCTTTTGTTTTGTGAAAAAAAAATATAAAAAATAAATCATTTTATATCTCTATTTTAATAAAATAAAATTAATATGAATTTACATTTGATTATTCCACAATAAAATTTCTATATAGTATTTTTTTCCATTTATACATGACCATTGTAACTTCTTCTTCTTTTAATTCTAGCACCATACCCTCTTTAATAGTAGATTCTGAAGATCCCAGGCACAGTAGAAGCTCGTGGGTGGATTCGCCCACTTGGCTTTTTGTCATTTTCAATGATCAATCTGAGATCAATACAACGATAAACCCTAGACTCCATGTATTGAATCACAAAAATAGAAAAAAAAAATAAGAATAGTCTCAGAACCACAAAGAAAGATCATCACAAGTTGATTATAATTAATTTAATTAATTGACAAGAAGTGCCTTTTATAGCATTATTTATTCATTGGTATTTTTGATCATGTTCTGATGTGATTCATTGTTGCATCATAGAATCCAAGTGTAGACTTCCTCTAACGGTGATCCACACGTACACCACATATCTCTAGATGTCACCAAATAAATCTCTTGGTGCTAGTGTGGAGAAAACTTTTCTTGCGTTGTCCACCTTAGATCGCCTTAATCTAATGGAGTTTGATCTCTCTTGGTCTTGAGAGCGTTCTTAGAGGACGAAGTTCTTTTGGTCTTGAGAGAATTCTCTAGAATTGTTGTGCACAATGATTCTCTTTGAAAACTCTTGGGGTTTTGAGGATATTTATAATCAGTTTTGAGGTTATAGAGTTATGACAATAAATAAACGTGTTACATGTTTTGTTTATTTCATTAACTCTTATTGAAAAACCCCCATGTCGAATAATTAATTCCTTAACATACGCCCACACTGATTATAATAAATATCATCTAAAAAAACAATATTATTTCCTCAAAATCCCGACTGGAAAAACTACATGGCGTGTAATAACTAATACACGACGTGTACTTGTTTTTCATAAAACTATAGGGCATGTAATCATTAATACACGGTGTGTACTTGTTTTTCATTTCCATTCCAAAATAAAAACTACACGGCGCGTAATCATAAATACATAGCATGTAATTGTTTTCATTTTATTCTTCCTCCAACATTAAAATGATTTAGGCTTCCTTGAATAATTATTAAACCACATATGGGAATATTCTTTATTCTACTTGAGATACTTGGATACACTTAGTGTGTGACCCTCTAGGCCTCTTTCTCGTTGGCATTAGATGGGATTTCCTAAAGTCCAAGATTATTGTATATCAATGGGTTAAGGCACCCAAGAGAAAGAAGTTGACACTACATTGATGTGTCACCTCATACAAATGCTTACCGTGTAATTTAATCCCTTTTTCTCAATATCTCATTAAGCAAGTTTCATGGCAGTGTCATTAACCTATATGCTTGATCTGTCATTCTTTGACTTCCAGAAATAAACTCTTCATGACACCATGTGTATGGAATTTGGACAATAGTTCTATTTCAATCAAAGGGCCCAAGATATTTACTTCCAAAAATATGGAAGGGACAAATCCTTCCTTGACTTATCTCTTAATAACATGTCATTCGTGACGCACCTAACATACCCTACTTCTCACCAACTCTCAACATGACTATTTTCATTAGAAAATATATGTGAGCGAGTCATGACATTAGTTAATGATAATATTTCAGTCTAAGGACCATTACACATGCTCATAGATAGCAATGTTCGATGACACCAAGACATGCAGAATTGCTACTAGCGGGTTTGTTCTCATAATCTCCTATCTTGGAGATTACCAAGGGTGAACTCCATGAGAGAGAGTCTCATCTTCTTACGAGTACTCACACATGAAGGTCTATATACCATGTGTCCTATCATAGTATTTCATCCAACTTTAGAACATTATTTTAGAATATTGTTATAGCATTTCAAGGTCCTCATCATAGAGGGAATCTTCCATGACCTTATTAATGAAACAAATATTAAAGGACATTATTATATTATATTCATGAAGAATAATGAACAGTATATAATAAGTGTACATTCACGTAATCAAAGTATAAAAAGTTGGTTCTCAGAACACCAACCCTAATAGATTCTTATTCATCCTCTTCATTGTACAAGACTATAATTGGCATATCCAAATATAAAATATTAAAAAATAAGGAGTCATATTTAATTTCAACCAATGAAAAAACAAATAAAATTGTATTTTAAGAAATTTAAGCTTCTTTTAGTGGTTAATCCTTGATCTTATGTTATTCCTTGAGTTTCTCTCAAAGGATTTCTAAAATTTGTTGAATATAAGGCTTTTCAAGTGCTTCTTCTACCTCTTATATATATTCCCAAGAAAAGAACATAGGCACTTCTTCCTGATGTTATTATTTTTTATCCTTTCTCCAAATATTCTTGAAGAGTGGTAGACATTATATCCATCATTTATTTCAGTTCTCCAATATTGGAAAATTTCTCCTTCAATTTTTAGTCTAGTAAAAAAGATCTAGTCACTGCCTATTTAACTTTATCTAGTGTTTATTCTTCTATATCTTAATAATATGGTGGGTTTTGAAGTTGATATTGAATGGGTTCATTATGGAAGTAGAATTATTTCTCTCATTCACTAGTTAAAACATTTGGTTTCTCATGGTGTGGTTATTGCCTTTATTCCTTGGTTTCCTATAATAAGATGGAGTGGTTTATAAGAAGTTATAGGCCAAGTAAGAAAATCTAACCTCCTTAGTCATTTTTTACATACCCTTGAAATGGTAATATAAATTTTGATCCATTATAGATGAATTTACAATCAATAATGCTTATCCTATTTTGTGATAAAAGTAAGAAACAAAGGTAAGACAAATAAACACACAAAATTATTTATAAATTTGAAAATAAAAATTAAATTTAGGGCTTATATCCATGAAAATGACACTATATTTAACAACAGAAAAAGATTTTCAATATTTTTTTATCATAAAATAGAATTCAAATATCCCTCATAAATATAGCTAAGGAGATGATCTTGGGTTTATCTCATAAAGAGCTTCACCATACACTCATTTTTCTTTAGGTTTTCACTTATTATTGTTTTGGGGGATTTTAAAATGGAAGCATTGAAACAAAATGGAAAATAAAATGAAAAAGAAAACAAAATGAAAATTAAAATAAAATAAATAATTAAAGAACAAGTATTATTAAGAAATAATCATCCCTAGGTAGATATATAATTTTGAATATTGATTCCACCTATTGATTTTTTTTTACTCCCATGCGGTGTATATTTCCAACCATATAAATACACATATATTCATAACTATTTTGTGAAAATGTAAAGCATAAGAAACCCCCTAGTAAAATACACACTCATTTCTACCAAGGGTAAGTGAATAAAGGACTCCACAAAAGAGAGAATCCCCCAATCACCTCCCTTTGGTATAATCACACCCACTAAAAACCATCAAGATTTTTTTCCTGGTGATTGCACGAAATATTTGTGATTATGTGGAATAAAATATAATAAAAATGAAGGGTAAGAGACACTTTTTACTTCCTAAATCCATCAAACATCTTTGAATTATCAATATGAGAATAAAATAGATTATATTGAACAAAATCTTGAAATTCCTAGAATTATCTCCCAGTTGATACTCAGTTAGCCCTCCATTTAGAAAAGAAGTATGATATCATTGTTGTAAGGGGAAGAAATTCACAACATAGAAAAATAAAACACTGAGAACAAGAAGAATGCTAAATTTAAATAAAATAGAAAAAATTTAAATTATTAAACTAATTAAAATTAAGGATGAGAGGTAAGTTTAAAAATCCACTATAATGAAATTAAAAAAAATTAAAATAGGAATAGAGATCTATTCAATGTATCCTAATGAATTTTAGATCATGTGAATTCTTTCCCCTGATTGTCTAGACATTAAACAGCTAAGAGATGAGATTCATCTATTGTTTATGCACTCTCAAATATTCCATGGTGTATAAAATTAGTCCATGATCATCCCATGATCACTTTCACATTAGGTTATAGTATGGGAGATTAATAGAAGCTTTAATGGTGATTTCCTAATTTGGTAAAAATATAGAAATAATGAATTTTAATTTTAGGATTGATCCTTGATTTTCAAGTATAATTCAAGTTTTAATCTCACACATACATTGAATACTTGTGTTAAAATATCATGAGGCAAGTGGATCAGTGGATTAGAATGATATGGTACATAGATTTCCTTAGAGTTTAACTCACATAGCATGTAGAGTAGACTAGTTAATATTATGAGAGTGGTGATTTATTCTAATACAAGTAGTTAGTGATCTTGTTAATTATACATAGTGATATTTCTATTCTAACATGGTCGGTTTTTTTATTATTTTATAGGTACATGCTGTGAGTATTAGATATTACAAATTGTACCTTCTACATAGAAGTTAATACCACACAACTTATATTTAATCACATGAAACTTCTAGGAGGTATGTTTTTATTTTGAAATAATCATTATCATGGACAGATCTATCTCATAAGAGTGGTTTCATAGTCCAAATACTCTTATGAAATTCCTTCCACTATGTATTTTATCTCGCATAAGTTATATCTCAACTATTTTTATTACATGTGGCAATATGGCCTTTGATTTATTCACATACAGTGATGTCCTGTCCATTTTAATCTCATGTAGTTTTAGTTTAATCATATGAGACCCTTTGAAAGTGTGATTTAATATCATGTATCCTCATTGTAAAAATTTTCATCATTGTAAACCCACACATTAGTAATATGTGGATGCTATTTCACTTGAAAACATTAAAACCCCCAAAAAAGTGTAGTATTTTGTTCAAATAATCCCAAAAATAAATAATTCAATTAAAATTCATGAATTTAAGCCTTTTACAAATTAATTCCAAATTATTAAAAAAATATCAAAAACTGTGATAATTACCCTTAAAAGTGATAAAATAGGGGAATATTTATAAATGAAAACCTAATAACTTTTTTAAATTAAGTTTTTTATCAATCTCGCACACTTATTTCATTTCACTCCTCGAAAATTTAAATTAATTCAAGAAAAATATTCATAATTCCAGGTTCAAATACATAGATTTAATAAAATCAATAAATTAATCTATACATTATTTAAAATTCTTAGGCTTCCTCTTATAATCAAAGTCTACTGCCTTGCTTCGTCTCATTATTTTTTTAACCTTCTAATCATTTCTATTCCATTACATGAATTATCACTCTTGAAAGTATACCCTCATAACTCTAAGAACATGTTAAATAGAGTTATGATCATTCCTAGAGTAAATGTGGTCTATTATAGTCTTGATAATATCCTAGTTTCTCTACTACTAGATATAAGGGTGATACTCATGAGAACTTCTAATAGGTAATTATTGGATTTTATGATTAAATATGAAAATTTGAAAAGCGAAATGAGGAGTTTAAATATCAAAGTACAATGAAAATTAAATTCTAGCTAGTCTTTCCTATTTAATGTAAAATCAATTAGTTCCTCTCAAATGTGTCACTCTCAAATCTCTTTTCCCATTTATTTATTTTTATAGTTCACAGTTATACACTGAATAACGATGATAGAATCATCCACTTTTCTATAATTTTTTTGAATACATTTTTCTTTTATTTGGGTGATTTATATAAAAAATATTTTTATATAAACTTTTTTTAAATAATAATAGAGTAATAAGTATTATATTTAAATTATATCTTATTACCACACTTCTTATAACAAAGACTAAATTCACCTATCACTCAACCTAAAACCCAGAGGTTCTCCACATATTTACCATTAACACACCCTCTCCCCCACAATTATTTTAAAATATAACATTAAACACACTAAATATATGGGAAGGAAAATATTAATAAAGCTTGTATTGTGTCTTAACTAATTGGTTGTTCATGATTTTTAATGTTTAAAGAAGGTAAAATGTAAAGGTGTCTATAAATTGGATTTTATCAGGGGTTTTCAAAGAAAAATGGACTCAATCATAGTTATCATAATTGAATCTTATAGCTTCAAAAAATTCTAGTTTCACAGAATTCCATAGATTCTAAAGAAATTGATTATAATAAATAATATACAAAATGGGCTCAAACTTTCTCTCAAATATGGAATAAAAATTTTGGGAAATTAATTTCATGGCCTGGAAAAACATATCCATCTTACTCACATGAGTTTAATTACATAAAAATATCAAATAAAATTACATTAGTAATCATCTAAAATTCAATAATTTCAATAACATGGAAATCATCAGAAATAGAAATATATTTTCACAAATCATGATAGTATTTAAGCTCAAATTTCCTTTTAATTTACAAAAAACACACCAGATTTTGAAATTATAAAGAAGGTATGAAATAACCTGCTATAGATTAGACTCACACCCCACACACTCATTTAATATTACCCTATTTAAGACCAAGAACAAAGCTAAAAATATTAAACACTGGTTAAAAATGTTAACTAAGAATACAACTTATTGTTATTGAGAATCGGAAGCCCTGAGTTGATATCTTACTGTTATCCTCTAGAAACATACAATTAAAACTAGAAACAAGCATGATAAATTATTCAAAGTAAAAAAATGAGAAATAGAGAAAGAAATAGACTCTTGGATGATTCCCCAAGTGGGTACTATATTTTAAAGTGCCTATATCTAGGTAGTTGTAGTGGTTTAAACTTAATCAGAAGGAAGGTTAAGTTTATGTGATAGAAACCACCACATGTTCATTTTCTCAGTCTCTATTAATGATCACTGGTCTTGGAGTACCCCATAGAGAAATTACATCAAACTACATTACAAATTAATATAAAAGTAAATATGGGGTGGGAATAAAAAGATAAGGTCATCCCAATTATTATTAACTTCTTCTAGAAAGTGTTCAGTTTAATTTTTAGGGAGTAGTTTTTTTCTCAATTGTTCTTGAGGTTTATTCTTTTTATTTTTTTTACCACCTCTCTTGTGGTATTTTATTCAATAAACAAGTTCTAATGCATATTTTTTGTACATATAATATCAAAAGGGGGATCAATAAACAAATCTATTTTCAATATATCAAAACAATATGAGAAATTATATTTGATTATTCCATTTTAAAATGGTTATCTAGTCTAGTTTTTTCTTCATGAATCACCATTGGTACATCTTTTTCTTCTAATCCTAGAACCATTATATCTTCAATGGTGTATTTTTGTTTATATTCTTCACAATCCAAGTCTATAAATTCTGTATTCAAATCTAAAATGTTATAAAAATGGGAGTTAAATTTAATTTCATGCAATGAAAAATCAAATAAAACAAAATTTGATGAAAGTTAAACTCCCTTAAGTGGTATGAACTTTATCTTTTTCTCTTCCTTGAGTTCATCTAGAATTATTTATGAAATATATAGAAGATAATGATTTCTAAGTGTTACTTCCACCTCTTCTATTGCTTCCTCATCAAATAACATAAGGAATTTTTTCTCCCCCTCTCTTTTCCCCTTTATCTATATTTTCTTGGTGATTAGTTTTTATCTTATTCATAATGAACTTTAGTTCTACCATTTTAATTGTTGTTATTTTAATTATTTTTATATTAGAAAGGATATAGATACTACCTTTTAAATTTCCTCTAATTAAGATTCTTGTGTTGGTTGATCGTATGGGCTCTTGTGATTTGAAAGTGAATTTGATTCATTTAAATATTATGATCTATCCACCTATATATTAGTGTACACTAGAGATTTATCATGGTATTTTCATTGAGTTTTTTCAAAGGTTCTTATGATAAAAGGGATTTATTATTGGAAATGTTTTAAGCTAGGAAAGAATCTAAGAAATCCTTAGTGATTTTATCCACTTCCTTAAACTATAAAAAAATATTGTGATCTGTTATAGATGAATTTTCAAACTATAATATTTACCCTAATTTGAGAGAAAATAAATAAATATATAAAATAAGGGGAAAATAAATAAAAAAAATAAACAAACAAAAAAATTATTTGAAAATGTGAAAATAAAAAATATATGTGGATCTTGGATCCCTAGAAACGATGCCAAATATGAAAAAGTAAAATCTATTTTGAAGGGATTTTATCATCAAATAGAATTTAAAGATCACAAGACTATAAGGGCTTGTATCATGAAGATCTTTTCAAAGAAATCATTATTCCTTAGGTTATTTTCAATTGTTAATTAGGGGGTTAGTAAAATGAAATTATTTAAATAAAATGGAAAATTTTTTAAAGAGAAAATAAAGTGAAGATTAAAATAAAAGAATTAAATAAGAACATAAATTTGGAGAGGAAGAATTAGCCCTTGGGATAAATACCAATTAGAACCTGTTGGGACTAATAGGGGACTATATACCCTGAGAGGGGGGGTGAATCAGGGTATGGATATTCTTTTTCTAAATTCTTCATGCCCCACTGGATCTTGACCTCTTTATTACAAGGGTCACTTTGTTTTCACTTACATGTTTATTATGAACACTTATTTTTTTCTTTATCTGATGATGATGCTTTAAATGCAATGTAGTGAAGCAAGCAGGTAGACACAGAGATTTTTACTTGGTTCACCCTCACTGGGCTACGTCCAAGGAGAATACAACAATGATATGACGTTGTACCAAATCCACTAAATCTCACTGCCAGTAATGTTTGGGCTAGATCACGTCTATACCCAGGCTCACTGCCTTTACAATGTTTAGGATCAGTTCACTGCTTTCTCAAGGGTCACTCCATGTTTCTCTCTCTGGTTCACAGTCAGTGGAGAGGATCACCTTCTTTCTCTTCCCTTTCTCACTGCTCTGGAAAGGATCAACTTACAGTTCGTAGACTTGTAGGTATTTTCATTATCACTAATGAATGCATCCATCACTGTATATAGATGCTCTATTAAATTCCAAATTTCATCCACTGATGAATACCCCTTTTCCCCTAAACACTGGGAAATTCCTATTGAAAACCTATCGCAAAGCAATCTACTTTGCGATGCTCCTAATTTCGTGAAGCTCAAAAAAGCCTTCGTGAAGCTTCTGCCTTTTCAAGAACCACTATCACGAAGCTCAAGTCATTGCAGAGCGACTTCCCTCGCAAAGCTCACTAAGACAATGTGGATCTCGCAACTTTCTTGGAGCTAAATTAGCCACCACGAAGCTCTTCTTTCACAAAGCACACTACCTTCACGAACTACCTTCGCGAACCGAGAGAAAAATATTTTCTCTGAAAATTCTCTCTTTCTCTCTACTTATCTTGAAGGGGTTGAGGCCTATTTATAAGAAATTCCACCGACCCACTAACTTTCCATGTGAAGTCAATGCCACATCATCTCAAATCTCAAAGCTTTGAAGTTCTCGCCAAAATTCTCTCAAAATTGAAAAGCACCACGGCAATTTTCCGATCGCGGAGCTTGACGTAATCGTAGAGCATCACCGTCAATCCCTTCATGCATTCTCCAAGAACCTCCCTCGCAAATCCCTTCACCTCTGCGATGCACTTCAACTCTACCATTCGCGAATTTGGACGTAATCACAAAAAATCACGGCCATCATTTTTTTGTTCTCCACGAAATTCAATCCATAAATCCTATCTTCGTGAAATTCATGCCTTTTCCATATTTTGATGAGGTCTTCAAGGATATCCACTTTTAGCGATCCTCACCAAACTCCAAATTTTGGACCCCAAAAATTTTCCAAACACTGGAAAATGAAACCACCCTATACTGCTCTTTTTGTACCACCTCCAGATCGTCTATTCATTTATCATGGTTCTT
This sequence comes from Viscum album, assembly GCA_963277665.1. NCBI lineage: Eukaryota > Viridiplantae > Streptophyta > Magnoliopsida > Santalales > Viscaceae > Viscum > Viscum album. Next base: position 1,012,148,988 of record OY728126.1, read on the forward strand.
TGTTAACATCGATTGTCAACAACAGCTCTAGAACTCGACAATTCACCATGGAAACCTATTTTTGTCAACAAATACAATCAACCCAAAAAATATTCAATATTACATTGAGGGATTTTTTCCCAACAATCTCCCCCTTTGGGTTTTCTTACAACTCTTCTCAAAGTGATTTTCTATATATTGATACCTCTCTTAATCTTCTACCAGCTGCTACCACCATTCGCCTCTTGAGATTATGATAACGTTCAAGGAATCACTTAACACATACTCTAAGCCCACATGAGCAATGGTTGGCATGAGAAACAAGAGTAGTATAAAAAGTTAATCAATGAATAACTTTATATCAAACACCAATTTTCGATTCCAAACTGATTCCAATATCTAAATTGATTCCAATTGTTGAACCACACTAATACTAATTGGTGATAGATGTAAACCTTCTCTCACCATTCCAACATCACTATTCTACTTTTATCATGATCCTCAGCTATTGTGATACCTATTCTTTGATTGATCACTTCTAGCATCATCAGATTTAAAACTCTCCCCCTATCTCATTACTCTCCCCTATCTCACTACTCCACATGTCAGCTTCTCCCCGTGTCGTTTACAATGAAATTTTCTACCTTCCTTAGCCATATTTTCTCCCCCTTGAAGAGTCACTATTTCTCACCCTTTGTCAATGAACCCAAAGGTCACCCTTTGCATTCTGCAACATTGGAAAGTACACAGATTAGAAAATTATAAAAAAACATGCAATATCTCAGGGAGAGGGGGTTTTTTTCCACATCCACACTCTTTCAAGTGCAGGGAGTCGATTGAACTCCTAGATCCAGTCGATGCCTCTAAAAATAATCCTTGGGTAAGGCCTTCGTCATAATGTATGCAACCTATAGTTTTTTAGGCACAAACTCCAACTTCACAATTTCATGCTCAGCCTTCTCCTTGATAAAATGATACTTTATCTAAATGTTCTTTTTCCTTCACTAATGGACTGGATTCTTGCTGATATTGATAGCATGTGAGTTATCGCACTGGATTCGGATTGGAGAGTTCACTTCAATGCCCATATCATTAAGATACTGCTTCATCCATAATAACTGTGTGCAAGCTTGAGTAGTAGAAATATACTCAGCTTCTGTGCTGCATAATGAAATGAAATCCTGCTTCTTGCTTAGCCAAGAAATACATAGTCCAACAATATAGAATTCACCTCATGACAGGAATTTCCTGTCATCCATTGAACCGGACCAATCTGCATCTATATATCCCAATAACTCTGACTAAGTTTTATTACTAAATATCAAGCCGAAATCCAATATTCCCTTGATATTCTAAAGTATTATTTTCACTGAAATCATGTGTCTTTCCTTGTTATTACTCTGATATTTCACTGCTTAGCATGTGGAAGAAACAATATCAGTTCTCTTCACTATCAGGTATAGTAAACTCGCAATAATCTGCCAGTGTTCTGTGATACTAACTACCTTTCGATCATCACCTTTCAATAATTTCATCTGGAGTGCAACCAGAGTCTTCATATCCTTTTAATTTTCCAATCCAAATCATCTCATAATGTCCTTGGCATATTTGGATTGAGAAAATAATGTTCCATTTCTTCCTTTTGTCACTTCATCTGATCCACCAAATATTATGTCATTGACATAAACCAACACCATCATCCTTTGATTACTGTTGTTGTTGAAGTATAGATTGTAATCAACTCCACCACGTTGAAACCCAAGCTTCTTCAAATACTGATCCAACCTTTGTTACCATGCTCTTGGTGCTTGTTTCGACCCATATAGTGCTTTCTTCAACCGACAAACTTTATTCTCATCTTCATGAATGGGAAAACCATTTGGCTACTCAATGTACACCTCTTCTTCTAGAAACCCATTTAGAAATGAAAATTTGACATCCATATGAAACACTTTGAACATTATTTGCACTGATATGGATAAAAATAATCCGATTGTCTCCAGCCTTGAAACTGGGAAAATTTCTCATCAACATCTATTCCCTATATCTGGGAGTATCCTTTTCACACTAGTCGTGATTTTTTTATAACCATTATGCCATATTCATTAATCTTGTTGCGGTAGACCCATTTAGTCCCAATTAAATTCTTATCTACTGGTCTTGAAACAATCTCCCATGTCTGATTATTTTATGAATCAACATAAACCACTTCTGCTTCCCCTTTGTTGTTTTCCTCCTCATCACATTCATTAAGAAATTTCTCACTGTTTCATTGTTTAGTGGCATCATTTCTCTCAACTACTTTTCTGAGATTCTTGTTAAAGCATTGTTGATAATCTCTCATAGCTTCTTAGTATCCAAAAAATAGTCATCTGATACCACATTGTTAGAGAAAATAAAGTAAGCATGACATGATTGATTATTGTTTCTTCCCCATAATATGTCTTCCCTCTATAGACAACACCTGAGATAAGTCATCCAATTATTGCATTGATGGTTATTTCATCTAATTTTGTTATTGAATGCTCCCCTTATGTTATGAAACACTTCCTGGGGTTAGGCCCACTGTTTAGACTCATAACCATTTTTCGCCTCCTGCATTATTTATTCTAATCTGGCACTCAACATCAATCCATTAACCAAATCTCTAAGCCTAATGAGTTGGAACTCTGTGTAGGAAACAATAGATAGAGTTAATAACACAAACACTTCCTATTTCACTCTATGGCTCTCTTTCTTCTTCAACTATGGTACCTGATTTGAGTCAATTGAAACTCTAAAGCATATCACCTTTCCACTGTGCATATTTAGATGCCACTTACCCTTGGATCATATCTCTCTAAAACCTGAAACACATGAATTCTTAGTTAATGGAATTTATATACATAGGGAGAGGGGTACTTATGGAATCCTTAAGATGAGGATTGTGGTTGATCCTGATGGTTCAACCCTTTGATTCTTTCTTGCAGAGCAACACACTCTTTACTTACTTCTTCTAGCTACCTAGCCAACTTCAACTGCTTTGGCCATATGACTAAGCATTCATCACCTGCATGCTGAGTATTTTTCTGATATAAAGATTCTACAGGCCTTGCCTTTCTTACCATTTTGGGTTTAAACCCACTTGTACACATCTCCATCTTTGAGGTTCCACTAAAATCCCATTTCCCTTGAGTCCTTCTCTGAGCAAGAATATATCTCCTTGTCATCTTCCCTTGCTCCTCCCTCTATTGTAGGGATCTTCCCCTTTCCTCCACTTCTTGTTGTGGCACAAGAATTGCAAATTTTTCAATTCATTCTCTGTTTATTTTTCTTTTATCATATTTCCAAGTCACCATACTATTTTTCATTGGTGGTAGGTCCTCCACTAAATGTATAATCTTATTACTGACAGCTGTAGTTTTTCCTCCCTTTTTCTTCCAGATTTGTTCATGTTCTTTCTTAGAGGGGGGTTGTGAGTGTGACTGATACAAATTTCATTCAACTTCATGTGATTCCACTGAGGCTCTAATCCTATTCTCTGACTTACCACTTTGTCTCCCAATGTAATATTTCTCTTTATACATCACTGTATTCAAGAATCTCTTTCTGGGCTCTTTTTCTTTTCTCACATTCTTCTTACTGAAATATCTTGCCAAATTCCCATGATTAGAACATATGAAACATCTTCCATAAAAGGCATACCTCATTTCGTCATCTCTCAAATGAGATATAGATGCATCTTGAGTTATTCTTCTAACATTGAGCTTCTGATATTCCTGACACATATTCATGGTGTGTCCCATTCTTCCATAGTAATATCATCTAATGAATGCTTTCCTCTGAGAGACTCTTCTCTCTGATTTCTCATGATGCTTCTTCTTATTCTCATATTTGTCAAAGTTTCAATTTTCACAGCCTAAAATGTATTCCAGATCCTCTAAACAGAAGCTTTATGTGTGTCCATGAATCCCACAGAAATAGCACATGTCATCACTTCTTTTTGTAACTTCCCTCTTAGGCCTATCTCCATCACCTACATGTTTTTCTCCACTCCTGTAACTATTCATGGCTCGAATTCTATCTTGCACAAGATGGGATTCATCAAATCCAATGTCATATTTTCCCATACTATATGGTCTTTGAGATGAGAAAATATGATGTTGTTTCTCATCAGAAATAGAATATTTCTTATTCATTTTTTCATCACTTGTTGAAGTATAATCAAATTGTAAGTGCAAGGCATCCTTAATTTTAGACTTTCCATTGGTATTGGATTTATCCAATTCTTTATTCATTGATTCTAGCTCTTTTTCCAACTTTTTAATATTCATATCGCTTTATTCAATTTGGGAATAAATTACTTTCTTAATAATCTTCCCTATACTCATCTCATCTTCAAATTCACGTGTCAGGTTATCCACCACACCACCTTGCTCCTTTACTTTTAATTTTTCCTGAGCAACAGATTCACAGACGGATGCATTCTCTTGTTGTATCCATTTATTCTTTTGAACTAGCTCAGATAGATGTGTAGCAAGATCATCATTTCTAGCTTTCAGATTCTGAGTTTCATCTGTGTCTAGATTCTTTCCCTTAACATCATCATTGAGCTTTTCTCTCTTTATAGACAGATTTTTCAGTTCTTCGGCTTGAGAATCATTCTTCTCCCTTAGATCAGTGTCCACATCAATAAGCCTTTTATTTAATCCTCTTAGCTTTTTAACCACACTTACCATTTCTTGGAACCATATTTCTTTAGATTTAATCTCTTCATCAAATTTTTTATCCAATTCCTTTGCCTTGTGGACAACTTCCTCTTTTTTACTTCTTGTCATTTCTTCATCATTAGTGGTTCCAATATCACTTGGAATATCAGCTTCTTCACTCATTCCTTCTACATCATTTAATGAGTAAGTATTTTCACTTTATGATTTATCGAAATCATTATTATCTTCACTACTTGATTCCTTCAACTGAATCACACTCTTTCCATTGACACTTCCACACTGGAGAATTTCACCAGACTTCTTCTTCTTCTTTGAAGATCTTTCCACTTCCATGGCAAAACAAGATTAGAGTAGACTGGATAGTTAACTTAAGCAATCGACTAAACCAAGTCAGATCAAACAAATCTGATAAAAGTAACCAATTGCTATGATACCAATTGTTAGGACCAATATGGGCCTATATACCCTGAGAGGGGGGTGAATCAGGGTATGGATATTATTTTTCTAAATTTTTCCTACCCCATTGGATCTTGACCTCTTTATTACAATGGTCACTTTGTTTGCTATTGTGTGTTTATTATGACCACTTATTTTCTTATTTATCTGATGATGATGCTTTAAATGCAATGCAGAGAAGCAATCAGGCAGACACAGAGATTTTTTCTTGGTTCACCCTCACTGGGATACGTCCAAGGAGCATACATCGGCGATGTGTCGCTGTACCAAATCCACTAAATCTCACTATCAGTTATGTTTGGGCTAGATCACTTTTATGCCTAGGCTCACTACCTTTACAATTTTTAGGGTTAGCTCACTACTTTCCAAAGGGTCACTCCCTATTTCCCTCTCTGGCTCACTACCGGTGGAGAGGATCACCTTCTTCCTCTTCCTTTGCTCACTACTCTAGAAAGGATCAAATCACAGTTTATAGTCCTGTAGGTTTCTTCATTATCACTAATGAATGCATACTTCACTATATATAGATGCTCTATTGAAGTCCAAATTTCATCCACTGATGAATACCCCTTTTTCCCTGAACACTGGGCAATTCCTTTGGAAAAACCTTCACAAAGAACCCTACTTTGTGAGGCTCCCAATTTCATGAAACTCAAAATAGCCTTCACGAAGCCTCTACCTTTTCATGAAGAACTCTCCCAAATCAATCTCGTGAAGCCCAAGTTGTCGCAGAGTGACTTCCCTCTTGAATCTCACAGAGCCAACACGGAGCTCTCAAGTTTCACGGAGCTAAATTTGACGCCGCGAAGCACACTGCCTTCGTGAACTACCTTCGCAAACTAAGAGCAAAATATTTTCTCTAAAAATTCTCACTTTATATCTACTTATCTTGAAGGGGTCGAGGCCAATTTATAGGTGATTCCACCAACCCACAAACGTTCCATGCGAAGTCAATGCCACATCATCTCAAATCGCGAAGCTCTATAGTTCCCACCAAAATTCTCTCAAAATCACAAAACACCATAGAAATTTTCCGATCGCAGAGCTTGACATAATCGAAGAGCATAACTGTAAATCCCTTCATGCCTTCTCCAAGAAGCTCCCTCACAAAGCACTTCACCTCCGTGATGCACTTTAACTCTACCATTTGCGAAGTTTGACGTAATCGTGAAGAATCACAGCCATCATTTTTATGGTCTTCGTGAAATTCAATCCATGAAGCCTATATTCGTGAAATTCATGCCTTTACCATATTTTGATGAGATCTTCAAGGATATCCACTTTTTGTGATGCTCTCCAAACTCTAAATTTTGGACCCCAAAAATTTGGCAAACACTGGAAAACGGTGCCACCTTGTACTACTCTTTTTGTACCGCCTCCAAATTGTCTATTCCTTTGTCATGGTTCTTTGTCAACATGGATTTTCAACAATAGCTCTGTAACTCGACAATTCACCATGGAAACTTGTTTTTTCAACAAACACAATCAACCCAAAAATGATTCAATATTACCTTGAGGGAGTTTTTCCCAATAGAACCTCACTACCATCTTTTTATGATCTTTATATCATCCAATGTTCACTTACTGTAATATAAGTACACGTAAATTCATCATGGTAGAGTGAATATGTAATTCATAGGAAACCTCATAGTGTACTTCAAACTCACTTATTCCAATGGTAAGTAAATTAAGGGATCCTCCAATGAGAGAATCCTCCACTCACCTCTTATTTGGGTTCTGTCGCCCATTCAATATTATCATGATAACCACTATATATGATATAGGGAATTTATGATTGATTTATTATCAAGTGGAATAAAATAGATGAAGACCAAGGTAAAGGATACTATCACCTACCCAACTCTGCCAAACCTACATGGATTCTCAGAGTAAAATTAAGATATGAATATATTAAACAAATGATTGAAACTCAACATATTATAACTTAAGTGACACTTGACTATCCCTCTATTCTGGAATTGAGGTACGATATCACTCTTATAGGGACTTAAATTCCTAGCATGGAAAAAAACATAAATAATAAGAAGAAAGATAGATTAAAATAAAATAGAAAAAATAAAAAAAAATCTAATTAAAGGTAGAGATTTCAGGTTTATAATCATTTACAATGTAATAAATTTTTTCTTAAAAGAATTGTTGGGGTATCTTATCTATATCCTAGTGAATTCCAATGCCTATAAATTATTTCCATGTATCAGATCTACATAAAACAACCAATAGATGAGATTTATCCAATTTTTATGAACTCTTGGATCTTCCCTAGTGTGTGAGATTATTAATTAATCATCACATGACCATTTACTCCTTTTTTATAGGATCTACATTGAATCCAATATTTTTATTTCCCCATTTAGGCAGACCATGCATATTTTTATTTCTGGATTAATCTTATATTTCCCTATATTAATATTATTTTAATTTTATACACCCATCAATTCCTTGTGATTAATATTATATAAGCTAGGTGGATCAGTCACATAAGGTGATATGGTGCACAAATTCCCATGTATTGTTTCTCATAAAACGTATGGAGAGCACAAATTAATCTTACATGAGAAAAAGTTTACCCTGATGTGAGTGAATGTCATCCTGGTTAAGCACGCAGAAAATTACTCTAACATGATCTATTTTTTATCATTCCATATGTCCATATAATAAGAATTTTATTTTAAAATAGGTGTATTCTATGTAAGAGTAAATCTTATGCAACTCCTATTTAATTGAATGAAGTGTTGGGCATCGAGTGTTTATTATAATGCGAGCACTGGTGCATCCTGTTCTATCTCACATGATGGAATAACTTAGGCTCTTATTCTTTTATATCATATTTCTATTCATATTTAATATCAAATAAGGGATATTTTAATGATGTTAATCCTATATAGAAACTTGGAATTCAATTTATTCATACAGATTGGTATCCCGACCATTTTAATCTCATGTAACTATAGTTTAATCACACACAACACTTTGAATGTTTTATTTTGTATCATGTAGCCTCATTTTAATAATCTATATCACTATAAAAACACACTGTAATTATATGTGCATTCTATTCCACCTGAAAAACATAAAAAACCCAAAAAACAATGTTTTATATTATTCAAATAATCCTGAAATTAAATAATTCAATTAAAATTCAGGAATTTAAATATTGGATTTGTCCAAAAATTATTTTATTTTAATGATCTCAAATAAATTTTATTTTATTATTAATGAATTATTTGCTTTATGTTAGAAACTTTTATATTCTAGTTATATATGAAAATATTTCTAAGTGTCAAAGTGATTCCATGAGGGAAATCAACTGACCACATGAATATAAAAGAAAGTACGGTTCAAATAAGTCAAATCTCAAAGTACTCAATTGACAGAGAGAGTACTTTATTGACCACAATAAGTATTTGATCAACCAAATGAAGTAATATGGAACTCAGTAAACTTTCACAAACGATTAAAGTGATCTCACATCCTAGTAGACCAACTGCATGCTTAATTGATCGACCATGGTGGAATTTTAAAAAAAATTATCCTCTAACCATAATAGTAAATGAGTGACTACAAGGAAGAATGAAGTGATCCTATGATATGTTTGACCGCTTGGTAGAATTTGGTTTTTTAATCCACACCTACTATCTCATGAATCCATTTTAGAAAGTAAAGTGGATTTGAAGTGGTTTAGATCAAGTTGATCCTAAGCATGGAGATTTTCTTTCCTGTAAGGTGGGACTAAGCAGTTTATGGATAGTGACAGACCCTTCTATCCTATCTTGGTAAAATAGTTCTATGTTAACATTCTTTTCAACTCTAGTAAAATAAGGGATTAAATTCCAATGTTTGTTGATGGTCAATATCATCTATTTTATTTAAATTTTTGGTCTATTCATTTTTAAGTACCACAGAAAGGTGAGTATGAAAACTATAAAAGTTATTACCCTTTCAATAATCCTCATTTTCAATTTTATATATCCTTAAAAGAGTCCCCTGGTAAAAAAATTCATAGAAGGATTAAAGTTGTTGAGTTCAGTGGTGAGTGTAGATTTTTTATCAAGTTTATTCAGCATCCAATTTGTCATATAAAATTATATTTTGGGATTTTAAGGCATCAGGACCTATTATTTATTTATTTTAGGGTGAAATAAGTGTAGATAATATTTCCTAGATTTATTAAAATTCATATGTATTAGTTGAGAATGTATTTTTCTTGGTTTAATTCATTAACATATCCAATGTTTATTTTATCTATATTAGAGATTAAGGGACTTGTTCCTCAGGGGAGGAAGTTTACTACTTCAAGTGGAATTATTTTAAATAAAACAAGATGTAAAAGGATATAACTTCGATGGAATCCTTAGAAAAATATACGGTTTGATAATAATGATAAGTTATATGAGCATTACAAGCCTATGACTAATCAAAATAGAAAAAAAATAGAATTGATCTGGTTTTGGAACCTGATCAAGTAGTCATTATTGACTATTCTTCAATTGAGAATGAAGAAGATGTGGAAGTAGACCTTAATGAGAAATCCTTGAGGGAATATGAATATATCATGAATTGGATTCCAATGGTTTTAAAAGTTGTAAGACACATTGAAGGAGTATCATCAATGGAGGGGTTGAGTACTCCAGGATCTTTGCTTTCATGACCTAATATTATAGATTCTAGAAGTGATAAAAGTGATACTCCTATTATAGAAAGTACGATCATGTTTGATATAGGTTGTTATCTAATATTTGACTATGCACATCCTAGAGGGAATAATTCTCCCATACCCATCTCATTGATTTGGATACACCTGATCTTGAAAGTGATAGTGGAGTTGACCATAATGGTAGAAGTCCACCCAAACCTAGAAGAAATTCCATGTCTTGTTTTCCCAAATATCTAGAGACAATTTATAAAGCTACTTCTTCTCCTATTATTGAATAATAAGGTAATATATACCTCTCAATTGATGATGTTTTATAGAATATCTTCATTTCAAATTCTATAGAACCAGGTAAGCCTTCATCTCTAGTTCATGATTTAGATATATACATACAAGGTGATCAAGTTTATGATTCATCTTCATAAAAAATATACTTGTAAAAGATTATGACATTTTTATCCATGAGATTGAAAATTATAATTTTGAATAATCATTTGATTAAGTATTTAGGTTGAGATCCTTTTATTTGGTTCTTGATGATTCAACATCCAACCTTACTCCTTCTCAATCAGTTGTTTTTTAATCTACTTCTATACTTACTTTAGATAATGTTTTTTAGTTTAAGAATTATCTTTTAGAATACTTGAAATAAATATTTATGGGTTTGTAAAGTTCTAGTAAATATGATATAAAATTGGAAATAATCTATAACATTTTTAGTGTTGTTTCTCATATTCAGCTAAAGTTATTTTTCAAATTTTATCATATTTATTATGAGCATGAATATTTTAGAGCACAAGTCGGAGATATTCAAGAAAATTTTATAGATATGATGATTAATATTGATTAATTATATCTCAGTTATGCCAAAAATTCATCCAAAACTCCAACTTCTCCTCCTCCTAAACATGTGACTATAGATGAAGATCTCATTTGGATAATTGTACAATAAGAGATTCAAAATCTTGGAAAATTTCAAGGATGAAAATAATTTAATTCATATGGACCATTATACACATGTTTAGAGGTTTTTTATTTTCTTAAAGCTTATAAAGTTAAGTATTTCAAGGTTAAAGAAGTAAAAAAGTGTCCCATCAGGTATTACCTTCATTATATTTTCACAAAGTAAAATCTCAAGACCTATTTTAGGTCTTTGGAGAGAGATTTAAGGATGCCTCCTTTAACCAAAATCATTAAGTCACCTATGGAAATGATGATATTAATGGATCATCTTCTGTATTAGTTCATTACTAATAAGTATGAGTTCATGAAGATCATTGAGAATAGATTAAGAGATGTATCTGACATTACACTGCTTTTATATCCATACATTTATATATCCATCATTGTCATCCTAGAACCTCTCACTCTTCCTATGACTAGTGTTTTAATAGCTACCGCTCTAGATTCTATATCTCGTACAACTCCCTTTAGAGTCAATATTCCTTATGATATGTATCACAACAAATATATAGCTAAATGAATTCTGAATCATGAAGCATCTCCCTCTCTTCACTCTGCTTCAGTACCTTCTACTACTCCATCAAAGGAAAAGGTAAAATCCCTTATTAACCCTTAAGAATTTATAGACCTTATATATTCTAATTTTGATTAAGTCATCAATTAATGATCTTGTAATTATTCATAACTTTTTGGTGATTAATACAATTTTTTTATTCACTCTTTCCACTTTATATATAGCATTTAATCTATTTGTTTTATGTACCATCATAACATAATATAACTACTTTTTTATGTCTACTTCAATTTTCAAAAAATATCCTCTATAATATTTTTGATAATCCCAAAATGGTTAGTAAATACTATATTAAAAGATATAAAAGAATAACTTATTTAACTACTTTATTAATTCACAATATGTATTTATTTATTTCATGATTTGTGATTATCAAAAATAGGGAGATTATTTGATTCATCTATGAATTAATTATTTTAATGATCTCAAGTCCTATTTATTTTATTATTAATGAATTTTTCTTTTTTTTGTAAGCAGCTTGTATTTATTGGTTATATATGAAAATATTCCTAAGTGTCAGAGAAACCACATGAATGAACTCAACTGACTACATGAATAAATAATAAATAATAAGTAAAGTAAATAAAATCTCTATATACTCAACTAATATTGATAGTATTAGGTAAACAAAAAAGAGGATTCAATTGACTTCATGAAGCAATCTGAAATTTAGAAAAATTTCAAAAAGGATTTAAGTGACCGCACAACCAAGTGGATCAACTGTATACCTAATTGATCGACCATAGTGGAATTATCAAAAACTTATTAACAAACTAAGAGAGTAATGGAGTGATTTCAATGTTAAATTAAGTTATTTTATGATACGTTTGACCACATAACCGAACTATGTTTTGAAAAAAAAATTGAAATAACCATATAACCTTCGAGCGATCACGCATTTGGATGAAGCGATTAGATATTATATGGATCGACCACATGACTTATCAATGAAATTCTTTAAAGTTTCTTCCCATGTTTTAGATCAACTAAGAGAAAAAAAGTTAACATGGAAACCTTCATGAAATTGTGTCTAACTATAATTATATTTTTAAAATTTATTTAAATGGGAATCATTGATGGATTAAATGAAAATTCAAAAGAATTTTACTATCCTAGATTTCAAGTCGAGTATGAGGATCAGTAATGATCATGTAACAACTGGTTCCCAATGATAGCATAACCACTCTCCTCTGTGTGTTGACACACCTTATGGTCCACCTCCAGGTACTGTCTAGTCCTGGTACTCTCAGCCTCAGTCAGCGTTGTTCATCGTCTGTATCCAACACAACAAGGTATGGGCATAGCCCATGCAGGGGTGAGTATAAAGATACTCTCTAGGGACCCCGAGACCCTCTAGGTCTCACAAAATCCAACAAGGATAAATCAAAAAGTATGAAATCAACTGATAACCTTACATATTTATATACCCATACATATACCTAAGTTATCAAGTAATCCATCTCAATCATTGGGAAAACATAGAGGTTCTGACTTAGCTCACAAAAGGATTTATTCTAGGGGTAGTGTTAAGTAACATTATCAGTCACAAAATCGAACACCTCGACTGCTGGTGAACTTCTCATCTATAAAGTATAGTGGGTCTTCTGTATCACACAGAGGTGCTTCCCACTAACCTTGGATTGCTGAAGTACTTCTCATGTCGAGTATCGTGGGTCTACCACATCTCACAGAGGCGCTCCCCAATGTGGGTCTGCCACGTCACACAATGGCACTCCCCCTCATAGCCTACTGAGGTACTCCTTCTATAAAGTACCGTGGGTCTGTCACGACACCAAGACGCTACCCACTGTGGGTCTGCAGTGTCACCAAGGCACTCCCCACTAGGCCAGTTGAGTCACTCCGAGTCGAAATGGTCAGCGGTCGTCATGTCTCAGCCAGCCACTAGGTCTCCGTACTATGATCGCTCGTCTCCAAGAGGATCCTCTCCACAAGATACTGGTAGATACTTCAACTGTTACAAAGTCCCACAAATAAGTATCTCAAATTTCATCCACATCATATGGGTCTCAATACAATTGACGGCGCGTCAATCGGATGCCCGGTCTGTGAGTTATTATCCTTTTAGTGTCAGAGGCCTGGTTGGATTCGTGCTCGATCCAACCTGACTATTCCACATCTTGATCCAAAATATAGTGGTGTATCACTCAAAGGTACTGACTCGCTCCAAGGCTTCCAATGCCATTGAAGGTTCGTCAAACAGACGTATGGTGCCAAAGTTATGGCCAAAAAAACGAAATGGGTCGTTGTGGGCCTGAGTCTGGTCCGACCCGGTCGGACCGACCCTGCCCAGCCCATTGGGTCTGGCCCGACAGGCTGCAAGGGGCCACGGAGGGCTGTAGATGGTTGTGGGGGAATGAGACCACAGAGCGGCCCAGCCGGAAGTTTCCACGAGGGCACGAGACCGTGGGCGGCATGAAGGGTCAGCGAGCAGCGCGGTCAGGGTGCCTCGGAAGGCTGGTGGGTGGTGTGAGCTAGGGCGGCTTGGAGCTCCATGGGTGGCATGAGCCGAGGTGTCTCATAGGGTTGTGGTGAGGGTAGTTCGGTCGGGGCGTAGGGTTGGTTTGGCTAGGAGGTCAGAGCATCGTGGGGGCGTGGGCCAAGTTTGACAGGGAGGCCGGAGGGCTGTGGGGGCATGAGGCTGGATCGGCCGAGAGGCCGAAGTGCCGCGGGGGTGTGGGTTTGGTTTGGCTAAGAGTCCAGTAAGTCGTAGTGTGGCTTGGATGGGGGGGCGGCCGGTTCGGCAGGGATGGCGGAGCGCTGCGGTTGGCTCGTCTGTGGCACAAAGCCGGGGTGTGTGGCCGATTCGACCAGGATATCGGAACGCCGCGGGGGTGGCGCGGGTCGCGGAGGTCATAGGTAGTGGTGTCATTGCCCTCATCACCATCGTCCCCTTCATCGCCTTCCTCCTTTTCAAAGAGTACACCAATGAATAATGGTGGAGGGTTTGGTTCAGGTTTGTCTGGCCCGTACCCTCCACGTTTAGAGTGATAGTAAGCAGTTCACAAAGAAAGAATCATGAACATGTCTAAATCGCGCAAAAAAATTATAAGGGGAGAACCTGGGAAATGATAATTAATAAACCCCTACCTCATTCACTTGATGACGTTGGCACAAGGAAAAAAATTGAAGTTGTCTACATTCATCTCGTCCGTCACACACCTCCAATTCTGAGCTCGTGTGTCAGTTCATCATAGTCGAAGATGTTCCTTGTCGGCATTATTCATAGAGGAAGTGTTCTTCATTACAGAATATTTCTCCCAATTCCACCCAAATGTAAAGTGGTGCCAAAATAATATATTATCCCCCCTATTATTTTTATTGGCAAAAAATTCAAAATGCATAAATTAATCTGGTGTGTTGTTATAAATAAGTGGTGGAGGGTTGGCACAATTAAGTGGGGAGCTCAAGAGGTTTCTCCCCACTTAATTATGGAGTTCAAGAGGTTTCATTCCCCAGTTTGTCCCCACCACTATAATATCCACAAGGGAGTTAGGCTCGGGTGGTCCCCACCACCGAGCATTCAATTTGGAGAATAAAACATTTGTGGTCCCTACCACCATAATATCCACAATTGGGTGGTTACAACAAATAAAATAAAATGTGTGATATTTTTATTTTATTATTTCCACGAAAACACCAAAAATTATCTTTCACCCTCTACAAAATGTCGTCAAGGTGAAAGTCTTCTTAATCTAATACTGACACTGCGAGTTCAATGGTGCCCTTATATTTTGATTCCAAGCATTGGTTAAAAAGTTAGAAAAATTGGCTCGCACTTTTACTGAATGTACCCAAACAAAATTTCATAAATTCATTCCTAGAACTCTGGGCCTCGGAATCACACGCCATCAATTTTTAAAGACTTTTAAAATTCCCATTTAATAAAAAAACTACCTAGAAATTCCAGGTCTTTACATTCTACCCACCTCAGGATTTACATCCCCATAAGCCACAACTCAAACTAAGGGAACAAGTGGGCGTACTGAGCATGCATCTGAGGCTCCCGCTCCGATGTGCTCTCCTGGGGGTTCCCGTGCTACCAGTGAACATGCACCAGAGGTATCAACCATCCCCGAAGGACCCTCTCATGTTGATTCTCAATCTCTACTGAAACCTCCATAAAAGTTTCCCCATCTTCGACATCTAGCTCGCCATTATTGATAATGTGAGAATGGTCGTGCATGTATCTCCTCTGCTAGGATACATAGAAGATGTCATGCACCCGATGCAACTGAGGTGGAAGAGATAAGTAGTTAGCCACCTCTCCAACTCTGTTGAGGACCTAAAAAGTTCTGATGAACCTCAAAGATAACTTACCACATTGGCCAAATCTCTGCAAACCTCATCATGGTGAGACCCATAGAAAGACGTGGTCTCTATCCTCAAACTCCAGAGGTCTCCATCTACTGTTGGAATATGACTTCTACCTACTCTATGAAGTCTCCATCCACTCCTGGATGATCTGAACCTTATCTGTAATAGCCCGAACCATCTCTGGTCCCATTAGTGTTGACTCCCCTAGGTCAGTCCAGCACAAGGGTGATCTACAAGGTCGCTCGTACAACGCCTCGAAAGGTGTCATACCAATAGTGGATTGATAGCTTTTGTTTTATGAAAACTCTACCAAAGGAAAGTGATCCACCCATATTTGATTATAGTCAAGGAAACAAGCATGCCGCATGTCCTCAAGGGTCTGAATGGTCCGCTCAGTCTGGCCATCCGTCTGAGGATGGAAGGCAGTGCTCAAACGAAGCTGCATCCCAAAATCTCTTTCAACCCCTTCCATAGCCGGGAAGTAAAACGTGCATCATGATTATAGATAATCATAGAAGATACTTCATGTAGCCGTATAATCTCCTACACATAGAGGTGTCCCAAGATCTCTACTGATCCCTGATCTAGGATTAGTAGGAAGTGGGCCGACTTGGTGATTCAGTCGACAATCACCTAGATAGAGTCATGTCCCATGGATGTACATGGAAGTCATGTCACGAAGTCCATGGATATCCCATACCACTTCTACTCTGGGACCTTTTAAGGCTGAATGAAGTCTGCTGGTACCTGATGCTCCGTCTTCACTTTCTAACAAGTGAGGCATTGAGAATGAAACTCTGCAACTGCTTTCTTTATTCTCATCCACCAGTACTATCATCAGAGGCCCTAATACATCTTCTCCCCTCCTAGATGTACTGCTAGATGGGATTTGTGGAACTCCTTCAACACTTCTGCTTTAAGTAACACTGGTACCATGGTACGCTCTCTAAAGAAGATGACATGCTCCCCACATTCAGAAAATCCATCAGGTGCTTGTCCTATGGATATCTGAGCACATCGTGTCTCGCAGTCAGCATCCCCACGCTGCGCCTACCTGACTCGCTGAAGAAGTGGTGGAGTGACTATAAGAGACTAAAGAAAAACTTCTCCATCTCTATCTACAAAGGACATCTACAAAGCGGCCAACTGCTCTGTCGCCTCACCTAGTAGTTGTATACCAGATCTCTTACTGAGTGCATCTGCAACAACATTCCCCTTCCCTGGAGTGTAGACTATCTCAAAGTCATAGTACTTGTGGAACTCAAGCCAACATCGTTGCCTCAGGTTCAGGTTCTTCAGAGAGAAGATATACCTAAGTCTCTTGTGATTAATGTACACGGTAAAACACTCACCCATCAGATAGTGTCACCACATATTCAAGGAGAAGACCACTAATGCTAACTCCAGGTCATGGGTAGCATAGTACTGCTCATGTTGTCTCGGCTATCGAGATCCATACGCGATCACTACTTGATCCTATATCAAGACACATCTGAGCCCGGTCCCTGATGTGTCGTAGTAAACTACGTACCCTACTCCCTCATTTGGAAGCCTCAATATGGGAGAACTAGTCAGCCTTTGCCTCAACTCCTGAAAACACTTCTGGAATCTCTCCGACCACACGAAGGGTTGCCCCTTCTTCACCAAGGATAATAGTGGTGATGCAACTCTGGAGAAGTCTGGCACAAACATCCGGTAATATCCAACCAAACCTAGGAAACCTCGTACCTCTTTCACACTCCTGGGTGGCTCCCAAGAAAGTATCGCCTCAATCTTCACTAGATCCACTGCAACTCCAGCCTCCGATATGACATGTCCCAGGAAGTGAACCTCTCCGATCCAAAACTGGAACTTCAAGAGCTTACCATAAAGCTGGTGCTATCATAGTGTGTCTAGTACTACCCACAAATGATAGGCATGCTATGCCTTAGTAGTCTAGTAGATCAGAATGTCGTCGATAAAGACTATAACAAAGCGATCGAGGTATGGCTGAAAGACCCTGTTCATGAGCCCCATGAACACTGTTGGAGCGTTGGTTACCCTGAATGGTATAACCAAGAACTCATAATGGTCATACTAACATCTGAAGGCTGTCTTCTTCACATCCTTTTCTCGTACTCTGAGTTGGTGATAGCCTGATTTGAGGTCTAGCTTCAAAAACGATCGTGCTCCTTTCAACTGATTAAATAAATCATCAATCCTCGGAAGTGGATACTTGTTTTTCACGACCACCTAGTTCAGGAGATCATAGTCAACAAAAATCCTCAAACTCCCATCCTCCTTCTTGGTGAACAAAATCAGGGATGTCCAAGGGGAAACACTGATCCTAATGAATCCCTTCCCCTGTAAGTCTTCCAGTTGTACCTGCAACTCATGAAGCTCTACGGATGCCATCCGATATGTTGGTGTAGATATTGATGTCATCCTTGGGTAAAATTAAATGTAAAAGTCCACCTATCTATGAGGAAGTAGACTTAGAATATCACTAGGTAATACATCCATGTACTGGTCCACCACTACAGGATAGCTCCGACTCTCCACATCAACAGCTCCGAGGGTAAGGCTAGCCAACTGATGAGTGATCAGCTGCACTCTCTTCTAGGTAAGTTCATCCTGTACTGTAAAGGCTCCCTTCTCACTGGTGAATGTAAACCAGGTCCCATCCCTGCAGACACACTACACTTTGTGCCTAATACATTAAATCTGAGCATGGACTGTAGATAACCAGTCCATACCAAATATAAGGTCGTAAGGCCTCGATGCTAATACTAAGAGATCACAGCCAAATCTCTCACCTCTTAGAGTAATTTTTCACTCCTGAAACTATTGTGTAATCATCGAATATTCTCTCGTAGGATTCTCTAGCAGTAAGTATCAAGCCAACGACTCCATCAGAATCTATGAGCTCTAAATGAGGGAAGTGGTAATGAAATAATGATTAGCACATTTTTCTATAAATACTATAGTTAAGGTGAAGCAGACACAAATCATACCTCATATAATCTCTGAAGCACTATGATCGTTGGCCTCAACTACCTGGAGCTAAGCTCACACCTATCCACCTGCTCCCTGTGGTTAGGGTGGAAAACCTGGTAGAGGTAGTGGTAACACCTTCAATCATCACCCACCGCCAGCTACACGACCAGCACTTTTTCCAAGTCCACATTCTCACTGTGGAACTCCTCAATAGAATCTTTATCTCTGTATGGGAAGTCTTTTGACCATCTTCTGATCATCTGAATGGTGGGTTGGACAGTCACGGGTAGTGTGACCTTGCCCGCCACATGCATAACACTACCCTCTCCTGGAATGAATGGATCCACTTCAACTGCCCCGCACAACCTATCCTGATTCATGTGGTCATCCACCTATTGGTCTGGTCCTCTTGGAACTCTACGGCATTTTTTGTTGCCAGCTACATAAGACTCCACTACGTGACGACTGGTAGTGGGTCTCACCGCTGGTGATTTCTTGACAAGGAAACTCTCCACTAAGAGGGCTCTCTCTAACACCCTTGCATGCGTCAGGATGTTGAGTGAGATCATCAAAGACTTGATCTCCCACATGAGCCCCTACTCAAAGGTCTGGGCCCTGAATAATGGTTCACGCACCATATCAGTGGAGTAACGTGAGAGGTCAGTGAACCTCGCTGAGTACTAAGCCACAGTCATGTTGCCCTGCTGCAGATGAAGTAACTCCTGAATGTGCACTGCACGAAGAGTTTCTGGGAAAAATTCTGCCCAAAATAGGCTCTCTATGTCTACCCAGAGAATTTTCACCTCATCGTGAACCTAGAGCATCAAGCTCCACCATCTTCCTGTTGCTTCCTGTAGAAGGCTAGCAGCAAGGATCACCATGAAATCAGATGGTGTCCCTACAAATTGGAAAACTCTCACCACGGCCTCCATTCAATCCTTAGTTACCTGTGGGTATATGTCTCCCCTAAACTTGGGTGTTCTAGGGCACTAGAACTCATGAAACATGATCAATCATCATGCACTATCTGCTGCTGGGGATGGTGGCATTAGTGGCCCAATGGGGAATTGTACCACTGGTTCCTCTACTAAAAAAGGACCCTACATCGAAGCCTCATCGCTCGGTGGTCTATTTGTGCGTGCAACTCTCAGAACTCTATCTGGTTGTTTGAATGGAGGAATCTTGAAAAGAAACAGGTGCACTACAGTCAAAAGTTATACCTATTGAGCTGACCTGGTAAGCTGACTCAAAGTGTTCACAAAGAAGACTCTTGAAACACACACGTAATCAGTGTTTATGTTCACTAAGTCGGATATCAGAAGTCAGGGTCTTGGTGTATGGATATTTCGGACGACGTACCAACACTGGATTCCCTAAACTGATAACCACACTCACTACACTTAACATTATTGCTGTTAGAAAGAAATATTAGAGTCCTATGTTCTGTGGTAGAACCTACTCCTCTGATACCAATTTTTCACTACCCATCACCCGGGTCCCGTGTCGTGACTACCCCAGCCCGCCTTCCATAGTCTAAGGGCTAGCGACTAGCACAAAAAGGTGTTTTCCCTAAAACTGGGAAGGCATTGCATTTATAACCTGTTAGCACATGTAACCAAGCATACAACAAGATAGGAACACAAGTAAACTGAACTATAAACAGAGTGAGTGAAGTAAGTAAAAAGTTCCAGAATACAAGCCCAACTAGAAAGTACAAGTACAACTGTGATATAATACAACTGAAGAAAAAGAAGAGACAACTATTGGATCATCCTTCGAGGTTCCTACCTGATGGGTAGGTACAGATCACCTCCTCAGCACTCCACATCCACCTGTCTCCTCTGTGTGTCGACACACTGTATGTTCTACCTCTAAGTACCATCCAGTCTTGGTACTCTCAGCCTCAGTCAGCACTACCATTGTCTACATCCAACATAACAAGGTGCGGGCATAGCCCGTGTAGGGGTGAGTATAACAATTCCCAGTACGGACACCAAGACCCTCTAGGTCTCACAAAATCCAACAAGGATAAAACACAACGTATGAAATCAACATATAACCTTACATAGGTATATACCCATACATATACCAAAGTTATCAAGTAATACATCTCAATCATGAGGAAAACACAGAGGTTCTAACTAAACTAAAACAATGATTTATTCTAGGTGTGGTGTTAAGTAACATTCCCAGTCACAATGTCGAACACATCGGCTGTTGGAGAACTCCTCCTCTATCGAGTAAAGTGGGCCTACCGTGTCACACAGAGTCACTTCCCACTAACCTTGGTCTCTTGAGGTACTCCTCCTGGTGAGTACCATGGGTCTTTCACCTCACACAGAGGCACTCCCCACCGTGAGTCCGCTGCGTCACACAGAGGCGCTCCCCCTCGTAGCATGCTAAGGTAATCCTCCTGTCGAGTACCGTGGGTCTGCCGTGTCACCAAGGTGCTCTCCGCCATGGGCTTGCTACATCACCAAGGTTCTCTCCACTGGGCCAGTTGAGTAACTCTGAGTTGAAATGGTCAGCAGTCGTCAAGTCTCAGCTAGCCACTACGTCTCCGCACAATGCTCGCTCCTCTCTAAGAGGATCCGCTCCACAAACTACTGGTCGATACTCCAACTACTAATAAGTCCCACAAATAAGTATCTCAAAGTAAATCCATGTCATAGCGGTCGAAATTCAACTGACGGTGCATTAATCAGATGCTCGGTCTGTGAGTTATTAGACTTTTAGTCCTAGGGGCTCGGTTGGATTTTTGCTCGATCCAACTTGACTATTCCCAGTCTTTATCCAAAATATACTGGGGTGTCACTCAAAGGGACTGACTCACTCCAAGGTTCCCAATTCCACTGACGGTTTTTTAAATAGACATCTGGTGCCAAAGTTATGGCCAAAAAAGTAAATGGGTCGTAATGGGCCCGGGTACGGTCTGACCCGGTCGGACCAAACCTGTCGGACCTGTTGGGTCTGGCCCAACCCACAGTGCGGCCCAACCAATTGGTTCGGTCCGACCTGCTGGGTCTAGCCCGACAGTCTACGAGGGGCAGTGGAGGGTCGCAGATGGTCGCGAGGGCGTGAAGCTGCAGAGAGGCTCGGTCGGAAGTTTCCTCAAGGGCATGAGGCTATGGGGCGGCTCAGCTGGGGCGTCTCGGAGGGCCATAGGGCAGCGCGATCAGGGTGGCTCGGAGCGTCAGCAGGCAGCGTGAGCCGGGGTGGCTCAGAGGGCCACGAGCAGCAGGATCTGGGGCAGCTCGGAGGGTCGTGGCGAGGGAGATTCAGCCAAGGCTTAGGGATGATTCGGCCAGGAGGCCAAAGCACGCAGGGGTGCAGGGCTTGTTCGGACGGGAGGCCAAAGCACCATGGGGGCACAGGGCTAGTTCTACTGGGAGGCCGGTACGCTGCAGGGCGAGTCGACCGGGGCATGTTTCCAGTTCAGCAGGGAGGGCGGAGCCCTGCGGGTGGCTCGGCCGGGGCGTGGAGCAGGGGCGCACAGCCGGTTTGGCCGGTAGACGACAACGTCGTGGGGGCTGTGTGGGTCGTAGAGGCCATGAGTTGTGGTGTCGTTGCCTTTGTCACCTTATTCACCTTCATGGCCTTCTTCTTTTTTGAAGAGTGCACCAAAGAAGAATGACGGAGGGTTCGGGCTATGTTTGTTCAGCCCACACCCTTCGTGTTTAGAGTGATAGCTAGTGGTTCACAAAGAACGAAGCATGAGAGTTTATGAATGATATTTTAAAACATCATTTCCCACAACCCTCGTCAATCTCTATTCCAAAATCCCATAAAAAATTATAAGGGGAGAACATGGGATGTGATAATCAATAAACCCCTACCTCATTCTCTTGACAACGTTGGCGCAGGGAAGAAGGTGAATTCATCGACGTTCATCTCATCAGCCACAAACCTCAAACCCCGGGCTCGTGCGACGTTTCGTCATAGTCGAATATGTTCCATGTCAGTGTTATTTATGGAGGCAGCGTTATTCGTTGGAGAAGCATTCTCCCAGTTCCACGCAAATGTAAATTGGTTCCAAGATAATTGATTGTCCTCTCTATTATGTATGTTGGCATAAAATTGAAAATGGATAAATTAATGTGATGCGTTGGCAAAATTAAGTGGGGGAGCATTGGCACAATTAAGTGGGGATCTCAAGAGGTTTCTCCCCACTTAATTATGGAGTTCAAGAGGTTTTGTTCCATGGGTGGTCCCCACCACCATAATATTCACAAGAGAGTTAGGCTCGGGTGGTCCCCACCACCGAGCATTTAATTTGGAGAATAAAACATCTATGGTCCACATCACCATAATATCCACAAGTGGGTGGTTACAATAATTAAAATTAAATGTGTGATTATTTTATTTTATTATTTCCATGAAAAACCGAAAAATTATCATTCACCCTCGACCAACTGTCGTCAAGGTGAAAGTATTATTAAGAGAATATTGGCACTATGAGTTCAACAGTGCCCATGGATTTCAATTCTGAGCATTGGTCCAAAAGTTAGAAAAACTCACTCGCACGTTTACTAAACGTACCCCAAAAAAAGTTCATAAATTCATTCTGGTCACTCTAGGCCATGGAATCACACGCCGTCAATTTTTGTAGACTTATAAAATTTACATTTAATAAAAAAAACACATGGAAATTATGGGTCTTTACAGATCATTCATCAATGGATATTTGGAAGGAATATTTATTTATTTAAAAATAAGATCAGATATACAAAATGTACTTGGGTGAAAAATAATAAAATGTGTTCATGCTTATTTTTAATAACTTTTGATGTTATTCTTTAGTTTTTTATTCACTAAAAGATCTCATAAATTTTTCCAATCATCGCATATGCTCCCTTAAATAATGGAATACATCTATAAGGGAAGATAACAATACATAAAAAATAAAATTTGATATTTTTCAAACACTGCATCAAACTTTTATCTCTCTATCTCTCTCTGTTTTACATTACTTTTGAGTTGTGCTTGAAATAATTTTTATACCTATTAAGAACATGCTCTTTTATGTCATATAATATTTCTCAAATACTCTTTCCTTTATTTATCTAAACTTTTTTAATCTCATAGAAACTGAGGAAGAGGTTGTGTGATGGCTTTGATGGACCTATATGCTTTTGTAATCTGTATACCTAATCTAGGTTATGGATCTTCTATTTATGTTAATAAACATTCTTGAAAATGGGTTAGTTTCAAATATAAAGTACTAGGTTGCATCTTGAGGTTGAGAATTTTTTTTTATATTTCTTTTGTGTGATGTTAAGTTTTGATTTATCTATCTTAAAACTATATTTTAAATCACTTTATAAAAAATTTAATTTTATAGATATGTTTTTACCACTGATATTTATACTGTTTAATGTTATTAGAGTAATCTCAAAAGAATAGTATAATATAAATATATTATAAATGAGATTTGATAAAGCTCTTGAGAGTTTATTTCAAAAAATGAAATTTTAAATTCCTACTATATTATTTAAATGGGTGTTTTTTAAATTCGGGAATTTTGTTTTATAATTTTTTTAAAAAATAATTTTATTGGATGCTCAATTCCCTACTCCCCCTCTTGTTCACTTCTCTCCAACAAAAATTTGGAATTAAAGGGTTTTATTTATTATCATTTTTACTTTTTTGTATCAGAACAAGATCAAGTCACCTTGATAGTATCTTAGTTTTATTTTCTTATTAGAATTATGTACTTATGAATAAATCTTGATATTAAGGTCATGATAAAAATAAACCACCTTATTATAATGTAAAAAATTAAAAAATCAAATTGAAAATCCATCTTGAATGGATGGGTTTTGATATTTGGACTCTAATAAAAGATCAATATAAAAAAGAAATTTTTTTTAAAACAAATTGGAGTGATTACAATAAGGTTTCTTATGAAAATAACTATAAAACCATTAATGATTTATATTTTTAGTAATTTAATAAAATATAAATTTATGATACTACTTTTCAAATATGGGGTACTCTTTCTATACCTTGTGAAGGAAATTCAAATGTAAAATAAATGAGGCCGAATCCTTATATTATTGAATATGATAAATTAAAAAATGAGACATGATAAATCTATTTATTTAATGTATCTCATGTTCAATGAAATCATTAACACAATTATTTCTCTTCAAAATAAAGTGGATGAAAAATATCTATTGTTGGGATCTTGATATGTCTACCTTGTTATTAGAGAGGCACTATTGTCCCTATTACAGAATATGTGACATTGGTAAACTTCCGGTCAATGAATAAATTAGAAACTAATGATGTAGGAAGAAGTTATTAAAGTTAATAACGAATTTTTTGAAAACAATAATTAAATATTATTCAAAGAATCTCAATAAAAATCAATAAAATCTTTTAAAATTGATATTACTAGTTATAGTGAAGCTGATTTAAATAGTGGTGATGAAATGGATCATATAGCTAGAAAGTTCAATTTTTATCAAAATAATATTTTCTTCAGAAAGTAAAATTCAAAAGGATAATATGATAATCAAGGAAACTAGAAGAATGGTGATAAATGTTTAGAGGTTACTTGTTGTGATTGTAAAATAAAATGACACATCAAAGCTAGTTTTCTAACATTGAAATAAAGGGAAAAAGTATTAGGATCAAGGAAAGAAACAAAATAAATACGTGAAGGAAACTTAGAGTGATTTGGAGGATATTTGAAGTGACTCTGACTCATCTAGAAATGATTATCATGGGAAGGAAAAAATTTCTTTATGGGAATAACACTTGTGGTGACAAATACAATTCATATTCCCTCTAAAAAATAAATTCATGGTGAATCTTACATATCTATAGAAGATTTTTTTTAATAATGTAATATAATGGAAGAAACATTTAATGAGATAACGTAAAAATATAATAAATATCATAATTAATGTTTTTTTAGTATTTTTTCCCATGAGTATGTCAATATTTATTGAAGAAGAATAGCATAGAATTTTATTTTTTCACAAGAATCTTTTTTAAAGATTTTATTCCATCTATGTAAGATCTAATGTCATATTTTCAGATGATGTGGTGATTATTAGAGATTGTTTTGATTAATTGAATGAAATTAGAGGATCATATGTAATATAGTGCTAGAATGGTGCTTGTGGAATGTACAAGGGTGTGGTGTGGCCCGCGTGGGAAAGGGGTGTGCATATGTGTTATGGGATCCGAACCCTGATTCTTCCTCGACTTATCAATGGAATGGGATTAATGATATAGCAAAGTCTCGATGAATTAAAATTCATATATGTGACTCCCATGGCATGGGTACTAGTCACCCATAATTAAAAGGTTATGCTTATAATGTGGTTATCTAATCAAACTGAACTGAGTCATCTGGTCAAGACATCACGTTATCTTCAAACTATAATCATCTGCTACCTATATGAGATTCCTGAAACCACTAGTTGACGTCGCACCTAAATTCTATCCAAATCTTTAAATCATTCCATAAATAATGAGACTTGAAATATTGTATTTACATCATGCATGCTTTAGATGTCTTTCATGCATGCATTTATTAAAAGAAAATTCATACTGTAGAATACTATATGGATATAAATTGAGGCATTCATGTTTAAAATCGTGATAGAGTTTGAGACATGGAATATGATTTTTTTTTTCATGCACGCGTAATTTCATCATGAAGAAAGAAATAGATATTGTAAAGAATAGGATGCTTCTTGTCTCTATGTTATAAGGTCTTGAATATATGAGATCTTCGGGATATTAAAATATGATTCACTAACCTTCTTTTTTAGATTTATCATGAAAATTAGAACTCAATCATTGAATAAATAAGGTGGAGGAAAGGCTCCTTTCTTATAGATATCAAAGCTCTATGATGAGGAGATGATTCTAAAATTCATCAAGATATCTCATTTTACATCTGGGAAAAATAAATCATTCTCAAGGCTCCATTCATGTCATGGTCATATGAATGAGAGTTCCAAGAAAATACTCTAATTCTGTTAATATTGATCTCATGATCTATTGGGATTTATGAAGAGGAATATTCTACACATTATTTTTGTAACGAACTGAATTGTTCACTCTTGTTTTAATGAAGAAAACTTGTATAAGAGATCCTACATTAAGGTATTTTTTGCACCTTTTTATGCTCATGGAAAAATCAAAAGGTTGTGTGAATAAGAAACATTATCTAAGTGTATTAAAAAAAGATAGTGTTATATGAGAGTTTCATGTAAAATTATTCTAGCTTGTATGAAGTAAGTTGCAGTCACACATTAATCACTTGTGTGAAGAAGCTGAGATATAATTATATGATACACTTGTAAGAACTTGCATGAGGGATACAAATGTACGAATTCATGAATTTTAGGGATGTATATTTATAAGATATATATAAAACCGATTTATTTTTACATACATTAAGTATTTGAAGATAAATAAATTTGTGATCTCACAAAGAGGTGTTGTAGAAGGTAATAAAATACATAAAATACTAATAAGAATTTATATGTTAGATAAGGTTTATTCATTTGACACATGAATCGTGTTTTGTGCATGAAGTTTTTCTATATAAATCAAGTTGAGAATTTAAGAATATGACTTTATCCTTATATAACATATTGACAATGACTTAAGAATAAGAAGAAAAAGAATAAGAGGCAATACTTGATTGCTTCATATATAATACATCCCTTGTTATTGTTTTATTAGAGGAAACCATTTGATTTATGAAGTCAGAGAAAGTTGATCAAAGTTATATTGGTGTCTATTACAGAATAATTGTTTTATACTGTTGATCACTTGAGAAGGTAAAGGACAATATCCATTATCTTGTGCTTCAAAGACAAATATTTTATTATCCCTAGTCGGTACCAGGATAATGAGAAAATGGATATACCCTTTCTATTTCATTCTTTTATAGTAAAAAGGAAGCTATGTGTATCATATAATAACCACTGTATTCCAGGAACTGGTCCTTAAAGGATATGAACCTCATTAAGAAACCTTGGTGTTCATTGTGATTTATTGTTTTATGTATGGGATTGATAATTATAGGTGAATAAATAAATATATATATATATTGATTTAATAAGTAACAAAATTAAATAAAGGGATATAAGTTTAAAGTGGAAAAAATTCCCCCCACACTGATTCACCACCCTCCCTCTTATTGTGTTCATCCCAAAAGTGATCCTAATAATTGGTATTATAGTGATAGGTCACACATGTGATTAGATTATATTATTTAAGGCTTATTAAAGATTTGACATATCTCTTCTCAATTTATAATAGAGTTAAAACTTAGAGGAGTTTTATTTTATGCAAATCAGAATTCAATCTCTATCAAGACTATAAAGAACATGAAGAAGAAATAATTTAGAATTATGAATAAGACATCATTATTATGAAAATATGATGATGAATCATCTTTTAGATGTATTGTTACTAAGAAAAACAATCCATTAATTAGAGTTAAATATATAATCAGTTTAATATACTACCAAATAAATGGAAAATATTTCAACCTTAGATATTGATGAAGAGGTATCAGATATGTTTTTTTAATGTCTAACAAAGAACCAGGCTCCAGTGGTGAATATAACTCCTCATAAAATGACAGTTATATAATTCAAATGAAGTTCTTAGAAGAAGTGATCACCCATCTAAAATAAAAATCTATGAAAAGTGAGTATAAATTGGAATAGAAGATAATGATGTGTGTAAATCTCACCAAATAATGTAATTACCAAGGCATAAGAATTAAGAATCTTGAGGAAGGATGCACTATAGTGGGAAAGGATTGGTTTGAAGCAATCCTAAATAAATATCAGGCCATTGAGATCCTTGAATAAAAGTTTTATGCACTATATAAAAAGAAAAATTCTATTATTGATGTCAAAAATATTCATCTAGAAGTCAATTACAATAACCTAAAGGAACTTGAAAACTCGGTGAAAGAGAGGAAAAATGAATGATGTTGAAATTGAAAAGATCAATAAAGAATGTGAAGACAATATTAAAGATAGTGGAAAATGATAAAAACATCATGAATATTTAATGTTTTTAGGTTTAAACTCAATTGATATATTCTAAAAATAATTAATTTTATTTTTCACAATAAGGTAAAATAATATTTCTTACTACATAAGATACAACCACACAAACTACTATGGAAGATTATTATCCTAAAATATCATCATCTAGTGTAAAGAATAAGTTGAAATAATTAAAAAATATATATATAAATTAGTCTCTAATAAAAAGGTACCAATCATATTTATAAATAAATTCCTTACTAATTCTAGTACTATTCTTAGTGATGGTTCAAAATTAAAAACTTTTACAAAAGTGGATGATGAAATTTGAAGAAGTACTCACCACTAAAACTATGGTGAAGAAAGATAAGTGTAAAATAAGATTATATACTAAACAATCCCAAAAAAGGAATGAAAACAAATAGAAATAGTATGTATTCCAATCAAGAAAAGTTATTTCTGGAATGAAAATATAAATATTTTCTGGTTACTATTGGTGTTGTGAAAGATTTAGGCATAGTGCATATTATTGTTGGTATAAAATTATTTTATTAAAAAATGATTCCTATATAAATGGGGGAAAAAGTTGTGAAGTAACAATTGCTACAACTGAAAAGGAATATTCTTCCCATTATAAAAAATATTTTAAGATTAAATAATATAAGTGGTATTTGAAATGGAAGTGGTCACAGTGAAGAGACATGAAAGTATAAATCATTCAATAATTCAAGTAAAACAAGTTATAAGAAAATACCACAAGAGATGAAGAATACAAAGAATCCAACATTGAGAAAGAACCATATGAAAACTATCCCCAATAATTTTATAAAGTATAAAGGTATGTTTACCATGGGATAAAATCAAAAGAAGAATAATGCTCAACCAAAACCCATTAAGAACAAAAAGTATGCTACACTAAAGATTATAAGTTGTCTATTTTGTGGAATAAGAAGTCACACCATGGAACATTGTAAATAGTCCATGGATATCACCATAAATTGAAGAAATATTAAGAAACAAAGGGTAAGAATGGTTTAAGAACAAAGTAGATGGAATGAAGTGGTAAAAGGAACACCTTAGAATCTATTTGGATCTACCATACATTATATTCATATTCCAAATGATATACAAGTATTTTTTCAATCTCATTAAGAAGGATAATAAAAATTAAAAGAACCATAAATTAAAATTAATGATAAAGGAAAATATAAATTTTTCATGAAGAAATAAAATTCTATGAGAGTTTTTTAACAAATAAGGACTAGAAAACATTAGAAGTATTATGTAAAAGGTGAAAAAATACTAGAAACATCTCATATAAATGTGTATTAATTTTTCTAACTTTGGGAGAAATGTTGAAGATCATTCAAAAATCACTAAGTGAAAGTGATGTAAGTTCATTTATGTCCATTTTAGAAAATAAGATTCCATAAAAAAATTATTGAATAAATTAGAGACTACATGCTTAAAAAACTACAATGATACATAAAAAATTTAACATGAAGGGTTAACTCTCACATGTATAAGTAAAAAAGGGGGTTTAATGGTTGAGAAAAAATTATCATCCTTTTTTCTCATTAAAAACAAACAAGATCCACCTTATTCCCATATACTTTGTGTTTGTTCTTTATTTCAACATAATTTAATGTGATTCATGTACTCAGTGGGAAATGAGTAAAATAAACTATATTTCAATATCTATATGCTGGAATATTCATTACAAAATTTATGAAAGTCACCATCCTTGTTTGATCTATCTATTGATATCTTGAAGATTATGTTTTTCAAAATATTTGAGATCAAATTTTATGAAGATGGCCATGATATCATAGTTGATAAATAATATTGAAGTCACCATCATGAATGAGATCACAAAAAAATTGATACTCACTTCCATTTTTATTCCAAAGAAAAATTGATGAGAAGATCCATCCAGATTAAGGGAAGCTAGAGATCATCCCATGATGAATAGAATCTAAAGATGTTTTCAGAGACTTATTTTTCATCCCAATCTAATATCACTGGATGATTCTTATTCAGAAAGTCACTAACAAGTTTTTGTTATTACTCCCTCATCCCTATTCAAAAAAATAAAATAAAATATGGTCTTAATGGGGGTAATTTAAGTGAATCAATGGCCTACACAACATAATATTGAATAATTTCTAAGACTAATTTCATGAAATTAACCTACCTAGTAAAATTGAATTTTTTTAATTTGTGTGTTGAGTTGAGTGCATGAATTTTACGTTAATATTTTATTGATAATTTTTTTTCAAAAAGTGATACTAGATAAGCTCTATAAGTATTGTAATAATTGGAATCATTTAATCACTATAAACCTAGAAATATTTTAATAGTATTTTATGAAGTACATAGTTGTGGTGTATAAGTTGGTATCATATTCTATATTGAGAGTAAATATCTTTTGTTTCTAAATTAGATCTTTTTTTGCATCGAGATATCCCATGTAGACTTAGAGTTGAATAATTGATGGTATATTTATTAAGAAAGAAATGAAACCATCCTCTCTCAGGTATGTGGAATTTATTATCAATAAAGGGTAGAGAATAAATTGAATTTTTTTTGGATAAATGAAGAAATAAGAAAATTATACATGAAAATTGGATGAATATATTGACATGGAATTTTATGTTGATATTGAAAAAAAAGGAGATTGAAGATCCAAATTTTTGTTTGTGTTGTTTTTATTATTAATGAGTATATCAATAAATATTTAAGAAGAAAAATATTGTAAGTTCATTGGTGTTCCCAAGAATGTTTGTTGAATATTTAATTCCATATATGGAAGATCAAATATCATATTTTGAGATGAAGTGGTGATGGTTGGATATTTGTTATGGATTCATTAAATTTTATTAGATTTTATTCTTGAAAATTTTCTAAGTAAACTCTGATGATTGTGGAACTAGTCTTCATTGGTTCAAGAACATTTCTTAATGCATTACACATTGTTTATAACATCTTAATAAGTGAAGTTAAATCTTTCATTGATTATTTCATATGAACAATTCTTATGTTGATTATTTAAGAAGATGGATGGTCATGCAAATATTTACTTTCATAAGGAAATTTGAGGTCCATGCTTAAAGAGAGAGTAAAATTATATTTCTCATGATATATAATTTTAAATAAGTTTTGGAAGATTCATACTTAGTATTTACTAAGTATATATGGAAGATCATATCAAAAATTGGCCCAGCCCTTAGAAACCATGGACCCCCTATATCATATGTGGACAAGAGGGTCAACAAAGTGGGAGTGGGTTGATATGGCCACCATGGGTGGAAGGTTTGAGAGGGAGATAAAATATCCTACATTAGAAAATCAAAGTGAACATAGAGATAGTAGGGTTCATGTGGATCATTCAAGGGTATGGATCGACCAATGCGAGAGAGGTGTGTTCATAGGTGTTGCGGGTGTCAAACCCCAATATAGGATTTATCTATCAATGGAATTGGATTATTGATATAGAAAATACCTGTAACACCCCGATATTTTATGAAAAATAGTCTTTTTAATTTCATTAATGTCTTGTGTTAAACGCTACACCAAAAGGAGCTTTCATGACACACATCTCTGACCTGGCTTGAATTACACGAAATCGCGAGTTTCCTCGATAGCTTGCGTCGTACGCAATACCGAGTTTCGCTAAACAACGATATGCTATTAAAATATTATTAAAACTAGCCTTTATGAATAGTAATAACCACTTTTTTAAATTTTGTAAATTTTATTTTTCAAAATGGACTTCATTTTTGGATTCGGAATATCGAAATTAGCTTAGGGTGAAATTTTGGTGATTTTCAGATAACTTTCATATTTTGATGAATAGTGAAATTTAATAAATTTTAATTAAAAACAACTTTTTCAATCGAAATAATTATTAGTGATAAATTTTTAATTTGAGTGGTTTTAAAGAATATTTAGAATATATTTTTTCAATTTAATACAATGTTGGTCATTGGATGTAATTTCACGTTTAAACCAGTTATAAACAAGTGTCAATATTTTGATAGTTATTATCTTTTAAAAACAAGCCATTTGTTTTGACGACGGGATTTAATTTTTAAATTAGTTAATGTAACTAATATGTTTTTAATTTGGTAAAATAGACATCATTTTTTAGTTCATAATATCATATATAGCTTAGGCCTAGTTTTTGGTATTTTTCTAGAAACTTTTATTTTTTGATGAATAGTGAAACCACTAAGTGGTAGTAAAAAAATGAATTTTTCATAAAACTTAATTTTACCGCTTCTGTGAGTGGAATTTCAAAAATATGAGAGACACGGTTGATGTCAGTAAGTAAAATGTGGTTCATTGAGATGAAAATAATTTTTGGTGAATAGTAACTTTTTACTTTTTTTTACCACGATTAAAAGTAAATAGGGTAATTAAGGGTAAAAATGATATTATTATTACCCTAACAGATGTCCTAATTCTATTGGACAAGTGTAATTAGACCAAAAACAACCTTATGAATAAAATATGACCATTTAGGCCCACTTGGATTAGATTAGGACATTTATTATTAATTTATTTAAAGAATGGTTAAAATAGTTAAAATCAAAGTTTAATAAGTAAATAATTTTTAATATGGGGTTATACATAAGATAAATTCGACTATAAATATTAATTAGAAATATAAAAATATTTCCTACATAATGGTATTTTATTTGTAATTTTTAGACATTAAATAATTTAATTTATTTATGACACAACGATGATGCAGCAATTATCTTATTAATGAAATATTGACATAATTGATGTTATAAATACCCAAATAAATATAATTTGAGATTTTTTATGAACTAAATAAATTTTCTAGGTTAATATGACTTGTTATTGTTGATATAAGTAACTTGGTTCGAACTTATCATTCTGTTATGAATTTCTTAAAAATCATGTACCAAATAGTGTCAAAATTGACATAAATTAGTTTTTAAAACAAATATTATATTATTAATTGTTATTTAATTCCTAAAAATCTAAGGGTCGTCCAACTTACTTAGATAAGGTTATATATATTAATAATAAACAACTTGGGGTTCGTTTGTCTTGATATAGTAAGTTTATTAACCTTATAGTATAAGAACACAAGAAGACACGGTAAAAGTAAAATTATTAAACTTAATGTTAAATCTAAATGATAAGGTTAAAATAGGAACTTAAACTTGTCTAAATTCTATTGGATGAGATTATTTCGACCCATACCCAACTTATCCCTTAAATAAATCAATTTTGAGCTATTTAAAACCGAACTTTACTTTATAATAAAATAATATTTTGAGTTATTCCAAAGGTGCCCCTCTCCTCCCTTATAAAAGGGCACCTCCTCCCTCTATTACTCACACAACTTTGAGCCTTCAAGCTCGGCCAACCCCTGAAAAAATCTCTTCTCCACTTCCCCAGTATCATCCTAGAGGTCCTGGTCTTCTTCAAAGACCATCTTTAGTTCTTTAAGTGGAGGTTAAGTGAAGGCGCGTCAAAAAGAGGTAATATCCATTACCGATCATTTTCAATTTCTTTCTTCTTAAACTTATTCTTATTTAGTTGTTTCATGATAAAGTAATAACATAAGTATTTCTTATATACTGATATGTTATTATAAATATGAAACAACTCTAATTAACCTTCTATCCATCCTATGGAAAAAGGAAATCACCGCGCGTGCGTACGTACGGAATACCATCTCCACGTCGTGGTGTAATCTATTATCCTCCACCACCTTAATTGGATGTGTATAATGGTGTAATGAGTAACTATATATGATTATTATAAAGTTATATTGATACTGAAATAGTATACATACACTCCAATACAATTCCACGATCATAAGAACGATATCATCACTTGTGTATACGTACAGAATACCGTCTCCACGATGTGATGTGACTCATTCTACATGATCTTCATTTCATAATGATTATATAAATGAATTGAATGAATGAATATGATATATATTACACTAATAACATTCTAGAAATGAGATATCTATAACCTAAATAGAAGAATAAGAATTTATTCGACAAAACACGCATAAGAACAAAAAGTTATAAACACCCGAATAACAGGTAGCAATGAAATATTACTACTAAGAAGCTAAGAATATGACCATATATGATATCATAAAAAAAAGTATGATTCTGTAATAAGTCAATAAAATTATTTAAATCATTATACAGGAGGTTCGGACACTTACAAAGCAAGTCGGACCTAAGGTAAGGGAAATATCACAATCTCATTTTTATCCGAGATTGTTTATACTTTGAAATTTACCGGGGTGTATTTTATCATCCAAATCCATGTTTCCTCAATATGTAATATTATTTCCATTCACCTACAATTGTTTAAATCCTATTTTACCCTTCGTTGAGTTTTTAGTAAAAGATATGAAATGAATTTTTTGTCATTTTTCGTACGAGGTACTTTTTTGACTTTTCCGAAAAAAGTACGAGAAGAATGTTCTTTTTAACTTATACGGCATGAATGGATTTTTAAAACATTATTTCCAAGAAGCTTACTTTACAAGTTTTTAAGTTTGTTTTTAATCAACTTATTTTAGTTTAAAGTTGTATGACATGTTAATAAAGGAAAAATGTTTTTGAAGTAGAAATGATATTTTCTTCAAGAATGAAGTTCAAGTGTTTTATCAAAATTATTTTCCATCTAATATAATAAAGGGTTCTGTTTTTATCCCTATTATTACATTGATTTGATTATGTTGTGATGGAATTATATTTTTATGAATTCCTTTATCTTATATGAATTGTTTTATAATGTTTAAGATTCCCATTTTTATTACATGGGTTATGAAATGATGTATGATTTATGATTTTGTGGCACACATAAGAATGGTATCATTATGAGATGGGTGGGACCTATATCTCCCTCTAATGAATTGGGTAATGATTTTATATCTCATGAGATAGACATGGCTGGAACGGTAGGTTATACCGGTTCAGTGAAACAGGACTGAAACGAGGGTGACTCGGTTCAGAAAGGGACTTTGTTCACTAAGATAGTCTTGACAATGAGTCTTGACTAACAAGAAATGATTCTCTATGATTATGTGTGTATGCCACAAAGTTTCATGTTTTATGTTATGATTATTGTGATTACATTTTACTGCCATGATTTATCCCATGTTATGAAATTACGATCTCTTTTGCAGGTTAAGATTTCCAAAAGTTATGTACTTATGTATATGATATGATTGATATTTCTTTTGTTTACCCTTACCGAGTATTTGAGCTCACCCTTTTATGTTTTCTTTTCCCCAGGACATAAAGAAAGGTTTTAGGTATTAAAAAAAGGAAGATCTTTATGGGAGATGTTGAAGATCTTTCCCCAGGATTAGAAGATTATATTCCGAGTTTCCAAAGACACTAAACTATTACGATCCTTGTGTGTGTTTTTTTGTTATGTAGTAAGTATTCCGCAAATGTAATGTAATGTCAATGTACGTCAAGCTTTGGGTCTCTACAGTTGGTACCAGAGGAAAGGTTTAGTCAACCTTTTGAAACTAGGATGCGATAACTTTAGTGAGATTCCTAGAGATATTTCTAAGGTATGTCTTGGAATGTCTCTAAGGTTAAGTATACGTATAGGTTATAGTCCTATAATTGCGCTAATGATCTTATAATTTAACCTAAGATGTTATATATTAAGGGTACTCCCCCTTTTATTATGTTGTTTTCCCTAGCATGATTTTTGCCTCTCACACTATTCTTTTTGGGTTTTAGAAAATGGCTGGAAACAAGATGATTCACGATAATGGAAGATATGATGGACAATGGAATGATATTATTCATGAGCAACCAAATGAAATGGGATTTGGAAGTCCAAACATCATTATTATGCCGAATCAGAAATATCATAATATGATCAATAAAGTAAAATTTGGTAAGTTTCCTGACTCGGCTAATAAGAGAAAGATGGAGTTTTATGATGATCATAGAGGAAAGAAAGTTCAATTTCCCCTATGTAAATCATGTGGGAAGAGGCATCAAGGAGAATGATTCAAAGGAACTGGACGATGCTTTGGGTGTGGAAAAGAATGACACAAAGCCAGTAAGTGCAAAGGAAAAGGTTCAGTTAACACCAGGGATGAGGATAATGGTATTTCTACGACATCAACAATGGTTAAATGTTTTAAATGTGGAATGTACGGGCATTATGCAAACTAATTCCCTAAGGGAAAGTCTCATGAAGAGAATCAGCATGGTCGTATGGGTAGTATTTATGTTGATGATGATGAAGAGACTACAAATGATATGTGAGATGAAAGAATTGTTGAAGCTCGGTCAATGGTTTAAGAATGTAGTGGAATGATGACATGTTTATCATGTGTAATGTTGTATAAGTAATCTCATGGTACTGTGGAATAAAGAGACATCTAAGGATTGTTACACTGTTTTCTTTCCTTGAGTTTTGAAAGTGTATGATTAATGGTACCAGTATCCATGAAAGGTTATTCAGATATTTTTGGAATGTAGATGATATGCACATAATGAAGGGATAAGACGATAATGAGATGTTTGATTGTATTCATGAGCTCATGATTGATATAAAGACTAAGTTATATAATGGTTTGAGTATAAATAATTTTGAGGATTTTGGTTTGTGGAAAGTGTTAACTTTTATCTGCATTCATGTTTTCACTAAGGTTCAATGGGTATTCATTCTTCAAGAGAATACATGATTAAGGTATTCACATGTTTTTAATTTGACCAACAATATATATCTTATGATATATGGGGGATAAATGATGGCATTCACGTGATTGTTTTGTGACATTTCAAGTAATCATTTTCTTTATACTATGAGCTTGGACCGAAGTATTTTAGATAAGAGTAAAGATTGGAATGGATTATGTTGGACATAAGTTAGGATAAAACGTTTTTCGATATTATTGATGGTATGTTATAGTAATATAGCTTTAGAAAAAGGACAACCTGCAGGACGGGCGACAACCCATCACTTCAGACAAGGTTGTGGGAATCGAACCCACAACCGAAGTGAGACTGGCCTTTATCGCCTACCACTGGCCTACAGGAAGTCCCTGGTTAGTAGAAACTAGTTTTATTTTATTAAGCGGTATGATATATGAAGTATAAGTTCATTTTTGGAACCATATACGATTAACCATAAGATGGACTTATAACTTTTGCTAACCTTTTGTTTGAAAGAGATGGAATGACCCACCATTCTATCACATGATCTGCTAACACATCACGAATGACAAATTCAACTTCATTTCTTTAAGATAGGAAGTGGAAATTGTCCAAAGAACGACAAATGGTGAGACTATACCAAAATCACAAAAGTATTTCTTCTAATTCCAATTTCATCAACTTTAGGGAAATGATCTTGAAAACCAAAAATGTTGTCTTAGTGCTCTTATACCTGATGAATCAGATGGTACCTTAGATCATCACAAATTTATGGCTTTGTGATTTCTAGCTTTTCCATAGCCATGTTCTCTACCACTCTCCATCAGAACATGATGGTTAGATTTCTCTTCCATATCCATATTTTCACCTATGTTCTCCTACGTGGAAACCCAGTGATGAGTTAATTTGGGTAACCGTTACATTTCATAATTTAGTTTTTAAAGCCATGTTTTGTTATTCCTTTTTACGATGTGGGTTTCTATTAAAGAAACTTCCAAGTAGTTAACCATTTATAACCCCAACGAATTTCGAGGGTGAAATTCATTTTAAGGGGGGTAGAATGTAACACCCCGATATTTTATGAAAAATATTCTTTTTAATTTAATTAATGTCTTGTGTTATACGCTACACCAAAAGGAGCTTTCATGACACACATCTCTGACCTGGATTGAATTACACGAAATCGCGAGTTTCCTGGATAGCTTGCGTCGTACGCAATACCGAGTTTCGCTAAACAACGATATGCTATTAAAATATTATTAAAACTAGCCGTTATGAATAGTAATAACCACTTTTTGAAATTTTTTAACTTTTATTTTTCAAAATGGACTTCATTTTTGCATTCGGAATATCAAAATTAGCTTAGGGTGAAATTTTGGTGATTTTCGGATAACTTTCATATTTTGATGAATAGTGAAAATTACTAACTTTTAATTAAAAACAACTTTTTCAATCGAAATAATTAATAGTGATAAATTGTTAATTTGAGTGGTTTTAAAGTATATTTAGAATATATTTTTTCAATTTAATACAATGTTGGTCATTGGATGTAATTTCATGTTTAAACCAGTTATAAACAAGTGTCAATCTTTTGATATTTATTATCTTTTAAAAACACGCCATTTGTTTTGACGACGGGATTTAATTTTTAAATTAGTTAATGTAAATAATATGTTTTGAATTTGGTAAAATAGACATCATTTTTGAGTTCATAATATCAAATATAGATTAGGCCTAATTTTTGGTATTTTTCTGGAAACTTTCATTTTTTGATGAATAGTGAAACCACTAAGTGGTAGTAAAAAAAATGAATTTTTCATAAAACTTAATTTTACCGCTTCTGTGAGTGGAATTTCAAAAATCCGAGAGACACGGTTGATGTTAGTAAGTAAAATTTGGTTCATTGAGATGAAAATAATTTTTGGTGAATAGTAACTTTTTACTTTTTTTTACCACGGTTAAAAGTAAATAGGGTAATTAAGGGTAAAAATGATATTATTATTACCCTAACACATGTCCTAATTCTATTGTACAAGTTTAATTTGATCAAAAACAACCTTAGGAATAAAATATGACCATTTAGGCCCACTTGGATTAGATTAGGACATTTATTATTAATTTATTTAAAGAAGGGTTAAAATAGTTAAAATCAATGTTTAATAAGTAAATCATTTTTAATATGGGGTTATACATAAGATAAATTCGACTATAAATATTCATTCGAAAGATAAAACGATTTACTACATAATGGTATTTTATTTGTAATTTTTAGACATTACATAATTTAATTTATTTATGACACAACGATGATGCAGTAATTATCATATTAATGAAATATTGACATAATTGATGTTATAAATACCCAAATAAATATACTTTGAGATTTTTTATGAACTAAATAAATTTTCTAGGTTAATATGACTTGTTATTGTTGATATAAGTAACTTGGTTCGAACTTATCATTCTGTTATGAATTTCATAAAAATCATGTACCAAATAGTGTCAAAGTTGACATAAATTAGTTTTTAAAACAAATATTATATTATTAATTGTTATTTAATTCCTAAAAATCTAAGGTTCGGCCAAATGACTTAGATAAGGTTATATATATTAATAATAAACAACTTGGGGTTCGTTTTTCTTGATATAGTAAGTTTATTAACCTTATAGTATAAGAACACAAGAAGACACGGTAAAAGTAAAATTATTAAACTTAATGTTAAATCTAAATGATATGGTTAAAATAGGAACCTAAACTTGTCTAGATTCTATTGGATGAGATGATTTAGACCCATACCCACTTTAGCCTATAAATAAATCAATTTGGAGCTATTTAAAACCGAACTTGACTTTATAATAAAACAATATTTTTAGTTATTCCAAAGGTGTCCCTCTCCTCCCTTATAAAAGGGCACCTCCTCCCTCACTTCCTCACACAAATTTGAGCCTTCAAGCTCGGCCAAACCCTGACAAAATCTATTCTCCACTTACCTAGTATCATCCTATAGGTCCTGGTCTTCTTCAAAGACCATCCTTAGTTCTTTAAGTGGAGGTTAAGTGAAGGCGCGTCAAAAAGAGGTAATATCCATTACTGATCTTTTTCAATTTCTTTCTTCTTCCACTTCTTCTTATTTAGTTGTTTAATGATAAAGTAATAACATCAGTATTTAATATATACTGATATGTTATTATAAATATGAAACAACTCTAATTAACCTTCTATCCATCCTATGGAAAAAGGAAATCACCGCGCGTGCGTACGTACGGAATACCGTCTCCACGCTGTGGTGTAATCTATTTTCCGCCACCACCTTAATTGGATGGGTATAATGGTTTAATGTGTAACTATATATGATTATTATAAAGTTATATTGATACTGAAATAGTATACATACACTCCAATACAATTCCAAGATCATAGGAACGATATCATCACTTGAGTGTACGTACGGAATACCGTCTCCACGATGTGATGCGACTCATTCTACATGATCTTCATTTCATAATGATTATATAAATGAATTGAATTAATTAATATGATATATATTACACTAATAAAATTCTGGAAATTAGATATCTATAACCTAAAGATAATAATAAGAATTTATTCGACAAAACACGCATAAGAACAAAAAGTTATAAACACCCGAATAACAAGTAGCAATGAAATATTACTACTAAGAAGATAAGAATATGACCATATATGATTTCATAAAAATAAGTATGATTCTGGAATAAGTCAATAACATTATTTAAATCATTATACAGGAGTTTCGGACACTGAAAAAGCAAGTCGGACCTAAGGTAAGGGAAATATCACAATCTCATTTTTATCCGAGATTGTTTATACTTTGAAATTTACTGGGGTGTATTTTATCATCCAAATCCATGTTTCCTCAATATTTAATATTATTTCCATTCACCTACAATTGTTTAAATCCTATTTTACCCTTCGTTGAGTTTTTAGTAAAAGATATGAAAGGAATATTTTGTCGTTTTTCGTACGAGGTACTTTTTTGATTTTTCCGACAAAAGTACGAGAAGAATGTTATTTTTAACTTATATGGCATGAATGGATTTTAAAACATTATTTCCAAGAAGCTTAATTTACAAGTTTTCAAGTTTATTTTTAATCAACTTCTTTTAGTTTAAGGTTGTATGACATGTTAAGAAAGGAAAAATGTTTTTGAAATAGAAATGATATTTTCCTCAAGAATGAAGTTCAAGTGTTTTATCAAAATTATTTTCCATCTAAGATAATAAAGGGTTATGTTTTTATCCCTATTATTACATTGATTTGATTATGTTGTGATGGAATTATATTTTTATGAATTCCTTTATCTTATATGAATTGTTTTATGATGTTTAAGATTCCCATTTTTATTACATGGGTTATGAAATGATGTATGATTTATGATTTTGTGGCACACATAAGAATGGTATCATTATGAGATGGGTGGGACCTATATATCCCTCCAATGAATTGGGTAAAGATTTTATATCTCATGAGATAGACATGGCTGGAACGGTAGGTTATACCGGTTCAGTGAAACAGGACTGAAATGAGGGTGACTCGGTTCAGAAAGGGACTTTGTCCACTAAGATAGTCTTGGCAATGAGTCTTGACTAACAAGAAATGATTCTCTATGATTATGTGTGTATTCCACAAAGTTTCATGTTTTATGTTATGATTATTGTGATTACATTTCACTGTCATGATTTATCCCATGTTAGGAAATTACGATCTCTTTTGCAGGTTAAGATTTCCAAAAGTTATGTGCTTATGTATATGATGTGATTGATATTTCTTTTGTTTACCCTTACTGAGCATTTGAGCTCACCCTTTTATGTTTTATTTTCCCCAGGATATAAATAAAGGTTTTAGGTATTAAAAAAAGGAAGATCTTTATGGGAGATGTTGAAGATCTTTCACCAGGATTAGAAGATTATATTCCAAGTTTCCAAAGACACTAAACTATTACGATCCTTGTGTGTGTGTTTTTGTTATCTACTAATTATTCTGGAAATGTAATGTAATGTCAATGTACATCAAGCTTCGGGTCTCTACAATACCAGATGAAGTAAAAGTATTATGTGTTACTCTCATGGAATGGGTACTTTTCTCCCATCATTAAAAGTTTACACTTATAACATAGTTACCCAACCAAACTAATCTAATCCATCTAATCAAGATATTGCATCATCATTCACCTCTACGCATCCTATTTATATATGATCCAATTTATACCACCAGTTAATTTCAAACCTGATGTCCATCCATATCTAGTTATTGATCTAAAATAATGAGACCTTTAATATAGTCTTGACATCATGCATTTAATCGATTTCTTTCATGCATTCATTTATTCAACGAAAAATAATAATGTAGAAGATGACATAGAAATATAGTGATGATTTCTTGTTTGAAAGCATGAGAGAGTTCAAGAAATGTAATTTTATTTCTATTACATGTATGTGAGTTGTTTCCATTATGGAATAAGCATAGATCATGAATGATAAGATGCCACTTTGCTTAGCATTGAAAGGTCTTGAATATCCATGATCTTTAGTATATTAAAATATTCTTGACTCACCTCCCTTTTTTAAAATGGAATGAAAATCATCATTAAGTCGGTGAATACACAAGGACAGTGCAAGGAACCTCTTCTCTAAATATAAAATCTCCAATATAAAGATATGTTTCTAAAATTCTATAAGATCTCTTGTTTTTAATTTGTGAAAAATAGAGAATCTGTAAGGCTCTACACTTGAAATAGTCACACAATGGAGAGTTCTACAAAAATATTTTGAGTTTTTGAGGATTGATCCCACAAGCCACTGGGTTTTTCAAATAGGATGATCTCTCACATAATTTATGGGAATAATTGAACTATGAACTCTTTTTTTCATGAAGATGATATGCGTATGAGATCCTATGTGAAGGTCATTGTCTTATCGTAGAATTTTCTATTCATAGAACACTCCAAAGGTTATGGGAAGAAGAAACATTGTCTTAGTGTTTCCACATAAAGATAATGTTGTATGAGAGTTCCATGATAAGTCTTTTTGGATTGTGTGAATGAAGGTGTATTCACATGATAATCACTTGCATGAAGAATCTGAAATATAATCAGCCAAAACAATTTCAAGAAATTGCATGAGGGAGAAAAATGAATGAATGAATGAAGTTAATGAAATATTATTAAAAAGATATATGTGGAACATATTTACATTTACATACCTAGAAAATTTAAAGAAAAATTAATATGAGAT
This sequence comes from Viscum album, assembly GCA_963277665.1. Classification (NCBI taxonomy): domain Eukaryota; kingdom Viridiplantae; phylum Streptophyta; class Magnoliopsida; order Santalales; family Viscaceae; genus Viscum; species Viscum album. The sequence goes on from OY728126.1 coordinate 1,012,192,658, forward strand.
CTCCCAAATAGGAAGTGAATATGATAACAAAATCACCTAAAATAATAATAAGAATTGATATATGTTCGAAGGTTTATTCATAAACCACATGCATCTTGTTTTATGAATTAAGTGCTTTTAAATAAACCATGTTGAGAATTCATGAATTTAATTTTACTAGTATACAATATATTGATATTATTATGACTGAAGAATAAGAATTAGAAGACGATAGAACACTTGACTACTTCATATCTATGGCATCCCTTGTGATTTATGTATTCAAGGAATCCATTTGATTATTACAGTTATATGAAGTTGACCAGAGCTATATTAGGGTCTATTATAGAATAATTTTTCTACATTTCTATTCAATTTACAAGGGGTAGGCTGATAAATTTCATCTTGTGCTTCAAATATAAAATTGTATTGTATCGGGTCATTGCTAGAAGAATGGGTACAAGGTCATACCCTTACTTGTGCTTTCATTGGTAATAAAAAGATAGTTGTGTGTGTTGTATAATAACCATCATTAACTGAGGACCAGTCCTTAAAGGAGATGAACCTCGTTAACAAACCTTAGTGACCATTATTCTTTATTATTTTATGTTCATGCTTTCTAATTATAGATTAATTCATCAGAAGATCCATTTGACGAATAAGTTACAGATCTAATGAAATGGATAAATGTTTATAAATTGATAAAAATTTATACCAACCCAATTCACCCACCCCCCATTGGGGCCATCCCAAAAGTGATCCTGACATATAAATGTTTAAAGAAATATCATTATTTTTTTGCTAATTTTAAATTTAATCTCTATATTTAAAAATAAAAGAATGTTGTAATGTTAAAAGAAAATAATGAAATTAAATTTTATAATGAATAACTCTATAAGGGATGTGAAAATTTCAAATAGGGAAGAGAAACACTAACCAGGATTCTATGTAAAAACCACCCCAGATAAACAACTAGAATTGGTTACCATATTAGTCAATGCAAATCTTAAAAAAATATTTTTTTTCTTAGTTCTAAATTGTCTATTTTTTAGAAATAATTCATGTACTATTATCCCTAAGAAATAATTTTTTTCAATAATTCTTAATTTTTTATTGATGGATTTTTTAATCAAGTATTGATTCTTAAATCTTTATGTGCTAACATTTTATGACCTAAGAAAATATAGGTACCAATATTTGCTTCATTAATTTTGGGTTAGAGAAATGTATGAAGAGTACCATAAAACACTTAATATATTTAGATAGTGTATGTTCTAAACTTATGACTAGGAACTTCTGAATTTTTAGAAATATTATAAAATTTGAAGGTGGACTTGTCACTTTTGGTGATGGTTCTAGAGGAATGATTATTATCCGTGAAAAAATTGGTAACTCTGAATCTATTTTAATTTATAAATTTTTTTAAGTTGATGGTTTGAAGTATAATTTGATTAGTATATCCCAATTATTTGGTGATTGTATTCATGTCAAATTTGAAAGCTATTATTATAAAATTTATGATTCCAAACATGATTTAATATTCACTACCTTAAGGAATGATGATGTATATACTGTTAATATAGATTCTCTGATTTGGAAAAAATGTTTCTTCCATAATTTACATTCATAAGAAAATATTGGTTATGGAATAGTAGACTAGACCACTACAATATACACTATATTATAAATACTAATAATAATGATTTATATAGGGATACTCCAAAGATAGATTTTCCAAAAGATAATGTATGTATTCCCTATCAAAAAGGGAAGTGGCATAAGATTTCTTTCAAACCAAAGAAAGAGGTTTCTACATATAAAACCCTAGAACTAGCTCACATGGATTTTTTTGAGCATCTAGAGTCTCTATTTTAGTTGTTGTTGGGAAAAAATCCCTCAAGATATCATTGAATCATTTTTGAGGTGATTGTGTTTGTTGAAAAAGTGGACATCTTTGTTGTGATTGTTGACAAAGAAAAATAATGACATAAAAATTTGTTGACAAGGGGGATTTCATGGTGTAATGTACAGTTCAAGAGATGAGTTCAACGATCCATGTTTGATTTAGGAATGTTGACAAAGGAATGGATGATCTGGAGGCGGTACAAAAATAACAGATATAAGGTGGAAAAGGGATACTTGTGCGTCATATGTTTTTCAAGATCAGACCATCAAAAATGGAAAAGGGATCAGGATCGTGCAAGTATTGGGTTGGTCGTGCAGGTGACTTGCGAGCTAAGAAAGGACTTGCGTGCTAGTTCCTAGGAGGATTTGAAACTTGTGCGCCTGTTGTTTTTCAAGATAATAAGATCAAAATATGGAAAAGTAAATAGGTTCACGTAGGTATTTGGTTTAGTCACGCAAGTGAATTGCAGGAGAAGAGACCTGTGCACTGAGACTTGAGCATTGAGGGTAGACTTTCACGGCATCGCACAGGGTGTTCAAAATGCCTATAAATACTGGTCCACCCCTCCTCATTTCTCAACGGAGTTCAACACTTAGAAAAATCAGAGCTCCCGTCGTCCAGGTGTGGTGGTTGTGCAAGTGGTGGTGTGTCGTGCAAGTGGGACTGATATTGAAGAAGTGTGGTTGTTGTTAGTTGCATTCCAATATTGTTTTGTGTGTAAGGGGAAGTGAGTCGCACAAGTTTGGAGTTGCAGAAGCTTGGGTCACACAAGTGGTTGAGGAAGACTTGCACGCCAGTCGTGACTTGCGCGCCGATACCTGCACACCAGATTTGACTTGCGCGCCAAGTAAGGTTGATTTCCGGCAGAGATTCAGGGATGCGTGGAAGCTGGAAGTTTTCCCGATACCTTTGGTGCAAAGAGAGATTCATCTACGGGTGAAAGTTGAACTTCAACATAGCATCCACATACAATAGAGGATGTATTCATTAGAGATAATGAAGAGACCTACAAGTCTATAAACTGTGAGTGGATCCTTTCTGAAGGAGTGAGAAAAGGAAGAGGAAGAAGGTGATCCTCTCCACCGGCAGTGATCCAGAGAGAGAGAAACATGAAGTGACCCTTGGGGAAGTAGTCAGCTAACCCTAAACCTTGTAAACGCAGTGATCCTAGGACAGAGTGATTGTGCTCGAACCTTGTAATCCGCATCTAGTGAAGTTTAGTAGAATTTGGTATGAAAAACAACCTGTCGGCATATGCTCCTTGGACGTAGCCCTTAGCGGTGAACCAAGTAAAATTGATGTGTCCTGTGATTGCTTTACTTTCTATTTATATTGTGCAACAGGAAAGAGAGATAAGAGTGTTTTGTTTAACAGTGAAACAAGATCATAATGGGCTTTAATTTTAAATAAGTCATACCCTGATTCACCCCCCTCTCAGGGTATTCAGACTTGTGAACCTAACAATTGGTATCAGAGGGAAAGGTTTATATTAGTTCTTATCTCAATGGAGGTCACTAATCAAAAAGGGATTCCAATATTCAACGGATGTAATTTTCAGATATGGAAGAATCGAATGCAACACAATTTCTGATCTTTGGGAATGGATGTGTTTTCAGCAACTATGCATGGTATGATAGCAGATATTACTAGTGGTGCATTATCAGAAGCTGAGTATAGAGAGTTGGATGCCGATGCCAAAGCAATCAATGCCTTAGGTGGGAGCCCTTTCCAATCCCATCTATACAAATGTTGTGTCATGCAAAATGTCACATTCCATGTGGGAAAATATTTTGAATATTTATGAAGGGGATACAAAGGTTAGATAGGAAAATATGCAAGTGTTGTGGAACAAGTATGAAGATCTAAGAATGAACATGAATGAGTCAGTTGATGCATTCATTGACAGGGTAAATGTTATGGTAGAATACATGTGAGGTCTTGGTGAGATTATCAATGACATTAATATTTTAAAGTGAATCTTGAGAAAACTTCCACCTTGGTTCAATCCGAAAGTTTCTATTTTGGAAGATAAAGACCCGAAAGAGCTGACATTGGATAACCTGCACATCACTCTTGTTGCATATGAAATGAGAAATGATGATAACGACATTGTGGAAAAGGGGAAATCCAAAGATGTGTCATTTAAGGCCATGAAGAAGCTCACCATTTAATATTCTTAGGACGAAGAAGAGATAGATGAGGTGATGTCATTCCTTTCTTCAAATCTGCAAAGAGGATAAGGAGAGTTTAAAGGGAAACTTCCACTAGAATTCTTTCGATGTGGAAAGGTTGGTCATCTTGTGGAAAGGTGCCCCAAAAAGTTTCAAGATAATGATAATGATGATGATGAAGTCAAAGTCGAAATTCCCAAGAATAAGTCTTCAGCATTTGTGAAAGGGAAGACACAATTCTAGAGAAATTACTTCAAGAAGAAGAATCTTCTTTCTCAAGAATTTGAAAGTTCAGATGAGTCTGAAGAAGAAGAGGATAAGGAGCTTGAAAACTACAATGATCATGGGGAAAATTCCATGGTAGTAGTCGGCGGTTGTTCTCAAGAAAAATAATAATCTGACGTTGATGAAGAAGATGATGAAGTTGAAGGAAGAGTTGATTTGGAAGCCGAATTGGAAGTATCTCTTGAGGAGATAGACGTTTGGAGAGCCAAAACGAAGAAATCTAATAAAGTGGTTCGTGATTACAAACTTCATATGCAACAACAGGATAAAGAAAAGTCTGATCTATTAGAAGAAATTGAGAAAATCAAGTTATCAGCACCAGAGAACTCAGAATCAGTTAGTGAGTATAAGCTCAAGATTGAAGAACAAAAAAGGGAGATCGATGGCTTGAACAGAAAAGTGAAAGATCACATCAAGAATATCGAAGAGATTGAAAAAGAAGTTATCGGTCTGTGGAGAAAAGTTAAAGACCAAGAAAACCCTTGATTCCCAATACATTCTTGGGAAATCAGGTCATTCCAAATAATAAAAAGATAAAAGAGGATCCTAGTATTTCAGCAGGAAAGAAGCAGCAATTGAGCTCAAACATTAAGGCTGGTTCAGGGCTTGATCAAAAGCAAAAATCTGTGTAAATTGAAGTGATACTGCAAGCACTCATCCCAAGATTGAAGGTTGATTTGGGAACAAAGACAAATCAGATTATTCAGAGATCCCAAGGGGAAACTCATAGTGCTGAAGTACCACAAAGGAATGCACCATATATCAGGTGTTATTATTGCGGGAAGATGGAGAATTCACAGTATGTGTGTTCCATATCCAAGAGATATCAAAGGAAACAAGAACAAAGGTGGAATTCAAATAGAGAACAGTTCTATAGAACATATTTTGAAGGATGCTATTTTTGGTGCGGAGGATTCGAGCACATGGCCAGGTACTGCACTTCAACCATACAGAGGAATGTGCTAAAAAAAATAAAAATTTTCACAAGAAGTAGATCAATAAACCAACAGGTGAGTTAAAAGTGAGAAATAGATTTGCAGCGTTTCAAGATGACAATGTTCCATCACACTCTCTGGAAGATCAAGTTTTCCAAACCACGTTGAGTGTGAATTCGAAGACATGGACCAAAAAGAAAAAGGAAGAAAAGGCAGTAGTTGTGGAAATTTCCCTTAAAGATTCATATCGCTCAGGAATATGGATCCTTGATAGTGGTTTCACATCTCACATGACAGGTAATAAGGATCTTGTTATAGGCATAAAATATGAAAAATAAGGGGATGTCAAATTTGGAAATGATAAAGGCCTAAATATTTTTGGCTCAGGAAAAGACATGTTTGGGGGCAAAGAAATGAGACGTACTGATGTCTTGGTTGTAGAGGTTCTTAGTCATAACTTGCTCAGTGTCGGTCAGCTATGTGACTCTAGGCACTCTATTCGATTTACCAAGAAGATGTGCATTGTGAAAGGAAAATATTGAGCAGTTATTCTACAGGGAAAAGGGGAAAAGGGAAATCTTTACCTTATAGGTGGTTAAGAAGATACATGTGTTTTATCCATATAAGAATAAAACCAGTTGTGGCATAAGTGACATGGTCATTTATACCAACCATCCATGGAAGATCTGGTAAAGTGTGATGCTGCTAGAGACCTTCCCAAACTATCATGTGATCTCACTCATACGTGTGATGCTTTCCAACAAGGGAAGATCATCAGAAAGACATACATGCCAAAGGAACAGAAATCAACTAGAGTACTCAAATTGGTGCATGTTGATGTATGTGTACCTATCTCACCATGAGCTATAAATGGGAAAAGTTATTATGTTCTTTTCATTGATGATTATAGCATAATGGACTGGGTATTTGTTGTTACCCATAAGACAGAGGTGTTCAATTGCATAATAAAGTATAAGAGGGAATCAGAGAGGATTCTTGGGCAGAAAATTATAAAGTTTCGTACTGATAACGATACAGAATTAACAAACTGTAAAGTCGAAAACTATCTCGAGAAACATGGGATAAGGCATCAAGTCTCATCAGTGAGAACTAACAAACAGAATGGAGTGGTTGAGAGGAGAAATCGGATCATCAACAACATGTCCAGAACGATGCTTATTGAAAAGGACATACTAGAGAAATTTTGGAAGGAAGAAGTTTTGACATAGGTCTATATTTCGAACAGGTCTCTGTTGTGTTCGAAGGAAGGGAATACTCTGTATGAAATGTGGTATGGAAAGAAGCCAACACTGAAATACTTTCAAATCTTTGGGAGTAATTGCTTCATTATCAACAATGAAAATCACAGGAAGTTTTAGTCATGAAGTGATGAGGGGATATTCCTTGTCTACTCAGGGAAAATCAAAGCATATAAATGTTTTAACAATAGGTTGGGAAAAATTGTTGAGAGCAATGATGTCACTATAGTTTCAAATGAACAGAATACTCAATGACCCAGTGAACAGTTTCTGGATGAAAGTGATGATGAGGTAAGCAACACAGTGGGATCAGAAGTGGCAGAGGCTGACTCAGAAGAAGATACTGATGATGAACAAGAAAGTTTCAAGTTTGTGTCTGCAAGGAAGCCAAAGAGTCGAGATAAAATTGACAGGCATAATATCATTGGTGATCAGACAGCTCCAGTTTAGACTCAAATAATGAAATCATTATAGAAAAGATTATTTTTATATCCGGTGGAGCCAAAATGTTTTTCTGATGCAGTTGAAGATGAAAACTGGGTTCAGGCTTTGAATGAAGAGCTTGATCAAATTGAGATGAACCAAACATGGCAGATTGTTTCGAGACCAACAGACAAGAATGTCATTAGGACTAAATGGGTCTATCGCAACAAGATGAATGAAGATGGCATAGTGATTCGGAACGAAGCACATCTAGTGTACAAGGGATACTCCCAGATAGAGGGAATAGATTTTGATTAGACATTTGCACTGGTTACAAGGTTGGAGGCAATCAGATTATTTTTTTCCATAGCAGTGCAAAGAAATTTCAAAGTGTTCTATATGGATGTCAAATCTGCATTCTTGAATGGAGTTTTGGAAGAGGAGGTTTATATTGAGCAGCCAGATGGTTTTCTCATTCATGAGGATGAGAACAATGTTTACAGGCTGAAGAAGGTGTTGTATGGGCTGAAACAAGCACCAAGGGCATGGTACTGAAGGCTTGATCAGTACTTGAAGAATCTTGGTTTCCAATGTGGAAGATTTTATTACAATCTCTATTTCAGCTACAATAGTAATCAAAGGATGATGGCGTCGGTTTATGTCGATGACATAATATTTGACGGATCAGATGAAGCTCAGTACAGACAATTTTCCAAATTCATGAAAAATGAGTTTGAAATGTAAATTATTGGAGAGATAATGTTTTTCCTTGGTCTAAAGTGACACAAGGAAGGAATGGTACATTCATTTATCAATCCAAATATGCTAAGGAGGTTTTAAGAAAGTTTGGAATGGAAAATTCCTAGGAGATGAAGACTCTAGTTGCTACCTGGATGAAATTATCAAAAGATGAGGATGTAAAGGCAGTTAATATCACATAATATAGGCAAATTATTAGAAGTCTGTTGTACTTAACTACAACAAGGCCTGATATTGTTTTCACCACATGCAAAGAAGCGAGATATCAGAGTAATCCCAAGGAAATCCACATGCTTTTAGTGAAAAGAATACTTCGGTATATCAAAGGCACCGTGGATTTTAGTCTGATGTATAATGACAAATCTCAATCAGTGTTATTGGGTTACATAGATATAGATTGGGTTGGATCATCAGATGATAGAAAATCAATGTCAGGAGGTGCATTCTATCTTGGTGGATTGTGTATTTCTTGGCTAATCAAGAAGCAATATTGTATTTCATTTAGCACCGCGGAGGCTGAGTATATTGCGGCCACTCAAGCATGCACCCAGTTATTGTGGATGAAGTAGCAGCTTGAAGATATGGTAGTTAAAGTGATGTCTCTGATGGGAATCTAGTGCGATAACTCAAGTGCTATAAATCTTAGCAAAAATCTCATTCATCACTCAAGAACAAATCACATTGAGATAAAGTATCATTCTCTCAAGGAGAAAGTTGAGTAGGGACTCGTGAAGTTGGAGTATGTGCCTACAGAGATACAGGTTACAGACATTCTGATAAAGGGCTTACCCAAGGAATATTTTGAGAGGCATCAACTGGATCTGGGAGTTCAGTCAACTCCCCGCACTTGAAAGAGTGTGGATGTGGAACACACCCCCACACCCTCTCCCCGAGGTATGATGTGTGTTTTTCCTACTGTACTGATATGTGTTCTCTACTCTATTACAGACTGAAAAGGAGTGACCTTTGGGTTTTTTGATAAAGGTGGAGAAATAGTGATTGTTCAAGGGGGAGACAGTGTGGCAATTTGATAAATCATTAATTATATGGGGAGAACCTGACAGGTGGAGTAGCGAGATAGGGGGAGAGCAATGATAAAGGGGGAGCATATCAAATCTGACGATGCTAGAAGTGATTGATCAAAGAATAGATATCATGACAGATGAGGATTGTGATAAAAGCTAAAGAGAGATGTTGGAAAGTGGTAAGAATATTTCTAACAATTGGTATCATTTTGGTAAAAATTGGTATCAGTTTGGTGTCAACAGTGGATTTCAGATATGAAGTGATTCATTGATGAAATTTTCATTTACTCTTGTTTCTCACACCGAGCATTTCTCATGTGGGCTTAGAGTATGTGTTGAGTAAATCCTTGATCGCTATCAGAATCTCAAAACGAGAATGGTGGCTGAAGAATTAATGACGTATCTTTTTATGGAAGAGTTGTCAACAAACCCAAAGGGGATATTGTTTGGAAAAAATCACTCAAGGTATCATAGAAGCATTTTCTAGGTGATTGTGTTTGTTGACAAAGTGGACATTTGTGCTGTGATTGTTGACAAAGAAAAACAATGACACACAAATGTTTTGAAAAAGGGGATATCATGGTGGAATCTCAAGTTCAAGATCTGAGGTCAACGATCCATGTTTTATTCAAGAACTTAGAAAAAGGAATGGATGATCTAGAGGTGATACAAAAAGAACAGATACAAGGTGGCACCGTTTTCCAGTGTTTGCAAAAAATTTGGGCCTGAAAATCGACAAATGAAGAAAAATGGTTTTTGGCAAAGGGACTTGGGTTACATGTTCTTGAAGGTAAGGATACTTGCGCTCCATGTGTTTTTCAGGATCCGATCATCAAAATATGGCAAAGGGATAAGGATCACAAATGTATTGGGTTGGTCGCGCGGGTGACTTGCGCGCTGAGAAAGGACTTTCGCGCCGGTGCCTAGGAGGATTGGAAACTTGTGCACCTATTTTTTTTCAAGATCATAAGATCAAAATATGGAAAATGAAATATGTTAGAATAGGTATTTGGTTTGGTCGCGCAAGTGAATTGTAGGAGAAGAGACCTCTGCGCCAAGAGTTGCACGCTGAGGGTAGACTTGCGCGGCGTCGTGCAGGGTGTTCAAAATGCCTATAAATACTGGAGCACCCCTCCTCATTTCTCAACGGAGTTCAACACTTAGAAAAATCAGATCTCCCGTAGCGCAGGTGTGGTGGTCGTGCAAGTGGTGGTGTGTCACACAAGTGGGACTTGCGCGCCAGATTTGAAGAAGTGTGGTTATTGTTAGTTGCACACCAATATTGGTTTGGGCGTAAAGGGAAGTGAGTCGCGCAAGTTTGGAGTTGCTGAAGCTTGCGTCGCGCAAGTGGTTGAGGAATACTTGCGCACCAGTTGTGACTTGAGAGCCGATAATTGCGTGCCAGATTTGACTTGCACGCCAAGTAAGGTTGATTTCCAACAGTGATTCAAGGTTGTGTGAAAGCTGGAAGTTTTCCCGATACCTTCGGTGAAAAGGGAGATTAATCTATGAGTGAAAGTTGAACTTCAACAGAACATTCACATACAACAGAGGATGTATTAATTAGAGATAATGAAGAGACCTATAAGTCTATAAAATGTGAGTGGATCCTTTCCGGAGCAGTGAGCAAAGGAAGAGGAAGAAGGTGATCCCCTCCACCGGTAGTGAGGCAGATAGAGAGAAACAGGGAGTGACCATTGGGGAAGCAGTGATCTAACCCTCAACCTTGTAAAGGTAGTGAGCCTAGGACAGATTGACTATTCCCGAACTTTGTAATCCACAGCTAGTGAAGTTTAGTGGAATTTGGTACGACCGACAACCTGACGGCGTATGCTCCTTGGACGTAGCCCTTAACGGTGAACCAAGTAAAATTGTTGTCTCCTGTTCTTGCTTTACTTTTTGTTTATATTGTGCAACAGGAAAGATAGATAAGAGTGTTTTGGTTAAAAGTGAAACAAGATCATAATGGGATTTAATTTTAAATTATTCATACCATGATTCACCCCCCTCTTAGGGTATTCAACCTTGTAGACCTAACAGCTGTAAAGAACTCTGATTATGTGGTTATTGATGATTATTTAAGATTTACATGGGTATATTTTTTAGCTCACAAATTTGAATCTTGTCGGTGTTATTTGAAACATACTATGTCTATAGAAAAATATAGTTGACTTATCATTAATACCTTAATAAGTGATCATGGTTGTGAGTTTGGTAATTAAGATTTCAAAACATTATTCTCAAATCATAGATATAATCACCATTTCTATGCTCATATAACTCCAGAAAAAATGGAGTGGTTGAAAGAGTAAATAGAACTCTTCAAGAAATTTTCAAAATTACACTTAATGATCATCAATACTATAAAACATGCCTTAAATAGAACTGGAATTTATCAATGCAAAAAAATGCGCTGATAAAGTTGGTCTTTAGCAGTGCTAAAATAAGTGCTAATAAAGGGCTCCTTTTATCAGCGCTTATTTTAGCACTCATTAAGATTACCCTTTATCATTGCTTTATTTTTAGCTCTGATAAAAGATATACATTATCAGTGCTTTTTTAGCAATGATAAAGGTCAAGAATAAAATGAAATAATTAAACAAATAAAAAACAATAACAATTTCATTAATTAAATAATTATTGTTAAAAATGAATAAGTTGAATATATATATATATAAATTTTAAAAATTAATAAATAGTATATATTAAATATATAGATTTTTAAAATGAATAAAATGAAAAATTAAAAAAATAAAAACTTAAAATGGGTAAATTAAGAAAAATATTAAACATTCTTTTATTTAAATAATTATTAATAAAAATGAAAAAAATTAATATACGTATATATTATTAATATTAATTAATATTATATATTAAATATAAATATATTAAATGAATAAATTGTAAATAATTAAACAAAAAAATTGAAAATGAATAAATTGATAAGTTATTTAAAATTTTATTAATGAAAAAATTATTTATAAAAATGAATAAGTATAATATATATATATAATTAAAAATATTAATAAATAATATATATTAAATATAAATATATATAAAATGAATAAATTGTAAATTAAAATCATATTAATGTATTATTCATTTTTAATGTTGTTTGACTTTTCAATTTAACATATATCAAATATCGTGTGTTACATTGATTTCATGTACATATATATATATATAATTAATTCATTTGAATTTGATCATTTTCTATTATTTTTTTTATATATTTATTTACTATGTTTTAGTATTTTCAATATTTTTTCATCCACTTCAATATATATATATATCCATATTTTTTTAATAATATATATTTAATTAATAAAATTTATCCATTTTTTGAATATTTTTAAAGTGTACTCATTTTGATTTATTCAATTTCACTCATTTTCAAAATACAAGTATTTAATATTATATATCCATTAATAATGTTAAAAATATATTTTAAAACAAATATTTATAAATAAATATATCTATAAAATTATATTTACTATATTTATAAATTTATAAATTTATACTTATTATAAATAAATAAATTGTATTTTTTAATTAATTATTTATATATTTATAAATAAATAATTATATTTATTTAAATATTTATAAAATTATAATAAATTTATTTAAATAATTACAATAACAAATACTTTATACTCGTTAAATTTTTAACGCTGATAAAAGGAACATTTATCAGTGCTAAAACTGTATCATTAAAAGAAATATTTATCAGTGCTAAAATGTTAGCGCTGATAAATATGTCTTTTATCATCACTCTTTTATCCCTGATAAATATATCTTTTATCATCGCTTATAAATTTAGCACTGAGAAAAGGGATCTTTATTGGCACTTTTTAAGAAGAGTTGTTAAAAGTGTCAGCAATCTATTTAAAATTACTCTAACCTCGACTTAGTCGGTCATGATTCTCAAGCACTTACAGAAATCCTCTAATTCCAGTGTGACTCCTCTACATTCCCTTGGATTAATCAAGGATAGAATCCAATTTTTGTTATTTTCTACTTTTCCTCTACTGTTGTTTGATTTTTTGGGTTATGTGTTTTGTGTTTTTGCACTGTTCTTAAACATGATGAACCCTACATCTCATCTCCTCATCACAAAAATACAACGAGTGGTTATAATTCATCTTTTTCCTCCATACAAAATGTTTTAAAAGAAAGAGAAGAATGTTTTCATATGGTAAGGTTAGTCAATATATGTTTATGGTTTTGTATGGATAAATAAAATAGATTTTACACTGTACTCTACTACATAGGTAATGATGGATTTATAGCTTGATCAAATTGAGTTCATTTAAACATTGAACTGGTTAACTCATTTCTCAAACATTTTATCTATATCCTTTAACATTGAAAAAATACTTTAGTGATAGGTAAGTGTTTCTGAGGTAATGTGCTAACCGGAATTGGGAACTATTTGGGTATACTAGGTCAAAAATGTTACAAAATATAATTAGAGTAAAACTTGGGATATTAGTATTGATTATATCCAAAAGAAAAAACATTACAGACATAATAACTAATCTATAAATGTGTTTGGATTGCATAATTATGTTGGATACTTGAGTTACCATATGAAGTCTAGGTTATTTTTTTGTTTATATTTTCCTTGTCTTATCTTCTTGAGTCTCATACCTCTTATTTAGGATTTGGTAGGTCGAAATTGGTAAGAATATATGAAATGAAATGTTCTTATGTGTCCTTGTTTAATTTTTTTTAGAATCAATTATAAATTTATATTAATAAAAACTTGAATAATAAATAAATATTTAATTCTAGTTTTCTTATTAATGATGATTAGCTTTATATAAATTATTGATTGATTTAGTTTATTTAGTAACCCCCTTTATTGGTACTATTAGTTAGTTGTTTCATAATTATATTTAAAAAATTCCTCTAACATCTTTTAAATTATATATAAAGTATGAAAAGGATTATTTAAAAGGAAATTAATGAGAGAGACAGGTAAGGGTTCACCTTTAATATAGATTATTTTGTGTTAATTTCAAAAAGATTTTTGTTTTTTAGAAGGGGAAAATTATGTGAATCTCTACATTAATATAGAATATGTCACAAATCTGACCCCTAGATATCCATATGAAGGAACCAATGAATATCCTATGTATGCTAGAACTTATATTGATCCTCATATCCTATAGGTAACTGTAGATCTACTTCAAGCTATGTGGTATAATTTTCAATGATGGGAACATATAGTATCTATGGTTCCTCTAAGATTTTATGGTAATATATCATAATAATAAATTTAGTATGGAATTGAATAGATTCATTTCATTTATAAGAGTGAAAAAAATATAGATCAGTACTGAGAATAAGTTTAAAATTTTACCCTTTGATGGGGTGTAGGTTATTGGAGGGATATTTTGGTGGATTAAATAAATATTCAAAACTAGAAGGTTCAATTGAGGAGAATTTTTGAGTGATTACATTAGTGTAGGTTTCTAGGAAACTTTAATCCTTACTTAGTCTTTGCTGTGAAACATTTCTATAGATGTGGTTAGTTGGGGAACCTTCAATGGTTCTTCTATAATGATAGGTGCAATCCTAATATATTATACTCTTGTTGATGGTCTTAGAAAACATAAGCGTCCTATTCTTTATTTTTGAGTCTCTTATATTTCATCTGGGATTAGGATTAGAACTTATTCGTAATGTTATTAAATTAAATATTTCCTTATGCAAACATATGTAAAAAGTGTAATCAGTGTCAATTTTATACAATAGTGGGAGGCATAAGTGGGTATATCTTTCTGAATTAAATGTGAAAGTTTCTTCAAATTTGAGAAGTATTGATACACCTAGAAAAGATAGATGTAATATATGGTAGATTTATAATTTGAGATATTATAATTTGTATATATAGTCATTTTAAATATTTTTATATCATTATTATGATATATTTGGATTTTAGTTTTCATATGAGACCATTGTGAACTGTATCTCCATCCGCTGTTGTGAAAGAATCATACAACACGTAATAGTCGTAAGAAATTTAAATAAATTTTCATAAAAAGGGACCATGAGTTTCAAAAAAAATTGTGTAAATAATGATTAATTTTGGTAATATTGATATACAATACAATACACTCCATGAATAAAAGTCAAAAATTTCATGCATTTTTCATGAAATTTGTTACTATCTTGAACAGAGATATAATAATTCAATACTACAGTACAACTAACCTTCACTAACTTTATTTAATTTGTCCAAAGACACTTGATTTCCTTCTATGTCTTAATGATGGATTGTACTCCCTCTTTCCAACTATCCTTCCTCCCATCATTGTGGTTCCAAATTTCCTTGATGACATACCTCCCACTCGGATTGTTTTCATTAATCTCCATCAAATTCACTGACATAACTTTGAATATCACATCTCCCAAATCATTCTTCAAATATTTTATCCTTTCATCCTCCTCATTTACTACTTCCCGAGAACACAAAAAATTACATCAATAAATTAATTAAAACATAAATAATGTTTTTTTTATTTTTTAATATTCATTTCTATACGACAAACATGATTATTTTTTACAAAACTTCATCAAAAATTACTTCTTTTTTGATTTTTTTCACATTGGATCTTATTATAACTCCATATTTAAGTATACTTGGATGAGAATAATTCTATGATGAGTGAACTCCTAAAAACACTGGATGTTGATAGCAGTCAATATAGACACCCTGAATATTAATTTTTAGGATCCAATGCATGGATATGCAACAAACTGACCACACATGATGTTTGTTGTGAATAATTAATACACTAAAATCAACATTTTGCAGATAAAATTAAAATTATATGTTTATCCAATGTTTTAACAAGAATTTTTATGATAGGTCGATCACTCAATAAAGTCTAGATCATGGTATGAGGTCGGTGTCTAAAGGGATAAATTCCATTGATTACTAAAAATGGAAACAAATTAAGGTATATAAAGAAAGATTTAAATATTAAAACATTTCCAAAAAATTTACTTACTTTTTCAATGTTTTTGTAGTGTCTGAAACAAGATAATGACTTCGATTGTGGAAATTATGTCTGAAAATTTATGAGAGAAATCAGAAATCATGAAAAAACCAGAATCCCCCAACTAGTAATTTCCAAGGTAACTAAAATTTCATTAAATATATTTCGTAATCATTTTTTGTTTATATTTTCTTATTAATATGTAGATTTTCAATAACCTTGTTACTCAAAATAAGACAACAATTTATTTAGAGAAGATTTGGGCAGCGTACTTTTTGTCAGAATGTATGCCGAAAACAAATTTAGGTGATTACCTATTATGTTCGTAATCTTGTATGGCTTCTGACTTTAGAAATATATTTGGGGTTTGAATCATTAGTGTTATAATGTTTATATATTATTTTTTATATCTTTCTAAAAGAGAAGAATAATGGTGGAAATCAATTTGTTTATAAGTGTTGGCCGAAAAATAATAAAATTAGTGGGAAATTGTGGAGGTAAAGGTTGAGATGGAGGTAGAGGAAAACGTAGAGGTAGAGATGGAGGAGGATGTAGAGTATGAGTCAAAGTTGGAGTCAAAGACTAACATGGAGGAGGAGGAGGAGACTGAGGTAGAGACTGGGATGAAGGAGGATAAGAATTTTTGACTTGCAAACAATAAAATTGTTGGTAAACGAATTATAATGATGATCATGCCAAGATTTTGTTTGAGAAAAATTATAAAAAATTGAAGATAACACTTGTTACTTAAGATAAAATCCATTTTTTGAGTGTTTTATGTGACTTATTGAAATATTATTTTACACCACTTATTTATGTGATTTTATAAAGGGTATTAATCCACATATAAGATCATTCTAAGTTAGAAGATTCTATTTCTTCACTAGTGTTATTGAAACAACATTTGTACAACTCTCAACCATAAAAATAGTATATAATCCAACTTAAATGTTTGAATAAATATGTGTGTAATGAACCATTGAATTCATTGGGTGTATGAAATAACTATTAGATTAAAACTAGCATTTATATATCATGTTTATCAAATGGGTATGGTGTTAAAGTGTGTTATTAGTTTAAAATTGACATTTTAATATAAAAAATGTGTCACTCACTAAAAAATAAGAAAATGCACTCGAATTTTCTTAATAATTTTGTAAAATGATTCATAATTCATTTTTGATGTGTATGAATCAGTCTCATGTCAAACCCATCTACAATGCAACCTATATGGCTCAAAGTGCATGTTTCCAGTTTAAAATGGCATTTTAGAAAAAAAATAAAAGTGGCATACTCAAAACTGGTGAAATATATTATGATTGTTTTAAAACTTTAGTAAAATGATCCATGATTAATTTGGGACATATATAAATCATCCACACCTCAATCCGACACATGGTGTGACTTCTATGACTCTAAGTGTGTCTTTTTATTTAAAAATGACATTAAATTTAGTGAAAAACAACTAACATACTGAAAACTAATAAAACACATTTATATTATTTTGGTACTATAGTAGAATGATCTATAAGTCATCAGTGACATGTAGGAATTAGGTGCACCTCAATCTGATGCATATTGTGACTGGTATGACTCCAAGTGTCTGTTATCTGTTTAAATTTGACATTTTAATACAAAAAATGTTTCACTCACTGAAAACTGGGAAAACATACTCTTATTTCATTAATAATTTGGTAAAATTATTCATAATTAATTTTTGACATTTATGGATCAGTCTCATTTCAAACCCACACATGATGCCACCTGTATGGCTCGAAGTTCATTTTTTCAGTTTAAAATGACAATTTAGTAAAAAACACAAGTGGCATAATCAAAACCAATAAAAGACATTCTTATTGTTTTTATACTATAGGAAAATTATACATGATTCATTTTATACATGTAGAAATAATTCACACCATAATATATTTCATTGTGTGACCATTATGACTCTAATTGTGTCTTTTTATTCAAAATTGACATTAATTTTAGTAAAAAACTGACATAATCAAAATAAAGAAGACTCATTCATGTTGTTTTAGTACTTTAGAAAAATAATAAATATGTCATTTGTGACATTTATGAATCAACCTCACATCAATCCGTTGTAGTGTGTGACCGGTATGACTCCAAGTGTCCATTATTAGTTTAAAATTGACATTTTAATACAAAAAAGTGACACTCACTAAAAACTAAGTAAACACACTCGTAATGTCTTGATAATTTGGGGAAATGATTCATAATTAATTTGTGACATTTATGAATTGGTCTCATTTCAAACCCACACATGATTCCAACTATATAGATCAATGTTTTTGTTTCCAGTTTAAAATGGGGTTTTAGTAAAAAAACACAAGTGGTGTACTCAAAACCAAGGAAATTCATTCTGATTTGTTTGATAATTTATTAAAATGATAAATGAGTCATTTTAGATGTTTATCAATAATCTTTACCTCAATTAGATGCATGGTATGACCATTATGACTCCAAGTGCGTCTTTATATTCAAAATTGACATTGATTTTAGTGAAAAAAACAATAGATGTACTCAAAACTAATAAAACACATTCAAATTGTTTTGGTGTTTTAGGAAAACTATATATATGTAATTTCTGATGTGAAGGAATCAGACACACCTCAATCTGATGCATGTTGTCACCAGTATGACTTCAATTGACTGTTATCAGTTTAAAATTGATATTTTAATACAAAAAAACATCACTCACAAAAAATTGAGCAAATACACTTGGATTGTCTAGATAATTTTAGAAAATTATTAATAATTAATTTAAAATTTTTATGAATCAATCTCAGGTCAAACCCACACATGATTCAAGTTGTATATCTCAAAGTTCAAGTTTCTAGTTTAAAATGGCATTTTAGTAAAAAACACAAGTGGGGTACTCAAAATCGAGGAAACACATTATAGTTGTTTTTATACATTAGAAAAACTCTCCATGAGTCATTTTGGATGTGTAGAAATTATAATCACCTCAATCTGATTCATGGTGTGACTGTTATTACTACAAGTGTGTCTTCTTATTTAAAATTGACATTAACTTTAGTGAAAAACAACAGATATACTCAAAACTAAGCATACGCATTTGGATTTTTTTAATACATTAGGAAAAATATTAATATGTCATTTGTGATGTTTAGGAATTAGCCTCACCTCAATCTGATGCATGGTGTGACTGGTATGACTCCAACTACGTCTTTTGATTCAAAACTGGAATTAATTTTAATAAAAAAAACATCCAACATACTCAAAACTAAGAAAATGTATTCAAAATTGTTTGGTAGTTTAGGAAAACGATCCATAAGTCATTTGTGTCATGTAGTAATCAGTCACACCTCAATTAGACTCATTTTGTGACCATTATGACTCCAATTGCACCTTTTTAATCAAAACTTAAATTAATTTTAGTAAAAAACAACTTTCATACTCTATAATAGTGTTTTCTTTATTTTATTTCTGTTAGAAATTTTATTTAATTTAAATTAAATATTTTCATTCTATTTTAGTAATTTATGTTGTTGTTTTTTGTGATGCAGTGTGTTGATACAACACACTGCACTTTTTGCTGTTGATGCAGTGTGTTGTTGAATCACATTGTAGTTTTCAAATCTGTTAGTGCTACTAAATGAGCTAATAAAGATATCCTTTATCTTCATTTATGAAAGTTCTAATAAATTTTATCTTTATAAATTCTTTTATGTGCACTGATAAAGATTACTTTTAACAGCTCTCTTTAAAGTACCAATAAATGAATCTTTATCAGTGCTTCTAAAAGCACTAATAAAGGGACTCTCTATCAGAGCTAAATAAAAGTAACGATAAATGGTTTATTTTATTAGGGCTTTTATTTCCAATATCAATTATTTCCTTTATCAGTGCTTTTTTTAAACTAATAAAATCCTTGGCCTTTTAACCGCACAGAGGTACTCAATGCTTTGTTCATGCTAATAAAGGCCGATTATAGCATTGTTAAAGGCCTGTTTTGTAGTAGTGTAGTGACTTGAACCTAGATATCCCAGAGTTGGTGTATTCTACTATAACATTGGCATAATTACAAGAAATAAAATCTCGAAGGAATGATAGCTTCGTAGTCTTGGTAAACGAGATACATACATAAGAAAAGGATACACTATTTACAACATGAATTTATTTTCTTTATAAATAAATAACTTTAAGGGTAACTCTAATTAATTTAGTAAAACCCTGAATATCTTTCATAGTTCTCTTATTGGATACCTGGGGAATGAAAAATAATAAGGTTGAACTCAAATGATCAGTAATGGTAAGTAAAGTGGAATCAATAATGAATCAATGAGAATAGTCAATATAGAAAGGTAAATAATTGAACACACATTCCATATAATCAATAAATGAATAGAATTTCATAAACAATATGTAAATTTAATATCTGGAAACGCATTCCATTCAAATAACTAGATAAGGAAAAATAAATATGGTGAGGTAAGTAACTAAAACACATGCCATCTAAATAACTTAAAATAAAATGTATCTATAAATATGTTGATGAAAAATCTCATGGATGATTAATAACTGAAACTATGAGGGAAAATCTTAATTATTTAAATTCATGTTTTCTAGGAACATGATACCATTACTGTCACTAGAAAATTTCAAATTTTTCAATTTTCACAACTAATTCATCCCATGAGACTACGGATGCATCGAGGGGATTTCATTAACGGACCCACAACCCGTAGAGCTTGCATTAACCAGTCTTTAACGCGTGGTGATTTCATTAATTGGTCCCCAACCCATATAGTTCATATCCAAAGCATTTAAATAAACAAATTTCCTTATAAAATATCCATATTGAAAAAATGATATGGTTTTATCAATATTTACCAAAATAATCAAATAATATTCAATGTAATCACCGTCTGGAAAATTGTATATGGTTTAGGAAAGGATAATATCCATTTTATGAGAATATGGATATTCAAGTAAATTTCCTATGAAAATTTATTATAATAAAATTATTGTTTCAAGATAATGTTAACAGTCACAAAAGGAAGTTAAATTTCAAACATAATCATTAAGAACAATCTTGAGGAGAATGATCTTTAAACATTCCAAAGTGTCCCATACCACTTGAAACATTTGAATCATAATATCTAGAAATGTATAGAATTAAATGAAACTTATAATATCATTAGAATAATAGGATTCATTATATAATAAGAAAAAGTTGGTATATACACCAAATAAAAGTGAATTAGACCATAATAACAAATATGTCTCAATAAAATGTAAATTGAGACTAAATTCCCTTTCCAATGTGGTAAAAAATTTATTGGAATAACCAAAGGTAATAATATTTAAATAAAAAATTTAAATACCATAAAGATAATATATTTCATGATATTATGTGTCAATGTGGTAGCGTTTACACTATATATAAGATATTAGGTTCACAATAATAAGTATTCCTCATAGAAAGAAAATTAAGACAAGAATCCCTTTCAACATGAGAATAATTTTAAATCATGGGATCCGTGAAAGATTAATAATAAATTGAAACATTTAATATCATTAAATAATTTTAAATCATGATATTATATTTTAAAATTGGCAGTAGTTATAACATACAAAATAATTGAGTTGTGAACATGAAATTTTTCTCACGGATGTAAAAAAGTGAGATGAGAATCCCTTACCTTATGTTTCCTTTTTTGGTGAAAATACTTTAAATTCTTGTATAATAAACTTTTTTTAATTTTCTAATTTCATGAGAACTATTTTAATTTTTAGCATTACTTCTATTTCACTTATTATTATGTTTTAAATAACTATTTAAATAATTATGATTTCATCGATTGTTTTGACCAAATTTGGTTTATGTGTCGAAAACAACTTTGGTAGGTCAACTATGGTCAAAGGGGTCAATATATAACATATACGTAATAATAATAAGGACATTATTATCATATCTATACATATTTTATACTTTTAAAATAAATCAATAAATATGGTTATGAAAAATTAACCAGTGTTACAATCATGGAAATGGTAGGTTGTACATACACATGAGTAATGTTCTCATTTTTCATTGATCATTATTGAAAGAAGGTTAGTATAATTAAATCTTTTCTTAATTACCATAATATCATGAATATCAAATTATTTAGTCATATATACTTATATATAAAATTATTTTGATGTATACGGAATCACATAGTGTCGAGGAGGCGGTAGTCCACACATCCATGACTGACATTATAACTTTTTAGTGTGTGAGAGGATAATAAAGAAAATTTATATCTATATATATTTATATATATATTTATAGAGTTAATTATTTCATTAATATAATTCTTTTTTTATGCCTAATATTTTAAATTATAATTATCCTTTATACATTCCATAGACCGTGTGAACGAATAACATCGCATTGAGGGGATGTAATCCACACTACTTCAAATGATGTTATCATATTAAGGTGAAATGTAAAGTATAATGGTATATGTTTTAAAATAATTAAATAAGATTAAGTAAATAATAAATATCATATATAATATATATAAACAGTTCTCCCATCTTAATGGAAAACCACAAAATTTGGAAATGTAAAAATGAGCAGTCGTCGTTTTATGAGGTCGTAGTTCTCCGTACACGGAAACAGCTTGTTTGTTAACCATTAGATAGAGGTGTGTGTATGTATAGGTCAAAATATTATCATAAAAACATCCTAGTATATTTAGGATAATTTTGTTTTATAAAATAAAATTATAATAGGATTTTATGTGTTGGATAAGGGAAATGAAACGAAAAGGCTTGAGAGAAGACGTTACCTCTTAATCGGATAACTTCTTTTGGTTTGGACCAAAATATTACTTGGATGGATTTATTCCAAATGGGGGGATTATAGGATAAGTGGAGGTATTTTTTAAGACTACTTGGGAAGATTTTTTATGATCCAATGTGTCTTGAGAGGTGTGAGGAAGGGAGAGAGCCGGTGGCCATTTATAGGGAAGGAAAAGGACTCACTTGGAATTTTTTGAAACAAGTTATGTGTACACATGTTCTTACCAAAAACCAATGATACAAAACCAATAAAAAATCAATAATTTAAGGTTAATTTTCTAATTATATACATAAAATTGATGTTGGACAAGTTTATAGGTCATTTTGGCCCTTAAATGTAGAGACCCTAATCTTGACGTACATGGACATTACATTACTTTTGCGGAATACTTAATACATAACAAAAACAGACACACAAGGACCGTAATAGTTTAGTGTCTTTGGAAACGTGGAACGTAATCCTCTAATCATGGTGAAACATCTTCAAAATCTCCCATAAATATCTTTCCCTTTTTTTCTTACCTAAAATCTTTCTTTATATCCTGGGGAAAAGAAAACATAAAAAGGGTGATCTCAAATGCTCAGTAAGGGTATGCATGGATAAAATAAAACATACCATATACATTTGAACATAAAAACATGAACATAATTTTTAAACATCAAAAGCTTGGGAAATGACATAAAACATGGAAGTACGTGAGGCATAGATGTAACGCCCCGACCCCAGTTACCTAGAGTCGGTGCATTATTACATAACATTGGCATGATCACAAGAAAGATCAAATCTCGAAAGACCAATTGGTTTAGTAGCCTTGGAAACACTAGATATATTCATAAAGTTTTACATTACATCATAAAGTGTAAAACTACTACAACAACATATTTTCTCCATATTCAACACTCATATCCCCACATAATATCCCTGCAGGTCATTCATAATTTACTTCTTCACTTCCTGGAAAAAATAAAACATAGAAAAGGGGTGAGCTCAAATGCCCAGTAAGGATAACAATATAGCGGAAACTTTCAAAAATAAGCATAAAATTTTAAGGCAATGTATAACTAAAACAAAAGCCTTTTAAACTTGAACTTCAACATAGTATGGCAAAAGTAAAATGAAATAATGCCATTTAATTATTCACATGGATATTCTACTAATCGAATAATAACATGCAATATCAATAACCACTTTCATAATGATGGAATGCAAAATGTCAGACTATCATAACCACATAGCCAAGGCCTCGTGCCAAGACTACAAATAAGATTTTGCCAAGGCCTTGTGCCAAGACACTAGTTTGTCTCATGAGACCTACCGATGCATCGAGGAACTATAGCGGGCTCCAACCGTCACATATTAAGTCCAATGCATTCCCATATGAAAATGTTTAAAAATAACATAAGAATTCGTATTAAAACTAGCATAAAAAATGTCAATACTTTCACCATAAACCATGAATGGTATAAAAATATCACATCCACAGTCAAACATATCACAAAACCTTCAACACAATATAGAAGTTTTGTATCATAATAAATCAACTTTAAATAAGCGTAAAAACCATCAAAGGATATTGACATAGATGAAATCAAAATTCTTTTTAAAGAAATATCTCTTTCTATTTTGAAATCATTTAAGAGTCATATATTTATAAAATAAAAAATTTTCTTTGAAAATATTCTTATAATCTTGTAAGGTAAGCTTCAAAGATTTTATAATGGTGAAAAATAGCCGCACCCACCGTATAATTTAAAAAAACATTCTTACCTTAATTCTGTCGAAAAGGTTAAAAGCACCTTGTTTGGAAAACGACAGAAATATTCAATTATAAAACTCTTATAAAAAGTTAAACAAGGGTATAAATGAATTTAACCCATATTCTTTTCAATAGTAAAAATGTTTTGAAATACATTTTTAAGAAACATGGATGTGGATGATAAAGAGACCCCAGTAGATTATTACGTATAAACAACCTCGGATAATGAAGAGATTGTGAAATAACCCTTACCTTGTACTTTTCCTTGGTTGGGGTAGGTTAACCTCCTGTATAATAGTGAAATAATTGTTATTAAATCATACAAGAATCATATGCATTCATATGATATCATATATGATCTTTTAACATTGCTTTGTTAATAATATCTTAGTGTTATCGTTGTTTCGGGTGTTAACTTACTCATTTTCTTTTATATGTTTTGTTACGTAAGCCATGTTTGTAATGGACATGATGTATATTATTCATATCCATAATGATATCAAGTCCTTAAACATAATTTATAAATCAGAAAATGATAATTATACTTGAATGGATACGATGGAGAATGAATCTCATCGCGTTCTTGGAGACGGTAGTCCGTACGTACGCACGAGCGACAATATCATTATTTTGATATTAAAATAATATATAATTTGATAGTATATCATATATACAGAATCATTATCATGTTATATTTATTATTTACATGAGTTACACATCATTATTATACCCATCCAAATAATAATATATTCAATAACAATTACACCACGGCGTGGAGACGGTAAGCCGTACGTACGCACGTATGGTGACATGTTATTCAAAGGGTGGATAGAATACTGAATATTGTTGTACCATATTTATAATAACATCACAGTATATATAAGATAATGGATTTATTATTTTATAATGGTAATAACAAAGAAAGAATAAGTGGAAGAAGAAAGGAACTTGGAAAAGGGTGGTGAAATCATTACCTCTTCTTCGGGTTCTTCCTTTTGATTTGATCAAAAGGGATCCTTAGGTTGGCTTTCTGATCAAACTAAGGCCTCTAGGTTGTAGTGAGGGAAGTTGGGAGAGTATTTGGGAAGATTTTTTCCGAACCAAAAGGCTTTGAAGGTGTGAAGAAATGAGAATGAGGAGTGCCTTTTTATAAGAGGGGTGAGGGGCACCTTTGGAAAAGCTGAAATATTAATTTATAATAAATTCATATTCGGTTTCTAATGGCTCCAAAGTTGATTATTAAACTGTTAATTTGGGGATAGGTCGAAAAACATTCAACCAATATAATTTATATAGGTTTGGTTTTCTATATAAACCTTATCTTTAAGTATTAACTCTTAGTTAATTAGTTTAACTTTTACAATGTCTCTTTGTATTTTTATATTATATGGTTAATAAACTTACTATACACATACAAACGACCCCCAAGTGGTCCATTAATGATATAAATATTATGATATAAGTCTCTTGGATGAACCTTAGATTTTTAGGAATTTAATACCAATTAATAATATAATATTTGTTTTAAAAACTCTTTTATGTCAATTTTGACACTATTCAATAGTTGATTTTTGTGAAACTCATAACAGAATGATTACTTCGAACAAAATATATTAAATCAATCCTAATATGTCATATTATACTATAAAATTATTTTAATTCATTAAAAGTCTAAAATTATATTTATTTGGGTATTTATAATATCGATTATTTTAATTTGTCACTATTAAGGTAATTACTGCATCATAATTGTGTCATAAATAAATTAAATTTTGTAATCTCTAAAAATTATAAATAAAATATCATTTTGTAGTAAATCAATTTATATTTATAATTAATATTTATAGTTGAAAATCCAACATATATAACTCTATGTAAAAAATTGTTTTTCTAAACGATATATGCTTGTGTCATTTTTGTACTTATTTTAACTTAATTAAAATTAAGTGTCCCTATCACCTACAAGTGGCTCCATGGGGTCCCAAAATCGACCCAAAGATGCCTATGGTCGAACATGTATCAACCAATGAGGCTAGGACATGTTTTAGGGTAATTTTTTATTATTATAATATTATTTTTAACCCTTATTTACCGGATTTACCCTTAACCATGGTAAATAAAATATTTACCGAAGTAATTATTCAAAATGTCTAAAAATAAAAGTTACCTATTTACACAATTTGAACATCCTGATTCCAAATATGGAATGCATTTTTCCAAATTCAAAACACAGAAGTGTCAGAAATTAATTTAAAATTAATTCTCGTTGTTAAAACAAAAAGCGTGTTTTTAAGAGATAATATCTATCAAAAGATTGACACTTGTTTATGTCCGGTTTAATTGTAAAATTATGTCCAATGACCAAAATTATATTAAATGGTAAAAATATATTCTAAATATACTTTAAAACCACTCAAATTCATAATTTATCAATATAAATTAATTTCGATTAAAAAGGTTGTTTTTAATTAAAATTTAGTAATTTTCACTATTCATCAAAATATTAAAATTATCCTAAAAGTACCAAAATTTCACCTTAGGCTAAATTCGATATTAGGAATCCAAAAATGAAGTCCATTTTAAAGAATAAAATATATATAATTCAAAAATTAGGTATTACTATTCATAACGGCTAGTTTGATTGGTTATGGTGTGTTAGAACTCGGTGTTGCGTACAACACACGCTATCACATTATTCAAAGAGAAGTGTACCGTAGAAGCATGGGGTGTTACATTCTCCCCTCCTTCAAATAATTTAGCTCTCGAAATTTCTTGAATACTTATCACATGAAAAGACTCGGGTGGTTCATCATCATAAGTTCCTCGGGTTCCCACGTTGCCTCTTCCATCTTATGGTTTCTCCACAGAACTTTTACCAGACGCGTCATCCGGTTTCTCAATACTTATTCTCTCATATCAAGAATCCTAACGGGCTCTTCGCAATAAGATAGATCGGGTTCCAGTTCTACCTCCTCATAGGTGAGTACATGCGTTGGGACAGGCATGTATTTCCTCAACAGAGATACGTGGAACACATCGTGAACTTTGGAGAGACTTAGCGGCATTGCCAATCGGTAAGCTACAGCCCCAATTCATTCTAGAATTTCAAAAGGTCCGATGTACCTAGGAATAAATTTACCTTTCTTACAAAAACGTATGACTCCCTTCGATGGAGATACCTTCAGGAAAACATGATCACCGACTTGAAATTCCAAATCCTTCCTTCGATTATCGGCATAGCTCTTCTGCCTACTTTGAGCTATTTGGATGTGATTTTGGATTACCTTTACCTTTTCCATCGTTTCCTCCACCAGTTCTAGGCCTACAAGTTTTCTTTCACCATCGTCATCCCAACAGGTTGGTGTATGACATCTCTTTCCGTATAATGCTTCATATGGTGCCATTTGAATACTCAAAAGGAAGCTATCGTTATAGTAAAATTCTACCAGAGGTAAATATTGATCCCACATACCCTAAAAGTCAAGTGAGCAATATCTTAAAATGTCTTCTAAGGTTTGAATAGTTCATTCTGATTGTCCGTCTGTCTGAGGGTGGTAAGCAGTGCTCAAATGAAGTTCAGTATCCAGGGATTTCTGAAGACTCTTCCAGAATATTGAAATAAAATGGGGATCACGATCAGAAACAATCGATAGGGGTACTCCATGAAGTCTCACAACTTCATTAATATATAGTCTTGCTAGACGTTCTAGACGTATATCTTCTCTTATAGCAAGAAAATGTGCTAACTTGTTAAGACGATCAACAATAACCCATATTGCATCGTTCCTTCTAGGATTATTTGGTAGTCCCATGAAAAATTCTATCGTAATATTGTCCCATTTCCACTCTGGTATGGGAAGAGGTTGCATGACTCCTCCAAGTTGTTGCCTTCCAGCTTTCACTTGTTGAAAAACCATACATCTTGACCCAAAATCAGCAATATCCCTCTTCATGTTGTCCCACCAAAAATGTTCCTTCAAATCTCTATACATTTTGGTGCTCCCAGGATGTATAGAGAAATTGGAACTATGAGCATCATCCAGCAATTCCCTTTTTAGATCAGGTATATCGGGAACACAAAGTCTCTTCCCAAATTTAAAAATTCCATCTTCATACACAAAGTCTCTCAATCTCCCATCATTCACAGCTTCAATCTTCTTTTTAAATTCTTCATCATCGGTCTGAGAACTCTTAATCCTTTCTAGTAAAGATGGTTTGGAAACCATTTGAAAAGGCATTGATGTTTCACCTTCCCTGGTTATTCTCATGTCCATCTTCACTAGATCCATGAAAATTGGATCCCTTTCGATTCTCATATTGTTCAAAACTCCATGATCTTTTCTGCTCAAAGAATCTGCCACCTTGTTTACTTTCCCCGGGTGGTAGTGTATCGTACAATCATAATCCTTGAGTAATTAAAGCCATCTACTTTGCCTCATGTTGAGTTCTTTTTGTGAGAAAATATAATTCAAACTCTTGTGATCAGTATAAATATCACATTTTTCACCATAGAGGTAGTGCCTCCATATCTTCAAAGAAAAGATCACAGCTGCTAACTCAATATCATGAGTAGGATAGTTTTGTTCATGAATTTTCAACTGTCGTGATGCATAGGCAATAACCCTATCATTCCGCATAAGGACACAACAAAGTCCTTTCTTCGATGCATCACTATAAATAACGAACCCATCATTCCCCGATGGTAGAGTCAATATAGGAGCATTGACTAATCTTCTCTTCAGTTCTTCGAAACATTATTCACACTCTTTTTTTCAAACTTAACCCCTTTACGTGTGAGCTTCGTAAATGGGTTAGCCAATCGGGAAAAATTCTGGACGAATCGTCGATAATAACCTACCAAACCAATAAAACTAAGTACCTCAGTTATACTCGTAGGTACTGGCCATTCTTGGATTGCCTTGGTCTTAGAAGGATCAACGGAGATTCCATATTTAGAGACAATATGGCCAAGAAAAGAAATCTCTTGAATCCAGAATTCACACTTGCTAAACTTCCCATATAATTCATGCCTTCTCAGAGTCTTCAAGATAATGCGCAAGTGATTTTCATGATCTTCGTAGCTTTTAGAGTATACAAAGATATCATCAATAAATACCACTACAAATTCATCGAGATACACCTTGAAAACTTTATTCATCAGATCCATGAATACAGAGGGTGCATTAGTCAATCCAAAAGGCATTACAGTAAACTCGTAATGCCCGTACCTGGTTCGAAATGTTGTCTTCGGAATGTCTTCCTTCTTCACACACAACTGATGGTATCCAGATCGAAGGTAAATCTTTGAAAAGTATTGAGCTCCATGCAGTTGGTCAAATAAATCATCAATTCAAGGTAGGGGATACTTGTTCTTTATTGTTATAGCATTGATCTCCCTGTAGTTGATACATAACCTCATCGATCCATCTTTCTTTTTAACAACAATAACAGGGGATCCCCATGGAGAAACAATAGGGCGAATAAATCCCTTATTACTCAATTCCTCTAGTTGTTTCTCTAGTTCAACTAATTCTATAGTGGCCATTCTATAAGGGGTCTTCGATATAGGCCTTGATCCAGAAATTAAATCAATGGAAAACTCAACTTCTCGTTCTGGAGGATGTCTAGAGAAATCTTCCCGAAATACATCTACAAATTCTTTCACAACAGGTACATCCTCTACTTTACCATTCCTTTCCTCACCCACAGTTATTTCATTCTCTTCCTCCCCAATAATTGAATTTATTTGAGCTACTAGGGGTGGATCTAAATAAGAATTGGTTGGTGACGATTATGCTCTAAAGATAAGGTGTTCCTTATCATTATCATCAAGAATCGTAACCTCTTTCTTCTTACAATAAATCTTCGCATCATAGTCCGAAATCCAGTCCATACCAAGAATTATATCAAACTCAATCATAGGTGTGACGATGAGATCAGTAGATAATGAACATTTATGTGCTCTAATGGGGACTGATTCACAAAACTTTGTTGCAATGATACTTCCCTTAGGAGTTTTAACTGACAACTCCCTTGTTAAATCAAATTAGAAATATCTAATTTTATTAGCAAACTAGGATGATATGAAACAATGCGATGATCCAAAATCAAATACTGCATTTTCTAAACTTGAGTAAAACATTAAATTACCTGCCACTGTAACACCCCGAGCTTCCACGATACGCTTCTCATTCAATAATGCAATAGCTTGCATTGTACGCAACTTCAAGTTCTAAAACACCACGACTAATCAAAGTAGCCATTATGAATAGTAATAACCACTTGTTAAAATTATAGAAATTTTATATTTCAAAATGGACTTCATTTTTGTATTCGTAATTTCGAAATTATCCTAAGTTGAATTTTTTGTAACTTTCTGAGAACTTCCAATTTTTTTATGAATAGTGAAAAATAATTAAAACAACTTTTTTAATCAAAATAATTTATTGTGATAAATTATACTATTTAGTGGTTTTAAAGTATAATTAGAATATATTTTTACCATTTTATCCCATGGTGGTCATTAGAATTAATTTAACATTGAAATTGGACATAAACAATTGCCAATCTTTTGATATAAATTGTTTCTTAAAAACACGCTATTTGTTGTGATAGCGGGAATTAATTATAAAATTAACTAATGCAACTTATATGTTTGGAATTTTGTAAAATAGACATCATTTTTGAATTTGGAATATCAATTATAGCTTAGGGTGAAATTTTGGCATTGTTCTGAAAAACTTCAATTTTTGATGAATAGTGAAACCACTAAGTGGTAGTTAAATAACTGATTTTTCGTTTAAATGAAATATTACCACTTCTGTGATTTGATTTTCAAAAATCCGACATACATGGTTGTCATTAAGAATTAAAATGTGGTTCAATGAGATTAAAATAATTTTTTGGTGAATAGTAACTTTTAAGTTCTTAATCGCGATTAGAGGTAATTAGTGTAGTTTAAGGTAAAACCAATGTTTTAATAATATGGTATGAGCTTGACACTTGTCCTACTCCTATTGGATGAGTCATGGCCGACCAAGACCACCCATGGGTCAACTTGGGGACCCCATGGAGCCACTTTAGTTGGAAAATGACATAAATACCTTTTATTTAATGTTAAAGTAAAAAATGACACAAACATGAAATGTTTTACTAAAAAAAAATTTACATGGGGTTATACAAGTTATATTTTTGATTATAAATAGTCATTGGAAATATAAAAATATTTCCTACATCATAGTATTTTTTTATAATTTTTCGACATTAAATAAATTAAATTATTTATGACATCATTATGATGCAGCGATGACCTCATTATTTAACGATTTAAATAAAATGAGAAGATAATGTAAAATCCAAGGCTTACACTTGTCCAAAGCCTATTGGATGAGGATATTTCGAAACCTTATCACCTTAGCCTCGAATTATATAACTGTGGGACCTTTAGAATCTGAAAAGAATTATGTAATAATGTAACATTTCAATCTTTCCAAAAGAGCCTCTCCTCTCCTCTTATAAAAGGCCCCCACCTCTACCACCTCATTCACACCTTTCAAGCCATTTGGCTCGGCCAACCTCTGCCAAAATACTCTTCCAACTTCCCCCTATTACTCCTAGAAGCCTCACTTTGGGCAGAACTCTTCCCAAGGAAGCCTTTGGCTCAAATCAAAAATAGTTACCCGATTTTGAGGTAATGTCTTCTCTAATGTTGTTTTGTTTTATTTTTCTCCTCCAACCCCCTAAACTCTTTTTATTCATTTCTTTTGTAACAAAACCAGTATCCTCAATATACTAGGATGTTGTAATAAGAAGGATTCAAGATACACTTACACACACCTACATCTAATGGTTAAAGAACATACGGTTTATGTGGATGGCGAATTTCTGCCTCACGAAACGATGATTGTTCAACACTCATATAACACCTTCAAAGGTGGCCATTAAGATGTTACTATGTTTATATATGATATATAATATTTTTATGTTTTACTTATGCTTCTGTATTTCTAATTTATGGCATACTTTATGATTTCCATTATGGGTAAAACGCGATAATTTCATTTTAGGAAGTGCGGACTACCGCCCCCTCAAAGTGATTTGAATCGTTAATGACATATGTGGGATGTATAAAGGATGGAGTAAATGGTATTATACACTATATTATACTGGAATTATATTATACATTTATATCATTATGATTTCGTTCCATTAAATATGAAATTGAAATGAAAGTAGCGTTCATGCGTACGTACGGCTTACCGTCTCCATGAACGGTGCATTTCATTTCTTACCTCTAAATGTTACGTAATATTATAAATGAATGTATATACTGGATATATAAGATATATATTACATTTAAATCATGAATATAATTCTGGAGATAATGGATATTCTACCACATAAACAACTTGTAATTATAATAAGTTTATTGTTGACTCAAGTACCAAAGATCGACAAAATGACCGTTATTAACTTAAATAATTAAATAATGTTCATAACATGGTAATAAGGTATATAAAAGGAATAATGAACATGAAAAAGGTTCTTAAGTAAATATAAATTAACTCTAGTTTATTATTCAGGAGGTTAAAGAACAGTCGAGTCAGGACAGGACGCAAGTTAAGGGAACTTCTTAACCCAATTTCCATTCTTTGGGTTAATCTCCTACATTCAAATTATGTCATTATATTATTATGTCATATCTTGTATTTGTACTTTATTTATGTGTACTTATAGTTAATACACATAGTATATCTATTTTATTTTAAAAATGATCTTTGTATGGGACTTCGTCTCAATCTTCTTTCATTGAGGCATATTTTATTTTATACACAACTTTCTTTTATACGGTGTATAAACCCCTTTGACTTTTACGTTTATTCAAAAGGAATCTTTTTTATACGAAGAATTTTACTAAACGACAAAAAGGGAATGTTTTCCTTTCCGTACTTATGCGGCGACAATGACTTCTCCGCCGCCGTGACCATTATTTGAGTTTCGGCTTCCTCTACAAGCCATCATTTTTTTATGAAAAATAAATACAAAGTTTTAAATTTCTTTTATTTTGGTATTGAAAATGGTTTTAAAAGAGTTTTTATTATATCAATGTGTTGTATTGATATCTTGTGATTGAAATGTGGAAATTCTATGTTTCCTTTATGCATGTTTTATGTGATACGATTATGTTATTGTTTATGATATGTTTAAACCTATTCATATGAGGAATGCATTGGAGTTAATAAGTGACGGGTGGAGCCCGCTATAGCTCCTCGATGCATCGGCAGGTCTCATGAGAAAAACTAGTGTCTTGGCACGAGGCCTTGACAAAATCTTATCTGTGGTCTTGGCACGAGGCCTTGGCTACGTGGTTATGATAGTCTGGCATTATGCATTCCATCATTATGAAAGTGGTTATTGACATTGCATGTGATTATTTGACCAGTAGAATATCCATGTGAAGAAGTGAATGGCATTATCTCATTTTACTTTTGCCATATTATGTTGAAGTTCAAGTTTAAAAGGCTTTTGTTTTAGTTATACATTGCCTTAAATGTTAATGTTTATTTATGAAATCTTCTGCTATATTGTTAACCTTACTGAGCATCTGAGCTCACCCCTTTCAATGTTTTAATATTTTTCCTGGATGTGAAGAAGTATTTTATGAATGACCTGCATGGGTAGTCAGAAAGGGATATGATTGTGGACTATAAAGACCATGTTATTGTAGTTTGTTTACTTTTTGATGTAATTAAAGACTTATGAATGTATCTAGTGTTTCCAAGGCTACTAAACTAATATGGGTAAAACGCGATAATTTCATTTAGGAAGTGCGGACCACCGCCCCCTCAAAGTGATTTGAATCGTTAATGCCATATGTGGGATGTATAAAGGATGGAGTAAATGGTATTATACACTATATTATACTGGAATTATATTATACATTTATATCATTATGATTTCGTTCCATTAAATATGAAATTGAAATGAAAGTAGTGTTCATGCGTACGTACGGCTTACCGTCTCCATGAACGGTGCATTTCATTTCTTACCTCTAAATGTTACGTAATATTATAAATGAATGTATATAATGGATATATAAGATATATATGACATCTAAATCATGAATATAATTCTGGAGATAATGGATATTCTACCACATAAACAACTTGTAATTATAAGAAGTTTATTGTTGACTCAAGTACCAAAGATCGAAAAAATGACAGTTATTAACTTAAATAATTAAATAATGCTCATAACATGTTAATAAGGGACATAAAAGGAATAATGAACATGAAAAAGGTTCTTAAGTAAATATAAATTAAATCTAGTTTATTATTCAGGAGGTTAAAGAACAGTCGAGTTAGGACAGGACGCAAGGTAAGGGAACTTCTTAACCCAATTTCCATTTTGGGTTAATCTCCTACTTTCAAATTATGTCATTATATTATTATGTCATATCTTGTATTTGTACTTTATTTATGTGTACTTATAGTGAATACACATAGTATATCTATTTTATTTTAAAAATGATCTTTGTATGGGACTTCGTCTCAATCTCCTTTCATTGAGGCATATTTTATTTTATACACAACATTCTTTTATACGGTGTATAAACCCCTTTGACTTTTACGTTTATTCAAAAGGAATCTTTTTTATACGAAGCATTTTACTAAACGACAAAAAGGGAATTTTTTCCTTTCCATACTTATGCGGCGACAATGACTTCTCCGCCGCCATGACCATTATTTGAATTTCGGCTTCCTCTACAAGCCATCATTTTTTTTAATGAAAAATAAATACAAAGTTTTAACTTTCTTTTATTTTGGTATTGAAAATGGTTTTTAAAGAGTTTTTATTATATCAATGTGTTGTATTGATATCTTGTGATTGAAATGTGGAAATTTTATGTTTCCTTTACGCATGTTTTATGTGATATGATTATGTTATGTTTTATGATATGTTTAAACCTATTCATATGAAGAATGCATTGGACTTAATAAGTGACGGGTGGAGCCCGCTATAGCTCCTCGATGCATCGGCAGGTCTCATGAGACAAACTAGTGTCTTGCCACGAGGCCTTGACAAAATCTTATCTGTGGTCTTGGCATGAGGCCTTGGCTACGTGGTTATGATAGTCTGGCATTATGCATTCCATCATTATGAAAGTGGTTATTGACATTGCATGTGATTATTCGACCAGTAGAATATCCATGTGAAGAAGTGAATGGCATTATCTCATTTTACTTTTTCCATATTATGTTGAAGTTCAAGTTTAAAAGGCTTTTGTTTTAGTTATACATTACCTTAAATGTTAATGTTTATTTATGAAAGCTTCTGCTATATTGTTAACCTTACTGAGCATCTGAGCTCACCCCTTTCAATGTTTTAATATTTTTCCAGGATGTGAAGAAGTATTTTATGAATGACCTGCAGGGGTAGTCAGAAAGGGATATGATTGTGGACTATAAAGACCATGTTATTGTAGTTTGTTTACTTTTTGATGTAATGAAAGACTTATGAATGTATCTAGTGTTTCCAAGGCTACTAAACTAATCGGTCTTTCGAGACTTGATCTTTTGTGATCATGCCAATGTTACGAAGTAATGCACCGACTCTGGGTAGCTGGGGTCGGGGCGTTACAGTTGGTATCAGAGGAAGTTTAGTACAAACCTTGGAAGCTAGATTTAGATAAACTCTGATTAGAGAACGTAGACCTAAGATGAACTTTGAGGATTAGTATAGAAGAACTTCCTAGAATTATGGTATTGTAGAGATTTTGTTAGTTTCCCGAGCAATACATCCCTATCTGGATACGAGCAGGTAGAGGCGGCTCTGGCACAGATGTACCTAGGGGTAAAACCCGAAAACACCGCTTTGAGCTTGACTCGAACGGGAACTGGTGCACGACAACGGTCCTTGCTGCACTCTTGGTTACGACACTCCCGGGGGATATGCTTAGGATAACTCTCATTTTCTTTACAAATCATTATGAAGGGTTTATGAGTATATACTTCCTCAAAGAAAACATTTTTATGATTATGGATAATATCCATAAATAGTTCAATTTATGTTAAGTGTTTTATAAGTATGGGATTATGTATTTTGATTCATAAACTGATCTAGTTTATGCAATTGTTTAGAAATGGCGCCTAGTGGAAGAAATGGAAACTGTATCAATGCACGCACTCCATGTAGGGATTGCCCTCCTGCTCAAGATAATTATAGTGGGGCTGGTGATGCAAGTGGTGCCGATCAGCTAATCACCATACTGGGGCAACTTACTCAGGTTATGAATAATAACCTTACCCGTATGGAGCACCCTGATCCACAGCGTAGAGGATCAATGTTAGATCGATTCATGAGGCAACAACCACCAACATTTAATGGGGGTACAAATCCATTAGTAGTTGAGCAATGGGTAAACTCCTTAGAGAAAATATTCCATGCCTTGGGGAGTAGCGAAAGGGAGAAGGTTGTCATGGCAGTTTACCGCCTCACTGGAGATGCCGATCAGTGGTGGTCACTGATTCAAAACAAAAAGGAAGATGATGACGTATCGAATATGGAATGGAGGGAGTTCAAAGAGCTTTTATTAGAAAAATACTTTCCTCGTGACCATCGAGCAGATATGGAAAGGCAATTTCTGGGTTTGAGGTAGAAGGAGGATGAGAATGTCGCAAAGTATGAGGCTAACTTTACAAGGTTAGCGAGGCATGCTGCCGATTATATACGTAACCCAAGGAGTAAGATTGATCGTTTCTTTTATGGGTTAAAACCATTTCTCCTTAGAGCTTTAGTATCACAATCCTTCTCATTATACGAAGATATTGTCTCGTGTGCTATCAAGACAGAAAAGGAATTCTCTAAGTCTTATGACAACAAAGTAAAGCAAGAGAAGAAGAGAACAGGGGAACAAGAGACAGATAAAGGGAAAAAGGGAAAGAAGGATTTTCCATTATGTGATAATTTTGGGAAGAATCACCCTGGTACGTGCCTAAAAGGAATGGGAGTTTGTTATAAATGTGGAGAAAAGGGTCACGAGGCTCGTGATTGTAAGGTAAAGAAAGAGGCTGTCAAAGTTGAATGCTACAATTATAGGGAAATGGGGCATTATGCAAATGAATGTCCTAAGCGTCAGAGAAACTTACCTCAGAAAAGGCCAAGGGATCAAGGACAATCTTATGTTGTGACTATAGTTGAAGCGGAATAATTAATGTATTGGTGTTTTTGGACTCAAGGATTATATTCTGGTTATAAGAATAATGTGATATATATAAAGATTGTACTGCAGTACTTTTTTATTAAGGTAATATGATTAAGGTAATCATATTTTTAGTATGTGATAATAAGAGAAACTTTTCTTTGTTTGGGGAATCTGATGTTACAATTGATTTTGGAATTTAGAGACCTTTTAGAGAAAGTCTGGATGGAGGTATTTTGGATAACTATTAAGGTTGGAATGGATTAAGTTGAACCATGGATAGTATTGTTTAAGGTTAAAGCATTTATGAAGATTATTTTTGGAATATTATGATACTATAGTTTTAGGAAAAGGACAACCTGCAGGGTGGGGCATAACCCGTCGCGTCGGACAAAGCTGCAGGAATCGTACCCACAATCATAGTGCGACAGGCCTTTATTTCCTACCACTAGCCTACAGGAAGTCCCCAGTTATTACAAAATAATTTTAATAATCTAAATGGTATGTGTTAACATTTGGAACCTTATACAATTAGGATAAGTATAATATTTTTGAGTTCTATTATCTTTTTGAGTGAAAGATGAGTTGAAGGTTGAAACTCTAATTGTCAAGCATAAATATATATATACCTATCTCTTATTCAAAGAATAAATTAATTCTTAAACTTTAGTAAAGGGATATTAAAACAAAAAAAATGTGTTATCATAATACCTTATGTCTTGTTGAACTGATGATATTTTAAATCAACATAGATTGAAGGATTTGAGGCCCTCAATTTGACAGTTGATTGTGATTGATGACCTCAATCACTCCCTACAAATATTTATGTTTTTCCTCCAATTATATGTCTCTAATTGCCACCAATGTTCTCCTAATCGAGATCATAATTGGGTGGTGACTTTTTCATTTCCCTTTCCCTCTTATTAAGGATAAATTTTATTAATCTTATTTCCGATGTGGGTTTTCCTCAAAGGTATTTTCTCTTTTCAACCTTTTACTTTCAAAGAAAAATTTCAAATTGCGAGGATGCAATTTATTGAAGGAGGGGAGAATGTAACACCCCGAGCTTCCACGATATGCTTCTCATTCAATAATGCAATAGCTTGCATTGTACGCAACTTCGAGTTCTAAAACACCGCGACTAATAAAAGTAGCCGTTATGAATAGTAATAACCACTTTTTAAAATTATAGAAATTTTATATTTCAAAATGGACTTCATTTTTGTATTCGTAATATCGAAATTATCCTAAGTTTAATTTTTTGTAACTTTCTGAGAACTTCCGATTTTTTTATGAATAGTGAAAAATACTTAAAACAACTTTT
Source organism: Viscum album (assembly GCA_963277665.1). Taxonomy (NCBI): domain Eukaryota; kingdom Viridiplantae; phylum Streptophyta; class Magnoliopsida; order Santalales; family Viscaceae; genus Viscum; species Viscum album. Next base: position 1,012,231,529 of record OY728126.1, read on the forward strand.
TTAATCAAAATATTTTTGTGATAAATTATAATATTTAGTGGTTTTAAAGTATAATTAGAATATATTTTTACCATTTTATCCCATGGTGGTCATTAGAATTAATTTAACATTGAAATTGGACATAAACAATTGCCAATCTTTTGATATAAATTGTTTCTTAAAAACACGCTATTTGTTGTGACAGCGGGAATTAATTATAAAATTAACTAATGCAACTTATATGTTTGGAATTTTTTAAAATAGACATCATTTTTGAATTTGGAATATCAATTATAGCTTAGGGTGAAATTTTGGCATTGTTCTGAAAAACTTCAATTTTTGATGAATAGTGAAACCACTAAGTGGTAGTTAAATAACTGATTTTTCGTTTAAATGAAATATTACCACTTCTGTGATTTGATTTTCAAAAATCCGACATACATGTTTGTCATTAAGAAGTAAAATGTGGTTCAATGAGATTAAAATAATTCTTTGGTGAATACTAACTTTTAAGTTCTTAATCGCGATTAGAGGTAATTAGTGTAGTTTAAGGTAAAAACTATGTTTTAATAATATGATATGAGATTGAAACTTTTCCTACTCCTATTGGATGAGTCATGGCCGACCAAAACCACCCATGGGTCAACTTTGGGACCCCATGGAGCCACTTTAGATGGAAAATGACATAAATACCTTTTATTTAATGTTAAAGTAAAAAATGACACAAACATGAAATGTTTTACTAAAACAATTTTTACATGGGGTTATACAAGTCATATTTTTTATTATAAATAGTCATTAGAAAGATAAAAATATTTCCTACATCATAGTATTTTTTTTATAATTTTTAGACATTAAATAAATTAAATTATTTATGACATCATTATGATGCAGCGATGACCTCATTATTTAACAATTTAAATAAAATGAGAAGATAATGTAAAATCCAAGGACTACACTTGTCCAAAGCCTATTGGATGAGGAGATTTCGAAACCTTATCACCTTATCCTAGAATTATATAAGTGTGGTACCTTTAGAATCGGAAAAGAATTGTGTAATAATGTAACATTTCAATCTTTCCAAAAGAGCCCCTCCTCTCCTCTTATAAAAGGCCCCCACCTCTACCACCTCATTCACACCTTTCAAGCCATTTGGCTCAGCCAAACTCTGCCCAAATACTCTCCCAACTTCCCCCTATTACTCCTAGAAGACTCACTTTGGGCAGAACGCTTCCCAAGGAAACCTTTGGCTCAAATCAAAAATAGTTACCCGATTTTGAGGTCATGTCTTCTCTAATGTTGTTTTGTTTTATTTTTCTCCTCCAACCCCATAAACTCTTTTTATTCATTTCTTTTGTAACAACACCAGTATCCTAAATAGACTAGTATGTTGTAATAAGAAGGATTCAAGCTACACTTACACACACCTACATCTAATGGTTAAAGAACATACGGTTTCTGTGGATGGCGAATTTCTGCCTCACGAAACGATGATTGTTCAACACTCATATAACACCTTAAAATGTGACCATTAAGATGTCACTATTTTTATATATGATATATAATATGTTTATGTTTTACTTATGCTTCTGTATTTCTCATTTATAGCATACTTTATGATTTCCATTATGGGAAAAACGCGATAATTTCATTTTAGGAAGTGCGGACTACCGCCCCCTCAAAGTGATTTGAATCGTTAATGCCATATGTGGGATGTATAAAGGATGGAGTAAATGGTATTATACACTATATTATACTAGAATTATATTATACATTTATATCATTATGATTTATTTCCATTAAATATGAAATTGAAATGAAAGTAGCGTCCATGCGTACGTAGGGCTTACCGTCTCCATGAACGGTGCATTTCATTTCTTACCTCTAAATGTTACGTAATATTATAAATGAATGTATATACTGGATATATAAGATATATATGACATCTAAATCATGAATATAATTCTGGAGATAATGGATATTCTACAACATAAACAACTTGTAATTATAAGAAGTTTATTGTTGACTCAAGTACAAAAGATCGACAAAATGACCGTTATTAACTTAAATAATTAAATAATGTTCATAACATGGTAATAAGGGATATAAAAGGAATAATTAACATGAAAAAGGTTCTTAAGTAAATATAAATTAACTCTAGTTTATTATTCAGGAGGTTAAAGAACAGTCGAGTCAGGACAGGACGCAAGGTAAGGGAACTTCTTAACCCAATTTCCATTCTTTGGGTTAATCTCCTACTTTCAAATTATGTCATTATATTATTATGTCATATCTTGTATTTGTACTTTATTTATGTGTACTTATAGTGAATACACATAGTATATCTATTTTATTTTAAAAATGATCTTTTTATGGGACTTCATCTCAATCTCCTTTCATTGAGGCATATTTTATTTTATACAATACTTTCTTTTATACGGTGTATAAACCCCTTTGACTTTTACGTTTATTCAAAAAGAATCTTTTTTATACAAAGCATTTTACTAAACGAAAAAAAGGGAATGTTTTCCTTTCCATACTTATGCGGCGGCAATGACTTCTCCGCCGCCGTGACCATTATTTGAGTTTCGGCTTCCTCTACAAGCCATCATTTTTTTTAATGAAAAATAAATACAAAGTTTTAACTTTCTTTTATTTTGGTATTGAAAATGGTTTTTAAAGAGTTTTTATTATATCAATGTGTTGTATTGATATCTTGTGATTGAAATGTGGAAATTTTATGTTTCCTTTACGCATGTTTTATGTGATACGATTATGTTATGGTTTATGATATGTTTAAACCTATTCATATGAGGAATGCATTGGACTTAATAAGTGAAGGGTGGAGCCCGCTATAGCTCCTCAATGCATCGGCAGGTCTCATGAGACAAACTAGTGTCTTGGCACGAGGCCTTGACAAAATCTTATCTGTGGTCTTGGCACGAGGCCTTGGCTACGTGGTTATGATAGTCTGGCATTATGCATTCCATCATTATGAAAGTGGTTATTGACATTGCATGTGATTATTCGACCAGTAGAATATCCATGTGAAGAAGTGAATGGCATTATCTCATTTTACTTTTGCCATATTATGTTGAAGTTCAAGTTTAAAAGGCTTTTGTTTTAGTTATACATTGCCTTAAATGTTAATGTTTATTTATGAAAGCTTCCGCTATATTGTTAACCTTACTGAGCATCTGAGCTCGCCCCTTTCAATGTTTTAATATTTTTCCAGGATGTGAAGAAGTATTTTATGAATGACCTGCAGGGGTAGTCAGAAAGGGATATGATTGTGGACTATAAAGACCATGTTATTGTAGTTTGTTTACTTTTTGATGTAATGAAAGACTTATGAATGTATCTAGTGTTTCCAAGGCTACTAAACTAATCGGTCTTTCGAGACTTGATCTTTTGTGATCATGCCAATGTTATGAAGTAATGCACCGACTCTGGGTAGCTGGGGTCGGGGCGTTACAGCCACCACGTCTTTCGGAGCTTCTACCTCAGCAGTAGTGATAGCATAAGATTGGCCTTGATCCCTTGGCCTTTTCTGAGGTAAGTTCTCCTGATGCTTAGGACATTTATTTACATAATGTCCCATCTCCATGCAATTGTAGCACTGAACATTGGTAGCTTCCTTCTTCCCCTTGCAATCACGAGCTTGGTGGCCTTTTTCACCACACTTGTAACAGACTCACATTCCCTTCAAGCAAGTACCAGGGTGTTTCTTCCCACATTTACCACAGGATGGATATTCAACCTTTCCCTTCTTCCCCTTATTTCCATTCCCAGAATGATCAGCAGATCTCTTCTTATCTTGCTTTTCTTTAAAGTCATAAGACTTAGAGAATTCCTTTTCGGTCTTGATAGCACATGAGAAAATGTCTCCGTATGACGAGAAGGATTGTGATACTAATGCTTGATGGATAAATGGTTTTAACCCATCAAAGAAACGACCAATCTTACATCTTGGGTTACGTATATAATCTCCAGCATACCTTTCTAACCTTGTAAAGTTAGCCTCATACTTTGTGACATTCTCATCCTCCTTCTGTCTCAGACTCAAAAATTTCCTTGCCATATCTGCTCGATGGTCGTGAGGAAAGTATTTTTCTAAAAACATATCTTTGAACTCCCTCCATTCCATATTTTATACTTCATCATCTTCCTTCGTGTTTTGAATCAATGACCACCATTGATCAGCATCTCCAGTGAGTCGGCAAACTGCAATGATAACTTTTTCCCTTTCACTACTCCCCAAAGCCTGAAATATTTTCTCTAGGGAATTTATCCATTGCTCATATACTAAGGGATTTGTACTCCCATTGAACGTTGGTGGTTGTTGACTCATGAAACGATCTAACATTGATCCTCCACGCTGTGGATCAGGGTGCTCCATACGGGTAAGGTTATTATTCATAACCTGAGTAAGTTTTCCCAGTATGCTGATTAGCTGAACGGCACCAGTTGCATCACCAACTCCACTATAATTATCTTGATCAGGAGGGAAAATCCCTACATGGAGTGCGTGCATTGATACGGTTTCCATTTATTCCACTAGGCGCCATTTCTAAACAATGGTATAAACTAGATCAGTTTATGAATCATAATACATAATCTCATACTTACAAAACACTTAACATAAATTTAACTATTTATGGATATAATCCATAATAATAAAAATGTTTTCTTTGAGGAAGCATATACTCATAAACCCTTCATAATTATTTGTAAAGAAAATGATAGTTATCCTATGCATATCCCCCTGGAGTGTCATAACCAAGGGTGCAGTAAGGCCCATTGTCGTGCACTAGTTCCCGTTCGAGTCTTGCTCAAAGCGGTGTTTTTGGGTTTTACCCCTAGGTACATATGTGCCAGAGCTGCCTCTACCTGCTCGTATCCAGACAGGGATGTATTGCTCGGAAAACTCACAAAATCTCTACAATACCAAAATTCTAGGAAGTTCTTCTATACTAATCCTAAAAGTTCATCTTAGGTCTACGTGCTCTAATCAGAGTTTATCTAAATCTAGCTTCTAAGGTTTGTACTAAACTTCCTCTGATACCAACTGTAACGCCCCGACCCCAGTTACCTAGAGTCGGTGCATTATTACATAACATTGGCATGATCACAAGAAAGATCAAATCTTGAAAGACCGATTGGTTTAGTAGCCTTGGAAACACTATATATATTCATAAAGTTTTACATTACATCATAAAGTGGAAAACTACTACAAAAACATATTTTCTGCATATTCCACACTCATATCCCCACATAATATCCCTGTAGGTCATTCATAATTTACTTCTTCACTTCCTGGGAAAAATAAAACATAGAAAAGGGGTGAGCTCAAATGCCCAGTAAGGATAACAATATAGCGGAAACTTTCAAAAATAAGCATAAACATTTAAGGCAATGTATAACTAAAACAAAAGCCTTTTAAACTTGAACTTCAACATAGTATGGAAAAGGTAAAATTAAATAATTCCATTTAATTATTCCCATGGATATTCTACTAATTGAATAATCATATGAAATATCAATAACCACTTTTATAATGATGGAATGCATAATGCCAGACTATCATAACCACATAGCCAAGGCCTCGTGCCAAGACTACAAATAATATTTTTGCAAGGCCTTGTGCCAAGACACTAGTTTGTCTCATGAGACCTACCGATGCATCGAGGAGCTATAGCAGGCTCCACCCGTCACATATTAAGTCCAATGCATTCCCATATGAAAAGGTTTAAACATAACATAAGCAATTCGTATTAAAACTAGCATACTAAATGTCAATACTTTCACCATAAACCATGAATGGTATAAAAATATCACATCCACAGTCAAACATATCACAAAACCTTCAATACAATATAGAAGTTTTGTATCATAATAAATCATCTTTAAATAAGCATAAAATCCATCAAAGGATGTTGATATAGATGAAATCAAAATTCTTTTTAAAGAAATATCTCTTTCTATTTTGAAATCATTTAAGACACAAATATTCATAAAATAAAACATTTTCTTTGAAAATATTCTTATAATCTTGTAAGGTAAGCTTCAAAGATTTTATAATAGTGAAAAATAGCGGCACCCACAGTATAATTTAAAAAAAACATTTTTACCTTAATTCTGTCGAAAAGGTTAAAAGAACCTTGTTTGGAAAACGACGAAAATATTCCTTTATAAAACTCTTATAAAAAGTTAAACAAGGGTATAAATGACTTTAACCCATATTATTTTCAATAGTAAAAATGTTTTGAAATACATTTTTAAGAAACATGGATGTGGATGATAAAGAGATCCCAGTAGATTATTACATATAAACAACCTCGGATAATGAAGAGATTGTGAAATAACCCTTACCTTGTACTTTTCCTTGGTTGGGGTAGGTTAACCTCCTGTATAATAGTGAAATAATTGTTATTAAATTATACAAGAATCATATGCATTCATATGATATCATATATGATCTTTTAACATTGCTTTGTTAATAATATCTTAGTATTATCGTTGTTTCGGGTGTTAACTTACTCATTTTCTTTTATATGTTTTGTTACGAAAGACATGTTTGTAAGGGATATGTTGTATATTATTCATATCCAGAATGATTTCAAGTCCTTAAACATCATTTTTAAATTGGAAAATGATAATTATACTTGAATGCATACGATAGAGAATGAATCTCATCGCGTTCGTGGAGACAGTTGTCCGTACGTACGCACGAGCGACAATATCATTCTTTTGATATTAAAATAATATATAATTTGATATTATATCATATATAAAGAATCATTATCATGTTATATTTATTATTTACATGAGTTACAAATAATTATTATACCCATCCAAATAATAATATATTGAATAACAATTACACCACGATGTGGAGATGGTAAGCCGTACGTACGCACGTATGGTGACATGTTATTAAAAGGGTGGATAGAATACTGAATATGGTTGTACCATATTTATAATAAAATCACAGTATATACAAGATACTGTAGTTATTATTTTAGAATGGTAATAACAAAGAAAGAATAAGTGGAAGAAGAAAGGAACTTGGAAAAGGGTGGTGAAATCATTACCTCTTCTTCGGGTTCTTCCTTTTGATTTGATCAAAAGGGATCCTTAGGTTGGCTTTCTGATCAAAATAAGGCCTCTAGATTGTATTGAGGGTATTTAGGAGAGTATTTGGGCAGATTTTGTCCGAACAAAAAGGCTTTTAATGTGTGAAGAAATGAGAAGGAGGAGTGCCTTTTTATAAAAGGGGTGAGGGGCACCTTTGGAAAAGCTAGAAATATTAATTTATAATAAATTCATATTCGGTTTCTAATGGCTCCAAAGTTGATTATTCAAAGGTTAATGTGGGGATAGGTTTAAAACCATTCAACCAATAGAATTTATACAGGTTTGGGTTACTATATTAACCTTATCTTTAAGTATTAACTCTTAGTTAATTAGTTTCACTTTTACAATGTCTCTTTGTATTTTTATATTATATGGTTAATAAACTTACTATATACATCCAAGCGACCCCCAAGTGGTCCACTAATGATATAAATATCATGATATAAGTATCTTGGATGAAACTTATATTTTTAGGAATTTAATATCAATTAATAATAAAATATTTGTTTTAAAAACTCTTTTATGTCAATTTTGACACTATTCAATAGTTGGTTTTTGTGAAACTCATAACAGAAATATTACTTCGAAAAAAATTAATTAAATCAATCCTAATATGTCATATTATCCTAGAAAATTATTTTAATTCATTAAAAGTCTCAAATTATATTTATTTTGGTATTTATAATATCAATTATTTTAATTCGTCGCTATTATGGTAATTACTGCATCATAATTGTGTCATAAATAAAATAAATTTTTTAATCTCTAAAAATTATAAATAAAATATCATTATATAGGAAGTAATTTTATCTTTCTAATGAATATTTATATCCTAAAATACAACATATATAACCCTATATAAAAATTTTTTTGCTAAAAGATATATGCTTATGTCATTTTTGTACTTATTTTAACTTATTTAAAATTAAGTGTCCCTATCACCTACAAGTGGCTCCATGGGGTCCCAAAATAGACCCAAAGATGCCTATGGTCAAACATGTATCCACCAATGAGGCTAGGACACGTTTTAGGGTAATTTGTTTTTATTATAATATTATTTTTTAACCCTTATTTACCGGATTTACCCTTAACCATGGTAAATAAAATATTTACCGAAGTAATTATTCAAAATGTCTAAAAATAAAAGTTAACTATTTACACAATTTGAACATCCTGATTCCAAATATGGAATCCATTTGTCTAAATTCAAAACACAGAAGTGGCAGAAATTAATTTAAAATTAATTCTCGTTGTTAAAACAAAAAACGTGTTTTTAAGAGATAATAACTATCAAAAGATTAACACTTGTTTATGTCCAGTTTAATTGTAAAATTATGTCTAATGACCAAAATTATATTAAATGGTAAAAATATATTCTAAATTTACTTTAAAACCACTAAAATTCATAATTTATCAATATAAATTATTTCGATTAAAAAGGTTGTTTTTAATTAAAATTTAGTAATTTTCACTATTCACCAAAGTATTAAAGTTATCCGAAAAGTACCAAAATTTCACCTTAGGCTAAATTCGATATTACGAATCCAAAAATGAATTCCATTTTAAAAAATAATGTATATATAATTCAAAATTTAGGTATTACTATTCATAATGGCTAGTTTTATTGGTTATGGTGTGTTAGAACTCGGTGTTGCGTACAAAACACGCTATCACATTATTCAAAGAGAAGCATACCGTAGAAGATTGGGGTGTTACAATAGATCATAAAGAAAAATTGAGAATGACAAAATAGCATGGGAATAAAACATGTAATTGTGGCATCCATTAAACACATGTAATGATTTCCATAGTAGCCAAGGCATTGCTGCCAAGACCATCTTAGTGGACAAAGTCCCTTTCTGAATCGAGTTCACTCCTCGTTTCAGTCCTGTTTTACTGAACCGGTTTAACCTGTTGTTTCATCCATTTCTATCTCATGAGATATAAATCTTTACCCAATGCATTGGAGGGAGATATAGGTCTCACCCATCTCATAATGAAATCATTCTTTCGTGTGCCACAAAATCATAAATCATACATCATAGCATAACCCATGAAATAAAATGGGATTCTTAAACATCATTCCATTATAACATAATCCATAAAAAATTGATATCATTTCATCATAAGAAAATTGAAACCGTTTAAATCATAGATACATTTTACTTGAAACATACACATATGAAATAATGTCATCTGAGATGGAAAATAGTTTTGACAAAACACTTGAAATGAATTCTTGAGTAAAATATCCTTTCTTTTTTAAAATCATTTTCTTTTCACAAAATTCCACTCAATTTTAAAAGATAAGGGTTTTGTTGAAAATAATCATGCAATATTGTAGAGGAAGCTTCTTTAAAATGAGGCGTTATGAAACCGTAAAAATCCGTTCACGCCGTATAAGTTAAAAATAACATTCTCCTCATACTTTTGTCGGAAAAGTCAAAAAGTGACTTATATGGTAACCAAGGGAAATATTCCATTCATACAATGTGGTAAAAAGTCAATAAAGGGTAAAAATGACTTTAAAAATCCATGGAAGAATGGTAAACCTTTTATGAAATCATTTTTATAAAACATGGTCATGGATGATAAACGTAACCCCAGTAAATACTTACGTATAAGCAATCTCGGATAAAAATGAGATTGAAAATTTATCCCTTACCTTAGGTCTGATATGCTTCGTACGTATCCGAACCTCCTCTTCTTTGAAGCGCCTCTTTGAGACCTCCTCTTAGGGTACTAAAATTGGTCTTTGAAAAAGACCAGGACCTCTAGGATGTTTCTAGGGAAGTGGAGAAGAGAATTGGGCAGGGGTTCGTCGAGCTTGAAGGCTCAAAGTGGTGTGTGGAAGAGAGGGAGGAGGTGCCCTTTTATAAGGGAGGAGAGGGGCACCTTTGGAATTCTTAAAAATATTAATTTATAATAAATCTAACCCCACTTAAAAACCTCCAAAATTGACTCATATTAGAATATTAGATGAGATAGGGTTTTAATATTATCATCCAATAAAATTTAGACATGTTTGAATCTTATTTTAAACCTTATCATTTTGATTTATCCTTATTTAATCTATTTAGGTTTATTTGTGGTAATAAAATTCTAAATTTTAAATTATAACAAATAATTACTTATTTGTTGTTAATTTTCCATAATTGTTTACTTTATAACATTATAGACCATATAAATTTAAATTTATAATTTTTAAATATTTTTTTGATTTTTAAACAATTTTATAATATGTTATTTTTATAAAATAACAATAGTGTCAATTTTGACACTATTCATTTATTTGAATTTAAATAAAATATATACAGAAGATATGTTCGAACTATAGGCTTTAATAGATTCATAAAAGGTCATATGTATCTAGAAAATTAGTGGAGAACATTAAATTTGATTGGATGATAATATTACAACCCTATCTCATCACTATTGTGTCACAATTAATGATTGGATGATAATATTACAACCCTATCTCATCACTATTGTGTCACAATTAATGATAATTATATAATCCCAAAAAATTCTAAATAAATTCTCATGATGTAGATAATTTTGCTAGATTTTTGTAGACTATTAATTTTCTAAGTTTCATGAAGTTTATCACTAACTTAAAATTATTATATTTACAGTATTTAAGAGAGTGGCATGTTGTCACTTTCTTTGGTTTTAATAATAATTAAATTATTTTCATGGAGAAAAGTCCATTAAATGAATCTAATCCGACCCTTAGGTGATATGGGTCGACTTTTAGTCATACAATATGATTTTTTCAAGTGTTAGGGTAATTTTATAATCTTATATTTACCCTTAATTACCCGATTAACCTTTAACTGTGGTAAATAAAATTTACCGTCGTTACTATTCACATTGCCCAAAAATAAAAAGTATCTTATTAACATAATTTGGAACCAATTATTCCAAATATGGAATCCATTTTTCCAAATTCAATACATAAAAGTTGCAGAAATTAAATTAAAATTAATCCCGTTGTCGAAAGAAGACGGGTTTTTCTTTAAAACATTGCAAAAGATTGAATTGATTTAACCTACGAATTCAAGGTAAAATAAATGATAATGACATACATTATATTAAATGGTAAAAATATATTCTATTTATACTTTAAAACCATTCAATATTACAATTTAACCACATAAGATATTACGATGAAAAAAGTTGTTTTAAATTAAAATATAGCGTGTTTTTACTATTCATTAAAATATGAAAGTTATCAGAATAAAATGAAAAATTTATCCAAAGTAAATTTTTATTTCTTGATTCCAAAGAATAATTTTATATTGTCAAATGGAACTTATAAACATTTCAAAAACTATATTTAAAGTGGGTGCGCCATCAAAAGGCGGCAAAACTGTATTTTTTGAAAAATACTTATTTTACCTGAAAAATTTATTTTGTTCTTATACCATGTTCTAGAAAATGTGTAAGATGAATAATAATGTTATAAAATTAAAAATTTAGTTAATATTATTCATAACGGCTAGTTCATAACAATATTATAAAAATATATTGATGTTTAGTAAAACCCGGTATTGCGTACAACACACGCTATCAGGGAAGGTCGTGATTGCGTGTAATGCAAGCCAAGTCAGGGTTGCGTGTAGTGCAGGACTCCTTTGTTGTTGCATATAACAAAATCCAACCATATTTTATTTATACATTGAATATATATATATATATATATATATATACTCAATGTTGCGTAGAATAACTTCTATCAAACGAACTTGAAATTGTGTGTAACACAAGCCAAGAATAGTGTTGCGTATACTGCAAGCTAATACGGTGTTGTGTATAGTGCAAGATAATCTTGGTGTATCATAAAACAAAAGATATGAATTAAATTAAAAAGAATGTATCTTTTAAAATCTTGGGATGTTACATTAAATGTAAGGTTTATTCCATTTTTAATCCTAATTACACCTTAATTACTTTTACTAATCATTTTGGTAAAAAATTAAGTTGGTCTTATTAGATTCAGAATATTATCCTTATCAAAAAAAATTTGCCCATTTTTGAAATTAAATTCATAGAAGAGGAAAAATTAAGATTAATTCTAATCTTGTAGACAAACGGTTTAACTGGTTTTAGTAGAAAAATGTTCAAAAGGTCATTTAGTTTTTATATTCAATTTTAATGAGAAATTAATTCTAGTAAATTAAATTATATTAATAGATGTATTATAAATATAATTTTACTTTATAAAAAAAATTAAAAAATAATTTAAGATTAATAATTATTTAAACAAAAAGGTATTTTCTAACTAAAATGTATTATTTTTCACTATTCATCAAAAAATGACGTTTCTCAGAAAAAATACCAAAAATTCAAACTATGGTAATTTTAAAATTTTTAATTCAACAAGGAATTTTATTATACCAAATTCAATTTATAAGAGTTTAAAAATTAATATTTAAAATAGGTTCTCCGTTAAAAGGTGGTAAAGTTTCCTTTATAAAAATATAGGTTTTTATGTGCCAAATAAGATTTGTTCTTATCTTTTGCATATTAAATCAAATGGATAAATATAAAAAATATTTGATTAAATATATAACATATATGTTTCATTAAAATTATTCACCAATTGTAATTATTTATGTTTATTAATGTAAAACTCCTTTAGAAGAATAAAAATAATAATATTTCTTTCTATATCTAATTGATTCTTATTTTTGTTTCTAATTAATTGGTAACAAGTGAATTTATTTGATATTTATATAAACCATAAATTTTCATAAGTTAGTTATTACTATTCATAACCTCTAATATAAAATATAGGTTATATCATATTATATCAAATAATAATATTTTAATAATACATTGTTATTTGGTGAAACTCTATCTTGCGTGAAACGCAAGCTATCAAGGGAGATCGCTCTTGTATATAACACAAGCTATTGAGGAAGGTTTATCTTGAGTGTAAATCAATCTAACTCAATATTTCATTTATTAAAAGATATATCATGTACTTAATATATTTAAAATGGTAAATATGTAATATGATCTCAGGATATTATATTCCCTTACATGCTTGGTGTCGCATGTCATACACATTATCTAATGCAAGGTTCTTAATTTAGAATTTTGGGGTGTTACATTCTCCCCACCTTAATTAAATTGCATCCTCGCAATTTAAAATCGATCTTGGTGCTAGATTGTTTGATGTTTCTTATGTTTAAGTCTCACATAATGAGAAGGGTTTGTAAAATATCTTCAAGAAAAGAGAGAATGTAAAGTAGAAATGTCACTTGGACTACCATTTAACTAGTTATCTATGTATGAGAACATTAGTGGAAATTAGATAAATGTACAATGAGTAAAAGATAAATATTTATAGGTATTTAATATGGTCATCAATCACAAATAAGTGAATGATCAATGGAAATTTGAGGTCCTCAAAGCCATAAATCCTTGATGATTTAGAAGAACATCAGTTCAACCTAAATTAAGGTATTAGGAAAAAAATTATTTCTAATTCATTTTCCTAATGTTTTGTAATTATTTTAGTAACCAAAAATATAATGAAATTTTCTTACTTGATAGGTTTTACTCTCATATTAAAAATCATAACTTTTGGTTGTTCTTTGATCAAATTATAATTCATCACTTTACTCCCAAAAATTACTTACCAACAGCGAATTTTTTAAGCCTGAATAACAAAAAGAAACTTTTAATGGATTATAATACCAATAAAAGAGTGACAAGTCTAACTTTTGTCCATACCTAACTTCAAAAACCAATATCGTTAATATATTAATCTTTAATACTAAAAATTTATATTATTGGTTAATAATTAACATTTAATCATCAAATCGTTTAACTAAAACAGAGAAAAATTAACATGTAAATTTCATAGGTCAGTGGTTAGAGTCAAACCCTTATCATACATCAGTCATGGGTTCAAGACGAGTGGCATTGCCGGATTTTATTGGTTGTTGCCCGGTATACAGGTTGTCCTTCTCTAAAATCAAATTAATATAATTTCCAAAATAAATATGATGGACATCCTTGAAAATAGTTTAATCACTAAATATCCTTTTATATAAGATTTTTAGTACAACCCCAATACAAAAATACTTCATCTATTTATTTCCACATAGGTCCTTACATGTTCTAGAGTTTATCCATAATATCATTTGTAGGATTTCTCAATCATGACTCTTTATCTTCAATATAAAACACCTTAGTTTTATCCAAGAATATTCATTTTAATTATCTATTCAAATCCTTCATAATGGTTTTTAAATAACATGTGAATTATCCTAAGAATAAATCGAGGAGTTTCAAACAAGGTGTGCAGCAAGGCCTGTTGTCGTATACCAAGTTACCCTAAGCCAGGCTCAGAACACCTTGTTAGAGTTATTACTACGAGGTACATCTATTATAGAACCATGTCCACCTTTGGTATACAAATAGGGATGTATTTATAATAATACCCATATAATCTCTACCTTAATAAAATTCAACAGTTTTCTTATATACTAATCTTCAAAGTCTATCTTAGGGTCATGTTCTCTAGCCTAATTTTTTTAAATATAGTTCCTAAGGTTGTTAATAATATTCCTATGATACCCGTTGTAGTGACCCGACCCCATATAAACTAGAGTCAGTGTCTTCTATTATCACATTGGCATTATTATAAGGAATCAAATCTTGAAGGAATGAGAGTTTAGTAGTCTTGGTAATCCAGATACATACATGAGAAAACAAAACTCTAATTATAATATATATATTTTATTATTTATAAAATCTAAATAACATAGTGGGTAACTCTAATCCATTTAGTAAATCCATGCATATCTTTCATAGTATGCTTATTGGATACCTGGGGAAAGAAACATAATAAGGGTGAGCTCAAATTCTTAGTAAGGGTAAGTAAAGCGGAAATAATAATGAAACAATTTGAATAGTCAATATGGAAAGGTAAATAATTTAACACACATTCCATATAATCAATAAACTAAATGGATGTTTCTAAACAATATAGAAAGTTAATAACTAGAAACACATTCCATTCAAATAACTAGATTAGACAAAATAAATATGGAAAGTTAAGAAACCAAAACACATGCCATCTAAATAACTTAAAATGAAATGTATCCATGGATATGCCGACGTAAAATATCATGGATGAATAATAAATAAAACTAATATGATGGAAATTATTAATTATTGAATGTTATGTTTCCCAAGCACATGATACATTTACTATTAAAGAATAGTTTAAACTTTTCCAATTTATGCAACTAATTTGTCTCATGAGACTACTGATGCATCGAGGGGCTTTCATTAACTGGTCCCCAACTGTAGTACTTTGATTAACTGTTCTTTAACCCATAGGGTTTTTATTAACTGGTCCCCAACCTGTATAGTTCATGTCAAAAGCATTTAAATAAAAAAAAATTCCTTATAAAATATCTGTATTAAATAAAGGATACACGTTTATCAATATTTCCCCAAATAATAAAATAACATTCAATGTAACAGTCATCTGAAAAATGGTATATGGTTTGGGAAATTATAATATCCATTGTATGAGAATATAGATATTCAAGTAAATTTATAATGAAAAATTACTACAATAAACTGATTGTTTCAAGATAATGTTAACAATCACAAAACGAAGTGAGATTTCAAAGATAATCATTAAGATCAATCTTGAGGAGAATAATCTTTAAACACTCCAAAGTGTCCCATACCACTTGAAACACTTGAATCATAATCTCTAAAAAGGTATGAAATTAAATGAAACTTATTATATCAGGACAATGAGATGATTAATTATATAACAATAAAAATCCAGTAAATACAACAAATAAAATTGAATTGGATCATAATAACAAATAAGTCTCAATGAAATGTAAATTGAGACGAAATTCCCTTACCAATGTGGTAACAGATGTATTGGAAACCCCAAAGGTAATAATATTTAAATAAAACATTTAAATACAATAAATATAATATAATCCGTGATATTATGTGTCAAAACGGTAGCATTTACACAATATATAAGATATTCGGTGCACGACAATAAAATATTCCTCACAGAAAGAAAAGTAAGATAAGAATCCCTTATTTCTTGAGTAGATTTTTGAATCATGGGATCCAAGAAACATTAATAATAAATTGAAAATTTTAATATCATTAAATAAATTGAAATAATTATATTATATATCAAAATTGTCAGTAGGTATATCATATAAAATAATTTGGTGGTGAACATGACATTTATCACATAGATGTAAGAAGTGAGATGAGAATTCCTTACCTTGTGTTTTATTTTTGGGTGAACATCCTTTAAATTCATGTATAATAAACTTTGTTAATTTTATAATTTATAGAGATCATTTTTCATGTTTATCATTACTTTTATTCCACCTATTACTATGTTTTATACAACTACTTAAACAATTATGTTTACATCTGGTGTTTTGACCAAATTCGGTTTATGTGTCCAAAACTACTTTGGTAGGTCAAATATGGTCGAAGGGTTCAATAGATAAAATCTAAACAATAATAATAATGAAATAATTATCATATTTAGACATCAATTATACTTTAAAAAAATCATTAAATAAGGTTATGAAAAATGAATCAACATTACAATCATGGAGATGGTAGGTCGTACGTACGCATGAGTAACGTTCTAATTTTTCAATAATCATTATAGAAAGAAGGTAAGTAGAATTATATCTTTCCAGAATTATAATAATCTCATTAATACAATATTATTTATTAATATATAATTATATATATAATTATCTTGATGTAAAATTAATCACATCGTGTTGAGGAGGTGGTAGTCCACACATCCACGACAGACATTATCACTTTTTAGTGTGTAAAAGTATAATAAAGAAAATGATATGCATATATATATATATATATATATATTTAAATAAATGTAATTATTTCATTAATATAATATATATGTTTTTTATCTTATATTTTCAATTATAATCATCCTTTATACATTCCATGGCTTGTGTGAACGAATCACAGTTGTTTGAGGGGGCGATAGTCCACCCATCCTCAAATGATGTTATCGTATTAACTTAAAATGGAAAGTATAAGGGTATGTTTCTAAAAGAATTAAATAAGATTAAATACCTAATAAATATCATATATAATATATATAAACATTTTGTTCATCATAATTTACAACCATGAAAATTAAAAATGGAAAAATTAACAATCATTGTTTCATGAGGCAGTAGTTCGTCGTACATAGAAACAGTATTTTTGTTACCCATTAGATGGAGGTGTTTGTAAGTTTAGTTAAAACCCTTATAATAATAAAATAAAATTATATTTAGGATACTTTTTTATAAAATAAAATAATAATAGGAGTTTTGGGGTTGGAGAAGGGAAATGAAACAAAAAAGCTTGAGAGAAGATGTTGCCTCTTAATGGGGTAACTTCTTTTGATATGAAAACAAATATTCCTTGGATTGATTTCTACCCATTTTTATTATTATATGATGAGGTTAGGTATGTTTTAAGACTAATTGGGAAGATTTTGGACAAGAAAATGAGGCTTTAAAGGTGTGAGGAACGGAGAGAGGTGGTGTACTTTTATAGGGAAGGAAAAGGACTCACTTAGAATTTTTGGAAACAAGTTAGGTGTGCACATGTTATTACCAAAAAAGGAATCAAAGGCCAAAAAATAAATAATTGATTTTTCATGTCCTAATTATGGACATCCAATGGTTTTTGGACAATTTTATAGGTCATTTTGGCCCTTAAATATAAGGTTTAGTATATTTTTAAGCCAAATTACACCTTAATCACTTTCACTAATCATTTTGGTAAAAAATTAATTTGATATTATAATACGTAGAATATAATATTTATAAAAAAAATTATGTCTATTTTTTATATTAAAAGAAAAGAAGTGGAAAAATTATGATTAATGTTAATCGTGTAGATAGACAGTTTAACTGGTTTTAGTAGAAAAATGTTCAAAATATTATTGAGTTTTTATATTCAATATAAATGTGAAATTGATTATAATAAAATAAAATTTTTTAATAGATGTATTATTTATCTAATTTTACATTATAAATAAATTAAAATAAAATTTAACATTAATAATTATTTAAACGAAAAGTCGGTTTTTAACTAAAATCTAGTCTTTTTTACTATTCATCAAAAAATAAAATTTCTCAAAAAAATACAAAAAATCGCCCTAGGATAATTTTTACAATATGAATTGAATAATGAATTTTATTTTCTAAAATTCATTTTATAATATTTTCAAAATTAATATTTAAAATAGGTTCTTTATTAAAAGGGGATAAAATTGTCTTTAAAAATATAGGATTTTATGTGTGAAATATGTTTTTTCTTACCTTATGCATATCAAACCTAATGGATAAATATTAAAAATATTTTATTTAATATATAACATATATGTTTCATTAAAAAAATCCACAAATTATAATTAGTTATTTTTATTAAGGTAAAACTTCTTTAGAAGAATAAAAATAATAATATTTATTTCTATATCCAATTGGTTCTTATTTTTGTTTCTAATTAATTAGTAACCAGTGAATTAATTTTATATTTATTTAAACCATAAATTTTCATATGCTAGTTATTAATATTCATAACTAATAACATAATGACTAGGTTATATCATATTATATAAAATAATAATATTTTAATAATACATTGTTATTTGGTGAAACTCAGTCTTGCGTGTAATGCAAGCTATCAAGGAAGGTCACTCTTGCGTGTAACGCAAGATATCGAGTAATTTCTCTCTTGAATATAAATAAAGATAACTCAATGTTTCATTAATTACAATATATATCATGTATTAAATATATTTAAAAGAGTAAATATGTAGTAGAGTCTTATGATATTATATTCCCTTTTTCACTTGGTGTCTCGTGTCATGCACACTATCGAATGCAAGATTCTTAATTTAGAATTTTGGGGTGTTACAAGTAGTGTATAAATTACCAATCTACTTTTAGGATAAATCTATTAATATATCTTGCGATGTTATTAATATGGTTCGTGTAAGACCAATTTTAAAGAAGAATCCATATGAATTATGGAATGATATAAAACCTAAATTCAATTACGTTAGGTTCTTTGGATGTAAATTCATAATTTTGTATACAAATGATAATATATAAAAACTTTCTCTAAAGAGTGATGAAGGTATTTTATTAGGTAATTAAACCTCAAGAAAATTCTATAGAGTCTTCAATGAAATAAATAGACTTATTGAAGAATATTTACACATCACATATGATGAAATAGATCCACATGAGCCTAATAATTATCTAGAAAATCTTGAGAATGATGTTTAAAATTTGAAAATCAATAAACCCTCAAATTATCTGGAAAAATATAAAGATACACATGTTTAATCTTTCAATAATGACCAATCTAACAAACCTATTTTTTAGGAATACTTGTAATAACTTAGTACCTCTATTCCTAAGACCCTTAGAACTCATAGAGATCACCCTTTTGTAGTTGTTTTTGGAGACCTAGATAAATGAACTTATATTATGGAATCTCTAAGAAACCAGGTTGAATGTCAATATTTTTTTCCACAACATGAACCTAAAAACATTACTGAATCTATAAATAATGAATTTTAGATCATGGATATACATGAAGAGGGAAATTAGATTAAAATTAATAGAGTCTTAAAACTAGTGGAAAGACCTAATGGTTATCTAACTATTGGCCCTAAATGGGTTTCTAAAAATAAGTTTAATGAATCTGGAACCATAGTTAGAAATAATGATATACAATTTTCACAAGGTTATAATCAAGAATAAGGGGTTTGTTATTAAAAAAACATTTTCACTCATGCTATACATGAATCTATTAGAATATCTATTTCTTGTGTAGCACATATTAATTTAAAAATATATCAAATATAGTTCAAGAGTGCATTACTTAATTGTTATATTTTTGGGGATTTGTTTTGTCGAATAACCCCCAAGATTTCAGAATCCCCATTTTATAAATTCTATATTTAACCTTTCTAAAGATATATATGGTTTTTAAATGGATCCCAGATCCTGGCATGATAGGCTCGACTCTTTCTTGATTTATAAAAGTTTTTTAAAAGGAATATATTATCATACCCTATTTATAAAAATAATTTCAAAATATATTTTATTAGTCTAAATATATTTTGATGGTATTATTTTTGTATCAACCAAAAAATACTTATTTTTCAAATTTTCTATAATGATGAAAAATGAATTCAAAATGATTTTGTTGGGTTAGTAAAAAATTTTAATTGGTTTTTAAATTTTCCAAAATAAGGGGATACTTTAAATCAAATAAAGTATACAAAGTATGTTTTAAATTTTTTTGAAATGGATATAGAGAAAGGTAGTGATGCTCTAAGGTTTTAAAAATAAAAATTGGATTTGGATAAAACTATAAAACCAGCTGACAAAATAGTTTATAGATGTATTATTAGAATTTTACTATATTTGACTGTTAGTAGGATTTATATTATGTATATTGTTAGTTTGTGTACTCATTTTCAAGAAAAATCCAAGTGATATCATCTATATTCAGTTAGAAAAACTAAATACCTTAAGAATAAAATTAATTTTGGATTGTTTTATTCTAAAGGGAATTATTTTTAATTGGTTAGATATTCTAATGCTAATTTCGGTGGATTTAATCTAGATAGAAAAAACATTTAGGGAATAAGTCACTTTTTGGGAAAGTATCTTGTATCTCCTCCAAATATTTTTTTCCATTTTCTAAAATAAACCAATTTTTGGGTGAGTGGGAACCTTAAAAACACCAATACGAGATTCAAAAAACTCTATCTTAAATAGCATTACACAGAATACAAACATTATGAAAAGCCACATTCAAAATTAAAAATTCAAATTCAAAACTTGAAAAACAAAATGTGGCCAAAACAAGCCGCCTGAGGAACCCAAAGCGAGAGATTCCATGTCACCATCACCACCTTCATCAACTATCCGACCTTATCAACTCGTTAGTATCACCACCTTCACATTGACCCATCATGACGACCTTCATTATATTGCATCTCGTAACCACAACCATCGACGTCACTGCCGAATTGTTGTCATGTCGCCTCCAACCAGTCCAAACCACGATCACAGTAGAACACCAACACCATTGTCATCGCTAGAGAAAAACCAACACCATCACCAACTGAGGAATCCAAAAAACAAGGATATGTGAACATCAAAATAAGAAATCTGAACAAATCAAACTCAGAAACGACCTCCTCAAATAGCCTCGTTGATGCGACCACAACACCAGCCCCCAGACACAGAACCGCCGGCGTACGCCATTAGTAATCCACTAAATCCCTCCAACAATGTGATAATAACTCCTGAAATAGAACGTTCCACATAACAGAGCCATCGAAGAAGCCAGATCGAGGAAGAACTTGACCAGACGCCACCCTATCATTGCTTCACCTTCTCTGCTGTCATCCTCGGTGCAACACAAACTCTGCTCATGTCGTCACCACATCACTAGTCAATCCATCGTCGAACCATCAATAGGGGAGAAAAACCAAAGAAAACCCCAATAGTAAACACCCAAAACCACCTAGAGAACGGAAGAAGGAACAGATTTTGAACCCTAATCGAAACTAGGAAAAAAAACATAAAAAGAAATGGGGAAACTGAATAACACAACACTGAGGGGATGAAACCCTAAAAAGTAACCAGGGGATGAAACCCTTGATGAGGAATAAGAGAGATGTTGTGATGACCCTCGACCACCAATTCACTATCCCAAAACCTCAGTGTGCCCATTCCTCTGGATCCGACCTGGAGTGTAGCAGTGGAACTCGAGGTCAGAGCGTGGAATGGCAGTAGCAAAGAATCCTTCACGGAGCTGGGGAGAGGAGGATAAGAACCAGTGAGAGAGAGAGAGAGAGAGAAATAGAAGTAGAAGACACCTCTAGGGAGAAAAGAAACTTTAGGAAGAGGAATATGTTGAGTTGGGATGAGATCCCGAGTGATCCACTGATCATGTATCTTGGTTTTATAAAAATATGAACTTTGTTGCATTATCCATTGATAAAGATAAATATATAGGTGTAGGTAGATTTTGTGCTCAAATTATTTGAATGAAATGCAGATAATACAAGAACTATTAATATCTCTTAGAATCTTGTATCTCATTCTAAGACTAAAGATATTTATATAAAAAATAAATTTTTTAGACATCATTTTCAAAAATGGGATATCACTCTTAAATTCATTAGGACTGAATATCAGTATGTTGGAATATTTGAAAAGCCAATGAATAGTGGGAGATTAAATTACATCATATATTAATTAGAGATAATTGACTATGTATAATTATTTTATGTTTTATTATATATATTACATTTTATTTTTTGAATTAATTTATTTTATTTTTTTATGTAATTTATCCAATTTATCTTGATATGTAATTTGGTAATATTATGTTACTGTTTATGTTATTCAAATAGATGATCAAATTAATCCTACATTCTGTTGAATTTTTTTTATTTTTACTAATTTAGGTAAAAATATTCTATTATGCCTTTCAATCTATTGTATATATTTCTATTTCCACTTAAGTATATTTTATTTCTTTCTTATGCTTTACTGTATGTCGAGACAAAATTTATTTCTAAATAGCCTTAAATTAAAATCTAGTTTGCCCCTCTTCTCTTAGAACATAATCTTAACCTAATTTCAACCAAACCCTAGCCTTCCAAAAATTTAATCTCCATTGGGAATAGCTAAGATAAAAAATTCTATTGAGTATATGGCTCTAGAACACTCAATCCCATCTAAAAGATTGAGATCAAGCTCTAGTGGAACCAAAAAACCCTTGAAGTCATACATGTTGTCTCAATAAGTCATTCTAAAAAAGTTAATGGATTTTAAGTGGTTTAGATAATTTTTATCCTTAGTATGGAGATATGTGTTAAAAATAGGTTGGAATAAGTGGTTTATGGATAGTGACAGACCGTTCTATCCTCTCTTGGTAAAAAAGTTCTATATGAACACGCTTTTCAAATATTGTGAAAGAATGGGTCATATTTGAATGGTTATTGATGTTCAAGAAGATTTATTTTCTTTAACATTGTGTCTTGTGAGTCTTTAAGTACCATACAAATGTAAGTATCAGGAATTTTATAGTTATTACCCTATCAATAATTCTCATTTTGAGTTTGATAGAGACATATAGTTAACTAGTAATATAAATCCTATAATTCTAATTGATGTTGAGTTCAGTAGTGAGTATAGGATATTTTTCAAGTTTATTCAATATTCAATATTTCCTAAAAATTATATTCTAGTTTTTTAAGGAATCAAGACCTACTCTTTATTTGTATGAGGGAAAAACGTAGTATATATAAGCATGTCTATATTTTTTAGGAGGAATATGGATGAGTTGACTAAGTCTTGTTATCAGTTCAATTCCATACCTTATCCAAAATTATTTTAGATTTTTTAGAGCTTAAGGAACTTTTTTACTTTGGGGGAGGAAAATTATACTACTTCAAGTGGCATTTATCTGAATCAAACTACCTGTAAAATGATGAAAGTTGGATGGAATCCTTGGAATAAGATATGGGTTGAGGATGATGATAAGTTATATGAGCATTAAAATCCTATGAAGAGTCTACACAGAACAAAATATATGGTTGATCTAGGTTTGGACCTTGATTAATTATTTAATATTGATTTTTCATCAAATGATAGTGAAAAGGATGTGGAAGTGGATCATATTCGGGAATCCATTGGGGCCTATAAAGATAGCTTGAATCATTCTCCAAAGGTTTCAAAATTTATATTCCCTGTAGAAGGAGTAGAAGATCTTGAGGGGGAGAGTACTTGAGGATATTTTATTTTTGGACCTAATCTTATAGATTCTGGAAGTGATAAAAATGAGCGTCCAATTATAGAAATCCCAACCATGATTTACATTGGGATGCTCTAATATTTGACTTTAAACCTCTTAGATAGAACAGGCCTCTTCAGGACCCTCTCATTAATTTGGATCCAAATAATATTAAAAGTGATGGTGGGGATGAACATGATGGTGGAATTCCACTAAAACCTAGTGAAAATACCATATCTTGTTTCCCCCAAGCCTATGAGAAAATTGAGAAAGATCCTTCTTCTCTTGTTCTTGAAGAAAAAATAAATATAGACCTCTCAGTTGATGATTTCTTGAAGAATATGTTTAGTTTAACTCCTACAACACCTATTAAGCCTTTATCTCTAGCTCATGATTTAGATGTATCCATCCAAGGTGATCAAGTATATGATCATTTTCTTGAATATAAATTGTACTTGTAGATTATTCTCACAAATCAATTTAGGAGATTGATAATCCTAAGTTTGACTCATCAGGTGATGAAGTATCCATGTTGAGGCCCTCTTATTTAGTTTCTACTGATTCAACACCCATCCCTACTCCTTCTCAACTAGGTATTTATTATTCAACTTATATAATTAATTTGGATAACTTTATTTAGTTTAATAATGGACTTTTTGAATTCTTAAAATAAGTATTTATGGGTTTGGGAATTTTTGGTGAATATGATATAAAAGTGTATATAGACATTACCATTTATAGTGTGGTTTCTCATCTTCATCCAAATCTATTTCTCAAAGTTAATCATATATATCATGATCTTGAAGGTTTTAGAGCATAATTTGGATATATTTAGGAAAATTTGATAGATATTATGATTAATCTTAATTAGATATATATCAATATTGTCAAAAGTTCTTCCAAAACTTTTGGTCCTACCCATCCTCCACCTGTGTCTATAGATGAAGATCTCATTCATAAAAATTTTCATGAATAGATTCATACTCTTTTGGATAGTTTCAAATATGAAATGAATTTAATGTATATGTACCTTTATTCTCATGGTGAGAAGTTGTTTGATTTGGTTAAATCGTAGATAGTTAAGACTTCCAAGGAAAAAGAATTATTAAAGGGTTTTATCAAGTATTACCTTCATTGGATTTTCTACAAGCTAGATATCAAGACATGGTTTATGTCTTTAGATGGATATTTCAGGATGAATCCTTTAACACATGCCTTTAAGTCACTTTTGGAAAAGTTTCTGGTAATGGGTCCATTTTAGGATCAATTCATAACTCATTAGGATGGGTTCACATATATCATCAAGCATAGGTCAAGTTTTTATATGACATCACTAGAATTTTAGAGCCTTATATTTATATATCCGACATTTTCATCCTAGATCCTCCATCTTTGTGACAACCGGGTCCCGGTGACAGCACAGACACCCCGCCTTAACATGGTCGTCGGGTCCTGGCCTACCCGGTACCACCAGTTGCCCCCGCAGACATGTGGGGCCCACCCTAGGTTCCACCCACGTGCCTGAACGGGTCATCTGACTAATTAAAGTCCCCACAGGACAACACATGTCCTTTCTAGTGTGCTTTGTCCTCACTCACACACACCCTGAGAAACTTCCCAGAAGGTCACCCATCCTAATAACTACTCCATGCCAAGCACGCTTAACTATCGAGTTCTAATTAGACAGGCTCCCGAAAAAGAAGGTGCACCTTGTTGACATGAGTCATATCATTTATTCATTTAACCCTTTATCATTTGGGGATGTTACAATCACCCCCCCCCCCCTTTAGAGTACAACGCCCTCGTTGTGGGCCCTACATCTCAACCCAAGCAGTGCACCGCACTTAAGGCTGGGTTCCTCCTCTGATACCAAATGTGACAACCGGGTCCCGGTGACAGCACAGACACCCCGCCTTAACATGGTCGTCGGGTCCTGGCCTACCCGGTACCACCAGTTGCCCCCGCAGACACGTGGGGCCCACCCCAGGGTCCACCCACATGCCTGAATGGGTCATCTGACTAATGAAAGTCCCCACAAGACAACACATGTCCTTTCCAGTGTGCTTTGTCCTCACTCACACACACCCTGAGAAACTTCCCAGAAGGTCACCCATCCTAATCACTACTTCATGCCAAGCACACTTAACTTTGGAGTTCTAATCAGATAGGCTCCTGAAAAGGATGGTGCACCTTATTGACATGAGTCATATCATTTAGTCATTTATCCCTTTATCATTTGGGGATGTTACAATCTCTTTTGATGACCAGTGCTTAAATATCTACCAATCCAGCTTCTATATCTCCTGTAACTTTCTTTAGACTCAGTATTCCCCAATTTATTCATCATGTCATACCAATAGCTAAAGGAATTCTAATTCTTAGAGATTCTGCTTCTACTCACCCTACTCCATCAACTTCTACTACTCTATCCAAAAATAAATGAAAAGACCTTGTTTACCATTAGATATTTAGATATCATACACATTTTAATTATTATTAAATCCAATAATGGAGATATTATAATTATTTAAAACTTTTTAAATATTAATACAATTTTATCCATTCACTACTGTCTCTTAATTACTTGCATTTAATCTATTTATTTTTATATACCTTAATAAAATCATTTAATGACTTTTTTATGTCTACATTATCATTATAAAACTCTCCTCTATAATTTTTTTGATAATCCTAAAAGGGGGAGTAAATGATGTATGACATGATATGGTATAATTTTTCATTTAACCAGTTTATTAATATACATTATATATTTATTCATGTTATGGTTGTTGATCATCATAAAGGGGAATATTGTTGGATTTGTAACGACCCAAAATTTCATTAATGGAAAATCCCTCTTGATCCAGTTAAATGTTTCTTTATGTTTTTATAAGATGTCAACTTCTTTAGTTTTACGTTAAGATTTGTGACCGTTACTTTTATAGCCGTTGAACATTGATCATCTGGGTAGTTTAAATATAAGGCTTTAACGAAACCTTTTTTTACTCAGACAAAGGAAGCGATGGCCTCATCCAGTAGAATTGCCCCTTACGAAGCCCATTTGTCGGAGCTCGGAAAGGAGGTGGCGTCTTTGGGCTTTGCCCTTGACCAAGCCCAAGCTGAGCTTCATCAAGTCAAGCTCGAACGTGATCGTCTACGGGAAAAATGGAAGTTGATAGAGATCACCACTCGAGCGATGTTATCCGAGCAACCCCAAGAGTCTGTCACCATCGCACACCTTACCCTTAGGTCTTATGCGGCTATTTTAAGGGGTTATGTAACAAATAAGTAGCACCATGTTCATGTACATTATTTTTGTATATAATAATGAATATAATTTCTAGTCATTTTTGATGCATTGTAATTAGTTTTTAAAGTACAAATGATGTTTTTAGTTATTATTTAATTAAGAATTATATTTTATTAAATTAAAGGATTTTTGAATTAAATAATATTTTAATAAAATATTATTATTAATATTAAATTAATTTTTATTAAATATAAATGATCTTATAATTTTATGAATGCAATTAAAATTTTTATTAAGGTTTGAAAGCCATTTCTGTCAAAACCCGTGAATTTTTTATAAATGTCGGTTTTTATTTTAAAAGTGCAAATTCACATATTTAGAAAATTATTTAGATAAAATAAATATTATTTTTGGAATCAGGACGTCGAAATTATCCAACGGTGAATTTTTCAAAATTTTCTGAGACAGTCCAATTTTTGGGTAAAAATTAAATACCTTTTAAATATATAATGTGATTTATGACATCATAATGACCCAATGGTGATGTAATAAAATACCATAATCCTTAGGTTCGGCCAATATATGTTTTATCATTAAAATAATGAGGTTTTGGGTTTGTTTGAATCACTTTTCAAAGCATTAATGGAGCCCTCAAGACTTATTCAACACTTTGCCTTTTTAAATTAATTTCCATGGGAGTGTGACTCACCTCCACATAAGCAACCCTAATTTTTTAATAAGTTCGGACCTTGGCCTTGTAAAATATTGTTTTCCTCCCTCCTTTTCCAGAAACCATGGGCAAATACCATGGGATGGTTTGTGGTTTGGATTATTTTAATATAAGGGGTCCCAAACCTAAATAATAAAGAATTCTCTCACCTTTCCTATATAAACCCACCCAAGCTCCCACTTCCTCCTCACTCAAAGCCCTTGAAGTTCGTCCAACCTCTGCCCTACTCTCTCTAGAATCCTCTCAAGGTGCCCCAAGCTCCCAAGAAGCCTCTCACAAGCCTCTCTCTAGCCTTTGGAAACACACTTCCAAGTAAGGGTTTTTCTTCCTTTCTCTTTTTTTTGTCAATTTTCTTTAAGTTGTATTGCCCTTTTAATTTAATTTATGAATGTTGGGGTATGGTTTCGCACCTCCCCCATACTGCCCTCTTATTGTTTTAATGATGGGATAACCCTTTCTCTCTCATTAAATGCCTCCCATGTACACCCGTTACTATGCCGAAATTCCGAAAGGAACTTCTCTCTCTTCTTTTATATTCAAGCAATACTTTTGTATCATGAATCTAAATTCCATTTCTGTTGTTGGGACATGTATATATATGATCTCCTTACTGTCCATTTCATGTAAATATGATGAGGAACCCCTTTCTCTCTCATCAACCTTTTTTATGAATTCTTATGTCACGCCGTTACGCTGCCGAAATCGCACCAATTTTCTAAGCCAATGTCTTTGTGTAGTGAATACCATGCCCATTTCTCTATCAAGGGTATTCACCTTTATGCACATATACGTATTGATTGTAAAGTTTCATGTATGAATTCCACATTCCTTTATCGTGGAAGAAATGATTATGTTTTATGAATCCATGTTTTATGATCCATGTGGCACACTTATGCATGAAATGAAATGTTTAAGAAGGGTGCGCCCTGATAGCGCTCCAATGCATTGGGTAAAGTATAGTATCATGATATGTCATGTGCAATGAGTGTTGACTAATTCTAATTCAAGTGCAACGAGGGTTTACTCGTGCTTCAAGTGCAATGAGGGTTTACTCATGCTCCATGTGCAATGAGCCTTGGCTCATGCTAATTCAACGTTAAGTGTTGTTGCCACATTTCCATGTTATGATTATCATGCTTTATCATGCCTTTATGTTCATGTCTCTCTTATGCTCTATTGATATGCCTATTGCCTAACATGTATTGTACTCCTCATGTTATTCATTATGTACTCCCTTACTGGGCTTTATAGCTCACCCTTTTCTTATGCATGTCCTCAGGTTATCCCATGCAATGCTAGGTACGAAGGAATGTAGTGGTCATGTAAAGGAAGTCTTCAATAAGGATGTTGTATTTCAAGTTTAAAGTTTTTATGTAATAATCCTAAGCCCCAAAGACACTAAACCTCTCGATCTTCTTTGTTGTATCAAGTGAAGTTTTATGTAATAAAGCATGTTTAAGTTGTAATAAAAAGCAGGGTTGTCATAGTTGGTATCAGAGGGTAGGTTTAGTTATTTTTGGGATTAGGAAACCCTAGTAAAGCCTTAGATACAAGACTAAGCATAATAAAAACATA
Source organism: Viscum album (assembly GCA_963277665.1). Taxonomy (NCBI): domain Eukaryota; kingdom Viridiplantae; phylum Streptophyta; class Magnoliopsida; order Santalales; family Viscaceae; genus Viscum; species Viscum album. The sequence continues at coordinate 1,012,261,084 of OY728126.1, forward strand.
CCTAAGTTTTGGTAAATACTAAGTAAGTGTTTTATCAAACAAATACATCCCTGTCTGGATACGAGCAGGTAGAGGCGGCTCTGGCACAGATGTATCCTAGGGGTAAAACCCGAAAACACCGCTTTGAGCTAGACTCGAACGGGAACTGGTGCACGACAACGGGCCTTGCTGCACTCTTGGTTACGACACTCCCGGGGGATATGTTTTGATAAATTCACAATCTTAGTATGAACCCTTATTAAGGGAAAAATTCCCCTAAGAATATATGTTAGAAGGAAGATCCTGAAAAGCCTGGATTGAATCCTATAGACTCATGAGTTAAAGAGATCAAAGTTTATTTATAAGTCATCAACTTTTGTCTTTGGATTACCCTCTATGTGTTACCCCTAACTTTCCTTTTATTCCAGCCAATGGCCGGTAATAGGAGAACTCGGGCTAACAACCGTTGTGAAGATCAGTGTGATGATTGTACTAATGAGATGCCCAATCCGATGGGAGCGGGAATCGCGAACTTTGTCACGCTTCTCTCTCAGCTAACTCAAGTTTTGAATAGAAACACTGGTCAAGAGGAACGTTCAACCCCCCCTAAGAAAGAACAAGTCGCTATTGAAAGCTTCATGAGACAAAGGCCTCCTACTTTTAGTGGATCATCTGATCCCACGATCGCTGAACAATGGATCAACTCCATTGAGAAGATATTCTCCATCCTCCAATGCTCTGAAAAAGAGAAGGTTCTCCTGGCGGCTTATCGTATGGAGGGTGAAGCTGATCAATGGTGGAAATTGATCAAAAATACGAAGCCTGAGGAGGAGATCGAGGCTTTGGAATGGAAGGTATTCCGGAAGATGTTTTTCGATAAATATTTTCCACGCACCCTCCGTCTTAAGATGGAAAGGGACTTCCTTTCCCTCAAGCAGAAAGATGAAGAATCTGTGGGAGCGTACGAGGCAAACTTCACAAGGCTTGCACGATACGCTTCCGGCTTTGTCATTACCCCCGAATGCAAAGTTGACCGCTTCTTTGGTGGGCTGAAGCCTAGCTTGCGGAAAGCATTAGCGATCCGTGACTTTGACAGCTATGAGGAGATTGTCCGATGTGCCCTTAAGGTTGAAATGGAGATCGGAGAATCACAGGGGTATCATGGGGACAAGAAGCGGAAGGTGGACTTCAATGCTGGTGGTCCGATGGATAAATCCAACGGCGCTAAGAAATTCCAGCACCCCACTTGCCAAAAGTGTGGAAAGAAGCACCCTGGGAATTGCCTTAGGGGGACAAGAAAATGCTTCAAGTGTGGAAGAGAAGGGCACCTAGCTATTAACTGTCAGCAAGAAGGACCCGCGGCTGCGACGGAGGGGAGGAACGCTCCGTTCGAACCTCAACGCGTTGTTCAATGCTTCAAATGCAAAGAACCGGGTCATTTTGCGAATCAGTGCCCTAATCCAAGGGTTATCGGAGGCAATCAACAACCTCCAAGACAGCAAGGAAGAGCTTTTGCCATCACTTCTGCCGAAGTGAACCCCGACAACGAAGTGGTGACAGGTACGCTAGTTATTCATTCAATAATAGCGAACGTACTTTTTGATTCAGGTTCTACGCATTCTTTTATATCTCAAAAGTTTAGTAGAATAATCCCTGCACCACCACAAATCATGGAAGTAAAGATGTCGGTGAGTACGGCAAATGGGGAAATCATTGCATCCCATGAGTATAAGTCCTCCCCTGTTATAATCTGTGGATTGAATTTCCCGGCGAACCTTGTCATACTCCCTTTGGTGGAATTTGATGCAATTCTTGGCATGGATTGGCTTTCCTTATATAGAGCCAACATAAATTGTCGGGAGAGGGAAATCACACTCCATATGGAGAATCGACCCCCGATTCTTTACAAGTGTCAGGAGGAAGATGAATCTCCTTTAACTCCATCATCTCAAGCATGGATATTACTACCTTATGAGCACGCATATCTGGCTCAGATGATTGAGTCCAAGGAAGAAACCACCCTTGAAGAAATGCCTATTGTGAGGGAATTCGCTGAAGTATTTCCCGAGGAACTTCCTGGTCTTCCTCCAAGAAGAGATGTTGAGTTCTCAATTGAACTTATACCTGGGGCGCTACCAATATCCAAGACTCCATATAGAATGGCTGTGGTTGAGCTTGAAGAACTGAAGAAACAACTACAGGAGAATCTGGATAAAGGGTTTATACGCCCAAGTGCATCACCATGGGGTGCACCAGTCCTCTTCGTCAAGAAGAAGGATGGGTCAATGCGGCTTTGCATCGATTATCGTGAACTTAACAAAATCACGATAAAGAACAAGTATCCTCTCCCAAGAATCGATGACTTGTTTGATCAGCTGCGTGGAGCACAATACTTCTCCAAGGTCGACTTGCGGTCGGGATATTATCAAGTAAGGGTGAAGAAGGAAGATATCCCCAAGACTGCTTTTCGTACAAGGTACGGGCACTATGAATTCATAGAAATGCCTTTTGGACTCACCAATGCTCCAGCAATATTCATGGACTTGATGAATAGAGTCTTTAGAGATTACCTAGATAAATTTGTGGTAGTCTTTATAGATGATATTCTAATATACTCCAAAACCAAGGAGGACCATGAGGAGCATTTAAGAACTGTACTGGAGACTTTGCGCAAGGAGAAGCTCTATGCCAAGTACAGCAAGTGTGAGTTCTGGTTGAAGGAGGTCTCATTCTTGGGCCATATCATCACAAGCAATGGGATATCTGTGGACCCCTCCAAAACAGATGCAATTGAGGGATGGCCGAGGCCAACATCGGTAACTGATATCCGTAGCTTCTTGGGGTTAGCTGGATATTATCGACGATTTGTGAGAAACTTCTCACGATTGTCCAACCCTCTTACCAAGCTAACTCGAAAGGGAGTAAAGTTTGCTTGGAGTGATGAATGCGAAGAAAGCTTCAAGGAGTTGAAAAGGAGGCTTATCACTGCACCTGTGCTCACTTTACCCACAAGTGGGGAGCTTTTTGTGGTATTCAGTTATGCTTCAAAGAAGGGCTTAGGATGTGTGCTGATGCAGAATGATAAAGTGATATCCTATGCCTCAAGACAGTTGAAAATCCATGAGCGAAACTATCCAACGCATGATCTGGAGTTGGCGGCGGTGATCTTTGCCTTGAAAATCTGGCGGCATTATCTCTATGGAGAGAAATGTGAGATATATACGGACCACAAGAGTCTTAAATATATATTCACACAGAAAGAGCTTAATATGCGCCAGAGAAGATGGATAGAGCTCATAAAGGATTATGACTGTTCAATACATTACCACCCTGGGAAGGCGAACAAGGTGGCGGATGCCCTAAGTAGAAAGGATCCAGCAATTCTATCAATGATGAGAATTGAGAAGGATCCAATCTTCTTAGACTTGATGAAGATGGAAGTGGGAATCATAAAGAAGGGAACATCATCAATCCTTTCACAAATGATTGCTCAACCATCTCTTTTGGAAAGGTTAAATGATGCTCAAAAGGATGATGCGAGAATCCAAGAAAAAGTGGAAGCTATCAAAAAGGGAAAATCCTCAGAGTTTAATGTTAATGAAGAAGGAATTGTGCGGTTTGGGAAAAGACTATGTGTCCCATCAAGTTCGGAGCTGAAGAAGGAACTTTTGGATGATGCACATAGTTCAAATTTCTCTATTCACCCAGGGATCACAAAGATGTATCGAGATCTCCGAGAAAACTTTTGGTGGGATAATATGAAGAAGGAGATCGCTGAATATACATCAAAGTGCCTGGTGTGTCAGAAAGTGAAGGCAGAGAGGCAGAAGTCTAAGGGGATGATGCAACCATTGCCCATACCAGAATGGAAATGGGAGAACATCACCATGGACTTCGTCACTGGACTTCCAAGGACATCCAAAAGCAACAATGCAATCTGGGTTATTGTGGATCGTCTTACAAAGACTGCACACTTCATTGCTATTCGAGAGGACTTCTCTTTGGATCAACTGGCACGGATATATATCAGGGAAGTGGTACGGTTGCATGGAGTACCACTATCTATTGTGTCTGACCGAGATCCAAGATTTACCTCTAAGTTTTGGAAGAGTCTTCAACATGCTCTGAATACTGAACTGAACTTCAGTACGGCCTATCATCCTCAAACTGATGGCCAATCCGAGCGGACTATCCAAACACTTGAGGATATGTTGAGAGCGTGCTCAATGGACTTTAAAGGAGGATGGGATCAACATCTTCCTCTAGTTGAGTTCTCTTATAATAATAGTTTCCACTCGAGCATCCAGATGGCACCATATGAAGCCCTGTATGGGAAAAGGTGTAGAACACCGGCATGTTGGGATGAGGTCGGTGAACGTAAGCTGCTTGGACCAGAAATGGTCGAAGAAATGGTGGAGAAGGTGAAAACCATTCAGCAGCATATCAAGGCAGCCCAAAGTCGACAGAAGAGTTATGCAGATAATCGTCGACGAGACCTTGAATTTAAAGTCGGAGACATGGTGTTTTTACGCATATCTCCGTGGAAGAAGGTCATGAGGTTTGGAAAGAAAGGGAAGTTAAGTCCAAGGTACATCGGCCCCTTCGAGATTCTTGATCGTGTTGGGGCTGTGGCCTATCGACTAGCACTTCCACCTACTATGGCCAAGGTGCATGATGTCTTCCATGTATCCCTCTTAAGGAAGTACATACCAGACCCTTCACATGTACTCTCTTCTGAGGTGGTACAATTAGAAGACGATCTTTCTTATGAGGAGCAACCAGTGAAGATCTTAGATCGTAGAGAAAAAGTTCTACGAAATAAGACAATGCCCCTCGTCAAGGTGTTGTGGAGAAACCACAAGTTTGAAGACGCAACTTGGGAGTCGGAAGATATGATGAAGCTAAGTTACCCACATTTGTTTTAGTGTGGGAAAAGGAAAATTTCGAGGACGAAATTTCTTAAGGGGGGAATGTTGTAACGACCCAAAATTTCATTAATGGAAAATCCCTCTTGATCCAGTTAAATGTTTCTTTATGTTTTTATAAGATGTCAACTTCTTTAGTTTTACGTTAAGATTTGTGACCGTTACTTTTATAGCCGTTGAACATTGATCATCTGGGTAGTTTAAATATAAGGCTTTAACGAAACCTTTTTTACTCAGACAAAGGAAGCGATGGCCTCATCCAGTAGAATTGCCCCTTACGAAGCCCATTTGTCGGAGCTCGGAAAGGAGGTGGCGTCTTTGGGCTTTGCCCTTGACCAAGCCCAAGCTGAGCTTCATCAAGTCAAGCTCGAACGTGATCGTCTACGGGAAAAATGGAAGTTTATAGAGATCACCACTCGAGCGATGTTATCCGAGCAACCCCAAGAGTCTGTCACCATCGCACACCTTACCCTTAGGTCTTATGCGGCTATTTTAAGGGGTTATGTAACAAATAAGTAGCACCATGTTCATGTACATTATTTTTGTATATAATAATGAATATAATTTCTAGTCATTTTTGATGCATTGTAATTAGTTTTTAAAGTACAAATGATGTTTTTAGTTATTATTTAATTAAGAATTATATTTTATTAAATTAAAGGATTTTTGAATTAAATAATATTTTAATAAAATATTATTATTAATATTAAATTAATTTTTATTAAATATAAATGATCTTATAATTTTATGAATGCAATTAAAATTTTTATTAAGGTTTGAAAGCCATTTCTGTCAAAACCCGTGAATTTTTTATAAATGTCGGTTTTTATTTTAAAAGTGAAAATTCACATATTTAGAAAATTATTTAGATAAAATAAATATTATTTTTGGAATCAGGACGCCGAAATTATCCAACGGTGAATTTTTCATAATTTTCTGAGACAGTCCAATTTTTGGGTAAAAATTAAATACCTTTTAAATATATAATGTGATTTATGACATCATAATGACCCAATGGTGATGTAATAAAATACCATAATCCTTAGGTTCGGCCAATATATGTTTTATCATTAAAATAATGAGGTTTTGGGTTTGTTTGAATCACTTTTCAAAGCATTAATGGAGCCCTCAAGACTTATTCAACACTTTGCCTTTTTAAATTAATTTCCATGGGAGTGTGACTCACCTCCACATAAGCAACCCTAATTTTTTAATAAGTTCGGACCTTGGCCTTGTAAAATATTGTTTTCCTCCCTCCTTTTCCAGAAACCATGGGCAAATACCATGGGATGGTTTGTGGTTTGGATTATTTTAATATAAGGGGTCCCAAACCTAAATAATAAAGAATTCTCTCACCTTTCCTATATAAACTCACCCAAGCTCCCACTTCCTCCTCACTCAAAGCCCTTGAAGTTCGTCCAACCTCTGCCCTACTCTCTCTAGAATCCTCTCAAGGTGCCCCAAGCTCCCAAGAAGCCTCTCACAAGCCTCTCTCTAGCCTTTGGAAGCACACTTCCAAGTAAGGGTTTTTCTTCCTTTCTCTTTTTTTTGTCAATTTTCTTTAAGTTGTATTGCCCTTTTAATTTAATTTATGAATGTTGGGGTATGGTTTCGCACCTCCCCCATACTGCCCTCTTATTGTTTGAATGATGGGAGAACCCTTTCTCTCTCATTAAATTCCTCCCATGTACACCCGTTACTATGCCGAAATTCCGAAAGGAACTTCTCTCTCTTCTTTTATATTCAAGCAATACTTTTGTATCATGAATCTAAATTCCATTTCTGTTGTTGGGACATGTATATATATGATCTCCTTACTGTCCATTTCATGTAAATATGATGAGGAACCCCTTTCTCTCTCATCAACCTTTTTTATGAATTCTTATGTCACGCCGTTACGCTGCCGAAATCGCACCAATTTTCTAAGCCAATGTCTTTGTGTAGTGAATACCATGCCCATTTCTCCATCAAGGGTATTCACCTTTATGCACATATACGTATTGATTGTAAAGTTTCATGTATGAATTCCACATTCCTTTATCGTGGAAGAAATGATTATGTTTTATGAATCCATGTTTTATGATCCATGTGGCACACTTATGCATGAAATGAAATGTTTAAGAAGGGTGCGCCCTGATAGCGCTCCAATGCATTGGGTAAAGTATAGTATCATGATACATCATGTGCAATGAGTGTTGACTCATGCTAATTCAAGTGCAACGAGGGTTTACTCGTGCTTCAAGTGCAATGAGGGTTTACTCATGCTCCATGTGCAATGAGCCTTGGCTCATGCTAATTCAATGTTAAGTGTTGTTGCCACATTTCCATGTTATGATTATCATGCTTTATCATGCCTTTATGTTCATGTCTCTCTTATGCTCTATTGATATGCCTATTGCCTAACATGTATTGTACTCCTCATGTTATTCATTATGTACTCCCTTACTGGGCTTTATAGCTCACCCTTTTCTTATGCATGTCCTCAGGTTATCCCATGCAATGCTAGGTACGAAGGAATGTAGTGGTCATGTAAAGGAAGTTTTCAATAAGGATGTTGTATTTCAAGTTTAAAGTTTTTATGTAATAATCCTAAGCCCCAAAGACACTAAACCTCTCGATCTTCTTTGTTGTATCAAGTGAAGTTTTATGTAATAAAGCATGTTTAAGTTGTAATAAAAAGCAGGGTTGTCATAGGATTAGTATATAAATTACTTATTTTAATAATCTAAAATAATAATTAATTTATTATTAATTAATTTCTGGATTGATATTATCAAATTTTATTTTTTTAATTATTATGAAAAATATTACTATGTATCAGAATGACTGCATGAAATAAATCAGCTAACTTCATAAACAAACAAGAAAATATTAGTAAAATAAGTAAACTATCTAAGTAATCAATTGAATATGAGAGTACTGGATCATCTTTAAAAATTATTTGATCAATTGTATAAATAAATATATAACTCAATATACTTTCAAAAAATACTGAAGTGACTGAATAGTCAAGTGGATTGACCACATGACTAATTGATTGACTATTGTGGAATTATCACAAACTTCTCTACTAACCATAAGATTAATCAAGCAACTTTAAGCCCAAATAAAGTTATTGAATTATATGTTTGACCTCATTGCATAATTAGGTTTTTGATAATTTTGTTGAAGCAATTGTATGGTCTTCGAGAGACCACACATTCTTAAGAAGTGGCCGTATATTCTATGGATCAACTGCATGACTTGTAAAGGGAAATAGTTAATGTTCTTTACTAATTGTTGGATCAACCATGATAAACTAAGCTAATATAGAAACATTAAAGTGATCATGTCTTACTTGAATTATATTTTTATAATATAGGCATCTATGCAGAATTAAATGCAAAGTCAGAAGCATGTAGTTCTCTTAGATTTCAGGCCAATTATAAAGACCAATAATGATCATTATTAAATAAATATTTTATAGGAATATTTATTTAGAATAATTTCGAATATAAAGAATCTTTATGGGAGAAAAACAATAAAACATGTTGGTGCTCTATTTCAACAACCTATGAAACTCTATTTTTTTATACTTGATTGAATGATCCAAGAACATTTTTTAATCATAGAATCTAATACCATTACTAAATTAAGAGATTGAGAAGAAAATATTTCTCTACAAAACAACTAAAAATTGATTTATGTCAAACGTTGCATCGAACTTTTATCTCTATCACTCTCTCTATTTTATATTATTTTTGAGTTATGATTGAATTACTTTGTATACCTATTAATTTTATACTCTTTTACATCATATAAGATTATTCATATCCTCTTTACTTTATTTTCTTCAACTTTTATTCTCCCATGGAAACTGTGGAAGAGGTTATCTAATATCCAAGATATCATTGCATGATATTTTAATCTTTATACCTAATCTTGGTTGTGGATATTCTATTTATATCCTTTAAAATGGGATATTGTCAAGTGGAGAGGATTATATCTCAACTTGAGACTAAACCTACTATTTTAATATTTCTATTGCGTGTTTTTAGGTTTTTATCATTTTGTCTTAAAACTATTTTTAAAATCACTTTTGTAAAACTGTACTTTGATAGCTGCATTTTACCAATGATATTTGTACTATTTAATGTGAATTAAAATCTAAATATTAATATAATATTGAGTTATTATCAATATGTTTTGATCAATATATTGATAGATTATTTCAAAAAATTAAATTATAAATACCAACTATATTAGTTAACATGGAGTTTTATAAATAGGGGTATTTTGTGTTAAAAAATAAATGGAATTTTATTGGATACTCAATTCACCACACCCTCCACCCCAACATCTTGATCACTCCACTTTGACCAACATTAATCATTTTCCAATTTATTCAAAAATATCCAAAAATGTGACAATTACCCTTAAAAGTGAGAAAATAAAGGAATATTTAGAAATGATAATCAAATAATTTTGTTGAATTTATTATTTTATCAATCTAATTCTTATATGGTTGGGTGATGGGGCGTTTAGGGTGTGGTAAATTTAAGAACATTATAGTAATTCCCTACTCTGTATCTCTCCCAATAATTCATAGAATCATGGGTGTCTAGTAAATGCCTCTAACCACTGGGAGTTCATCAATATATTAAGGTGTTACTCTAATTTTATTTTTTTCATTTTTAGTTTCCCTTAAGGATAATTGTTAACAATATAATGGATATCCATAGTGAATGTTTGTTTATTATTTCCTTTTAGTATAGAGTCATATAAACATAGGTTAATGATTTAATTATTTATGAAAAAATTTCTCCATATAGGTTTTTATACCAATTTTGGTGTCTACAAAGAGTATCCCACTATCTTACAATGGAGTTTATAACAAATAACACTCTTTAATAGTTTTATAATTTTATTCGATACTAGTATATGAGGATAAAAATACTAACACAATCCTTCTTCCCAATGATTATCTGAAGAAACTATCCTGAGATTATTCCCAAACATAGATAGATCATTACCCAAATGAGGTTATAGGACAGTTAGTCTGATGGTTTTAAAAACTGACTACCCAGAGCTCACAACCCAAGATTATTTTAAAAAAATTAAATGGATAATTTCCAAGCCATGTGCCTTGGACAACAAGGTTAATCCTCACACTTTATTTTTCTTTGTGTCACGGGGAGGTTGGATTCAATGTGCGAAACCATAATTGTCAACTACACCACTGATTTGGATACTAAAGTACCTGAAGTAAGTGATCCATTAGAGAGGACCACTCATGTTGATTAAATTTATAAATCTAATCAGGGAAGGTATATTAAAGATATATCCCACACTTTCCTTATTAACTAAACCAATACCCTTCATGGATAACTAAAATTCCAACAACATACCCATAATAATAGATAATTTAGGCTCAAATGCTTATGTTACTGCTGAAAATTAGGTAGTGAGGAACTAGGTCAGGATCCAGGTCGATGCCCTTATTACAAAGACTTGACTAGAGTAAATTAGAAATAAGGTTAAATTCCTTCATCAGGTCTTCCAAGTTTTGATCATAGTGGTTTTGACTACAGAGGATTTTATGATTTTATAAAACAGACTCTACTCATTTAAGAACGAATAATACCATAAGGGAGAGATCTTCATTTGTCTAAATTCATGAATAATCACATGGTATTAATGGATAAATCTATCCAAGATTTGAATTAATGAAAAGATGGCGAGTCTAAACTTCAAAATTGGATGAATACTCAGATGGTGGAGATTGAGAAACCCAAATCTCACATCACTATGATGAAATAAAAATTGACAAACATTGCATCCAAAATTGAAACCATCAAAAGGAAATTACATAAACTTGTTACACAGATTGAGTAGTTATGAATGTTGACGGAAGAATAGTCCCCTGAGCATGTGGATATTAAATGGTCAATTTATGTCACTTACGAAACATTATCTAATTTAGAATCTTTTCCATCCAAATTACATCATAGTCTTATTTTGTTCATTTTCTATTGGTCAGTCATGGGAAGGTTATGAATTGTGCATGTTCCACCCTATTTTACCCAATTGCTAATGGAATATTTTATTCATAAGTTATTCTCTATACTTTCAATTACTAATTATAGATAACTTATAGAAACATGAAATAGAAAATACCGTAGTAATTTAATCCATCTCAACATTAAATGAAAATGGATTAGAATAGTCATAACTCAAAATACTTGAGTCAATAATGAAATGTTTGGATCAATTAATTATCCTTAAGTCATGTATTATTAGAATAATATTGGTGATATGGAACCATAGTACATATATTGTCACTATAATCCTAGATTGACTTATTAGATAAGTTATTGTATGGTTTGGTTTCCTCTCGGATTGTTTCACCTTGACAGATATAGGAATTATGGATAAGCAGTGCATTTACTGTCACTATAATCCATGGTTAGTCTATTTTGATATAAGAAGGTGAATAACTCATCATAATTGAAATCATAAAAAGGAAATTCAATATGGATGATTCGATTTTCAAAGATGGTTTAAGCACCCAAAAATTACACCTTCATATTCTTTGTATAGATAATTTGAACTAATATATATGAGAAGTGGGAAAATGATCTAACTTTTTCTTAGATGCATAGACCTGGAAAGAATGTATTGAATTTTTCTAAGAAAAAATGGTTGTCCCTGAAATATTTTATACCATTTTTATTTAAATATAATGTTTTCTTAAGCTATGATAGAGAGAGGATCAGTGGGTAAAAACTCAACTTTTGATTAGGATTCCATTTCTATGTTTTCAACCTAAAAGGATTTGAATTTTTTTCACTTTTAAATTCTATAAATGTTTCCTAGGTTATGAAAAGTGAAGGTTTGGAAAGAAGTGATTAAAATTTTTCTTAGGATTCTATTTATAGGTTTTCAAAATGGAAAGAAAAATGTCTCTTTACTTTTACAGTTTAGGGTCTTCCAAATTTACTAAAGGGGGATGATGTTTAAGTTCATACAATTTTGACTAGAGTTAGTCTAAATTTTAAGGCCATATATCTTTGACCAAAAGATGATGCGGTCTGTATAGTGATGAAGGAAAGGTAGAAATATTGTGAATATAGGGAACAATACTAGTATAAATGACCATGAGGAAAGGTGCATATTGTTTAAGGTTATAGTTCTCAGATCACTAAGGAGAATATAACAATCAAAGTAGGAAGTTCACAAAATAATAGAATTTCAACACCTTTGAATATATTGTAAGATTAATATAAATGGTAAATTTATTAGTTCAAATTGGGTAATGATGAAATGAAAACAAATAGACTAGATAAACCATTGGCCATTTTTAGGTTATGGGTCCATTATTGTATCAATAAATGATTACACTAAGGATGAAAATTTACCAAATTTAAGTGATGGGATACACTTTAATGATATTAAAGGCACAAAATGTTAGAGTATCTTCTCCTTGGGATGGAAACATTCCTATGATTGGTTATAGGTTTCTAGATATGTGATGTAGATTTAATCACCAAACATAGGGGTCCTTTTGGAATCATATTTATTTATTACTAGTATCCATGAAAGTTTTTTTATGATTAAAATAGTCAATGTAAAAAGTATTGAATATGGGAAAATAATTTTTAAATAGAAATTAGAATCCTCAAGATCGTAACCAACTAGAATTTTGTTGTTATATAATATTAGAGGGGGGTGGAAATGGATGAGGATATCTGGTTGGGTCTAGGATAGATAGTCCAAATATCATTATGTATCCTAAAATAACAGTATTCAATTCACATATTGTTTTTTGTAGAAAATAGTCCATCAATTTTATATTTAAATATAAAAAATAAATAACATAAATTGGGAGACTATGTGATGGGAGAATATTTAAGAAATATATAATTTTTAGTTAGTCCAATAATGGGAAATTTGGGCATGAAGGTATATCTTATGAAAATAGAAATCCATCCATACAAGGTTATATAAATAAAGGGGCTTCACACAGATTTGTATTATGTTTTGGAGAGAGATAATGAAATAATTTCATACTATAATAAGTCCACTTGGGTATAATTGACATGAATCAGTGAGGAATTAACACAATAATGGAATTTATGAATGAAATGAATGGATAAACTATTGAGAGAGGGAGTGAGGGACCACAATTGAGACTAAGATATGGTATTCTGACGTTACTATATATCCTATAAAAATATGAATAAACCCACATATAGTTTTGGGAAGAGGACTATACACAAATATACCACCTTTTCAATAAATAATGGGTGAATTGTGTGGTCCCTAGTGTGAAAAAAATAATGAAACCCAATATGAATTTTTTAATATCTCAACATAATGGTGAAATAGTTAATTTAAGGGGATTTATTTTTTGAAAAGTTTTGGTATCGGAAACTTGATCATCACGACATTTACTATGAAAACAAGAATCAATCCACACATAGTTCATAGATAGGGGGAACTTTTATCTGTTTATCAGCTTATGGATAAGGAAAACAATACACTAAGACCCTTATATGGATCAGACTCTCATGTTAAGAAACTAGGTCATACAAAATAAACCACTCCATGTAGTTTAAGTGTTATGTAGGATGAAACTTTATACCATAAAATTTTAACATTTTGTACTAAGAACAATGTGTCATGTAGTTTAAAGTCATGTGAAAAATAATTATATTCCATGTAGTTTATTTTCATATGATGATGACCTTTTGAATCTAATATGAAGGTATGTAAAGTATTTCATAAGGAACCTTACATTGGTGGTGGTAATGATGTACTCTACATCCATTGTAATCATGGAATAAGCTTAGTTGGATTATACTTTGTGTATGATATAAGGCCTTCCCACTTCTATTCCAATTTCAAGGGATTCTTTCCTAAAATCATTATAACTCTCAATCCCAATACCATTTCTCCTTGTATGAATAAGAGTAGGTGGATCTTCTTATTAATTTATTATTTTACTCAGTTCTGATAAACTTCAAGGTTATGTAATATGTGTAACATTTATTAAGTCTAAATACTTCTTCTTACACTTATTTTAAATATCATAATGCACATATTTGTTATCTTTTTATTATATTACAATTGTTTTCAAGCTGATGTTTTAAAGTTTCTTAAGTTCTTAGGAACAATAATTATGAGTTACATTACCTTAATCAGAATAACTTTTTTATGTGTAAGTTTATCAGAATGAAGGTGTAATTATGTTCTCAATATTATATTTACATAAATTTCTTGGAAGGAGGTTTATATAGGTTTTTTTCAGAAGTATCATTGTAGTAACATTGAGCAAAATTCATCGATAGAAGAAAAAAATGAGTAGATCCATCAAAATGATAGTTGATGATGTTGATGATACTGATGGAGTTACAAATAAACCTGATAAATGTGGAATTTGAACATTATATCCATTAAATTATTAATCTATAAATAGTAACATGATCTCGAGGTCAATAATTACATATGATGATAAAAATATATCTAAAGTATTTCATAAAATTTAAAGCCTCTAACTTCTTGTAGCATTGAGTGCTTCAATTTTAAATATTTTCATAGGGTTTTATTATAAAACGTATATGTCTATGTGGATCAATTGTAAATTCTCATAGAATCTTTAATTTTATTTTCCATTTTTCTAATCTATGAGATTTATGGATCCTAAGTATAATGTGATAGAAGTCATTCTGATTAGTTGAGATGAAGGAATTTTAGAAGGAAAACATAAATTCATTATGTTCAGGTTTCTTGAGGTCTTACAAGGTTTTTGAAGATATACCTACTGATAATTTTATAATCGAGGATATATAAATTTGGTTCTATATAATTCCATTCCTCTTTGGGTTAAATCAAATACCTCACTCTGTTGAGGTTTTGTAAGTTTTAGATCTATTTTTCATAAAATTTATATTTTTATATATAGTCTCTTAGTTGTTTTGTTTTTGTATACAATTTATTAGTTAATCTATTTAAACTTATCGAAAGAACATCATTCTTATTATTTTCCCAAATTATCAGAAGAACCTCATTCTAACTATTTATAATTTTGTGTTTCTTTTTATTTTCTTATACAAGAGTGTGATTTCATTTAATAGTTCAAAAAAACTAAAATACACCCCCAAAAAACACACACACATCTAATAGTATATTTTTCATACATTCCCAAGAAATATTTGGTAATAAATTAGGTCTATATATTTATTTTTTCTTCTTAAACTAAATGTGTGGTGTATAGTAGAGTTCTTGTGGTGATGGATTTATCTTTTGGAATGTTAGATAATATAAATCCTATCAGACCACCAATTTTCTATGGAGCTAAATATGAGTACAAAAGAGATAATATGAAGTATTTTTTTATCAATACTGTTGTATATAATTTTATTATGATGACTATAAATTATAATATTTCTAATAGAGAATTTATAACTTTGACCATAAAATATAAAATTGACTATAAGTCGAATTAGAGAGTTTGTAAAACTATGGTGTGCCCAATGATAAGCAATATATATAGTAAAATATCAACTTGTGAATTAGTGAATAATACATGGAGAAATATATAATTAACACATTTTGAAACACCAAAGGTTTTAGAAACTAGAAGGGTTGCGCTTGGTGATGACTATCATGCTTTTGATTTCTTACCTAGTGAATTTGTAACACAAATGAATCAGTGGTTTATGATTATCTTTATAAGTAATCGGCCTTAAAACATTACATAATATTAAATTAAATGAACAATTCACATTGAGGATCTTTTTAGATTTAGATTTTAGATAATTAATACATAACTTTTACATCTCAAAGGATTACAAAGTAGACACTTCTACTTAGTTTCCATTTTTTTCATAATATAAAAGCTCTTGAAAAAAAGAGTCATGTCTAGTTCCATGTTTAACACAGCATGAGTTTTCCATGATCACATCCTTGACCATTTTCCACATTATGTCCTCTAAAAAACATTTCAAAAACATGTAATGAGCATAAAAATCGCAGTAAGAGATACACAAAGAAGGAAAACTAATAGTTTTTCAAAACAACAAGAAAACCATGAATGCTTTAACCTAAGTAATACATTTCACCTTTATGAAGTAGTAAATAATCTTCACTGAATAAAAGATCACTAATTACCCTTTTATAAACAAAATATTGCCATAAAAAATATATATAACACATAACATATAAAGGTAACTTGAGACATAAAAATACTTAAATGGAATAAACATAGGGTTTACTTCCACACATGTCACTAAATGGAATACCCATACAGCTGAATTCTATACACAATGCATTGGAGGTTATAACCTAACCACCCATCCTAGTTTATCACGGCACCACCCATCATTTGGTTTATCACGTAAGCACCCGTCAAATGTCCAAGTACCTTTATAAAATCATAACACATAAAACAAATATAAAGAAGAGAAAAAATTTCCCCATTTCAATCAAAATATATCACATAAATATATTTACATAACAAATACATTATCAAAACCATTTTCAATAAAAAAAATATATAAAATACTATATGGTATTTATTTTCCATGAAAAAAAACTTTACGACTTTCTAAGGAAGCCAAAGAACAAATAATACTCATAGTGGCGGAAAGGTCGTTGTCACCACTTACGTTAAAAGAAACATTAGGTTTTGTCATTTTGTAAAACACTTCATAGAAAATATTCCTTTTAAAAATTCAAGGGTGTTTATACAGAATATAAAATAAATTCATGTATTAAAACAAAATATGCCTCAATGAAAGGATATTGAGACAAAGTCCCTTACCTCGTGTCTGACCTGACCCGTTCATTCTTTAATCTCCTGAATAATAAACTAAATATAATTTCTACTAGATTAAAAACATTTTTAAAGTATATTATTCCTTTTATATCACTTATAACCATGTTATAAACATTATATAATTATTTAAGTTAATAACGATCGTTTTGTCGATATTTTGTACTTGAGTAAAAAATGGACTTCTTATAATTACAAGTTGTTCACATGGTCAAAAGTTCCTTATATCCAGAATGATATTCATGATTTAGATATCATATATATCATATATATCCGGTATATAAATGTATTTATAATATTATATAACATTTGGAGGTAATAAATGAAATGCACAGTTCATGGAGACGGTAAGTCATACATACGCATGAACGCTACTTCCATTTCTAATTATTATTTTAATGGAATTAAAACATAATGATACATAGTTATATTATAATTATAGTATAATATCATATATAATACCATTAAATATATCATTTATGCATCCCTTGTATGGCATGAACAAATCATATCACGTTGAGGGGGCGGTAGTCCGCACTTCCTCAAATGAAATTATCGCGTTTATCTATAATGGAAACCATAAAGGTATGCTATAAAAGAAAAATACAGAAGCATAAATAAAACATAAACATAATATATATCATATATAAATTTAGTGTCATCTTAATGTCCACCATGATAGGTGGTAGGAGATAATCGAACAATCAACGTTTCGTGAGGCGTTACTTTGTCATCCAGAGAAACAGTATGTTCTTCACCCATTAGATGGAGGTGTGTGTAAGGGTATTTGAAATAATTCTCACAAAAATACTAGTATATTAAGGATACTTGTGTTTTTATAAAGTAAATTAATAAAAATATTTTAGGGGTTAGTGAAGTAAAATAAAATAAAAGAAGTTAAGAGAAACAGTTACCTATAATTTGGGTAACATCCTTTGGTTTGAACCAAAAGAAATTCTTGAAGTTCCTTATTCCTAAGGTAAGGCTTCTAGGTGGAAGCGAGGGATATAGGGAGATTAATTGGGCCAATGTTGGACAATATAAAAGGCTTGAGAGGTGTGAGTAATTGGTTAGAAATGGTCTTGTTTTATAAGGGGGGAGGGGCTCTTTAAGAAAGTGTGAAAATATTATTTTATTATATAATGATTTTTGGTTTATAAAGGTCAAAATCATTAAAGTCAAAGATATGATGACTAATAGTCTAAATAATATCATATAATAAGAATTGTACATGTTTTGGATAATATTTTAATCAATAAAATCTTATTTATTTAAATCATATATTAATGAGGTAAATACTCCATTATTATTGTGTCATAAATAATTTAATTTATTCATGGTCTAAAAATTATGAGAAAAATAATATGATGTATGAAATAGTTTTTTATTTATAAATAATATTTATATTTGAAAATATGACTTATATAACCCCATGTAAAAATCTATTTACTGAAAGATTTTTGTTTATGTCATTTTTGTCTTTACTTTAAGTTAATTAATCTAAAGTGTCATTATCATTCATAAGTGTCTTCATGGGGTCCCTAAATCAACCCAAGGATGACCATGGTCTTCCATTACTCATACAATAAGGTTGGGACAAGTGTTAAGGTAGTTTTTAATTATTATAATATTCTTTTTACCTTGAATTACCCTACTTACCTTTAACTACGGTAAATAAAAGTCAAAAGTTATTATTCACCGAAAATTATTTTCATATTATTGAACCAAATAACAACCATGTATGTAAGATTTTTAAAATTCAATTCAAAGAAGTGCTAAAATTACATTTAAATGAAAAAGTTAGTTTTTTTAACTACTACTAAGTGGTTTCACTATTCATCAAAAATTGAAGTTTTTTTGAAAAATACCAAAAATTCAGCTTAAGCAATAATTGATATCCCAAATTCATAAATGATGTATATTTAACAAAAACATAAAAATAGAAGTTTCATTAATTAATTTAAAATTAATTCTCATTGTTAAAACAAATAGCGTGTTTTTAAGAAACAATAACTACCAAAAGATTGACACTTGTTTATGTCCAAATTCAATGTGAAATTAATTATAATAACCATCATTGGATTAAATGGTAAAAATATATTCTAACTAAACTTTAAAACCAATTAAAAATATAATCTAACCATCATATATAAATTATATTAAAACACAGTTTTGAATTAAAAAACAATATTTTTCACTATTCGTTAAAAAATGGACTTTATCGGAAAAATTCCAAAAATTTACACAAAGTAAATTTTGATGTCCCTACTCTATAGAAGGATTTTATTTGGTCAAATAGAATGTATTAAAGTGACCAAAAGTTGATTTAAATTCGGTTCACCACTAACAGGTGGTAAATCAACCTTTTAATGTAAATTATGATTAAAATTAGATTCAGTCACATTTTTAAGCCTCTAAATTTTATTGGATAAATGTAAATACATTTAACAAACATGTATAATCATATTATATTTAGTTTTTTCATTCTTTCCAATACAACTGCTAGGAGTTAACTACCATTTAAACTAATAATATTATATTATTAGTGTGCAATGTAAGATTTTAAAGAAACTCATTGTTGCGTATCAAGTACGCTATCAAACATAGAAACCCTTTTAAAGTAAAATTAATATTTAATTCAAAAATATTTATATGTATGAAAATATCTTATCCTTTATTTACCTGGGATGTTACATCCTTCCCCCTTTTGGAAATTGAGTCCTCTCAATTTTTATTCACTTATCAAAATAAATGGGGGTACTTATCCCTCATAGCATTTTCAAATTCTCACATTGCCTCTTCAATCATATGGCTTTTTCACAAAACATTTACCTGGTGAATTACCTTATTCTGCAAAAATTACTCTCTACGGTCAAGAATCTAGACTGGTTATTCTTCATAAGAGAGATTTTCTTCCAACTAAACTACCTCTAGACTCAAAACATGAGTTGGATCGGGCATATACTTTCCCAACATCGAAACATGAAAAACATTGTGTATCTGGGATAAACTTGGAGGTAAAGCCACTATGTATGCAACTGGTCCAACTTTATCTTGGATTTCATAAGGTCTAATGAACCTCAGACTCAAATTTCCCTTCTTACCAAAACACAATACCCTTTTCCATGGAGAAACTTTGAGAAAGACATGATCACCTACCACAAAAGAAATATCCTTCCTCTGGTTATCCACATAACTTTTCTATATGCTCTGAGCTGTTCTCATGTGCTTCTAAATCAACTGAACTTTCTCTGCCATCTCTTCTACCAATTCTGGTCCCATCAGCTTCCTTTCACCTACTTCATCCCAAAAATCTAGAGTTCGATAATGCTTTCCATATAATGCCTCAAATAGAGTCATATGTATACTGGAATGAAAATTGTTATTATAAAAATATTCAACCAAAGAAATATGTTGGTCCCACTTCTCTAGTAATCTAGTGAACAAGAACGTAGCATATCATCCAAGGTATGAACTGTTCGTTCTGACTGCCCATCTTATTGAGGATGAAATGTTGTACTAAAATTTAATTCAGTACCCAATGACTTCTGAATTCATTTCCAAAAGTTTGAAGTAAACCTAGGATCAACGTCAAATACAATGGAGAGGGGAACTCCATGAAACCTAACTATATCTTTAACGTACAACCGAGCAAGTTTATCTAGAGACAAAGTATCTTGAATAGGAAGGAAATGATCAGATTTAGTCAATAGATCAACTATAACCCAGATTGTATTATTACCTCGAGATGTCTTCGGTAATCCCAAAACAAATTCAATGGATATATTTTCCCATTTCCACTCTGGAACTAGAAAAGACTGAAGAATACCTTTTGGTAACTGCCTCTCTGCTTTAACCTTCTCACAAGTCAAACACTTAACAGTAAAATCAGCAATATCTCTTTTCATTCCATCCCACCAATAATACTCCCAAAAATCAATGTACATCTTAGTACTACTTGGATGAACTGAAAATGGAGAACTATGAGCTTCACATTACAACTCATTCTTCAACTGTGAATCACAAGGCACACATAATCTCATCCCAAACCTCAAAACATAATCCTTATAAACGTTAAAATTACGCAACTTACCCTTCTGAACCAACTCTACCTTTTTCAGTAACTCACTGTCTTCTTTCTGCACTTGCATTATTTTATCTGATAGAGATTATTTCACTAACACCTGAAACAAAACAGAAGAATTTTCTGCAACAATAACTTCTATTCCAAATTTCATCAAATCGAATACTAAATGATCTTGTTCCAAACGTATCATGGTTAATGAGACATTACTTTTTTGACTCAAATCATCAGCCACATTATTTGATTTTCCCAGATAGTAATGGATCATGAAATCATAATACTTAATTAATTCTATCCATCTCCTCTATCTCATGTTCAATTATTTCTAAGTGAATATATACTTTAAACTTTTGTGGTCAGTATATATTTCACATTTTACTCCATACAAATGATGCCACCAAATTTTTAAAGAAAAAACAACAATAGATAATTCAAATCATGTGTCGGGTAATTTAAATCATGAGGTTTCAACTTACGCGAAGCATAAGAAATTACCTGATCATTCTGCATAAGGACAAATCCAAGTCCTTTAAATGAAGCATCACTGTAGATAACAAACTCACCATTTCTGGAAGGTAGTTCCAAAACTAGAGCATTCAACAATCTTCTTTTCAATTCTTGAAAATAATCATCACATTCTTTTGTCCAAATGAACTTAACACATTTTTGAGTTAACTTAGTCATTGGACTAGATAACCATGCAAAAGTTTCAACAAACCTCTAGTAATAACCTACCAAACCAAGAAAACTATGGATCTCAGTTATATTTGTGGTTCTTGGCAATTCATCAACAACTTATGTTTTAGAAAGATCAACAGTTATACCTTTTTTTTTTAAATGTGACCAAGGAAAGAATTTTTTTGTAACCAAAACTCACACTTGATGAATTCCCCATAAAGTTTCTTTTATTGTAAGGTTTTCAAGATGACCCTTAAATGACTTTAATGCTCTTCTTTTATTTTAGAATAAACCAAAATATCAACAATGAACACAACCACAAACTTATCCAAGAACTCATAGAAGATTCTATTCATAAGATTCATGAATACAACAGGTGTATTGGTTAACCCAAAAGGCATAACTATAAATTCATAATGGCCATATCTAGTTTGAAACACGGTCTTCAGAATGTATACTTCCTTTACATTCAACTAATGGTACCCAAATCACAATTCAATCTTCTAAAAATACTGAGCTCCCTAGAGCTGATCAAACAAATCATCAATATGAGGAAAAGGATACTTGTTCTTAACAGTGATGTTATTCAATGCGCTATAATCAATGAAAATTCTCATTAAGCCATCTTTCTTTTTAACAAACAAGATAGAAGCACCCCATGGTGATGAGCTAGGTCAAATGAAACCTTTATCTAATAACTCCTGAAATTGATTCTTTAACTCTAAAAGATCAATTTGAGCCATTCGATAAGGGGGTTTTGAAATTGGCTTAGCATCAGGAACTAAGTCAATAGTAAATTCAAATTCCCAATCAGGTATAATACCATTAAAATATTCATCAAAAACATCAAGATAATCATTTACCACCAGAAAATCATTAATCTGAACAGTTCCTTTATTTTCAGAAATATGTGCAAGGTAACATTCATTTCCATCTTTTACTAGTTTCTAATCTTCCTGATATGTTATCAAAATCAAGGTTTCATTATTGTACAAAAACTATAAATCTTTATAAAATGAAACCTCTTTAGCTCTGCAGTCAATATTATCATGATAAACAGACAGACAATCCATGCTAAAAATAACATCAAACTCTACTAGAGGCAAAACAATAAGGTTTTCAGGTAGATTCTTCCCGCACATAAGGACAGGAAGGTTCTTATGTTTTCTTTTTGTCTCAACATTTCCTCCAGGTGTTTTTACCATAAGTTCCTTATTCATATCTTGATATGGAATTTCCAATTTGTTAGAAAACTTCTCAGAAATGAAAGAGTGTGTAGACCCTAAATCAAAAAACACATTGGCATAATCTGAACAAACAAACAGTGTAACTGATACTATCTCTTTTGATGGCCCAACATCTGCTGAAATAGTTACAAAGGATTTCACCATCACTTTCTGCTTGTATTTCGGATGATTTCCCTCATTTGAGTTCTTCAATGGACACTCACTTGCATAATTACCCATTTCATTACACTTAAAACATCTTACCGATGGATTTTCATTGCTTTCTTGATCATCTTCCTTACAGTTACGAGCAATGTGACTAGACTTACCACATAAGAAGAACATTCCAAGCTTTGATAAACATTCTCCAAGATTATTTTTACCACACTTCTCACAAGTTGGATATTTAATTTTCTTACCTCCATGCTTCTTTGATGAATTCTTTCCCTTTTCCTAACAACTGGACCTCTTATTCTATTGTTTGTCAAGGAACACCTGATCATCGGCAGACCCATTTACACCTTCTCTACACATCGAACAAGTTTTCATAATTTTTGAACTCATGAGAGGCTAATGATAATAGATATCGTGGCTTTAGTCTGGAGTGAAATCAATTTATCATAATATCAAGATCTCGGATGAAATTTGGTTCATACCTTTCCAGTCGAGTGAACTTTGCTTCATAAGAAGACAATGAGTCATCCTCCTGCCTCAATTACAAGAATTATGTTTACATCCTAAGACAAACCAACTTAGGAAAATATTTCTCAAGAAACATACCTTTGAATTCATCCCAATAAATAGCATCAATATCCTCACAATCCCTGATATTTTTCACCATCGACCGCCACTGATCAGCTTCACCTTCAAAATGGTAAACAACGGGACTAACCTTTTGATGTTCTGAACACCCCATGACATCAAAAAACTTCTCCAGTTCTTTAATCCACTCTTCATCTATCATAGGGTCATATGATCCTCTGAATTATGGGGGATGTTGCTTCATGAAATTCTCCACTACTGACATGTTCCTCTGTAGTTTATTTGGTTGATCTCGTGCATGGATACCACCACCATTTATATCCTGAGTCAACTATGCCATCACTGCAACAAACTATTCAGTTCCCATTCTGACCATCTCAAGTTGCTTATTTAGAAGGTTGTCTTCCTCCTGATGTCGACCCATCATAGCTTCCCTGTTTCCTATGCGGAAAACCATTCTGAACACAGAAATATCTTAGGTGAAGCAACATGGTAATCTATAAATGCTATATCATTTCAATGCTACCGTAAATTAATTTATTGAAATTTATTTAACAATACCCTAACATCTAAAGTTGTCTAAACTGGCCTCTGATACCAACTACAAGGGACTCAGCCTTAAAACATTACATAATATTTAATTAAAATAATAATTCACATTGAGGATATTTTCAGGTTTAGAGTTTTAGAGAATTAGTACATAACTATTATATCTCAAAAGATTACAATGTAGACACTTCAACTCAGTTTTCCATTTTTTCATAAAAGAAAAACTCTTGAAAAAAAGAGTCATGTCTAGTTCCATGTTTAAGAAAACATGACTTTTCCATTATCCCATCCTTGACCCTATTCCACATTATGTCCTGTGAAAAACATTTTAAAAACGTGGGATAAGCATATCAAAGATACACAAAGAAGGAAAACAGTTAGTTTTTCAAAACAACAAGTAAACCATGAATACTTTAACATTAGTAATACTTTTCACCTTTATGAAGTAGTAAATACTCTTCACTGAATAAAATATCACTACTTACCCTTTTTTGACAAAAATATTACCATAAAACCAATATAAAAAACACATAATATATAAAGGTAACTTGAGACATAAACATACTTAAATGGAATAACCATACGGTCGACTTCCACACATATCACTAAATAGAATAGCCATATGCCCGACCTCCATACCCAATGCATTGGAGGTTATAACGTAACCACCCATCCTGGTTTATCACAACACCTCCCATCATTTGGTTTATCACATAACCACCCGTCAAATGTCCAAGTACCATTATAAAATCATGACATATAAAACAAATACAAAGGAAAGAAAACATTTCCACATTTCAATCACAATATATCACATAAATATATTGACATAAAAAATCCATCATAAAAATAATTTTCAATACCAAAATACCTAAAATATTATATGGTATTTAAATTCCTTGAAAAAAACATTACGACTTGTTCAGGAAGCCAAAGAACAAATAATACTAGCGGAGGTGAAAAGGTCATTGTCACTGCTTACGTTAAAAGAAAAATTCCTTTTCATTGTTTAGTAAAAATATTCATAGAAAAATATTCCCTTGGAAAATTCAAGGGTGTTTATATAGCGTATAAAATAAAGTCATGTATTAAAACAAAATATGCCTCAATGAAAGAAGATTGAGACAAAGTCCCATACCTCGTGTCTGACTTGACCCGTTTGTTATTTAATCTCCTGAATAATAAACTAAAGTTAATTTCTACTTTCTTAAGTACCTTTTTCAATTTTATTATTCCTTTTATATCACTTATTACCATGTTTTAAACATTACGTAATCATTTAAGTTAATAACGTTCATTTTGTCGATATTTGGTACTTGAGCCAAAAATGGACTTCTTATAATTACAAATTGTTCACATGGTTATTATATATAGAATATATTCATGATTTATATATCATATATATCATATATATCCAGTATATACATGTATTATAATAGTACATAACATTTGGAGGTAAGAAATGAAATACACCGTTCACGGAGACGGTAAGCCGTACGTACGCATGAACGCTACTTCCATTTCTATTTCTTATTTTAATGGAATTAAAACATAATGATACATAGGTATATTATAATACCAGTATAATATCATATAAAATACCATTAACTCTATCCTTTATACATCCCACATATGGCATGAACGAGTCGTATCACTTTGAGGGGGCGGTAGTCTACACTTCCTCAAATGAAATTCTCATGTTTACCCATAATGGAAACCATAAAGGTATGATATAAAAAAATACAGAAGCATAAATAAAACATAAACATAATATATATCATATATAAATATATTTTCATATTAATTTCCACTATGAGAGGCATTAGGAGATAATCGATCAATCATCGTTTCGTGAGGCGTTAGTTTTCCATCAACAGAAACAGTATGTTCTTCACCCATTAGATGGAGGTGTGTGTAAGTTTTGTTCAAATACTTCTAATAACAACATCCTAGTATATTTAGGTTACTGGTATTGTTATAAAAGTAAGTAATAAAAAGATTTTAGGGGTTTGAGAAGTAAAATAAAATAAAATAAGGTAAGAGAAACTCTTACCCCTAATTTTGGTAACTTCCTTTGGTTTGCACCAAAAATAATTCATGAAGTGTCTTCTGCCTAAGGTAAGGCTTCTAAGTGGAGGATAGTGATATAGGATCTTAATTGGGAAGAGTTTGGACAAGAAAAAAGGATTGATATGTGTGATTAATTGGTTATAAATGGTATCCTTTTATAAGAAGGAGGAGGGGCTTTTAGGAAA
This sequence comes from Viscum album, assembly GCA_963277665.1. Classification (NCBI taxonomy): domain Eukaryota; kingdom Viridiplantae; phylum Streptophyta; class Magnoliopsida; order Santalales; family Viscaceae; genus Viscum; species Viscum album. Next base: position 1,012,287,357 of record OY728126.1, read on the forward strand.
GTGTGAAAATATTATTTATTTATATAATGATATTCAGTTTCTAAATGTCCAAAAATCATTAAAGGTCAAATATATGATGACTCACAGTCGAAATAATATCATCTAATATGAATTGGACAGGTTTTGGATAATATTTTAATCATTAAAATCTTATTTATTTAAATCATCTTTTAATGAGGTAAATACTGCATCATTATTGTGTCATAAATAATTTAATATATTCGATGTCTAAAAATTATTAAAAAAATACTAAGATGTATGAAATCGTTTTATATTATAAAAAATAATTTATAGTTAAAAATATGACTTATATAACCCCATGTAAAAATTTATTTAACAAATTTTTTTGTTTATGTCATTTTTGACTTTACTTAAAGTTAATTAATCTAAAGTGTCATTATCATTCATAAGTAGATCCATGGGGTCCCAAAATCAACATAAGGATTCCCATAGTAGGTAATTACTCATCCAATAAGGTTAGGACAAGTGTTAAGGTAGTTTTGATTTATTATAATATTCTTTTTACCTTGAATTACCATATTTACCTTTAACCGTGGTAAATAAAAGTCAAAAGTTACTGTTCAGAAAAAATTATTTCAACTTATTGAACCACATTATACTTAATAATAACAACAATGTATGTCTGATTTTGAAATTCAACTCACAGAAGTGTTAAAATTTCATTTAAATGAAAAACTCGGTTTTTTAAATACTACTAAGTGGTTTCACTATTCATTAAAAATTGAACATTTTGAGAAAAATACCAAAAATTCAGCCTAATATCTATTTGATATTCTGAATTATAAAATTATTTATATTTTATAAAATTATAAACATTGAATTTTCATTAATTAATTTAAAAATTAATTCCTGTTTAAACAAATAGCGTGATTTTAGGAAACAATAACTATCAAAAGATTAACACTTGTTTATGTCCAAATTCAAAGTGAAATTAATTCCAGTGACCAAAATTGGATTAAATGGTAAAAATATATTATAATATCACTTTAAAACCAATTAAAAAGATAATATAAACTTATAAATAAATTATATTAAAACACAGTTTTGAATTAAAAATACAATATTTTTTCACTATTTATTAAAAAATGAACTTTATCAGAAAAATTCCAAAAATTTACAAAAAGTAAATATTGATGTCCTCATTATAAATAAGGTTTTTATTTGGTAAAATATAATGTATTAAAGTGACCAAAACAATATTTAAAGAGGGTTCTCCATTAAAAGGTAGTAAATGGACCTCTTGATGTAAATTATGCTTAAAATTATATTCAGTTACATTTTTAAGCAACTAACTTTTATTGGATAAATGTAAATACATTTAAAAAAACATGTATATTAATATTGTAGTTAGTTTTTTTCATTCCTTCCAATACAACTGCTAGTATTTAACTACCATTTAAAATAATATTGATATATTATTAGTGTGCAACGTAAGATTTCCAAGAAACTCGTTATAGCGTATCGGGTACGCTATCAAACATAGACACCATTTTAAAGTAAAATTAATATTTAATTCACAAATATTAATAATTATTAAAATATCTTATTCTTCATTTACCTGGGATGTTACAATCTTAAATATCTTCCAATATCTTGGAGATAAGAGTTACTGGATGAAAAAATTATTGAGAAGATTATTGATATTATGCATAAATAATGGTAATATAATAGAATAGTTATAGATGATAAGAAAAATATGAATAATATATTTCATAATGATCTTATTAGAACCCTTATGTAGTATGAAAGAAGTTTTAATAGTGATATATAAAAATAGAAGAAGAATAATGGGGTATATTTTTCATCAAATTTCAGGGCAGTTACAACTAGAAAATCCAAGTTTGGTGAATTTTATTCAAAATATTTAAATTCTAAGAGAAAAGTTAAAAATGATTCAGGTTGTATTACTTATGAATAAAGTAAAAATGAAATTTCTTCGCTTGTAAAAGGGATGAATAAGAAACTAAAATAAGAAAATATTATAAGAGTTTGTTCAAACTAACTAAAAGTTTCATATTATAAGTGGGAGAGAATTATAGAGAAATATATGATCTAAAATCCATTTAAATACAATAGGATGATGAGAACAAGTATCTCATGAAAAAGATTAAGATATGAGATTATAGTATTGATATATTGGATAAGGAATTCAAAAAGATAAAGTAGGTTTTAAACAAACTTTATAAAGAGAATTGATATCTTCTGATCTTTCGATTTTGTATAACATTAAAATGGTTCTCATCATGAAAATGAATATTTAATTATGAATTATTTATATTTATATATTTTTTTATTTTCATTATGTAATTTAAAAGTTTTGTAAAAAAAATCCTTCAAGTATTATCACTTTTATATTCTTTTACCTTTTTGTTCTTATTTAAAAAATGGGGAGAAAACTAGAACATAAAATCTTTGTACAAAGGTGGAGTTTTCTAAGTCATTTTTTGTAAATATTTTTGAAAAATTTTAAACTTAAGTGGTTTTGTTTGTGATTGTGTCTTATTATTTTCAAAAAGGTTATATTTTTTGTCAAAATAATTTTTTTAAAAGGTTGGGCCGAAGCCTCATTTATTATTAAAGCAAATCAAATACCTCTTTAATAGGGTAGAGGGAGACCCATTACATATCCTGAAGGACCAGTTGGCATTTATCCTAATACATGGGCCGTAGGCCCATTTTTTGTCCCAAAGCACATTTTGTGAATAGTACTGCTACAGTACCTACACTGCTATAGTACTACATAGTTCCCGCTACTTCTATAGTACTCTGTCGCCGCTATAGTGACCTGCCGTCGCTACAGTGTCGGCCACTGCTACAGTGCTTCTACAGTACCCTATGCCCAATAAGTTTTGAACCCCCATTTTACATGTTGAATTAAGGGGTTCTTACCACTTACCCCCATTCTTTTGAAAATCACAGTACACATATTTATTATATTTTTCTTATATTATAATATTTTTCAAAATGATGTTTTATAGTTTCTTAAGTTCTTATGAATAGTCATTACGAATCACATTACCTTAATCAAAATAACTTTTATAGGTTCAATTTTACTGGAAGGAAGCTATAAGTAATTTATATATATTATATTTACATAAATTCAATTTTTCTTTGTGTTCATTGTTTTTTAGAAGGATCATTGTAGCATCTTAGAATAAACTTCATCGGTGGAAGTAGAACAATAGTTGATCCATTGGAAGGATAACTGATATTGTTGATGTAGTTATAATTGAACCCAAGAGGTAACGAATTCGAATTTTAGAGTCCTTACAACCTTCATTTATAAATAGTACCATTATCTCAAGGTGAAAAAGTAAATATAATCATCAAAATATATCATAAGTATTGATTATGATTTAAAGATAGTAATATCTCATTCCATTGAGTGCCTCCATTTGTAATATTTTTAGAGGTTTTATACTTAATAGAATCTATCTATAAGGAACTATTGTAAATTATCTTAGGATATTTAGTTATCTTTTTTGTTATTCTAATTTGTGAGATTGAGGGATCCTAAGGCTATGAAGAAAAAATTCAATCCGATAAGGTAAGATTGAGAGATTATAAATGGAAGATAGAAATTAATTCTATTCAAGTTGATCAAGGTCTTCTAGGGTTTTAGAAGACTTACCTATTGAATGTTTTATAATTTAGGATACCTAAAATTAGGTCTAAATACTTCCTTTCCACTTTGTGTTAATAAAAAGGCCACACTTAGTTAAGGTGTTGTAATTGTTTGTCCTATTGTGTATAAATTTTATACTTTTATATACAATTTATTAGTTACCTTTTTTGTATACAATTTATTAGTTAATCTATTTAAACTTAATATAAAAACATTGTTCAAATTGTTTCCTCAACTTATTAGAAGAACCTAATTCTTAAAGTTTGTAATCACATGCTTCCTTTTATTTTCTTATAAAAGAGTTTGAATTCTTTTAATAGTTCAAAAAACTACAATTCACCCCCCCCCCCCCACACACACACTTTTATAGTATATCTATCAAACATTTCTCTTGAAAATGATAATCACAAACAGTTATGAAGAGTGAGGGAAACTTAACTTTAATGGGAAAGATTATTTTTGTCCCATATACTAGTGAATATTTGATATTCTATGTGGAAATATAGGATTTTGGGTGATTATCACATAAATCATGTAAAATTTTATCAATCTAAGACTTATTGTCCTTATATAATATTTTTATACAGATATTAGATAGAATATTGTTGAAGGCCTCTATCTATCGATTCACTGCCACATGATAACAGAATGAGTGACTGGAGTGAATGTTTTACTCCTAGTATAGCCTCTTCAACTCATAAGAAGTTTAATTAGTTTCATTCCTTGTTTGGATTGTTTAAGGTGCTTTGAATATGATATTAATATTTTAATTTATGAAATTTATCATAGACTTTGTCCAGACATACTTTAGGTGTACAAATTTGGTCTATTTAGATAAGAATTTGGTAGTGGTAAGTATGAACGTGAACTAACTAACTATAGTTGTAGGGTATACACCCATGAAATATATCCCCCAAATAGTGAATACCCAAAAATATTCAGCAGTGTAAAACTTTTGGGGTTGATAAATTAATTTGGTGTATACCTAACATGAATGGAACTTCTTGGTGAAGTCCATTAAATCTATCATCATTGATGGATAAAGATATATTTGTCTCTGGATTTGATGTAAGAGTTTGTCCCTTGAATATTGAGAGAAAAAATCACTGGCATACACTTTATGCAAAATGGTGAGATTATCTCCCCCTTAAATTAATCTAAGAAGAACCTCATCAAAGACACATTTATAGAGGACTTTATAAGAATTTGGGTCATTATAAAGGGAAAAATTGGATGTTTTCCAATAGATTTGTTCCTTCCTGGCTTGATCTTACATTGGGTACCTTAGTGAAGATACTTTATTATGGGATGCATCTAGACAATTATTATATTTGTCAACAAGGGTGATGATTTTATTTAACCTTGAGTGGAATTAACATCATTTATCTACATCATATTATTACTGGAAAAAAAGATATATTGTCTTGTGTTGTGTAATAAAAATCACTGTTTTGTCATCATCTAGGTATACTAGGGAGGTAATTTTATTCTCTAACATGTCATTTTGATAATTATACAAAAAAATAAAAGACAGTGTCAGTTCTAAAGGAAATTGTGGCATTAGATTATGTACATAATCTAGGAGGGTATCAATTACTCTTTCTTGATAGCATAGTCATTATTTATTTATTTGATCCCTAATACTAAATTTACTTTGATGTTTAATTGGTAAATATATATCTATAGTTCCAGTTACAATATTATAATGAGAGCCTCGTATTCCGCCATTTTTTCATCCTTCTAAAAGAATGAAAGAATAGGGAAAGACTAACTTTGTCGAGGAAACAAACACAACCACCAAGACAACATGATTGAGTCTCAGATATTCCATCCTTCTCCCCATCAAACTTTGAATATTTCCATCAAATAACATTTCCCATATTTGGTTTTCTTCTTAGATAGAGAAAAAATATTCATTAGGGAGTTCTGTTTTTGTTGGTTATTCTTTTGGGGTAGGGTGTGTTGCATGAAAATCTATTAGCACTTATCCATTGATCACATTATGGGATACAAAAATAATTTCAAACTATTTTAAGATGACTTCCAATCTTGATAATCTTCTTACCAACATGTGGTGGATAAGGTTTTATTTAAGTGGATCCACATGGAAAATCAGGTGTAACTTATGATGTTGTAGATAATTCTAAAGCTTCTACACTGTAAAGATTGGTGTAAGGCAGTCTGGTCTCAACCTCCAAAATTATCATATTTAGGTTATAAAGGTTTCTCTTCTTACCTATGTCATTTTTCTATGTAATAATTTTACCAAATGAACATCCCATAATTACCACATAGAGGATAAGAGGTTTCCCCTCTTCAGTCATCATCAATACTGAAGGGTGCAGAAGATACTACTTGAGGACATCAAAGGTCTTCTATAAATTTTAAAATCACTAATAAGTTTATCCTTTCATTTTAAATTGTGGGAAGGGTGGAAATTTTCTAGCTAGGATTGTTTGTATATTGAAATATGTTTCATTCTTTTTTATAGAAAAAACTGCATAATCACTTGACCCAAGTATTATGAAACTAAAACTTCTTAAGAGTGTCCATAGTTGCATAGGATCACCATTTTGATGATTAAAATTAAGGGTTCACTACAAACTATATGGTTGATTTCATAAAGGTATTATAAAACTTCAGAAAATGACATCACCCCAAAAATTATGTCAGTGGCTATAAAGGAGGTCCACCAATTTTTCAAAAATTACTTTCCATCAACCTAAATTTTATGTAGTTTAAATAGTCTTTATATGGACAGTCGCCCTTTTTATAAGTAATAGTTTATTTTAGTTTAGATGTCTTCCGATCATAATGGAAAAAAGGATATAAATTTTTTTTGGATTCCAACAGACATTAAATAGGAGATCTATATAGATCATCTAAAAGGATTTTTAACATCTTTCAATGAGTATAAGGTCTAAAAATTGGTAATTTCTTTCTATAGACTTATTTAATCACTTAACAGATGGTATGTAAAATTTTATAGAAAAATTATATATTTTATATTCAAAGTAAATGAATGATAAAAGTGTGTATACTACATATTAACAGGTGATTCTTATATTGTGTTGTGCAAATATGTTGACAACATTCTTTTTTTCCAGTAATGAGATTATTAATGAGAAAAATTTGATTTTTAAAAAAAACTTTTAAATGAAGGATATGGGAGTTTCCAATGTAATTTTGGGCCTTAAGTAGTTTAATTTAATTTAGGGGATAAAAATCTCTTAGAGTCACTATATTGATAAAAATACACTTTAAAAATATAGTCATCAAAATTTTCAGTTTTAAAAATCCACATGATACTTCTAGATATTTATTTAATAAAAGATAGTGTTATTATTATGTCTCTGTTAAGGCATTATCAAATCATTATAATTTTTCAAAATTCTTAAAACTTTACAATACAATATATTTATTTTATTCTCTCAAATTTTTCGAGATATACTAATTGTATCGATATGACTCATTGGGAGGCACATGATATAGTACTTAAGTACTTGGAATTACTATCCTTGGGATGTATTATCTGATATTCCATGATGTACATGAGGGGTACAATGATGTGAGCTGGATAACCAAAAAATTCTGGTGAAATATTCGTAATATGTATTTTTTTACCATTGGGTTTGGGTAAGTTGTCTCGAGGTCTTGTAAACAAACCATTCTAACTAAGTATAGTTTTAGGTTTGATTATGTGATTTAGATAATACTAGAGAGAAAGTTGATTGTATTCATGGATTATTATTCATATTCTTGAAGACTAAAAATAATATTCCAATAATCTATATATGTGGTGAAAAATAGGACATAATAGAAAAGATTAAGAATATCAATTATAATTAGAAGACTAATGGATAGGTTCAAGTAAGACTCAAGGATATTCATGGTCTAATGTTTTATAGGGTCATGGATATTGATTATTTTGGTACTAAATAAAATATAGTTGATCCTTTGACTACAGGGTCTGAATTTTCTTTAGTCTGAAAAAACAAGTTAGGGGTAGGACTAAAAAGCCATAATTGATTAATTTATCATAAAAACCCAACCATCTAAGTAGAGGTCTCATAAATTAGGATCGATTTGGTTTAAACATGTAGTGGGATGGATAGAGAATATAAATATGTTGACTGATACATATTTTTCAAATTTTATCACCTGATAACTAGAATGTGTTGGACTTCATGTTGGTAAGTGTGGTTAATTTTTAATGGGATAAAGTATGTCATTTGATATTCCCAACTAAGTGGATGTATTTGAGAGGCTACAAATAGAATAATTAGGTTTATTCCTTGAAATCATTCATGAGTCAATATCATAACACATATCTAGAACATGCCACCCTTAAATATTGCTTCTATAGCTAATAAAATATTATTCCTAGTTGAATTTATCACATTAAAGGATTCAAATTAAAGGTGTATTCCATTTAGTCCTATAATGGTTGAAGTTAGTTAACTTATTTATATGTTTTCACTAGAATACCCCTACTAAAATCATACTATATAAAAAAATCTTTTATAAATGGATTTATGGGGGGTTTGGGAGGAATAATTGTTATATTAATAAGGTTGTTAAATTAAATATTTATTTATTAGGATAAATGACATTTAATGGTCTAGTGTGGACCTTAAAAAGATATTGGAAACATTAAAAAAAAATACAAGAAAAAAATTTCCCTCCAACTAAAAATGACAGAGAATACATATTGTGTGATCAAGAGGATCATTAAACTTGGGAAAATATAACTCATTATCCGTTATCAGGGAAGGCTCAAGATCTACTAGCATTTCCAAGATAGGTCTTTGACATCAAGAGCATTATGTGGAAAAATCTTTCCTTCTAAGGATATGAAAATAATGTTCATGAGCTCAAAAATATCATCAAAGAAAAAAAACAAGAACCATCCACTTATAGAACCATCCAATCCAAGTGTTGGGACAACCAAAGGTTGTTAGCATTTTCCAGACCCTAATGTCATCTTATCCTCTTCAACCTTCCCTTCTCTTATGGAGATAGTTTATAAATCCTTTATATAACCACTTTAAGTTCTCTCTCCAATTCCTTTCCAAATCTATTATATATATATTTCATTTTCTCTAAGAAGGGGAATAAATCCTAAATAATATTAACTTTATGATTTCCCTATGGAAATTATAGGGTCAATGAAATTCTCAGACCCCTCTAATTTTGGAGAACCTTTGTAACATCACAAGATTTCATGGTACGCTTCTCTTATAATAATACAGTAGTGTGTGTTGTACACAACTTCGAGTTATAACACACCACAACCAATCAGACTAGCCCTTATGAATAGTAATACCCACTTTTTGAAATTTTATACATTTTATATTTCAAAATAGACTTCATTTTTTTATTTAGAATATCAAAATTAGCTTAGGGTGAGATTTTGGTACTTTTCTGATAACTTTCATATTTTGATGAATAGTGAAAATTACTAAATTTTAATTAAAAACAAATTTTTTTATCAAAATAATTAATAGTGATAAATTATGAATTTGAGTGATTTTAATGTATAATTAGATTATATTTTTACCATTTAATCAAATTTTGGTCATTGGATGTAATTTCACATTTAAACTGGACATAATCAAGTACCAATCCTTTGATAGTTATTATTTCTTAAAAACACGCTTTTTGTTTTGACAATGGGAATTAATTTTAAATTAATTTCTGCCACTTCTATGTTTTGAATTTAGAAAAATGGATTCCATATTTAGAATCATGAGGCTTAAATTTTGTAAATAAGTAACTTTTATTTTTATACATTTTGAATAATTACTTTGTTAATATTTTATTTACCATGGTTAAAAAGTAATCCGATAAATAAGGGTAAAAATAATAATATTATAATAATATTAAATTACCCTAAAACGTGTCCTAACCCTATTTATTGATACATGATTGACCATGGTCATATTTGGGTCTATTTTGGGACCCCATGGAGCCACTTGTAAGTGATAATGACACTTTATATTAATTAAGTTAAAGTAAATACAAAAATGACATAAACATATATCTTTTAGAAAAACAATTTTTATATAGGGTTATATATGTTATATTTTCGAATATAAATATTCATTAGAAATATAAAAAAATTTCCTACATAATGGTATTTTATTTATAATTTTTAGACATTGAATAATTAAATTAATTTATGACATAATAATGATGCATTATTTTCATTATTAATAAAATAATAAAATAATTGGTATTATAAATGTTAAAATAAATAAAAATTTGAAATTTTTGATGACATACACGAATTTTTTTGGTTAATATGACATGATATTATTTCTTGAATTAATCTGGTTCTAATTAATAAATTTTTTAATACTTCAACAAAAATCAATTATTAAATAGTGTCAAAATTGACAAAAAAGAGTTTTTAAAACAAATATTATATTATTAATTCATATACTAATCCTAAAAATCTAAATTTCAGCCAAAGGAATTATATAATTATAGTTTTATAATTAATGGACCACTTGGGGGTCTCTTGGAAGTATATAGTAAGTTTATTAACCATATAATATAAAAATACAAAGAGACATGGTAAGTGTCAAACTATTTAACTAAGAGTTAAATCTAAAAGTTAAGGTGAATATAGTGACCCAGACCTATATAAAACCAATTGGTTGAGTGGTTTTCGATCCATACCCACCTTATCCTTTAAATAATTACTTTTTTAGCCATTATGAACCAAAAAAATTTTTATAATAAAATAATATTTCTATCTTTTCCCAAGGTGCCCCTCACCCCTCTTATAAAAGGGCACTCCTCCTTCCCTATAATTCACACCTTCAAAGCCTTTTGTCTCAGCCAAAATCTACCCAAATATCCTCCCAACTTCCCTCACTAAAATATAGAGGCCTTAGTTTGATCAGAAAGCCAAACTAATGAGCCCTTTTGATCAAATCAAAAGGAAGAACCCAAAGAAGAGGTAATGTTTTCACCACCCTCTTTCAAGTTCCTTTCTTCTTCCACTTCTTCTTTATTACTTATTTACATTATAAAATAATAACTCTAGTGTCTTCTATATACTGTGATGTTATTACAAATATTTTATAACCATATTCAGTATTCTATCCATCCTTTGAATGACATGTCACCATACGTGTGTACGTACGGTTTACCGTCTCCACGTCGTGGTGTAATTGTTATTCAAAACATTATTATTTGGATGGTTATTATAATGATGTGTAATTTAAGTAAATAATAAATATAACATTATAATTATTCTTTATATATTATATACCATCTAATTATATATTATTTTAATATCAAAATAATGATATTGTCGCTCGTACGTACGTAAGGACTACCGTCTCCACGAACGCGATGAGATTCATTCTCCATCATATCTATTCAAGACTAATTCTCATTTGGTGAATAAAAAAATTTAAGGACTTGATATCATTCTGTATATGAATAAGATACAAACTATCCATAACAAAAATGTCTTATGTAATAAAACATATAAAAGAGAATTAGTAAGTTAACACCTAAAATGACGATAATACAAAGATATTATTAATAAATCAATGTTAAAAGATCATATATGATATAATATTAATTTATATAATTATTTTATAATTTAATAACAATTATTTCACTATTATAAAAGAGTTTAACCTACCCTCGACCAAGGAAAAGTACAAGGTAAGGGGTTTTTATCTCACTCCTTATTCCTGTGAGATTCGTTCCATATTGCCACTATTACCTTTTGTGTGGTGTATTTTTTGCCCATAATTGTATTATTTGTGTAATAAACTTTAATTTATGTGTATTTAAATATTCATTTTATGATACCTCTTTCATGGGGTGTATGTTTCGTAAGTTACCAAATTCTTAAGGGTTTATTTCACAATCTATTCATTATCCATGGTTGTTTATACGTAATTATCTAGTGGGACCTATTTATCATCCACATCCATGTTTCTTAAAAATCTATTTCAAAACATTTTTACTATTTACTAGATAATGGGTTAAAGTCATTTATACCCTTATGTTTTTTGAAAGGAATCTTTTTGTCGTTTTCCAAACAAGGTACTTTTGACTTTTTTGAAACTTTTAAGGTAAGAATGTTTTTTTAACTTATATGGAGGGTGCGGCTATTTTCCACCATTATAACATCATAAAAGCTTCCATTAAAATATTATAATAATATTTTCAAAATAAATGTTTCCATTATAATTATGTGAATCTTAAATGATTTCAAAATAGAAATAGATATTTCTCTAAAAAGGGTTTTGATTTCATCTATGTCAACATCCTTTTATGGATTTTAAGTTTATTTGAAGTTGATTTATTATGATACAAAACATCCATATTTTATTGAAGGTTTTGTGATATGTTTGATTGTGGATGTGCTATTTTTATACCATTCATGGTTTATGGATAAAGTATTGACATTTCGTATGGTAGTTTTAATATGAATGTTTATGATATGTTTGAACCTTTTCATATGAGGAATGTATTGGACTTAGTAAGTGACGAGTGGAGCCTGCTATAACTCCCCAATGCATCGGTAGGTCTCATGAGACAACTAGACATGGAATTGGACGAGTCCCTTTCCCAATTTGATATATGGTTTTGGCTTAGGCCTTAATAATTTTTAGACGACTTGGTCGAGGCCTTGACAAAATGTTTCAGAATGTCCGGCATTATACATTTCCTCACTATGGAAATAATATTGATGGTTCATATGGTCATTAGACTAGTAGAATACCCATGATTATGTTTTATTATGAAATTATTTACTCATCTAAAATTCATTCCATAAAAGTATTCATGTTTATTATTTGTAAAGGCATGTGGTTTCAATTATTCACCATGCTTAATATTAATGTCATTTTCCATTGTATTACTTACCCTTACTGAGCGTTTGAGATCACCCCTTTCTCATGTATCATTTTCCTAGGATATGAAGAAGTTATTTATGAGTGACCTACAGGCATAATCTAGGAGGCTAGGATGTTTCTAATTAAATATAATTGTGTTGTATTTCTCTTCAAGCTGTAAAGTTGAACTTATGTATGAATCTTCTTTCCAATAATACTAAATTGATTGGTATTTCGAGACATGATTTCCTTGTGATCATGCCAATGTTATGTAATAATGCACCGACTCTGGGTAACTAGGGTTGGGGCGTTACAGTTGGTATCAGAGGAAGTTTAGTACAAAACATGGAAACTAGATTTAGATAAACTCTGATTAAAGCACATAGCCCTAAGATAGACATTGAGGATTAGTACATAAGAACTTCCTAGAATTTTGGTATTGTAGAGATTTTGTGAGTTTTCCATGAAATACATCCCTGTCTGGATATGAGCAGGTAGAGGCAGCTCTGGTATAGATGTACCTAGGGGTAAAACCCGAAAACATCGCTTTGAGCTAGACTCGAACGGAAACTGGTGCATGACAACGGGCCTTGTTGCACTCTTGGTTACGACACTCCCAGGGGATATGCTTAGGATAATTCTCATTTTCTTTACAAACTATTATGAAGGGTTTATGAGTATATACTTCCTCAAAGAAAACATTTTTATGATTATGGATTATATCCATAAACTGTTCATTTTATGTTAAGTTTTTTACAAGTTTGAAATTATGTATTTTGATTCATAAACTGATCTAGTTTATGCCATTGTTTAGAAATGGTGCCTAGTGGAATGAATGGAAACTGTATCAATGCATGCACTCCATTTAGGGATTTACCTCATGCTCAAGATAATTATAGTGGAGCTGGTGATGCAACTAGGGCTGATCAGCTAATCACCATACTGAGACAACTGACTCAGGTTATGAATAATAACCTTACCCGTATGGAGCACCCTGATCCACAGTGTGTAGGATCAATGTTAGATCGCTTCATGAGGAAACAACCACCAACATTCAATGGGAGTACAAATCCATTAGTATCTCAGCAATGTATAAATTCCTTAGAGAAAATATTCCATGCCTTGGGGAGTAGTGAAGGGGAAAAAGTAATCATGGCAGTTTACCGCCTCACTGGAGATGTTGATCAATGGTGTTCATTGATTCAAAACACAAAGGAAGATGATGAAGTATCAAATATGGAATGGAGGTAGTTCAAAGTGATTTTCTTAGAAAAATAATTTCCTCGTGACCATTGAGCAGATATGGAAAGGCAATTTCTGAGTCTAAGGCAAAAGGAGGATGAGAATGTTGGAAAGTATGAGGATAACTTTACAAGGTTAGAGATGCATGCTACAGATTATATACGTAACCTAAGAAGTAATATTGATCGTTTTTTTTGATGGGTTAAAACTATTTCTCTGTTGATCATTATTATCACAATCCTTCACATCAAATGAAGATATTGTCTCGTGTGCTATCAAGATAGTAAAGGAATTCTCTATGTTTTATGAATTTAAATCAAAGCAAAAAAAGAAGAGATCTTCTGAACACTCTGGGAAAGGAAATAAGAAAATATGGAAGAATGGAAGAATTGAATTTCCCCCCTGTGATAATTGCATAAGGAAGCACCTTGGTGACTGTCTAAAAGGAAAAGGAGTATGGTACAAATGTGGATAGAAAGGCCATTTAGATGGTGATTGTAAATGAAAGAAAGACGCTACCAATGTTCAATTCTACAATTTCAGGGAGATGGGACATTATAAAAATGAATTTCCTAAGCGTCAGGGAAACTTACCTCAAAAAAGGCCAAGGGATCAAGTCCAATATTATGCTATCACTACTACTAAGGTAGAATCTTCGAAAGATGTGGTGGCAGGTAATTTAATGGTTTCCTCGAGTTTAGAAAATGATTTATTTGATTCTAGATCATCACATTGTTTCATATATTCCTAGTTTTCTAAGAAAATTAGATATTTCCAATTTGATTTAACAAGGGAGTTCTCAGTCAAAACTCCTAAGGGAAGTTTCATTGCTACAAAGTTCTGTGAATTTGTTCACATTAGGGCATATGAATGTTCTTTATCTGCTGATCTCATCGTCATAACCATAATTGAATTTGATATAATCCTCGGTATGGATTGGGTTTCGGACCATGATGTGAAGATTTATTGTAAGAATAAGGAGGTTATTATTTTTGATGATGATGATAAGGAACACCTTATCTTTAGAGTAGAATCATCACCACCTGATTCTAATCTAGATCCACCCCCAGTAGCTCAACTAAATTCAATTATTGGGGAGAAAGAGAATGAAATAACTATGGGTGAGGAAATTAATGCTCAAATAGAGGATGTAACTATTGTTAAAGAATATGATGACGTGTTTCCTGAAGATTTTCTTGTACATCCTCCATAACAAGAAATTGAGTTTTCCATTGATTTAATTCTTGGTTCAAGGCCCATATCAAAGACCCCTTATAGAATGGCCACTGTGGAATTAGTTTAACTAAAGAAACAACTAGAATAATTGAGTAATAAGAGATTTATTCACCCTAGTGTTTCTCTATGGGGATCCCCTATCCTTTTTGTTAAAAAGAAAGATGAATCTATGAGGTTATGTATTGACTACATGGAAATTAATGCTATAACAATAAAAAACAAGTATCCCCTACCTTGAATTGATGATTTATTCGACCAAATTAATGTATCTCAATATTTTTCAAAGATTTACCTTCGATATGGATAACATCAGTTGTGTGTGGAGAAGGAATACATTCCAAAAACAGCATTTCGAGCCAGGTATGGGCATTATGAGTTTGCAGTAATGCCTTTTGGGCTGACTAATGCACCCTCTGTTTTCATGGATCTAATGAACATAGTTTTCAAGGAATATCTTGAAGACTTTGTAGTGGTATTTATTAATGATATCTTGGTATACTCCAAAAGCTACAAAGATCATGAAAATCACTTGCGTATTATCCTGAAGACTCTGAGAAGACATGAATTATATGGGAAGTTTATCAAGTGTGAATTCTGGCATCAAGAGATTTATTTTCTTGGCCATATTGTCTTTAAGGATGGAATATCCATTGATCCTTCTAAGACAAGATCAATCCAAGAATGTCCAGCACTGACAAGTAAAATTGAGGTACGTTGTTTTATTGGTTTATCAGGTTATTATCGATGTTTCATCCAGAATTTTTCCCGATTGGCTAACCCATTAATGAAGCTCCCACGTAAAGGGGTTAAATTTGTTTGGACAAAAGAGTTTGAAGAATGTTTTTAGGAATTAAATAGAAGATTATTCAATGATCCTTTCTTGACTCTATCATTGGGGAATGATGGATTTGTTATTTATAGTGATGCCTCAAATAAAGGACTTGGTTGTGTCCTTATGTAGAATGATAGGGTAATTTTCTATGAATCACGACAGCTAAAAATTCATCAGAAAAACTATACTACTAATGATATTGAGTTAGCAGCTGTAATCTTTGCTTTGAAGATTTGGAGGCACTATCTCTATGGTGAAAAATGTGAGATTTATACTGATCACAAGAGTTTGATGTATATTTTCTCATATAAAGAAATCAAAATGAGGCAAAGGTGATGGATTGAACTACTCAAGGATTATGATTGCATGATACACTACCACCCAGGGAAGGAAAACAAGGTGGAATATGCTTTGAGCAGAAAGGATCATGGAGTTTTGAACAATATGAGAGTTAAAAGGGATCCTATTTTCATAGATCTAGTGAAGATGGAAATGGGAATAACCATGGAAGGTGAAACATCAATGCTTTTTCAAATGGTTTCCAAACCATCGTTACTAGAAAATATTAAGAGTTCTCAGACCGATGATGAAGATTTTCAAAATAAGATTAAAGCTGTGAATGATAGGAGATTGAGTGACTTTGTGTATGAATATGGAATTTTGAAATTTGGGAAGAGACTTTGTGTTCCCAATATACCTGATATAAAAAGATAATTGTTGGATGATGATCATAGTTCCAATTTCTATATGAACCCTAGGAGCACCAAAATGTATAGAGATTTGAAGGAACATTTTTTGTGGGACAACATGAATAGGGAGATTTCTGATTTTGTGTCAAGA
The DNA here is from genome assembly GCA_963277665.1 of Viscum album. Taxonomy (NCBI): domain Eukaryota; kingdom Viridiplantae; phylum Streptophyta; class Magnoliopsida; order Santalales; family Viscaceae; genus Viscum; species Viscum album. The sequence goes on from OY728126.1 coordinate 1,012,304,020, forward strand.
TGTATGGTTTTTCAATAAGTGAAAGCTGGAAGGCAACATCCTGGAGGAGTCATGCAACCTCTTCCCATACCGAAGTGGAAATGGGATAATATTACGATGGACTTTTTCATAGGAATACCAAATACTCTTAGAAGGAACGATGAAATATGGTTCATTGTTGATCGTCTTACCAAGTCAGCACATTTTCTTACTTAAGAGAAGATCTACCACTTAAACATATAGAAAGGCTATATATTAATGAAGTTGTGAGACTTCATGGAGTACCCCTATCAATTGTTTCAGATCGTGATCCACGTTTTACATTAAGATTCTGGAAGGGTCTTCAGAATTCCTTGGATACTGAACTTTGTTTGAGCACTTCCTACCATCCCCAAACTGATGGACAATCAGAATGGACTATTCAAACTTTAGATGACATGTTGAGATCATGCTCACTTGACTTTTAGGGTATGTGGGATCAATATTTACCTTTGGTATAATATTCCTATAATAATAGCTTCCATTCAAGTATTCGGATGGAACCATGTGAAGCGTTATACAGAAAGACATGTCACACACCAACCTATTAGGATGATGTTGTTGAAAGAAAACTTGTAAGCCCAGAACTGGTGGAGGAAATGATGGAAAAGGTGAAGGTAATCCAAAACCACATCAAAGCATCTCAAAGTAGGAAGAAAAGCTATGCTGACAACCGAAGGAAGGATTTGGAATTTCATGTAGGAGATCATGTATTCTTGAAGGTATCTCCATGTAAGGGAGTTATATGTTTCGGTAAGAAAGGTAAACTGATTCCAAGGTACATAGGACCTTTCTAAATTCTAGAAAGAATTGGGGCTATAGCTTATCGTTTGGAAATTCCACCAAGTCCCTCTAAAGATCACGATGTGTTCCACATATCACTATTGATAAAATACATGCCTGACCCAGTGCATGTACTCACCTATGAGGAATTAGAACTGGAACTTGATCTGCCTTATTGTGAAGAACCTGTCAAAATTATTGATACAAGAGAACAAGTTCTGACAAACCAGACAACTCGTCTGGTAAAAGTTCTATGGAGAAACCATAAGTTGGAAGAGGCAACGTGGGAACCTGAGGAACTTATGATGAAGAACCACCCGAGTCATTTCATGTAGTAGTATTCTAGAAATTTTGAGGATGAAATTATTTGAAGGAGGGGAGAATGTAACACCCCAAGCTTCTATGGTACGCTTCTCTTTGAATAATACAGTAGCGTGTGTTGAATGAAACTTCGAGTTCTAACACACCACAACCAATCAGAATAGCCGTTATGAATAGTAATACCCACTTTTTGAAATTTTATACATTTTATCCTTCAAAATGGACTTAATTTTTGGATTTGGAGTATCGAAATTGGTTTAGGGTGAAATTTTGGTACTTTTTTGATAACTTTCATATGTTGATGAATAGTGAAAATTAATAAATTTTTATTAAAAACAACTTTTTAATAAAAATAATTAATAGTGATAAATTATGAATTTGAGTGATTTTAAAGTATAATTAGATTATATTTTTACCATTTAATCCAATATTGGTCATTGGATGTAATTTCACATTTAAACTGGACATAATGAAGTACCAATCTTTTGATAGTTATTATTTCTTAAAAACACGCTTTTTGTTTTGACAATGGGAATTAATTTTAAATTAATTTCTGCCACTATTGTATTTTCAATTTAGAAAAATGGATTCTATATTTAGAATCAAGAGGTCCAAATTTTGTAAATAGTTAACTTTTATTTTATACATTTTGAATAATTACTTCGGTAAATATTTTATTTACCATGGTTAAAGGGTAAATCCGGTAAATAAGGGTAAAAAAATAATTTTATAATAATATTAAATTACCCTAAAACGTGTCCTAACCCTATTGGTTTATACATGTCTGACCATGGGCATCTTTGGGTAGATTTTGGGACCCCATGGAGCCACTTTTAAGTGATAATGACACTTTATATTAATTAAGTTAAAGTAAATACAAAAATAACATAAGCATATATCTTTTAGAAAAACAATTTTTACATAGGGTTATATATGTTATATTTTTGACTATAAATATTAATTAGAAATATGAAAAGATTTATTAAATAATGTTATTTTATTTATAATTTTTATACATTTAATAATTAAATTTATTAATGACACAATAATGATGCAGTATTTTCCTTATTAATGAAATAACCAAATAATTGGTATTATAAATGTTAAAATAAATATAATTTGAACGTTTTGATGACATCCACAAATTTTATTGGTTAATATTACACAATATTATTTCTTAAATGAATTTTTTTCGAATTAATAAAGTTTTATGATTTTAACAAAAATAAATTATTAAATAGTGTCAAAATTGACATAAAAGAGTTTTTAAAACAAATATTATATTATTAATTCATATTCTATTCCTAAAAATATAATGTTTGGACAAAGGACTTATATAATTATAGGTGTATCATTAATGGACCACTTGGTGGTCTCTTTGAAGTATATAGTAAGTTTATTAACCATATAATATAAAAATACAAAGAGACATGGTAAATGTCGAACTATTTAACTAAGAGTTAAATATAAAAGTTAAGGTTAATATAGTGACCCAAACCTATCTAAAACCTATTATTTTAGTGGTTTTCGACACATCCCCACCTTATCCTTTAAATAATATCTTTTAGATCCATTATAAACCTAAAATGATTTTATTATAAAATAATATTTCTAGCCTTTCCTAATGTTCCCCTCACCCCTCTTATAAAAGGGCACTCCTCATTCCCTCTAATTAACACCATAAAATCCTTTTTTATTGGACAAAATATGCCCAAATATCCTCCCAACTTCCCTCACTACAACCTAGAGGTATTATTTTGATCAAAAATCCAGCCTAAGGAGCCCTTTTGATCAAATCAAAAGGAAGAACCCAAAGAAGAGGTAATGTTTTCACCACTCTCTTTCAAGTTCCTTTCTTCATCCACTTCTTATTTCTTTTTTATTTCCATTCTAAAATAATAAGTCTAGTATCTTCTATATACTTTGATGTCATTAAAAATGTGGTACAACCATATTCAGTATTCTATCCATCCTCTGAATGACATGTCACTAAACATGCATACGTATAGTTTACCGTCTCCACGTCGTGGTGTAATTGTTATTCAAAACATTATTATTTGGATGGGTATGATAATGATGTGTAATTAAAGTAAATAATAAATATAACATTATAATTGTTCTATATATATGATATACTATCCAATTATATATGATTTTAATATCAAAAAATGATATTATCACTCATGCGTACGTACAGACTACCATCTCCAGGAATGCGATGAGATTCACTCCCCATCGTATCCATTCAAGAATAATTCTCATTTGGTGATTAAAAATAATTTTTAAGTACTTTATATCATTATTTATATGAATAATATACAACCAAACATGGCTATTGTAACAAAATGTATAAAATAAAATGAGTAATTTAACATCCGAAATGATGATAATACTAAAATATTATTAACAAAGAAATGTTAAAAGATAATATATGATATCATATTAATATATATGATTCTTTTATAATTTAACAACAAATATTTCCACAATATACAAGAGTTTAACCTACCCTCAACCAAGGAAAAGTACAAGGTAATGGGTTTTCATCTCACTCCTTATTCCCGTGAGATTCGTTCCATATTGCCACTATTACCTTTTGTGTGGTTTATGTACTGCTCATAATTGTATTTTTTGTGTAATAAACTTTAATTTATGTGTATTTACATATTCATTGTATGATACCTCTTTCATGGGGTTTATTTTTCGTAAGTTACCAAATTGGTAAGGGTTTATTTCACAATCTCTTCATTATACGAGGTTGTTTATACGTAATTATCTACTGGGACCTCTTTATCATCCGCATCCATGTTTCTTAAAAATATATTTCAAAAAAAATTATTATTTAGTAGATAATGGTTTAAAGTCATTTATACCCTTATGTGTTTTTAAAGGTATCTTTTTGTCATTTTCCAAACAAGTTACTTTTGACCTTTTCAAAAAAATTAAGGTAAGAATGTTTTTTTAACTTATATGGCGGGTGCGACTATTTTCCACCGTTATAACATCATCAAAGCTTCCCCTACAAGATTATAAGAATATTTTCAAAATAAATGTTTTCATTATAATTATGTGACTCTTAAATGATTTCAAAATTGAAAGAGATATTTCTCTAAAAAGGGTTTTGATTTCATCTGTGTCAACATCCTTTGATGGATTTTAAGTTTATTTGAAGTTGATTTATTATGATACAAAACATCCATATTGTATTGAAGGTTTTGTGATATGTTTTACTATGTATGTGCTATTTTTATACCATTCATGGTTTATGGTTAAAGTATTGACATTTCTTATAGTAGTTTTAATACGAATTTTTATGATATGTTTAAGTCGTTTCATATGAGGAATGTATTGGACTTAGTAAGTGAGGGGTGGAGCCCACTATAACTCCTCGATGCATCGGTAGGTCTCATGAGACAACTAGACGTGGAATTGGTTGAGGCCATTTCCTAATTTGATATATGGTTTTGAGTGAGTCCTTAATCATTTTTAGACGTCTTGTCCAAGGCCTTGACAAAATGTTTCAGAATTTCCGGCATTATACATTCCCTCGTTATGGAAATAATATTAACAGTTCAGGTGGTCATTCAACTAGTAGAATAACCATTATTATGTTTTATTATGGAATTATTTTCTCATATCATATTCTTTCCATAAAAGTATTCATGTTTATTATTGGTAAAGGCATGTGGTTTCAATTATTCGTCATGCTTAATATTTATGTCATTTTCCACTGTATTACTTACCCTTACTGAGCATTTGAGCTCACCCATTTCTTATGTTTTGTTTTCCTATGATATGAATAAGTTTTTTATGAGTGACCTATAGGCATAATCTAGGAGTATTGGATGTTTCTAATGAAATATATTTGTGTTGTATTTCTCTTCAAACTGTAAAGTTGAACTTATGTATGAATCTAGTTTACAATAATACTAAATTGATCGGTATTTCAAGAACTGATTTCTTTGTGATCATGCCAATGTTATGCAATAATGCACTAACTCTAGGTAACTAGGGTCTGTGTGTTACAACCTTGTTCCATAAAAACATCTATTTCTCCGTCTATTCATTTCACATCATCAATTTTTTTAAGTAGGGGGTTGTTCACCAATAGAATTTCTACCCCATCATCATCACTTTTACATTTCAGTTCATATCATGGAATCTATTTTATTTCTCCGTCATTTACCTTCCCTAATGAATCTTTATTAATAAATATAGTTAATCTCATAGTATATTCTTATCTATGGGGTAAGATTTTAATCTTCTAATTCTCTTTTTTCAAACTTAACCATTTATTTTGTTCTAATAGGTCTAGGTATCTTGGAGTAATCTTTCTGTTGTTTAAATTTATTCTATTTGGTAATCGATAGGTCCCCCCAAAATAATCCCTATTTTATTATTGTTATTATTAATTATGATATGAATGAATTCATATTGATACCATTTATCAAATTCTGAAAACTATCATGACTCTATTTGATCTTTATTTTTTATTTTGGAATGTTCATCTCCTCTGATAGAGTTTATTCTACTAAAAAATATCTCAAATGAGAGAAATTATTCTATTTTTTAACTCCATAATAAATCCTATCCATTTTAGGATCAACCATTCTATATTATTGGAATTTAGTATTTTTATGGATTTCAGTAGCAGAAACCATGACTCTAGCACTCCCCTTGGCTTGATAATGTTGGAAATAGCTGCAAGCCCAACCTGAAGCTAAGAAGATCTACCCATTCACTAGGTATTCTTATTGATGAAAACCCCATTCTATTTCATTTAAATAATAATTTCATAAATTATCCCATCTATATTCACATACATGATAGATTCCCATTACATCTCATATGGTATCTGATAGGAAGTATCTTTGAGAACTGAAATGGTACTAACACCCTTAACACTCTACACCTAAAATGGCCCCTAAGACTCCTCTTTATTATTTATTATGGTACTGGTTTTTGTTACTATATATCCAAGATGAAATATCCAAGAACCACTCACTTGGTGAATATGATACTTAGCACATAAATTCTCTCGAAGAGCAGGAGAGTGTCCAATGCCTGAGACTCCTTCCGGGTATCGGACCAAGTGATCCTTAGCGGTAGCATCATAAAGATGACAGATTCAGAAACACCTTCAGGGTGAATTCTCATTTTAGTTACAAAGAATATGGTTATAATACTAAGCTTCAAAATTTACCTCCTATTTGTGCTTGCACTACTTTTCACTTTTGATCTAAATGAAATTCATATGGGGATTCAAAACATTGACCTACACACAAATGTGTGGGGAGATGAGGTTCCCCAAGGATTTAATTATTCGATCCAAAATGAGAAAACACCCAACCATATTACTAATAAAATTAATAATTATAGGATTTTGAAATGGGAGAGGAAGTCCAGGGAGACTTACCCATATTTTTGATGAGGGTGAGTGACATTTCATTTGGAAATAAAAACACCATCTAAGAAGGTGAAATTTTATATATTTGAATAATAAAGGAGCACTTGAATGTGATGTAATTGTAATTAGATAATTAATAATATAATTGGTTGAAATATATTTTATATTTTATTTATATAAAAAGTCACAATTGGTGAATTTGTAATCAATAGATAAAGTATTATGATTTAAAAAATTATTTTTCTAAAAAATTGTAACAACTATTATAATCAGAGCAATATGTATCTTATTATTTTTCATAACGGATAACTAAATAACAATATGTAGACCATTTATTATTAATAACATAAAATTAAATTAGATTTTTTACTTGAATAATTAGATTATAAAATCAATATAAGACTTCTTATTCAACCTATTTTGTTTGGAAGACGTAGAGTGCATGTCCTCTCCTTCTAGTGAGAAAACCAAAGAACCCCTCTTGAAATTTTTGGTTAAATAAAGATATATATTATATATTCTGTTGTTTTGGATTTTTAATATCTTATACTAGAATTGTAGTTGCTGAAACACATCATAATATATGTGCTTCAATATCTTCTTCATGGAAAATCATGTTTACTCACTGATTCAGTTGATAATTTTGCATGATAAGTATTCCTTGTCAAAATATTTATTCATTTGATTTTATATATCAGTTTTTTTGTATTACTTAGATAATACACTATTTTATACAATATTATCGGTCTAATTAGATTAATCAACACATTAACATATTATTTGGTGTTTGTTTTTTCAATAATCTATTCATTATAGAAATCAAAATTCTGTTTTAATCATATAGACTAAAAATATGAAGATCTTGGGTTTCTTAAATCAATATAGATTATTGTTCTCCTTTTTTCAATCTTAGATTGAATCTTTTTTCTCACAAATAAGATCTTAATATAATTACCATTGTAGATTGTTACCACTATTACTGTTTTTATAAATCCACTTTCTAATATTCAATTCCGCATATGTTGCAACTCATAAATATATAAAATTATCCTTTAATTTTTATCATTAAAATAATTAAATAATAAACATTAATGATATATTTTCATCCTCTCTCCTTTATTTCTTTAATTTCATCATCATACATCCAAAATAGGAGATAATATTTTTTATAAAAAAAATATAATTGATAAATAAATTTTTAAACGCTAATAATCCAAACAGAATCAATTATTAAATATTTTTAAGTGATTTATACCTTAGGGTAAACACTCTATTATGATATCAATGAAAGACTGAATATTTTAATCATACGATCAACTATGTTATAATTATCATTTTAACCTTCATATACAAAATTATTAAAATAAGTCCAATAATTTTACAAACTTCTAGGACCAGATATATGGGTTTGTATATAACATGTGTTTTATATATTTATTTTGTTTATAAATGGTGTGGGTTAAAACTTATAAATAAAATATATATACTCCTAAAAATTAATTAGGTAGACTTAACCTTGAGACCTCCTCGAGACCCCTTAAAGGTGTAACCACTAGGCTATTAACACAGGGGATTTTTTATTTAATTTATATGTTTTTTAATTTTGTATTTCTATATGTATTTTAAAACACGTATTTTGTTAATAATTTTTTGTTTAATTTTATTCCCTTGGAAACATAATTCAATATATATATATATATTGTTTTTTTTAATCCATAATTAGGGATGGAAATGAGGTGGGTACCCATCCTTTTAGGGTTACTAGATATCAAACATAAATAAATAATTACTACCCAAACCCTAAACAAAACTCACTTAAAACCAATTATTTAGTAATCTAACCCTAATGGTCTGAGGTCACCTCTAGAAAAGCTCAGACGGGGGAGGTATCCTGGTTCAGGTTTGTTGGTGATTCTTTGATTGTGTGGCTTGTTCTCTTTGGCTTCTGGTTTGGATTTGTGTTGCTTGGTTATTGGTTTCCTATGGTTGTTTTCTTGGCGTCAACATCACATGAACTACCCTGAACTCGGTTCTTGATGTGTCCCCTCATCACTGTTCTCATGAGCCAATTTGATTCGGCATCTGGTGTGGGCTCTTACTTTGTTCAGATCTACCCGGTTTCAGCCCAGAGCGGCGCTTCTAGGGAAAGTCGGTTTGGTTTCCCTTTTCGGTGGAACTCCTCTGGTGTGCTTGTTGGGTCTTCCAGACCTAGGTGGCACTGACCTGACATCTCACATATTGGAGCTACTACCCCTTCGATTTTCTTGTTTATGTGGAGATGAAGTGTGGTTGTGGGTTCATTGCGGTGGGGATTTTTTTGGTGGTCAGGCGTCCAAGATGTGATCATATGTGGTTATTTGTTTTCTAATGGTGATTATGGGATGAAGTTGAACGGTTTTACGGTGTTTTATCTTGTTTGTACTTGACCACATGGAACAGGACCTAGAAGAGTTTTTAGAGCTGGCGTATCATCTTTGCAGAGTTGGACGAATTTGGATGTTTGAGAGGGTATGGCATCAGCCATCAAATCGGGCCTGTGCTTTGACACAGGACACTTGCTTGCCAAACAACCTTGCAATGGTGGAGAGCGTCATCAAGATCACATGCTAGGGAGGGGAAGTTTCATGTTTCTAGTATTATTTTTTATCTCTTTGACCTTTGAGTCATGGTTTGTCTTATATTGATGAAGTCTTTTGTTTTTTCCCCTTCTTCCCTTAAAAGGGGGTTTATCTATAATAAAAAATTAAAGGCCTTTCGGCCGTTGGATGGAGTAATCTAAACCTAATATGATTAGTTAAGTAATAATTTTTTAATATCCTAAAACTAATTAATTTGTACATATTTTATTTTAAATTTATATTTTTTTAATTCATGTTAGTGGTGGTGATGGAGTAGAGCAGTCTGAGGGGGGATGCGTCACAGGGTGGAATAACACGGGTGGTGCTCGATGGATAATGGTTCTATGGAAATGGAGTTTTGAGAGAAATAGGGAATGTCTGGGGTAATAAAACCATGTTTCATGCATTGAAACATTGATGTGGAATTGTTCCTGGTATACAGACACATACCCACATCGATCTTTCAAAGCGGGTTGTTGGGTTTATTACCCATTAACTACCCTGCCACTTTCAGCTAACCCCCCATCTGTTGTTACCTCACCCTACCTTCTTGAAACAGAAGGTCACTGATGAAAATATAATTACTTATACACATAAAAAATAATTAAACTACAAATAAAAAAGTGGGTCTGAGCATCTTATCACCTATACTCAAACCCTACATGATTAATCTGGTAGGCTATGTCACATACCAAACTTACATTCCTTTTAATTTTGTGTTTTTACCATGGGTTGTTTTTTCTGGGTTTATGGGAGTTTCTGAGGGGCTTGGAGAGGCTACAGTGCTGGAAATTGTAGATTGCAGTAGTTCACACTGTGAAAGATGATTTCACTCCATCAATCACTATTATGTTTCTCTATTAAATCATGTCTTAAGTTATTCACCATTATAGATGGAATAAATTTATTTAATTAAGGACAATTTCATTTCATGGTTATTCAAATCGAAATCCCATTCACACCATGAATGGTGATTCATGTTGTGAATGGGTTCAACCCAGTTATAATAGTGAGTCTTTACCACTTTTCCCCTACTCAAGATTAACCCTTTTGGGGGTCCTTATCTCCCACATTTTATACTTGTGACTACCAGAAATGTCTCATTTTTTCCACTCTTCCTTCATGGTATATCTTTTAGTTTCCTTTAAGTATTAGGGTTTTTTCTTCAAGGTAATATTTCTTTCTATATTCTCTTTTATGCTTCTATATTACTTAATTCTAAAATTAATGGTAGATAAATATGAGATCTAGAGTTATTAATAATTTGGGTATTTTTATTTCTTAGGTTTCATTTGGATTCCTCTTAGTCTTGTTAGGCTTCTTGGTTTGTGTCATGGTCGATCACCCCTGTGGATGTAGAAAGCAATGAGATTTGAGGTAGGTGTCCCAAAAATTTGTATTTAAAATTATATTTATATTTTTTTATTCTTTCATAATGGTATTTCAATGTCTTTAATATTACCACTGATATTCAGGTAGATCTATCAATGGATACTTATTTCCTTGAGTTATCAACTAATGATAAAAAAAGGATATTTTATGTAAATTGATCTTTAAATATTTTTTAAAGGTTCAATCCTTATTTTTTGAAATTAAAATGCATAGTTGGCTCTTTAATAGTTGTATATTTAAATTATATAAAATTTTTATTTTCAAAATTATAGGAAATTTTTTTTTATGACTTGGGTGTGTTTTTCCCTTTTGAGGATTATTTAAAAACTTGTATTTATCATAGTGATTAAATGATAATTATAAAGTTGGTTTTCAAAAGGTATTTTCATTAATTTTATTCTTAATAATAATCCCTAGTCCCAATTAGAACATTAAATGATTTATTATAAATGAAAATCCTTTAGAAAATCTATTTTATATGTGATGGAAATTACAAAACATAATAGTTGTTTGAATTTTATGTGATAAGTACCCCTTTGGAGGGAAGTTAAATTACTTTGTTATGCTTGGATAAAAGGGATGTTCCAATGTGGGTGTTTGTGTGTGAGAGTGAGATAAAAAATTATTTCTTTATTTGATTATATGGTATAATTATTACTTTGAAATTGTCACCACTTTTAATATGTAGTGGGAATACTTGGTTGGCTAGGTGTGAATTTTTGGTACATATGTGCACTAGTTCAGAATTATGATCTAACTAGTGTCCCTGGGTGGGGACATAGGTCAGCCTATGGGATGTTTCCACATGATTAGGCGAGGTAGGGTAAGATAGGGTGTTTTGGAAAGTTGATTGGTGTGTAGTTGTTTTCCATCACACAGACTTTACTTCATTGATCACCATGTTAAATCTATTCTAGATTATTCCCCTTTATTATCTTGTATTCCATGATGATGATATATTTTATAAATTATAGTTTCTTTCATTTTGTGGAAGTTTTTTTCATTTATTTCTAGGTTTTTATTAAAACTATTTTTAACTATGGATTAAGAATTATTTTGTTAAAGTAAAATAAATTGTGGTTTTTTTAGAAAGAATATCAGATTTGTGAAAGTGGGTTGGTTTTCAAAGAAAACTACTTTGATTATGTATTAAATAATAAAATCCATGAAACCTATTTTTTACCTATTTTTTAAAAATAGTATGAATTGGATTTACTTTTAAAGATTATGTTTTGGGTTGGTGGGTGGTTCCTAACTAGGTTGTTTAGCTCATGAATATATATTATATGTTAGTAGGAAACTTAGATGTAGTGGACATTCATGGATATCTTGGATTGGGTTAATGGAGGTGAAAGTTTATTTTATTCATTTTCACATTGATATTGGTTAGTGTTATGGTTACTTTTCCTTATTTTTAGTTATATCGGTCATTGGACTTGTATTCTGGGATCTTATATCTAGTTGGTTTATTTATTATTCTTAGAGTTGTTTATTTATTCTGTATTTTCTATTGTCTTACTATTTCTTATTTATTTTTGTTTCCTTTTATCAAGGGAAATCATTCCCAATGAATTCTTATTAATTCTTGGGTACTTGTCTCTAGATCATGGGGATCAGGAACGTCCTTCAGGCCTTGTAATGGGTTTCCTTGGGTGATCAGTTCATGTGTGACCTAGGTTTGTTTGTGAGAAATTGGTATCAAATGTATTTATTCTTGTTACTTGGGGAATTTTGGTTATCACGCAAAAAAATGTTATGTAGCAGTGGTTTTTTAATGATCTATTGGCGGTTTAAACCATCGCCTTTAGGTTTAGTGGTGGTTTTAAAAATCATGGTGTATTTCATGGTCTCTAGTAATTTAGCAGCGGTTATTATTATTTCTCGGTGGTTTTTTTAAGATTCATTTTTGTAGAATTTATAGGTGGTTTCCTATTTATTTACTGGTGGTTTTTTATTTTAAAAACTATATGCGGGAAATATATATAAAATAAAAGAAACTGTTGCGAAACATATTAGCAGTGATTACAGGTAACCGCTGTTAATTTTTTTTACTTAATTTATTTAGAAGCGGTTACATAAAACCACCACTAAATCAGATATCTTATTTAAATAATTTAATAAAAAAAATATAAATTTAAAAAAAATGACATATAACAAACTAAAACATAAATATATGATGAACCCATCATACATCCACAATCAAATACAAACATCTAGTCATCATAACCACAATCTAAATAAACCCATAAATTTTTCAATATGCATATACAATATTTCCAACAACAACCAAGTTCCAATATACATCTATTAAATGACCTCTACTGCATATGTCTGCCTCCACATCAGTTCATCAACTAAAACTGTCCACGTCATCTCATCAACTGTAAAAAAACATAAACATAAATTAAAACTGAAAAAAATAAATCAGAAGTATAGTATAATAATTGATAAAAAATTAACATACCACAGAAAATAATAACCATCATTACTACCTTCTGAAGAATGTCATGGATTAAAATAGTCAACCTCCTACCAACTTCCAGCAACTTCCACCTACAATGAAAATCAGAACATTTAAAAAAAGACACCGAATATATTCAGAATGTTTGACATAAAATTTGTTATTTTTTTAACAAAATTGAAGATTTTTTAATATAAAAAAATAATATATATTGAAAAAAAATTGAAAATAGAAACATGTCTATTTAAGATAAGATTCAACACTTGAAACTAAAAAGGTATAAGTAAACATTCTAATTTATTTTTCAAGTGATGTGTGGTGTTCTTGAAATTTATTTAATAAAAAAATCAATTATTTTGTTAGGTACACTATGCTAGATACTTTGAGAGGGGGTGAATTAGGGTATAAAATATTAGAATAATTTCCACTTTGATCTTGTTTCATTGTTAGACAAAAATCTCTTCTCTCTCCTTCCTGTTGTAGAGTATGAAGAAATCTTAAAACATCCAGATAACACTGTTATTTTACTTGGTTGACCCTCACTAGGCTACATCCAATGAGCATAAACCATCTATGTTCTGATGTACCAAATCCATATAAAGTGAATTGTTTTTTAAAAGTTTGAAGTTGAGTCACTGTCCCTCTTGGTTTACAACCAATCACAATTTGAAAGCTCAGTACTCTCTCAACTGAAGTGAACTCACTGCTTCTTCAGAAATCCACTCACAGTTTAAATAATTGTAGTTTATTTCATTATATCCAATGAATGCATATTTCATTGTATGTAGATTCTATTTTTATGTCCAAAATTCATCCATTTATGAATACCCCTTTTCCACTAAATACTGGACAATACCTTTTCACCTCTTTTTGCAAAGCACACTACCTTCACAAAGCTCCTTTTTTACAAAGCACAAACTGGCCTTCACGAAGCACCTTTCGCAAAGCACAAATTGGACTTCATGAATCTCCTTATTTTATTTTCACAAAGCTCATGGGCCTTCGTGAAGCACACCTCTTTCATGAAGAAAAAAATATCTTTCGTGAAGCTCACAAGTTTGGATTGGATTTTTAGGGACTTTGTGAAATCCTTGCTTTCGTGATGCTCAAAACATTCTGTTGGATTATACCCTTCACGAATAACTTTACATACCACCTTCATGAACTCCTCTGTGAACTCAGAGTAATAATTTTTTTTTATTATTTTCTCTTCTCCTTCATCTTCTTTTATGAAGGTGGTAGACTCATATTTATAGGCTCATCTCTTTACAAAGCTCCACCATCTCCAGTGCGTTTTCCAGATCCTTCTTTGAAGCGCACCTTCATTTTCAATGATCCATTGTAATTTTCCATTTGGGAAGCCCATTGTAATCACATATCACTCCATCCTTGTGGAGCCTATTGAAATCATGAAGCCTTCCTTTAACGACCATGGATAACTATTTTCTGGGAATCGCGAAGCTCATCACTTTTGCAAAGAGTTCTGCTAGAATTATTTTCTCCTCTGAAAAACACAACTCAAAAAGATCATATTAGAAAAATTTATTCTTTTTTCATATTTTTATGAGATATTCGAGTAAATCCACTTTTCGTGATAAAAACCAGACTCCAAATTTTGGACCCCAAAAATTTGGAAAACACTAGAAAATAGTGCCACATTGTATTTATTCTTTTTGTACCACCTCTAGTTATTCCCTTTGTCATGGTTATTTGTCAACATGGATTGTCAACAACTTCTCTAGGACTTGCAAATTCACCATGAAAACCTTCTTTTTCAACAAAAAAACCAACCCAAAAATGATGCAATGTTACCCTAAGGGATTTTTTCCCAAGATATTTAGATATCACATCATTTCCTATATTTTGAAAACAACTAAGCGGTGATTTTCCTAGGGTTTCACATGAATATAAGGTCATTTAAAATTATTTTGACCATTCCACACAAGTTTTAGTGTTTTAAAACACTAAAAACACGTTTACATCCATAACGAGCAAACCATCATTCTGAATGATGTGTCGTCTATTCCTAAATTTAAAAATTAAATCTATGGTGACTTTCCTCTAATTTTGGAATAATATTATGTCGTTTAGTAGGTTTTGACCTTTCCATGCATGTTTTAGTGTTTTAAAACATTAAAAATGTGTTTAAGGCCATAATATGAAAACCTTCATTCAGAATAAAGTTTTGTCAGTTCCTATTTTTCAAAATTAAATCTATCATCATTGGACCCTAATTTCAGGATAATATGATGTCATTTTATGGGTTTTGACCATTCCACAACATTTTAGTGTTTTAAAACACTAAAAAAGTCTTTACAGCCATAATAGAAAAATCATCATTTGGAATGACATGTTGTCAGTTACTACAATTCACAATTAAATATATGGTGGTTTTTCATTTATTTCAGGACAATATGATGTCGTTTGTCTGGTTTTAACCGTTCCATGAATGTTTTAGTGTTTTAAAACACTAAAAACATGTTTACGGCCATAATGGGAAAACCTTTATTCTAAATGACATGTCTTCGATTCCTAAATTTACAATTAAATGTACAGTTGTTGTCCCCTTATTTCAGGGAAATCTGATGTAATTTTCATGGATTTGACCCCCAACGCATGTTTTTAAAGGCTTTTATACCTTTAATAAGAATTTACCGAGTAATTTTGACTACACCACACGTCAGATTGACATGTTTTTTGTGCGTGCATGTCAAAAAAATAATCTAGGGTTTTCCATTAATTTCATGACAATCTAATGTTTTTTATGATTTTGACCGTTCCATGCACATTCTAGTGTTTTAAAACACTAAAAACAAGTTTATGAACATAACGGGAAAACCATTATTAGGAATGATGATCCATCGATTTATACAATTCACATTTAAATATATAGTCATTTACCCTTATTTCATTACAACCCAACACTGTTTTCTTGGTTTTGACTATTCCATGAACCTTTTAGTGTTTTAAAACACTAAAAATGAAATTAGGGCCACAATGGTAAAACCATCATTTAAAATGATGTGTCGTCCATTCCTATATTTAACAATTAAATATATAGTGGTTTTCCCCTTATTTCAGGATAATCCAACATCGTTTGGCTGTTTTTGACCATTCCATATACGTCTTAGTGTTTTAAAACACTAAAATGTGTTTACGGCCATAACAGGAAAACTGTCATTAGGAATGACATATCGTTAGTTCCTATATTTTACAATTAATTCTACAATCAATGAACACTAATTTTAAGGAAAATATGACATTGTTTTACCAGTTTTGACTATTCCATGTACGTTTTAGTTTTTTAAAACACTAAAAATGCATTTATTGCCTTAACAGGAAAATTTTCATTTAGAATGGCGTACCATCAGTTCCAACATTTTACAATTAAATCTATGGTGGTTGTACCCTGATTTCATGATAATATGATGTTGTTTGTCTAGTTTTGATCATTTCACACGTGTTTTAGTGTTTTAAAATACTAAAAACCTGTTTACAGTCATAATGGGAAAACCATCATTCATAATGAAATGTCTTTAGTTCCTATATTTCAAAATTAAATATATGGTCTTTGCCCTCATATTTCAGGTTTAACATCATTTTCTTAGTCCCCCCCCCCTGACACTTGTTTTTAAAGGCTTTTGTACCTTTCATAAGTGTTTATTAAGTAATTCTGACCACGCCGAATGTTGAATTGGTGTGTTGTATATGATTACATGTCAAAAAATAATAATCAGTGGTTTTCACCTAATTTTAGGACAATCCAACACCATTTTTCTATTTTTGACCATTCCATTAACATTTTAGTGTTTTAAAACACTAAAAACACATTTCCCACCATAAAAGGAAAACCATCATTCGGAAAGAAGATCCATTGATTCTTACATTTTATAATTAAATATAAGGTGGTTTACCCTAGTTTCATGATAATTTGGTATCTTTTCTCTGGTTTTGACCGTTCCACACATGTTTTAGTGTTTTAAAACACATAATAAAAATTACAGCCATAATGGGAAAACCATCATTTGGAATGATGTTCTGTCAGTTCTTACATAACACAATTAATTTTATAGTATTTTCCCATTATTGTAGGATAGTTCATAATTTTTTCATGGTTTTGACCATTCCATGCACATTTTAGTGTTTGAAAACACTAAAAATTCATTTATGGCCATAACGGAAAAACCGTCATTCAGAATGATATGTCATCAGTTCCTATAATTCATAATTAAATGTACTATGGTTTTCACTTTATTTTAAGACAATCCGACATCGTTTGTCTAGTTTTGACAATTCCACACATGTTTTAGTGTTTTAAAATACTAAAGATGCATTTATGGCCATAACGGGAAAATTGTCATATGAAATGAAGAGGCATTGGTTCCTACAATTCACAATAAAATATATGGTAGTTTTTTCACGATTTCAGGACATTATTTCATCGTTTGTCTAGTTTTTACCCTTCCATGCATATCTTTTCTTTTAAAACACTAAAAATGTGTTTATGGAGATAACAAGAAACCCATCCTTTGTAACGATGTTCCTACAGTTTCTATATTTCTAAATTAAATATATGTTCATTTTTCCATAATTTCATGAAAAACTAAAAAAAATTCTCTGTTATTAACCATTCTGTGCATGTTTTAATGTTTTAAAACATAACAAATGTGTTTATGGCCATAACTGGTTAACTGTCATTAGGAATGATGTTTCTTTAGTTCTTACATTTCATAATTAATTATACTATTGTTGTACCCTATTTTCAGGACAATATGACTTCATTTGTCTAGTTTTGACCATTTCATACTTGTTTTAATGTTCCAAAATAATAAAATTGGGTTTACGGGCATAATGGGAAAACCGTCATTCAAAATGACGTGTCGTCAGTTCCTAAATTTCACAATTAAATATAAGGTCTTTTAACCCAATTTTTGGTCAATATGACATCATTTGGATGGATTTTATCATTCTATTCATGTTTTAGTGCTTTAAAACACTAAAAATGTGTTTATAACCATAACAGGAAAACCGAAATTCAGAATGATGTGTAGTTGATTCCAACATTTCAAAATTAAATATAAAATATTTGTACCATGATTTCATGGAAATACGATGTCCTTTTCTTTATTTTTACCCCTAATTCATGTTTCTAAAACTTTGATATATTTTAAAATTTCTTATTAAGTCGTTCAGAGCACACCATGTATTGAATGGACATGTTGTTTGGTTGTAAATGTCACAAATAATTCAATGGTGGTTGTCCCATGATTTCATGTCAATATAGGATCGTTTTTTATTCTTTTTATTAGTAAACATGCATTTTAGTGTTTTAAAAAAACTAAAAATATATTTGTGGGAATCACAAGAAAACCATAACTTGGATTGATGTGGTGTTGATTCCTACATTTCACAAATCAATATGTTGTTGTTGTCCAATGATAAATTTTGTAATAATTAAATGTTTTTTAATTATAATTTTATAAATAATATATTATTAATAAAATTAATGATTTATCACTATTTCTAATATTAGTTTAATTAATTACTAAAATGTAGATTGGTTATTTTATATCATTTGGTGCTTGAATTTTATTTAACAAATAGAATTTTACATTAAAAACCACTATTTATTTCATGTAAAAAAATCATTTAGTAGTTATTTTTATAATTGACCAGTAGTTTTTATTATTTTTATTTTTTTGGTACTCAGCGGTGGGTTTTTATTCATTTGGTAACATTTTTTAAAAAAATAACATCAAAAATGCTAATATAACCATTACTAAATTATTTAGTGGTAGTTACTAGGAACCATCAGAAAATAGATAAAATAAATTTTTTTAGTGACAGTTATCAAAAATTGCAGGTATAATTATTATAGATTTTGTATGTGTTCTTTGAAAATGTGTGAATAATTTATTGAATTTAGAATTTACCCCATCAAGATGAGCTATAAGGATAGGAATTTATTTAGGGATCTCTATGATCATCTGCTGAAGTAAAAAAACTATATAATTTTCCATTTATGAACACCACGGATCCTATGTTAACCTATAACAATCGTTTTCTTTCACTTTTTCTTTTAATCTTGCAATTTTTATTTTTGATTCCTGATCAATGACACTACTAGAACCCCCACCGAGTGTAGCAGTAAAGGATGATGCCACCCTACCGAAGAAATCTTAAGTAGTAGGACCAGAACCCGTCCCTCATACACGTACGAGATGCTCCTTCCCCAAAATTATTCCAATTTTATCGTTCTGGGAAACCAATGTTGATTGTGAAGGTTTCGCATCCCAGACTTCTTGAATTTTAACTTGTTAATACAAAAAATAATAACAATGATTTTTTAAAATATCTGAACTTGATAATGTTATCTAATTAATAAATTTTTCATTAGTATTTATTGTTATTTAAAAACTATAAAAACATGATATTGATAATAATATTATAACAACAAACAACCCTTAAACCTAATTAATTTTGGCTGGTTAGATGTATCAAATGATGCCAAATTGACATTGTTTGATCCATGTAGCTGGCCCCATTTAATTGGGTTTAAGTATTTTTAGTATTTATAATATATTTTTTATTATTATTCTTTTATGGTAATGAAATAATATGAAATCATAATGAAAATTACTCACTCTAATGTCTTTTCTAGGGTCACTTATAAAATTACCATCTCATTTCCTATACACATTAAAACTTATCTTTTTTCAGGCAATAGAGTGACTTAATTTATTGGCCTTTATAAAAAAATCTAAACATGTTAGAAAAAACCTTGAGTTATTATAAAATGATATAAATAATATTGAATAAAATACAAATGAAAAATTTTCTTTTTCTAAAAAAACTTTGAGACCCTGTAATGTGAGGAATGAATTTCTTCTCATGATTCCTATAATAGTTTTTGATAATTCCTACAAAAAATAGCAACATTGTTAAAAATTATAATTTTATTATGTTTATGTTATTAAGATACTGTAAAATATTCAATTACCTCATGAGATGCATCTCTTGGTATATCGATAAAGTGCTTCCATTTCTCACAAGAAATGACTTTAGGAACTTTCCCTTACATTTTCCGTGATCACAGAGAAGTTTCATTAAACTCATGACATAATCTCCATTTAAAGTCTCTCTATTTCTTTCCCAAAATTTTCAAAGTATATGGGCATGAAACAGAGTCAAGGATATCAAAATGAAAAAACATCTAGAAATAAAGAACATAACACTTTATCATTATCTGAAAAAAAATTACACATGTCTTTTAAATTAGTTTTCATGGAATATTATATTAATATTACCTTTACTTGAGTATCTAGGACCTGATTTTTCCAAGTTGTAAAAATATTCCTCCAATATTTATAAATAATGGGAAAGCTCACTATCTTACAAGAAATATGCACAAGAATCTTCCCATATATTCCAGAACCATCACTAATAAGCACCTCGAACTCATCAAATGGAATGATAATATTGAAGTCCTTCAGGTCCCATACATCTGCCATGTAAATATTTGTATCCCTTTGTTTTGTAGTTCCTTGAAACATGCGTTTTAGTTTAAAGAATCACTATTTTCAGGTGGATTACATTGGATTTATTTATGAAACTAGAAACTTCCAACAGTGCTTTATCCAAAGGGGACCTACTTTCCAAAGGCAGGAGTTCGTTAAGTTTGAATTTTATGATACTTAAGAATGTGCATTGGTCGAGTGGATGGGAGGTCGGACTCATCACACCTTTTGGGGGGAATTATTATCTAATCCCAGACTCTCTTTATAATATTTGAGATATTTTAACGAATCCTTATTGATTCCCCAAGTATATCATAATTATCTCTTAGAATTTACAATCACTTATTAACCTGTGTAAAATTTGGAATCATCAATATGCATTCAAGGTTCTTCATCAATGGAAACATCTATATGTATTTGAGGTTTTTCATCAATGGTATCCACTAATATACCGAATAGAGATTCTTTTAATCATCATTGCGATGATAATGGTTTTAATCTACCTAGTGGGGCACCCTGGAATTTATTGTCATCCAGGAAGATGAAGGTTTGTTTTGATCTGGGGATTATGCCCATAAAATGGGCTATTTACGTATCCTTGTGAAAGGAATCAGAATCCTCATAGTTTGGTGTTGCTTGATAGGACACATCATACCTTTTTAGTTCATGTGATAAGGACCTCTAAGCGAAAGGTTTTTAGTCAAAACATAGTGTGGGAAATATGATGAAGCAACCCAAAGGAACTTTGGAAAGGATATAGGTTTCCAAGTATGATCAGACTCTATTAGGAATATGGCCCAAGGAGAATAGGGTTGACTTGAACTGTTAGGTTTGAACCTCAAGTAGGCTTCCAACGTATCCCATATTAATGGGAATCAAAGACCACATATTTTTATAAATCTCATAGGATAGTATAGTCCTCTAAGAGAGATGAGTTTGGTCTTACTTATTAAAAAGGATGCCTTGATGATTTTAGGATTGAATTTGGGTATTATTTCCTAAGGAGGATGCCCAAATTGGGGGAATTAGGTTTGGATTCCTAATGAGGATATCTAGTGAGCTTGGTCCTTGAAATAGATTCCTACGTATCCAGGTTTGAAAAGGAATTAGAGTTCTTGTAGTTCTTTACGGTGAGTGTTTGTGAACATGTTGTAACCATCACGTATCTCTAAGCCAACATGAGTTATGGTCAATGTGAGAAACAAGAGGATGTGAAATATTCAACAATGACACTTCACACTTTTCCTCTTCTATAGTTGGGAGAGGTCACATTGATCGGGAGAGGCTAAGAGACTTCTTTCTATTCGATTTACATTGGAAAAAAGGTCCAATTTAAGGAGGAAGGGATGAAGGTGAGAGGATTATACTAGGATGGCAGCCCTGAAATTGGTTTTGGTAGGAAATGGATACTTCTCCTTTTCTTGTGTGGAAAGGTAAGTCTGAATTTTACCTTCCCTACCAAAGACCTGAGGTTCTGGGTCCCCTCTTTGAGAAAGGGGAGGCTAGTACTGAACCCTCTTCCAAACCGAAAACTTCCCAACACTATTTCTTGGAGAAAGGTCCATGTGACTGTGGATATACAAACTCATAGACATTTCATGAATCCATAACCCATTACAAAACAAATGTTGGAAACCTCTGAATGTGGAAATACAAACCCAAATTGGAGACACACTGGTGTGCCTTTTCCAAAGGTTTGATAAGTCAGGAGGTTTTGGTGGAGGCTTCAACTTATTCCCTTTCAGATAAGGGAACCAAGAAAGGAGATACCCTTCCATGAATGGATTTTAAAAAGGTTACTTGAGTTGGTTTCGTAGGTACCTCATTAAAGTATGTTGTGTTGGTACCCCGCATTGATGTACTGTGTAGGTAAGGCACATAGGTATACCATGCAGGTATGGCGCACAGGTATGGCACGCAGTTATACCACGCAGGTATTACGCACAGGTATACTGTGCAGGTATAAATGATGAATGAAGAATGTGAAGACCTTCAAAAAATTCTTATACCATTTAATTTTCTCTTGTATCATGGTCTAGAGAGCTACCTGACATGATTTGAGGGATCTTGGTGAAAGAGATATGCAATAAGAGCTTTAGAGAGTCTTTCACTTTTTTTCAGTTCTGAAATGGGGAGCCCAAGGGATCTATTTATAGGTATGAATGGGGCTTGTCAAAGAGATGTTTCCCAGGAAGTTATTTCACATAGCTTCACCACATAGGTATTCCATGTAGGTGCACAAATAATCCTCTGGCATGGAGCTCCATCATGGAGGTCATTCTCCCAGGTTAGTCGTGTAGCTCCAGCACGAAGGTCAATTGTGCAGGTCAACCGTGTAGGCCTGTAAAGATTTTCAATCGCAAAGTTCTTTGGGAAAATTTTGATTTTATATTGTTCTCTTCAAACCTTGATTTGGGATCTAAAAGATCTGGAGTTCTCTTCATAATCCTTTGGGTTACTTTCTCAAGTGGTGTCAACAAAATCTCACCCTCAGGATTGGATCTGAAACGTACAAATAAGGTTGAGTCTTGAGGTGAAGGTTTACCACTTAGATTCTTCACAGAGGTATGGTGAAAAGAGGTTTCGCGCAGTCCGGATTCATAGGTCTTCAATTTCCTATAAATAAGTTCCCCTCTTCACAATTTTTTTCTTCATCTGTGCTTTCTCTGAAATTTTGTAGCTCTCGTTACGTAGCTCGTTTGCCCAACTCTTATTGCATTGTGCTCTCAAGTAATTTCCTTGAAATTTATTCAAGGTAAAATTATTTTAAGTGATGGAACTACGCCAAACAACTTCATAAAAGGATTTTCACTAGGACCCTTGGAGAAGGACCTATGCGACAAACCTCATCGAAGGACCTACGCGACATGCCTCGTCGAAGGACCTACGCGAACAGTGTCCTTTGCCAAATTTTTTATTTCCTATTTAAAATTTTGACCTAGAAGTTTGGTAATTCTTTTTCATGAAATAATGAATCATTTGATGACTAATACTGAAGAAGCTAAGGCTCACCAAAATAAAATTATGAAGATCGTTGGACCATACTATTATGATATTGTTGAGAGTACTCTTCTTGGGCTATAGAAGGGTCTAATTATGTACCAACGTGACTATGAACAAAGTCCTTATTTACCTTTGTATGGGAATAGGATTTTTGAAGATTCCCATGTTCCATCTGTTAAAAATTACTTTCCAAATAATTGGTTTCTTCAGTATTTCAACTGTAACTGTATCAATATTAGTGAAAGGGGGTTCCAGTACAAGAAGGAACTGTCCTTATTAGTTTTATCCTTCATCACAGTGGTTGCACTCCCGATATAAAGGATCATGTTGTAGATCCAATACCACACTATTTTGATTCCAATTTTTGGGCTTCTCAAATATATCAATCTAATGGTTGTAAAGGTGATTAGGACCTTCATTCTAGAGGGTGTGTAAACCTCGAGTGGATGTGGGCATTATGGGTACATCAGACTTTTGTGGAATTTAGAAAAGAGTTATCAAAAATTCATATCTACGAAGATGTTTGTATGGAGAAAACTTATATTTATAAAAATGAATTAATTCCTAAATTACTGAGTCTATGGAGTCTACAAATGAATTCCTTTCATTTTACATACGATGAATTTGGTATTAGTCCCTGGGATATTTACCAAATATCTAGAATTCCCATTCTTGGGGAAATGTATGATGAATTCATTCTGCCTACTACAACATGGGGTGATGCTTCTATAACACCACTACTATCTCATGAATTATTTAAGATAGTGAAGAATTTACCTAAAGACAAAAAAATATATCCATGCTAGAGTGTGGATGGAAGCCTTCTTAAAACCAACAACAGAGGAAGGTCCAACCCGTGGATGTCCTAATGTTTGTCCTTCTGTAGATAATTGAGGCCGTTCAGGCACATATTGGCCTATGTTGGAAAGAGGTGATTATAAGCACTGGGGCTATAAAGACCATCCTGATATAGATGCAAAAGTACGCTTAGCTACCTTCTTTTCTTTGTGGATAAGCATTTATTTGCTTCCAGCCCGTGAATCCGAAGGTGGTGTAAGATTAGGAACTTTCATAATTGTAGATAAATTGGTAGAAGGGAAGTTTATTTCGCTAGAAACCACTGTATTATCAATAATTTACCATCTCCTGCTACGTTTATACAATGGGAAGGCTCCATTTGGGATTTCAGGTCCATTACAAGTGTTGTGGGGCTGGATTGCAGCACGTTTTTCTTCATTATTAGTTTTGAATTCAGTCAGAGATCCCAATGGTTGATTCACCCCATTTTTACAAAAAAAATCTGGTATTAATCCTCTAAACATGAGACATGATGAGGTGATGAAGGTATTGAATGTATCAAGAGAATTCAACTTATTTCCTTTTAGTAACCCACCAATTGGAACATTTATTGATGATGGTGAAGAAAATAATTATGAGATGAGATCTAATATGATGGCATTCAGGGATGTCGTATTATCAACCAGAATTGATGGTGAAATTATTTGTGAGGCCTACGTCCCCTATTGATTTTCTCATCAGTTCAGGTGTCTTCAAAAATCAAATAATTTTCCACCCATGTATGTCATACATGAAAAACACCCAATGGTAGCATGACAATTATGGATTCTAATGGCTTTAGAGGTATCCAAATTGTCAATTACATTACCTATATCAAATTCATAGATCGGGTTGGAATATACGTATGCCAAATCTTGGGTTTCTTTATATCCTCAAGGGGCTTTGACAAAAGAAATATATTGAGTGGAGGCTACAATGACTTTTTCACATGGAAATCATGGTAAGAAGTCCAGGGCTAGAGATGATATAGAAGTTTCATAGGTTTTAGGGCCCTCAAAAAGTCTTTGTAGGAGGTATACCAAGAAGACCATGGCTAGAGAAGCAAACCCTCTAACGCCAAGTTGATCCAGTTGCCACCATCAAATAGAGATTCTAATTCCATCTATTGAACTTTCTGAAGAAAGGAGGCTTGAATAAGTTCCCCAATCAGAAGGTGTTGAATCTCATCCACAGTCAAACATACCAAGATTGAATTATGTGTGACCTTCATCCATTCATCATTGGGAGAGTGTAACCCATGATATTAGGGATGCATGGGCATTTATCCAGCACGTCATTCGAATACTAGATATTGGTGAAATCAAGGAACCTTTTGATAGCAATCTGAACAATAACTTGGCTAAAGTACAGATATATTGCAAAGCTGGAAGTTTTTATATATACAACTAAAGAAAAAATCCCAGCCCCTAAACGAGTATCTCATATGATGAACTTAGGAGTCCGTGAAGGGGAAATTATTGACTATGAGGAGGAGTGGGGTATTTATGTTAATACTGAGAATGTTTTCCCTTATTTTGTCTCAACTCTATTTTACCATTTATCATCATTAATGTTGATGAAAATTTATTTGTGCAGCTTGAATGTATAGAAGGATGCTCCGGACCAATTATCAAATCACATAAGTATGGTCCCATAGGCTCTCTTATTGATGCAAAAAATGATCCTCCCAGGTCGCTAGAACTTTATCCAGGATCAAGAATCAAATACTGGGGTAATGGAGACAGATAATCGTCAACCATTACCTCAAGTTTCTCCTCCTAAGAGGAGTGTTTCAATCTCTCCCCATGCTTTTGAACAAAAATGAAAGAGAGCAATAAGATTGATTCAAAGTGTTCACTGAAGGAGTAAGTATTTATATGATCCTTAGGGCATACAACTTTCTCAATACATTCAGGTAACCACGTTTTATCCTCTTGTAGGATCTATGTCTCTCTCCTCTCTCAAGGTATTAAGAGAAAATTCTTCAAGATCAGAAAAAAGAAGCCCTAGGGGAAAACCAGGTTCATGTTGACGAATATACAATTTTAGTAGATAAATCATCAAAATATTTAGCTATACCTGCTTATGGCTCTACTGAGAGAGAAGAAAGCCATGGTGAGATTAAATACATTCCTCAGTTTCTTTTTTCAAAGGATCCTGAAATAGTCAACACTGATATTCCTATTGCTTTAGAGGAAAGGAATAAAGATCCAGGGAAATCTAAGACAAATACTGATGTTTACCCAATCTAAGAAAGACCTGATTTTTCCATACCAATTAAAGAAGAAACAGAACAAAATGTCAATGGAGCCAATTTGGGCATCACCCAATGTTTGTTGTATACCTTAAATGGTGAGGATGCTGTAACATTTCAGGCTGTATACACTGAAATGATGGACACCCTTAATCCAAATATTGATATTTCAGGTTCCATCAAGTAGTTTAGGGATTTTCATGAGGAATTTGAAGGGCTTAAGTCCCTATTCTGGAACTTTATATACATAATTCATTCTTTAACATGATTCCTTACATCAAAGTTTACCTTATGCATCTTTATCTACAGAAAATGTTGAAAAGGATCTTCCGGAACAAGGTGTTCCACTTTATACTTTCATTGGGGTTAGAGAAATACCTACAAGGGATCCTTCATCAAGAGATGTTTCAGAGCCTCCAAATTTCATAACTGAGCAAATTCAAGGAAATGCCTCTTCTCAAGAAACATCTACTCAAAACACTGAGGCTGAGAATACAGGGAATGAATCCAATCAAGTAGCTGACTTATTATTGGGTAAATATAATCATCTGTTTGAATCATATTGGTTTCCCCCATTTGAAACTAATAGTGACCTTGATTTATCATTTAAGTTTATCAGTTCCTATATCAGAAGGTGAAGCTTCTACTATCCCAAGAGAATAGGAACAAGGAAATTATTTAAGAGACCTATTTCCATAGTACATTTTACCTCATGGTAGTGACTCAGATTCAGACTTAGAGAGGCAATATTCTCTTGTCATGGCATGTAAGAATACATGGCGGCATATCTAGAGAATAATTTCCAAAAATCCTTTAGATTAATTATTTTCCCATATTTCAAAACTCCTAGCATTATTTTTCGTATTGGGATTTGGTGGATTTAATTATCGGCCAGTCTATGATGCCATAAAAGAGACTATTCTCTAATGGGGGTAGGATCATAAGCTATGACAATATTTTTAAGAGGCTAAACAACTCATCAATATTGATTTCTTTCAAGTTGCAGTATTTTAGGTGAAGGAAAAACATAATAAGAAATCACTCGAAATTAGACAACAAATCAAAGAGACCAGGAAGGAGTTGTTATATCTTCAACAATAATTGGATGTTGTTCATAACAAGCTTGAGAAGTTGAATCATACATTGGGAGAAACCCAATGAGAGGTAATAACTACAATTTCTACGACTAAGGAAGTAATTCATTAGGATGAGGAGACTGGAGTTTCTCAAGTATCTCAACTTCAACAGGCAGCTAATAGAGCTTATGAAGCATTCCAACAAATGAAAAGTCATGTTGAGAGTTTATTCTAAAACATGATAGAGAGGCTCCATTTTGTAGATGTCCCTCTATTCTCATATGAATGAAATATATTTTGTTTTCGATCATATAAATCTTCATTCCTACTTTTCATGATTGCAATATGAAATGTAAATGATGATAGTTATTCTTTTATGTTAAAAAATCATTATTATAATAACAAGAATGAAGTGCTCAAAATTTTCTTATTAAGTCGAGGGACCTAAGGAGCATAATTTGATTGTTTCTAGGGTTATATGGATAACCCCACAAATTTTGTATCTTTTGACCTCTTTTTTATTGCTCAATATTACCTAAGTCATACAAAAAATGTATGTTTAGTGATCTAGGACTCGAATTTTGTTCAGAGTGCTCCTCACGGGTTCTCCATCTAATGAGTACCAAGTCTTTTGTTGTTTTCCAGTTTAGATTCATGCATGATGGACTATAAAAGGCTAATTTTTATGGTTGAATAGTTTTGAAAATAAACTTTGAATTAAATTCCAAACAAAAAATTGTGGATAATAATTAATTTAATATTATTTAAACATTTCCAAGGGTAATCTTGGGCCATTATTTTTTATAGATACCAAATTTAAAGCCTCTATCAACATAATGGGTGTCTTTTCCAGGAACAAAATTACCATTATTTGAAAAACCTGTTATGTGTTTTGTATTATATAGGGCCAACTGGGGCATATGCTGCCTAGCCAAATAGTAGAATATTTTGACTGATAGGCCTGTTATGTAGGAAACTTATGCAAGGCCGCCTAAGGGCACGTGTTGTATAGTCAAGTAAAATAATTCATTAGGAATTTAATGTTTTTCCATTGATAGATAGGGGGAATAAGATTTGGGTGACCCAAGACCACAATGGTTGGTTTTTTCAAGGAAATGAATTTTAATGATAAAAGAGATATTTTATACTGACATATATCATGTATTGGAAAACCATTTCAATACAAATTTTGTGTATGAGAAATGGCTAAAAAATTTATCAGAAAAGGGGAGATTTCTGATATCGTACTGTGTAGTTCTAAGTCATGTAGTAAGAACATTGATACTATGAAGTTTTAAGTCATGCAGTAAGTACATTGGTACTATGCAGTTTTAAGTCATGAAGTAAGGACATTGGTACTGTGCAGTTTTAAGTCATGGAGTGAGGAAAATGGTTGGCTTAAATTTAAGGTCTTTAGCTCTAACCAAAGGTATGAGAAAACTCTCCCAATTTCATGATAATTTGTTTAAAAACATACTATCATATTCAGTTATAGAAGGGAAAACTATAAACTATGATTTTGGAATTTTTGGAACTGAGGAATGATATGGGAAAAAAGCTAAAATCATTAGATGAAGTATTTTCTAAGAATGAAGTTACCATTACTAGAAAAACCCGTTATGGAGGCTGTATTATGCAGGGCCATTTGGGGCATATGTTGCATAGCCAAACAGTGGAATCTTTTGACTGAAAAGCATGTTATGTAGGAAACTTATGCAAGGTCTCCTAAGGGTACATGTTGCATAGTCAGACAAAATATCTCTCAGAAGTTTAACATTCTATTTTCTAAAAGTCGAAGAAAGTTTATGGAGATTTATATTTTCCAAAGCATAGAATTCGGTTTATGGAGAAAGGTACCTAAATATGGAAAGGGTATTTCCAATCAATATATCTAAAGAATCAGAGGAATATGACTTTTACGAAGGTCTGACCCAAATGTAAAAGATATGGTGTCTATAGTTTTAGGTCATACAACTGGGACCAGAAATTGAAACAATATATAACATGTGGGCAAGTGATTTCAAGGTTATTCCCTAGTGCATCGATCACATGGTGAAGGAAATGTGTAAACCATGGTCTTGAATATTTTCAAATTGTGAGAAATAAAATGGGACAAATATACTTGAATGACTGTTTTAAAATACATATTCTTGTATATTGTCATCAAAGATTAAAGGGGACAAAGATACTATAACTATGAATGAATTTACCATTACTTGACAAACCTGTTATGGGGGTTGTATTATGTAGATCCAACTAGGGGATATGTTTCATAGCCAAATAATGTCATCTTTTGTATAATAGTCCTATTATTTAGGCAACTTATACAAGGCCGCCTAAGGTCACATGCTTCATAATCAGGTGAAAGAGCTCTTGGGTATTAGAAATCCTGTCAGTAGAAACCGTCAGAAAGATTATGAGGATATGTAAATATTTATGATTAAGAGTGTGAAATGTGGATGAGGGTTTGTGTTCAATTTTTATGAGAAATATTTGAATCAATATTGACCATGAGTTTGATGTCATTTACATAGATCTGATTCATATGTAAAATGGAGAATTTCTTTGTTTACTTTGAATGAATATGGTGATTTGTAGTTTTAAGTCATGCAATGGGAACATTATACTATGCAGTTTTAAGTCATGCAGTGAGGAAATTATACTATGCAGTTTTAAGTCATGCAGTGAGGACATTATTAACCCCATAAGAAATTAAAACACTATATTTAAATAAATATTTTACCCAATTCCTAAGATCACGTGAGCTATGCTCGGTGTGAGAAACAAGTAAGAGTAAGGTTTTCTTTTATAATGCAAAGGTGATGCAAATGAAGAATATGGGTATTAGATTTCCATGATGTTTAGCGTCATGTGGTAAGGAAAAATATGAACCGATGTGAAAAGAAAGACATATTGTGACTGGATTAAGGGATAAAAACCCAAGTGTCACTATGTGTCTTTCCAGTGAATGAATCAAGTCATACTTAGTTCTTAAAACATTCCCTATGCAGATTTTATTCCTATACAAGAAATAAAGGGGGGGTTTATCACAGCTGGGCCCAACATTGGAGATTTAGGCATCTCTACATGTCTCAAAATAAATGAGAATCAGGACATATGTAGTTCTTTAAACAATCATTCATCACGCTAAGTTTGACATGGAGAATGGGTCTTTTAACACGTTCTGAGAGAATGGTAAATCTTTAAGACATAAAATAGTATAATGACCAAATCATATATCTTAAGGAAACACTTTGTACAGATCTGATTCATACATAGGAGAAGAAAATAAAATATGAAGATTTTTTATTGTGGTTGGGCCCAAAATTGGAGATTTAGGCATCTCTACGTATCTAATTGAAAATGAGGATCAAGGCATATTTAGTTCCTAAAACATGGTCTCTATACAGATCTGACTCTGATATAGGAAATAGAGGGACTCATGTACTACTAAGGAGTAGTGATGATGTCAATGACATTTTCTTATGAAAACTTCTAATGTCTCATAGATAAAATGTTAGTTGTACCAATGATTTCATGAAGCTTAATGTCATGTGACAAGGATGAAGCTACTATGCACTTTAACGTCATTATCATGGATGCTTATGGTTGTTATGAAGTTTAATATCTTGCAACTAGGACATGGGGGCTGTGCAGTTTTAAGTCTTGCAGTAAGGACATTGTATTGTGCAGTTTAAAGTCTTGTAGTGGGGATGAAGATGTATAATTACACTAAGTATTTCTTCAATAATCTCACATTGTTTTGAGTTATAATGAGATATCCATCCATTGAGACTAGCTCATAGGTTCCATTTGAATAGAACTTATGTGTGGAATAAGGTCCTTCCCATTTTGGTTCATGTTTTGGAGGTTTCTTTCCTGTTATCATTAGAGTCTTAAGGACCAATACCAATTCTTCTTGAAGGAATGAACGAATGAGAACTTTATTATTAAAATCTCATGTTATTCTGTTCTGATATACTTCTAAATGATGCAAAGTATGCAATATTTTCTCATCTAATTTGTTCAACTCATTGAACCATTTCTGAGACCTCTTATCTGTAGACAATTGATCACTGATTGATACTCTAGGTGAAGGAAATTATATTTCAAATGGAAAAACTGCTTCTGTTCCATATACTAATGAATAAGGAGTTGCTTGGGTAGCAGTATGGGTAGTTGACTGATAAGCCCATAAATCCTTCAAAAGTTTATCAGGCCATGACTTCTTATCTTTATCCACCATCTTCTGGAGGATATTTGATAGAGTCTTATTAAATGCCTATATCTATCCATTGGAAGCTGCATGAGAGCGAGATGAGTGGTTGGACTTTATATTATGTTCCTGATTTAACTTTTTTACTTCAACAGAACAAAAATTAGTTCCATTTTCCATCAAAATAGTATGAGGGATTCCAAATCTGGTGATGGTATTAGTTTTGAAAAAACTAACAATAATTTTGGCTCTAAATTCCTTGAGAGGTATTGCCTCCTCCCATTTAGAGAAGAAGTCAGTGGCAGTGATAATATACTTGAACTTCTTAGCTGTGGCTGGAGGATAAGGCCCTACTACATCCATTCCCCATGTAGAAAATGGAAAAGAGTATTTAACTATATATAGAAACTCTAGGGGTTGACGAATGAAGTTGGAATGCACTTGACATGGATGAAATTTTTTGTGAAATCTGTACAATCATGTGTCATTGAAATCCAAAAGTATCCGACCCTTCAGATCTGATCGAAGAGTATGTGCCCAAATTGATGGGCACCACAAGCTCCTGAATGTACTTCTTTAATGACATCTGTAGTCTATTCTCCGTCAATACATATGAAGAGAATTCCATCAAAGCCTCGCTTGTAAAAAATCTTTTGGTGGTTTGGACTATCATAAAGAGTAAAATTGGCCTCTGATCACCGGATCTGCTCCTCAACCCTATTTGGTTGAAGTATCTTATTTTGAAGATATTCCATGATGGATGTTCTCCATTCTATGGTATGACCATATGGTTTATAAATAGGGAAAATTTCATTAATTTCCTCCCTTCTGGTTTGAACAAAAGGTAAAACCACATGGTGATGGGTTATGCTGATAACTGTATTATCCTGATTTGGATCTTCCAAGGTTGTAGCTTCATTATCCAATGCATCTTATTAGGAATTTTGAGATCACGGGACATAAGAAAATTTCAGCTTTGAGGGAAATTCATCCATTAACACTTTTACATAATCACACAAATGGATTAACTCTTCTTTCCTAATAGAGTATTCCCCATTGATTTGTTTGATTACCATTTCTGAATCACCTTTTACCCTTAAATAATCAATTTTCACCTGAAGGTCCAATTCCAAACATGCAATCAGTGCTTGATACTCTGCTTTATTGTTGGTACCACCTTCTGATAATAGGAAAGAATAGTTCAATACTTCCTTTTCTGGGGAAATAAGTACAATTCCTAATCCAACCTTGTTGAGTTTAGGTTTTTCTAGTCTCTTACCTATTGAACAACTGGAAGCACCATCAAAATACATTTCCCATGTTTGGGAATTATCTTGAATAGAGAATACCTCTTCATCAAGAAGTTTGGTATTAAATGATGTATCTTCCACATATGGATGCTGAGCAAGGAAATCAGCAAGACCTTAGAATTTTTTTTTCTCTTGAGGTACAAACTGGATATCAAACTATTGAAAATAACCACCCACCATGCCAAACGCCCTGTAATCATAGGACGGCTAAGGATAAATTTGAGAGAGTTATTATGAGACACCAATTGGACCTCATGATGTTTTAGGTAGTGCCTTAATTTCTTAACTGTAAAGATTAATGCCAGGCAGCACTTCTCAATACTTGAATACCAAGTTTTTGCATCATACATAGTTCAACTGAGATAGTAAAGGTTCTTTTCATTCCCAGCATCATTATTTTGGGCGAGGAAGGCACCTAGTGATTTCTCTAAGGCTGTCACATAGAGATTAAGTGGTCTTCCTTCAATAGGTGGCATCAATACTGGTGTACGCAAGAGATATTTCTTGAGGGTATTAAATTCTTCTTGGTAATCTTCAGTCCATTGGTATGTAACTCCCTTCTTCATTAATCCGGTGAAGGGTAAACACTTACCTACCAAATTGGTGATAAAGTGCTGAATAAAGGACAAGTGTCCATAGAGTCCTCTTAATTCTTTTAAATTTTGAGTAGGTGACATACCATGGATTGATTTTTTTTCTCAAGATCAACTTCGATACCAGGATGGCGTAAAACAAAGCCAAGGAATTTTCCAGAGGTTACCCCAAAAGCACATTTCAAGGGGTTAATCTTCAAACTATGTTTCCAAAGTTTGTTGAATATGGTTTCCAAATCATCAAAATGATTGGAACATTGTCTAGATTTTACTACCAAATCATCTACATAACATTCAACAAATTTCCCTAATAAGGGTTTGAAGATACGGTGCATGGAACGTTGGTATGTTGCGCCTGCATTCTTTAATCCAACGGGCATTACCCGATAGCAAAACACACCTTGAGGGGATTTTAAGGATATAGATTCTTCATCCTATTAGGCCATTCATTTTTTATTATACCCAAAGTATCCATCCATGAAGGAAAGAGCGTCATAGCCAGTTGTTGCATCAATTAGATGTTTTGTAATCAGGACTGGAAAATCATCTTTAAGACAATGTCGGTTAAGATCTCTGAAATCAATGTAGACTCTAATTTTCCCATTCTTATTTTTCACTGGGAAAATATTTTCCAACCATTTGGGATGCTGACCTTCTCTGATGAAGTTATCCTTTATAATCTTATCAACTTCAGCTTCAATTTTAGAGTCATGAGTTGAGTGTGTCTTTCTTGCAGCTTGCTTGAATCCACAATGTTCATCTGGAAAACCCAAATGATGGGTGGATATATCATGATTAAGACCTTGAATTTTTGTATCATTCCAAGAAAATATATCTCAATGTTTCTTTAGAAAGAAGTAAACACCTCTTGCTCTTCAGAGGTCATGGACACACTAATTAGAGTGGGGCGTGGGTCTTCTTCTATACCCAGATTTATTTCTCTAAGTTCATCCACAATGGTAGAGACACCTTTTTCAAATGCTGGAGGAGCATACCTGAGATTTTCCTATTATTATTCATTATGTGTTACCTCTTCTGTTTCCATTTTCATGGTAAATGAGAAGTAAAAACTACCAGAGTTAAGGGAGGTGTCAGTATTTGAACATTTCGAGGAAGAGGCCACCATATCTGACCCTATTGAGGACGAAGGGTGTTCATGTGGTAATAAAGAGTGATTGATGGATTGAGAATCAATATATTTGTCTTCCCCTAGAATTGTTACAATTTATTCTACTCTGATTGATGAAGTATAGTCTTTTTGAAGTTCAGCAGATGAAATGAAAACATCTCCATTTGGGATTCCATCATTTCTTGGTGTATCAATAATTTATCTAATGTTTTCAGGCTCAATTACCGCAATTTCAATTTTGGAAATTACTGAATAAGTGCATAGATTTGGTTTACCCTTTCAATTTGATTTATGGGTAGAACATAATTTGTACTCAAATGCATGAATGGATTTGCTGGAATCTTTTTCAGTCCATTTGGAGCATTAACTCTGGTTATTTCTTTCATCATGGGCTTTATTCCTTTTGTGTGATAAAACTTTGCCTCAATGTATTGAGATTCACATGTTCTGAATGGATCCTTGTCACCATACAATGTTCCAATTTTACCATTGAAATAGTATTTCAGACATTGGTGGTATGATGAAGGTATGGATACATGTTGATGGAACCAAGGCCTTCCAAGCAGAATATTAAAGGCTATGTCCTGACCAACAACCATGAAATCTGAATTAGACACAAGATATCTAAACAGAGTTCTGAGTGTAATTTTTCCCAGAGGTTTTTGTTAATTATTTTCATATCCTTTCAACATTAAAGTCAAATGAGATAATTCAGATTCAGTCAGGTGTAATTGATGAAGTGTATGA
This sequence comes from Viscum album, assembly GCA_963277665.1. Lineage (NCBI taxonomy): Eukaryota > Viridiplantae > Streptophyta > Magnoliopsida > Santalales > Viscaceae > Viscum > Viscum album. The sequence goes on from OY728126.1 coordinate 1,012,339,702, forward strand.
ATGGGAATGAGGTTGACCTTGGAGCCATTATCAATGAAGGCTCATCAGATATATATGTAATTGACCTTTCCATACAGATACAAAAGTCTGATATGCCCATGTACCACATGGTCTTCATCTTAATCTGTAAAAGATATGACTGTGTGACATTCTGTAGGATCATTCTCTATACAGTAAATCTCAGCAACATCAACTTCAGTTTCAAACTCTTGAGGACTTGACAAATCCTCAATGAGTGTCTCTATAAGATAATTTGATAGATTTAATGCATTTATAATTGAAAACTTGGCCATTACTTGGGAAAATTGTTTCAAGATGTCATAATTTTGGTCCAAAGGTATATGTTTCCCATCATGGAGATGCGGTTTTTCAGGTGCTTTGGAAGTTGATGCTTCTATTGTAGATTTACTTTGTGTTGGAGCATAAGCTGGAAATACTACTGACTTTGGTAAATTATATTGAAGAAGTCTATTCATTTTATGAGAATAATCTGGCATGGATTCTAATCGGTCTTCCAAAATAATTATGCCAGAACCGAGCCAATATTTCATAGAAGAAACTCTTTGTTCCTATTGATCCCATTGAAGGGCTCTTCCATGAGTTTCTACCGCATATATGATTCAAGAAAGTGTAGAATTAAAATGGTAGTTTTTTGGAATTCCCATGTCTTCCCCTATATCCTGGACCTTGGCCCCTTCCTCTGATTCCCCAATTAGGCAAAAGGAATTTTGGATCACTATAATCAAAATCACTATTGAAATAAGGATTTGTTAAATGGATAACATTAACAGAACCAAAGATTAATTCTTCATCTAACAAAGATTCTTATTAGCTGGTTAGTTCGGGTTGCACCATTTGGTGGGGTGGTGCCTGTGATTTTGAAACAAATGGCATAAAATCTTCCAGGTTTAAGGAAAACTTTGGCCTTGACACAAGCTCATCTTCATCTGACTGCTATTTGTCTTTATTATCACTTTTCTTCTTTGAGGAATGTCCTTTCGATGAGGATGGTTTTGATGTGGTAGGAGTGGTAGAAGAAAAAATTATTTATTTCAACTATGTTCTTAAAATAGCATGAGTCCGGTTAATAATTTTACTGATCATCCAATCATCATATTTTTGTACACTTTTACTTTAAACCTCTTTCCATTCTCCCACTTCCTCTGAATTGGTAGCAGTAACACATGTTACATGAGTTGATGAACTTTTCAACTTCACTTGTCCAGATTCTACCATATTTTTTATAAGGCCTTTGAAAACAAATCACTTCTAAATGGGGTGTCCCAACATCTGATTAAAGGGACAATAATTCAGATGATTTTCATCTCCATCTTTATTTGGCTTCTTCGGCCTTGGCAATTGAACCAAAAAATTTTCTAAGGCTGAGATGAATTAGATAGGAACTTTCACATTCATGAAAGAATAAACTTTATTCTTTAATTCCTCAAACTATTTCCACCTTTGATCTATTTGATAATCTTGACGAGGTAGTCATTTCTGTTGATACTCAGGAGGTGGAGCCCTCCGGTATGATGAAGGTCTTCAAGTAGAAGTCGATACAGGTGCCTGTTTGAGTGTGATTGTAGAAGCATATTCCTTTCCTATTCTCCTTCCTGGAAATGATGGAATCACATGAGTTTTATCCTTATATTTTATAATGGAGTCTTCTATCTACTGAGTGATTGATGTAAGGTCTCAAAACCCTCTTGTATATTTCACAGGGATCAATGGTGTGCGTAATTCATCACGTAGATTTTCCACACAGATTTCCATCAACTCTTCTTTAGGGAGTGCTAAACTTAAATAATATTTTAATCATTTCCATCAAGTAATGAAATCTGAAACCCTTTCAATCTCCAATTTTTTTCAATTGGTAAGATCAAAAATGGTCGTCTTTGGTAGTGTTGAGCTAAATTAAAGTAGGAATTTCTAATGGAGATCTTCCCACCCAGTAATTGATCAATATTGCAAACTCGTATACCAAATAAAATACGGCCCTTGTAATGACTGTAAAAAAACAACTAAGATTAACTACTTCTTATTGTTGAGAAGTTCCCATCATAAGATCACAATGAGAAAAAAAATGTGTTAAGTGTTCTTCCAGATCTCCCGAACCTTTATAGATTGGGAATGTGGTATTCACAAAATTTAGTGAGGGAGGAATTGCATCCACCCATTTAGGGTAAGCTCTATTTTCTGTCCGAACTGACGCACATCGTTTCTCCATAGATTCCAATCTAGTTATTAATGCCTCAATTGTGTTCATAATCATTTGGGGAACATCCTAATGAGCTGGAACCTATGTAGGTATAGCAACTGGAGCTTGAGCTGCTGCAACAATCGGTAAGACCACTGATGGTGGTGATGATATCTTCCTTGGATAACCCACAGGAATAGGTCTGTCAAGATGTATATGATCCTTCCCTGATTGTGTACTCAATGGATGGAATTTATTATCTACATCTATAGTTACTAAAAATCCCCTTTGCTGAGGAGCTCCTACAGGATTTTCAAGTTGAGGACTTGCATAGGGAGTATGTATAGCAGAAATGCTGTTTTGAAGTAACTCTGTATTGAGTCTTTTAAACTCATTCATTTCATCTTCTTACTATGAAAATATCTCTTCAATTGAAAGAGATTTACCTTCTCCAGTGGAAAAGTGAGATACAATCTGACTTTTTTCTCTCCCCCTGTTTGATACCTTTCGGAGAGGGGGAGTTGGTTATTTGAAATACCTAAATTCTGGGTAAGCCTATGATTTCAGGTATGAACACCTTATTTATTTGCCTCGGTGTGTACCGTATTATAGACATAAACTTCATCTTCTTATTCCCCTGAACGTGACTTATTTTTTGGAGGATCTTTTCTAGTGGTGTTAAAAACATTATCTGACGCATAATACATTGATGGCATTCTGTTAGAATTTTTGCTAGATCGTCTCCCTTTTTGTCTTTCATGATACTACATTATCCTATATGAAGAATTACCTGGAACTGTTTGGTAGAGAGTAACATGAAGGGAGTCATTGGATAGTTCAGTTGTACGCTTTCCCTATGGCTTCTTCCCTAATTGGGAGAAAAATGACTTCTGTTGAAGAGGGGATTATAAATGTGAAAAAAAAACATCCTTGCAGGCTAGGGTTGATCCTATTCTTATTATTAAAATATTTGAACATTGTTTAATGAATTTGAAGGTTTAATTAAATGATCCCCCAGCCTGGCGAGCTGAGGTGATTCTTGAATTGCTATAGCCAAAATTCCTATAACTGCTCTTCTAATATTGTAGATTTTGGTTTGTACATTAGCTGGGTGCAACATCTGACAATTACTTAAATAACCTATTTCAGAAGAATGTTGTGATATTTTAGAAATTTTCATCCTCTAACACCTGAAATCCTCTAAACGGGACACCTGCTCAAGATTCTCAAAGGCTTGATGTAAAATTAGCTCAACAACTTCTTTTATTTGGGCCTGATTCTGATGAGAACTGGTTGAGGCCAGTTCTTGAGCGTACATTTGATTACATAAAAAACCTATTGATTGTGGTCGATTGTGGGAAATAACATTGCATGAAACCACTTTTGGAGGACTTTACTACATTGGAGTGTAGTGAAATGTAATGATCTGTATGCACCCCATCCTATGATGTGAACACTAGATGGGGAATCAAGATATTAATTGGCGTAGCCTCTTTAGAGCATTAAGACATGCACACTGAAGGGTTTTTTATTGTTTTTCAACCCTTAGATGTTGGGAAACTAAAAGAGATTCCAAATCAATTTGGCATTGTAACCCTTCTATTACGTTTACATGATTTTGATATTCATTATATGGTAAGACTTAAGTTTTCAAATGATGAAGAGTTTTCCATAATTTGAGACGAATGTTAGGAATGCAATCTTATATTATCAATTCTAGAATATCATTCTGATAATTTTCTAAAGGACATAACATGAATGGTATTTCTCCTTTAGCTAATTATTTCCTCATGTTTACCACATCTTCATCATTTTTCACATGAGGTTTCTCCACTTGATCTGACCAGATTGGATGCTCTATATTAGAAGATAAATTACCTAAAGGATGTTTGGAGAATTAATGTTCCCTTAATATGTATTCTAGTTGAGAAATTCTTTTACCCATCAATGATAAGGCATCAGACATGACTAGCCTTATATTTTCAAGTTCCTCAAGATAGGAGGGATTTCTCATCTCTACATTTTCAATTATGGAATTTTCTTGACAATGTGAAATACTACTATGGAGAGGACTTTCATAGAGAATTCCATCATGGGGGGATCACCATGATGGATTACAGCAAGGGATAAATCTTCTTGCTCCTTGGTCTTCTGGCCACACGGAGGGTTTTTGTGGCTCTCATCTAGAGATAAACACTCTGGATTGACCTAATTTTCATGAAGAAATTCATCATGATGAAGTTTCCGATGAGAAACTTCATAATTACAACAACCACTACTAAAATTTGGTAATTAGAGGATAGGATCTTGAGCTGCAATAGATAAATTCCAGAGGGCCTCAAGAATTCTAGAATTAAGAGGAGATAAATCACAGATTTACTCTTGATTTACCAATGGTGTTTGTAAGGACTTATTTTTAGATGTTCTCTTATACTTAGTTGGGGCCACCTATTGGGAGAAGTGTTTATAATGGGTAGGTTTGTGTTCCTTCCTTAGAGTAGTTACTAGAACAGTCCGATTAACTCCAATTGGAAGGGGTGTATGTTTCTGATCCTGCAGTCCATATGATATAGGGGAATATGCCCCATGACCCTTCGAGACTAGAATAGAGGCATATATCTGCTCTGGGATGGCATGCCGATGTGTCATCCCATGTGTGGGGACAGATTTATATGTATGTTCATCTGATTCTATTGAAGTAGTTATTAAAATATCCTGGCATGCTTCTAGAATGTGGGTAGGGATATGTGTATGCCCTTTCACCATTGTTAAGATGTGTTTGGTGAATTTAGCAGCCAGAACAGGAATATACATCCATTCCATATCTGAATTAGGTGTATGTGTCTGCTCTTGTCCTCCTTTTTCTGTCAATGGATATTGACAGTACTCACGCATGGGGGTAGAGAATTGGGTCTACCCCAAATTTTTCATCGAAGATTTTCAACTAACTTCTCTGGGTGATACCAAACAAGACTATTGGCATGCTTGATGAACATTGGGAGGTGTATGTGCATGCTGGATATTTTCTGTCAAGTATGGTTGATGGACTTCCTTTAATACTAACAGATGAGACTAATGACAGAATTGGTGATTCTAAAAAGGTGTATGTTTCTATTTAATAGTTTCCACCATATTAGATTTGCGGGACTCTTTAAATGTATTTAGACGAGCCTGCTGACTGGATGATAACATGTGTGCAGGTGTATGTTCTTGTTCATGATACTCCACTAGGTTTATCTAGTGGGATTGGTAGGTTGCTGTCAGAAGAGCCTGTTGAGCAGAAAAATTATGAAGGACAGGTGTATGTGACCGTTCGTTGTTTTCTATCAAGTTTGGTCGATGGACTTCTCCAGAAGAGGAAGATGTGAGAACATGTTGCCTATTGACCAGACGTTGTCCCTAGAGATTCATCTTTCATGCCCAAGTCTGAGGGACCTAGGCTGAATGTCCAGAGGTAACACCCCCATCATGTTGGAGGTGTACTACCGCGTGATTCTGGTGGTGATTTCTAGTGGGATTCCTCAAGAAGGACTCTTGAATTATTAAATTGAGGCTTGGAGTAACCTATTGATCCACCTTCCTATTGTGCGGGAGGGACTAGTTGTTGTGTTCTGAGGATAAGGACTCGAAACAGTTGGAGACAGTGGTTGGAACCATCTGCTTCTTGATCATTGATTGTTGTTGGCCAGATGATCGAGGACTATTGTTGACCTAGAGGGCCTGTTGAGCATCCTCTAAAGTCGGGATTGTATTGTGACGGTGATATTATTTTACCAACACATTAGAGACACAACATTGAAGATGCTGGGTTGGTGATGACATCCTTCCTATGGATGAAGATCCAGCTTGAGCAGCGGTCAGGAAGTGCACAGATGTTTTCATGGAGAAATCCATTCTTTGGATTGAAGGGAGTTCTGTGGAAAACTGAGTACAACAACAAGATATATTAAAACAACAACTTTTTAGATAGATAAATATGTGATTAATTCCTTTTTTTTTGGACTTCCTTTATCAATTTATAGGGGCCTAATAGGTGGGTAACATTATTAACTTGGTTAAACATTCACATCGAGTTCACCATTTTTGTTTTGTAGTTCCTTCAAACATGTGTTCTAGTCTAAATAATCACCATTTCTAGGAAGATTCATTGGATTTATTTATGGAACTGAAAACTTCTAATAGTTCTTTATCCAAAGGGGACCTACTTTTTAAAGGCAGGCATTCATTAAGTTTGAATTTTATGATACTTAAGAACATGAATTGGTCGAGAGGATGGGAGGTCGGACTCATAACACCCTTTTGTGGGGGATTATTGTCTTCTCTAGGACTCTCTTTGTAATATTTAAGATATTTTCATGAATCCATATTAATTCACCAAGTATATCACGAGTATCCTTAGAATTTACAATCACTTATTAACATGTGTAAAATTTAGAATCATCAGTATGAATTCAAGGTTCTTAATCAATTGAAACACCTATAAGTATTTGAGGTTTTCCACCAATGGTATCCTCTAATATACTGATTAGAGATTCTTTAAATCATCATTATGATGATACTGGTTTTTAAGCCACTGAGTGGGGAGCTCTGGATTTTATTTTCATCCAGGGAGACGAAGGTTTGTTTTGATCTTGGGATCATGCCCGTAAAATGGGTAACCTATGTATCCTTGTGAAAGGAATCAGAATCCTCATATTTTGGTGTCACTTAATAGGACACATCATACCTTTTTAGGTCATGTGATAAGGACCTCTAAGCGAAATGTTCTTAGTCAAAACTTAGTGTGGGAATTATGTTGAATCATCCCAAAGGAACTTTGGAAAGGATATAGGTTTCCAAGTAGGATCAGACCCTATTGGTAATATGGCCTAAGGATAACATGGTAGATTTGAATTTTTAGGTTTGAACCTCAAGGAGGCTTCTTATGTATCCCATATTAATGGGAATCAAATCCCACATAGTTTGATAAATTTCATAGAAGAGTATAGTCCTATGAGATAGATGAGTTTGGGATTACTTCCTAAAAAGGATGCCTTGATGATTTGAGGATTGAATTTGGGGCTTATTTCCTAATGAGGATGCCCAAATTGGGGTAATTAGGGTTGGATTCTTGAGGAGTATATCCAGTGAGCTCGGGCCCTAAAATAGCTTCTTATGTATCCTGGTTTGAATAGGAATCAGAGTTATCGTAGTTCCTTACAGTGAGTTTTTGTGCACATGTTGTAACCATCACGTATCTCTAAGCCAACATGAGTTATGCTCCGTGTGAGAAACAAGAGGATGTGAAAGATTCCACAATAAAACATCATACTTTTACTCCTCCACTGATGGAAGAGGGTGTGTTGAATGTGGAAGAGGGTGAGGTGATAAGCCTTCCCTCTCTTCTATTTACATTGGACAAGGATCTCATATAAGGAGGAAGGGATGAAGATGAGGGGCTTATACCGGGATGGCTGCCCTGAAATTGGTTCTGGTAGGAAATGGATACTTCTCCTTTTCTTCTGTGGAAAACTATGTGTGAACTGTACCTTCCCTACCAGAAACATGAGGTTCTGGGTCACCTCTTTGAGAAAGGAGAGGCCAAGACCTAACCCTCCTCAAAACCGGGAACTTCCCAACACTATTTCTGGGAGAAAGGTCCATGTAACTACAGATATAAAAACTTGTAGACATTTCATGAATCATAACCCCATTATGAAAAAAATTTGTGAAACCTTGGACTGCGGAAATACAAACCCAAATTGGAGACACACTGATGTGCCTTTTCCAAATGTTTGATAAGTCGAGAGGTTTTGGTGGGTGCTTCAACTTAGTCCCTTTCAGATAAGGGAACCAAGGAAGGAGATACATTTCCATGAATGGATTTTAAAAAGGGTACTTGAGTTGGTCATGTAGGTAACTCGTGAAAGTATACAGCGTAGGTACCCCGCTTTGTTGTACTCCGCAAGTATAGCGCGTAGCTATACTGCGCAGGTTTGGGGTGTAGGTATGGCACACAGGTATACCTCACTGGTATGGCACGTAGGTATTCCATTTAGGTATAAATGATGACTGAATAATGTGAATACCTTAAAAACATACTTATCCCATTTAATTATCTCTTCTCTCATGATCAAGAGAGCTACCTGAGAAAATTTGAGGGATCTAGGTGAAAGTGATACGCAATGGGAGCTTCAGAGAGTCTTTCACTTTTTTCTATCCTGAAATAGGGATCCCAAGGGATCTATTTATAGGAACTTATGGTCCTGGTCAAAGAGATATTTCCCACACAGGTATTTTTCATAGCTTCACTATGTAGGTATTTTGCGTAGGTGCACAAATAATCCTTCAGCACGGAGCTCCTTCACAGAAGTCAGTCACGCAGGTCAGTCGCGCAGCTCTGCCGTGTAGGTCAGTCGCACAGGTCAGCTGCATAGGCCTATAAATCTCGTCCATCACAAAGCTCTTTTTGAAAATTTTTATATTCCGTTTTACTCTACGAACCTTTCTTTGGGATCTGAAAGATCTGGAGTTATCTTTATAGTTATTTGGGTTACTTTCTCAAGTAGTGTCAACACCCTTATATGGTAGTCTTTATCTATTTTAAAAATTCATTAAACAAAAAATAAAATATAAAGTTTTTTTGAAAAATTACATACATACCAGTAATGATAACTCTCCAATATCTCCTAGATGGAGGGGTGAAAAACTGGTTCATCACCATAGGTGAATCAGGTGGTGAGCTACCAATGGAATCTGGGGAAACAGCTAGCTCGCTAGTAGTCTTCAGTACAACAGAATTACTACCATCCACAGAAGATGACTATAGTGGTGGTGTACTATGAGATGTTGATCGGGTAGGATCCCAAAATTTTCTTATTCTCGGAATTCTAGCATTTTGAATGATTAAGGACTGTATTGTTCCAAATTTATGTCATAGAAAATTGATTGAAATGATGGGAAAAGTTTTTGTTCAAAAGATGAATGTTTTTTATAAACCTTTTTAATGGAGTTTTGGATGGATTCTCATATAATTGTAAATAATAATAAAGCAACTTTAAAGGAATTTATTGGTTTTTTGAAAATGATAAATATTCAATAAAATGGGTGAATCATATAGTATGAATCACCATTATATTTTAATATATTATTTGAATATTTTATATATCAAACACAACATTATAATGATAACTAAATCCTATAGTATTTACCACATTCCTATATCATATCATACAGTAGATCTATGATATAATTTATGTAATATAATGTTTCTATTCATATTTTTATATTGGTTATTATTCCAATATTAATAATTATAATGATTCATATAATCATTGATAATAAATATATAATCATAATAATGTTCATAAATTATTATATAAAAACATCCATAAATTTTGGTAGCTATAAATTAGATGTATCTCTCAAGAAATGTTATTTAATGAAGTAATGAAAAATAAATAATGTGATCCATATATGTTTTTAGCTACTAAACCTGTCTGATGAAATTAGAATGAAACCCGTATCACTGGTTCCACTCTTAGACTAATGGTGTGATGTGTGTTCTATCCCAATACCACCTAAAGTAGGATAGAGGATGAGGAATAGCACCAGGAAGGAAAAAATATATAATCAGCCTTAATCTATAGAAACATATAGCCAATAAGAAACAAAAATAAATAGTACATGTTCAACCAACACCATCAATATATAGGTAACCAATTATATAACAAATTTATGCATGAAAAAATAATTATTGAATACAATGACACATATACAACCAACCAAGGGAAATAGATATGCTTAATAAAACCTTACAAGATATAATAGACCCTATAAATTCAACGATACCACTTTAGTACAAATTTTCCATTGAGTAGGGGAAACAAGTTGAGGTGAGGGAGGTCGAATGGGGATTCTTCTTGTAATCAGTGAGCCGGTTAGAGAGGAGGTTGGAGGGGGGAGGGTTGCGGGGGTCTAAGTCAGAGGGGGGTTTCAGGGTTCATAGGTCTGAGTTCATCGTTAGGGAGATGATAGTAGGAGCGGTGGGGAAAAGGGGGATCGTGGGATCAGGGTCACCACCGAGGAGAGGAGAAAAGTAGGGGTGGGGGAAAGGGGATCATAGGCTCGGGGTCACCATCAGGGAGATGAGAGGAGGTCATGGGATGTGGGGGGAGTACAAAGTCACACAGAGGGAGCCAGGGAGGGGGAGGGATTATGGTATTTTTTAACATTTAGTGGTGGTTTAATTGAAACTTTTTCTAATGGAAAACATAAAAACATATCATGGTGGTTTCATGAAACTTCAAAGATATATTTTTTAAACTGAATTTATTTTTCAGTGGTTAATTGAAATGACACAAATAAACCATTGTTAATCATCTCTTTTATTCTATAACTAATAATTTTTAGAACTTATGAGATAAATCATAAGTAGGTGATTGATCAATATATGTTTTTATCAGACATGTGTTTCTAGGATTTTCTAGGATGAGTATGTCCTGTAATCTATCTTGGTTATCGGATTTTTGAGAATTTTTGTCTTTAATTTTTGGTGATTTTTGAGTTTTAATAGAAATAGGAAGGAACTCAAAGGATTTAAGTACTTGTAAAAGGTTTAAAAAAATATTTGAAGATCATGTGACCTAAGCGACTATCATAGGGATATGTATGGTTAATGTATAGTTATCTAGACCAAGCGGTTAATCATTACATTATCATGAGTTTATTTGATCTTGTAATTTTTAATCCTTTATTAATTTTGAGTTATTATCATTTTCTTTAAGTTTTATTTTTGGTGAATTGTGGTGTTTTATGATTTTTTAGGTTGTTTGGGTTTAAATTGAAATAGAATTTTTAAATGGGAATGTTATGAAAAAAATTTGAAAAAGGTTCTTATTTTTTAGAAAAATTGGAAATAATTTTAAGATTATAATTAGTTTTGAAAATGCGCATAAAATGTTTGATATTTAAAATTATGACTAGATTTTGGAATGTTTTCTAATACATTTCAAAAAAGTATAGTGTTAATTATTTTCATGTTTTTCATCTAATGTAAAGAATGTTTAATCAGGGTGTTTTAAACATTTTAAGTTAAAAAAGTTTTAAAATATTATATTTTAAAATATTTGGATATTAAGATTGTTTTAACAAAATATGTAAATGTGTTTAAAATGGTTGTTTAAATAAATAAATTTTTTAATTGAGTTTTGAAAAAATATTTGGTGTTAAAAGTAGGATTTGAGGTTTATTTTGTTAGCCTTTGAGATCACTTATTAGTGTGTATTATTTTTTATAGGGTTTAAGTTATATAGTTTTTATATGGTGTTTGTATTTTTAGTTTTTAGAGTACACCCCCATTTAGATTTAATGGACTCTTTGATTGATCATGATTTTCTGGTGATAGTTGTTCTATCTTCCCCAGTCGGAGAGCTTGGATTTCTTCCTCTCTTTTCCCTGTGTGAGGTTTTCATTTGATATTTTTAAAACCCAAATCTTCCTCATTTCTATAGTAAACAAGAGATAGGGGATATTTTTATCAAGATTGATCTTCCTAGTTATCTAAAGTTTATGTTTTCAACCTTCGTGATAGAGGGTCTGAGTTAGAAATGGCGGGAGTTGATTATTTGGTCTAAGATATAAGAGGACCACTCTTGGGAAGGTTTAAAGGTGTAATTAATATAGGAATTTTTCTCTAATATGAAGAATTTACTAAAATTTATAGAAATTTATGGCCTCCAACAAGGAGATAAAAAGGTTTCGGAATACAAACATCTTTTTATCGAGTTGGTGGCATACCTTCTTGATGTGGACTTGAATGATTATCAAGTAGCTTGGTGTTTCAAGGAAGGTCTTAAACCTGATCTTTCACTGGTAGTGTCTTCCTTCAGCCTCAACTCATGTAGATAGGTAGTGAAGAAATATCTTAGAATTGAAGTGGTTTTTGTAGGAGCACTATAGGTGTTGGAGGTTTCTCTTATTCTTAGGGGTGGTGGAGGAAGATCTATCAAGGGAAAAGGAAGTGTGCTAAGTTATACCTAGTGGGTAGTGTTTTTAAAAGAAAATATTATTTATTCTCATCCATGTATTTTAATAGTAATCACTTGGTATGATATGAGTGTGAAAATATAGGATATAAGATGTATGATTTTTATGGAACTCCTAAAACCCAATATGCTTGTGGTTATTTGCTTCATCTGTAAAGGTTCTATAGAGGAGTTTCTTATAAGAAAGGTGGAAATAAATATATACCTTTTTAAGATAATTAGATTCAACATATTGAACCTGATATTGATATGAATACTGGTAGATTTTTCTTTTGATATTATTTGTTTCCACATATTGGTCTTGTAATGTTAGGAGTTGTGTTTTTGATATTTTAGAGTTTTAGTGAAGAAATTTTGAAGTATCTAATGTAATTGATAGTATCTATCTTTGTGATGTAATAATACATTTTATATGTAATTTTTCATGGCCTTTATTTATTTTAACTTCAAATATAGTGATGAGTTGATTTGGAAGATATTGGCTCTTATAGAAATTCAAATATGGTGGGGAGACCATCATTAGAGATTTATTCATGTCAAAACATTGTCTCTTTATCTTTATAAGGGATTGGTGAGTACACCCTTATGAACCCTAAATAGGATTTTGGTTCCCTTAACCTTTCACATTCCTTATTATTTTGGTATTCAAGTAAGGATGTTATTATCTAAATCAACTCTTTGGTTTTCTATGACCCTACTCTCTCAAAGTCTGGTGGTTTCCCTTTGGTTTATAGCTAAACCATTTTTTAAGGTGAGTGATTCTCCATTGGTTTCATCATGGTTTCAGGAATCATCTATTTTATGGAGCATGGTTTTATTAATTAATCCTTCTTCCTTTCATTCCTTTTGATTATTACCTGCTATACTTGGTTTCTCACATGGTCTAGTTTAGAACCTCTTCTAGTTATCATATGTGAATGTTTAATGCATGGGTTTTTTGGGGGTTTTTAATTGATGTGGGGTTTTTTTATTTAGTTTGGGAATTTAGAAAGAGATCCCATGGGATATTGAAACATTGAAGCTTATTGGTATGTGATTTGGTTTCTTTTGTGTTCATTTGGATATCCTTTGTGGGGTATTTGTTGTATTGGAAATGATTAGGCTTAGATATTTAGTTATGTTTCTCATTTTTTGTAATGTGTGATTTTTTATAGTTCATATATTTTTAATGGTTGTACATAGGAAATCTTGGGTAGGTTTTATAAAGACTAAGAGCTATTGTTGGTTGTGCTCAAAGGTTTTTTTGGATTCACTAGGAGCCAGTATTTCTGAATCATTGTCCCAAGTTACCCTCACTTGAGTTAAGATTTGACTATGTAATTATTTTTTAGGCATTTCCAATTCCCTTTTTTTATCTATATTTCTAGATATATCTTATTTTTTGTCTACAATGATGATCATTTAAGGTATTTCATTATAGTGTGATATCTAAGTTGATCGGTTGTAGTGTTTTAAGTTCTAAAATATTCATCAAGCATATTGTGATTATAATTGATTGTTTAATAGAGGAATCATAATATATATCACGAAGAAATTATTTTATGTGAAATCTATTTGAGCCTTTAATTCTTGTGGACTGTTTGGAGTTATCTAGGTTTTGGTTTGGTGTTTGAGTTTCAGAATTGTGTCCTTAGTAGGATTTTTCCTCTTGAGATGTAAGTTTTTTACTTCTCTTGATTAACCATTGACCTAGACACTTTTTTGGGGGATAAAGTTCTATTATGGGGAGTATTTTCACATCCTGACCTCACATTCCATTTTATTTACAGTTTTTATCTTTAAGTATTCTTTTTATTTGGATTCAGAGAGTTTTAAAGGGCTCAAGAGATACTGTAGTTCTAGAAACTACAGACTATAGTAGTTTATGTTTTGAAAGATGGTTTCATGTATTCAACTTCTTTTACATTGATCTCATAAATCATCTCTCAAATTATTCACCATTTTGGGTGGAATCTAATCACATCTTGAAGGATAATTTCACAGCATGGGTATTTAGGGTGAAAGCCCAATCATGTTGTGAATGATGATTCGCCTTGAGAATGGGGTTAACATAGTTTTAAAATTTGTAATTTCCCACATTTCCCCTACTTGAGATTATCCCTTTTAGGGTCATTACATCCCTTTTTCAACACCAATGACTCCAAACAACATCTCCTATGTTCTCCAGTTCCTCTATGGTAGATCCTTTGAGTATCTTCAAGTCTTATGGTCGGTTATTCATGGTAAGATCTCATATTGTATTCTCCCTTGTGATCATTTACTCTTTAACACTATAATTCATGGAAGTATAATATTAGATCTAATGGTTCTCTTAATTAGTGGATTTTATGTTTTATGGTTTTTTTAGATTCTCTATAGTCTAGTTAGGATACTTGGGTTTTTTCGTGACAGATTACCTCTTCTGTAACACCCTGAGATTTTGTGAAATATTTTTTTTCAAATTTGTTTAAAATTTTTGATATTTGTTGTTACATGAAATATCAATTTTATCATGTGTTACACACAATAATGAGTTTAAATAAAATGTGTTGTATTATTAAAATATTATTATTTAATATGATAGTTATTAACTAGCCATTGAAATTTAATTTATGAATAGGATTTAATAAATTATTAAAATATATAGTTTAAACATGTTCATTTGTTATTTTTTGATTGAAAATAAAATAAAAATCATTTAAAATAAAAGAGAAATGTTTTCTGAAAAACCATTTTTTCTAAAAGAACGGTTTAGTCGCACTTTTCCCACATAATTTAAAATTAATTTTTAACAAATTTAGAAACTTTATTCAATAAAATAAAATTAATTATTTAAATCATGATATAAAAATTATCTTTGGGTTAATTTTTTGGGTTTTTTCTAAAAAAATTATTTTTTAATAAATAATGAAAAATACTGAATTTTAATTGAAATCGTCCTTTTAGTTTAAATAATTTATAAATTTAAATCATATTTTAAATTGTATTTAAAGGAAAATTATTTCAATTTTATATCAATCAATACAATTTAGGTAGTTGGAATCATTTTAATATTGAATTTATATATAAAAACTTTGTAAACTTTTGAATATTGTCTCTTTAAAAATGTGTTTTCTCATCACATGTGTGAGATTAATTTTAAATTAAATTTTACCACTTATGTGAATTTAATTTGGTAAAATTGATTCCATATTTGGAACCATCATAATATATATTAACTAATTAGTTCAACTTAATTTTTTACCAAAATGAATAGTGAATACAGTAAAAATTAATTATCGTAGTTAAGATAAAAATGGGTTTACCTGGGGGTTAAGCTAAAAATACAAGGATAAAATTGAAATATAAACTTGTATAAAAACTATTTCATGGATATATTTAGACCATTAAACCTATAAGTTCTGATAATATACTATTTTTTATCATTTTAAAATATTAAAAACTCGGGAGCACTCAGTTCATTTAAAAAATACTAGGAATGTCCTCTCCCCACTAATAAAAGTTCACCCTCTATATTCTCTTCTTCACACCTTGACACCCACTTTTCAGCAAATACCAACAAAAATAACTTCCAAAATTCCCTAATCTCATCCTTGAAGTATTATTTTGTGCATAAATCCAACCTAGGAAATATTTCGGTGCAATCTTAAAGAGGATACCTAAAGAAGAGGTAATGTTCTTCAACGAGCGTTTTTAGTTAATTTCATCCTCCACCTCCTTCGATTATTATTATAAAATGATGATATAATATAATCAGTGTATTACATATACTAATATTATGTTATGTTATGGTCTTGACCTACAAGAATATCTAATTTCATCAAATGGGTTATGAAATCATTATTCATGTGTACTGTGAGCTACAGCCTCAGGAACCAATGTCATTCGTTTTTCCATTATCACTGCTCATGGTTGGATATGATGATGTATATAAATTATATTCATGATATTTTTAACATATTTATAGTTATGTAATAATTATATCATATATACCCTTATTTAATTTTCATACCGTAGGGGATACAATAACGTCATTTGTGTGTATGGTAGATTACTGCCTCATGAAGCAATGTGATCCGTTTTCACTAACGCTTTCCATGAAAGATAATAAGAAAAGAATTGATAAATATATGTGATATAAATGAAATAATTATGATATTAATTACATATTTATCATTAATAAATTATAATATATAATTTTTTTCTTACCTTTTCACTCATTTAATGGTGATAACATCATTCGTCTACTTGTAGACTACCGCCTTCATGAAGAAATTTGGCTCTCTCTTTTCATCACCAGACCACATGGATAATATCTTTAAGTATATATAAAGAAATTATAGGTTATTTATGATATTATTATCTTTATTTAATAATAATTTATTACTTATATCCTTTCTATAATTATCATTGAAAATGGAAATGTTACTCATGTGTATGTACGACCAACCGTCTCCGTGATTGTAACATAATTTATTTCTCAAAACCATATTTCATGATTAATATTTAAAGTATAATTTATATATAAATATTATAATTATTTCATTATTTTTATTATTTAAGTGATGTAACAATGATCAAATTAATAGGATCAAAAATAATAAATCAAAACACATTTGAAAAACAAAGAGGTTATTACCCAAAATGTGACTTTAACAAGGAATTATTAATAAACAGGTAATAAAAGGACTTAATTAAAACATATATAGTATGATATATAGAGTTATGTTTTCAATAATAAATGTATAATAAACTTATATTTATAATACATGAGTTTCGAATGAGTACAATGGAAGTTGGGACTTAAGGTAAGGGATTTCGATCTCACTTTTAGCTTTTCTGTGACACATGAAATATTCACCAACTATTTATTTTATATGTTGTATATACATCCCATAAATTTATTTTATTATTATTATCCTGAAAATTATTTTTATTTATATATCCATTTTAGGATCTCTTTTTTATGGGGTTTACAGCTCAAAAGTTACCGAAGTAATAAGGGATTTTGGTCTTAGTTTGCCTTCTTAGAGACATATGGTTATGTTATGCATCTATCTTCTTTTATGAGGTGTATATACAGACCCTTTAACATGTAATAACATGATTTTTTTTTACACTTATTATATTTTAAGTTTATTATATTAATATTCCTTCATGGGGCTTATGTTTCAATGTATCCAAAGTGGAAAGGACTTTATGATACAATCTTATCATTTATCAGGATTGGTTATGATTATATTTACAATGATAAAATATTATGATTAATCTCTCAATAAACTTTTTAATTTTATTACCCTATGTTTATTAATGATATTTTCAAGTAATAGTATCATTTTTTCCACACTTTAGTACTTTAAATTATTCAGAATATATTTTTGATAAAAACTGACTTTATTTATCTTGTCGGTCAGAAATCCATTTTCTTCCAAAACCATGTTTTCTAAAAATGTTTTGAAAATTGTTTTATTATTATCATATGATATTTAAAATACATTTTTACCCATGTTTTAATTTTTATAAAAAATAATTAGAGGATATTTTCATATCATTTTCCAAACAATGCTCGTCTGGATTTTATCAAAAATGTGAAAGGAATATTCATTTTAACATGTACAGAATGAATAGAATTTTTTGACATCATAACCAATCATTTATTATAATTTTAATTTATAATTTTAAAATTTTGTTTTAAAATAAAAATAATTTTAAATTTTTTTAGTTAAAAAAATGTTTTTCAAAGTGGAAGGGATATTTTCGTCAAGAAATTTTTTAAATGATTTTAAAAACTTCTTTTATAAGTTTTCGTGTTTATTTTAAAAGAAAATTTATTTTCATAAGGAAGTGGTCCTTATATCCTTTAAAAATTATTTTTCATCAAACATGACATCCTTTGATGTTACTTATGCTTTACTGGGGATAATATTGAAAGATACCATCCTTTTTATTTCTCTACATGTTTAATGTTTATGTTGATGAAATATTTATGAAACCTTTTTATTTTATATGGGTTATGCTATAGAAAATTGATTAAATTTCTATGAAATCTATTTTCTTTACACAGTTTATGATGTGATGCTATGTTTAATGTTTTATGATATTTTGGCACACATAAGTATGGTTTTCATTATGTGATGAGTGAGACCTATATATCCCTCACATCGATTGGGTAAAGATTTATATCTCATGATATAAAAATAGTAAACAAGCCGACATGAATGATCTATTAGGGTAAACAGGTGTTTCATGGTCCACTATGTGAAACAGGTGTGTCCAAGTCCACTATGGAAAACAAGTGTTTCCTAATCCACTATGGGAAACAGGTGTGTCCTAATCTAAAATGGGAAAAAGGTGCATCCTGATCCACAATGAGAAGTATGTGATAATTCTTGATCCACTATATTGAGGGTATTGACATTTTACTTTGACATATGAGGTGGTTTTCTATATTTATAATGATACCACACTTTTATGGAATGATCTTATGTTTCATGATTGATTTATGATGATTCATCACCCTTATAGGCTGTGTTTTTGTAAATGATAAATTTTTATGCCATGACCCATGTTTATGATCTATAATAGGTTGGGTATGAACTTTGTAGGTTATTTTAAGGATCGTATACCCTTAGGCTTATCTTATTCTTCCATATTATCATAGATTGATATCTATTATGTTTACCATTACTTATCATCTGAGCTAACCCTTTATTATATTTCCTTTCCCCAGGTTATGAAGAAAAGTTTTATATAGGGTATGTCTATTATGAGTACTAAATGGGAATATCTTTATGGGAAAAATTGAATATATTTCACTAGATTATAAGATTGTATTTCAAGTTTCCAAATTCACTAAAATATTATTATCCTCAGGAATGAATTTGTGTGATGTAATGAATATTCATATTAAAAGATATAATATCCATGTATGATAATCTTGGGTCCCTATAGTTGGTATCAGAAGAAATTTTTAGTTAACCTTTGGAAAATAGGATAAGAAATAGGGCAATCATAAATAGGTAAATCCCTACAAATTATAATATTAAACACTGTGGAATCTTATTGGTGTCATGATGTCCCTACTACAAGAATAGTAAGGAGGGGAGTATTAATCACCTTTTATTCTACAGAGACTAGGAATGTGTTGTGTGGAGTTCTCTCGGTGAGTTTATGGCTCTCACAGATCATAACATGGTTAACCTCCCAATCGTGTAGAGGTGGTTCCATGGCTCAAGATATAGGGGGCTGCAGAAGGAGGCATGCACCATCATCTTACATATAGGGTTATGGAGTATTTAGAAAGCTATGAACAAGGTGAGGTGTGATGGGGTCCCATCCTCTGGAAAATCCATCATCATCAGGACCAAAAAAATTCTTCTGGATCTGGCCTAGATCTCCAGCAACTGGTGGTAGGATCCCTCCCTCTACTCTCTCTGAAGAATCTCCTACACCACCTAGCCAGATAATGGAAATGCCAGAGGTTAATGGGTTCGATGGAACCCCCCCCCCCCCCTCTAGTGGTCTCAAATTAGAAACAGACGGATCATACTACATGGGGATCATGTGTGGTGGAGGTGTAGTTCAGGATGACAAGGGGTCTATTACTCTGGCTTTCTCCTCCCACTTGGGTCATGGATCATCCCTACAGGCTAAGGAAAAGGCTTTTCTTTTGGGCATTAGTCTATGTCATCAATAAAAAATTATGTTATCAGAGGTATAAATTGACTTCAAGATTCTCTATAACATCTTAAATAGCCTATGTCCCACCCCATGGTCAATTACATGTATCATCTGAAAGTGTAGGGGAGTGCATAGCAATGATACCATAGTGGTGCACTCATGGAGAGAGGGTAACCAAGTCACCGATCACCTTGTTTCCCTTGATGTTTTTTGTCCTGAACCTATTTTCCTTCACAATTTAATGTCTTTGAAATCTGAAGGGGTCAACCTGATTTGAGGGGATACCCTTGGCCTTCACTATTTTAGACCTCTGTGATCCTTGGTGTTTGTGGTCCTTATGCTTTATCTCTTCTTAATAAAAATTTACTCGATGATGATGGATAAGAAAAAATTAGGGAGATCCCTATGAATATTTATGAGAATATGTATAGGTATATCCCTAAGGATTAGTATAAGGATGAGTCAAAGTATAGGAAAAAGTATTGGAATTTTGGTGAATGATAGAGCATGTGGTTTCTAAGAAATTACATAGAAATATGGATACTACAAGTGGATGTGGCTCTAACATAGAGGTACCTAGCAGAAATAACTCTTAAAAGGGAGTATTGATCTTGTATTCACCTTCACCTAGTGCATGACAATAGGATTTGCTACACAATTGGTTTGAAACTCTTGAGGGATATGCTTTGTACATTCACAAACTCTTTATGAACCATCATGAAGTATTAAAATAGATGATCACTATGAATAACCTAGGATAAACCTATGGTTTCATAGATTAAAAATAAGGTGTCATGATTTATACACCCTATAAGTGATTTTCATGGTTATTTGGTTTTCCATTATGATAATTGTTTCTCACGCAATGATTTTTGGTTTTAGTCAATGGATAGAACTAGAAGGAATAGGGTTAACATTGAATGTGATAGACAATTTACTAATGAGTAGTCAAATGGGATGATGACTCGAGTGAAAGATGTTGTTATTATGCTTAATCATCTATTACAAAACATTATTAAAAACAAGAACCTTAACCAACTCTCATACTGACCAAAAAAGATAAGGATTGAGTTTTTTTAGATTTTAGGTAGTGGATACCAAGGTGGAAAGAATATTCAATTTAAAATATTTCAAGAATGTGGGAAGAATAACTCCAAGAAATGTCTCAAAGGAAAAATAATATGTTTTATGTGTGGAGAAAAAGGGCATAGAGTAATAAATTTTCAAGGGAAAATGAAAATTTCAATCTACATAATGGATGGGAATATTGGATTAATAAGGTAATATCAATTGATGAATGTTTTAAATGTGAAAAGTATGAGAATTATGAAAATTTATGTACTGGGGGAAAAGGTCATGAAGAGAATCAACAAGGTGGTACAAGTAATGGTTACACAGTTAGAAATGAAGTGACTATGAATTAAATATAAAAGTAAAGAGGAATTATAGAATAATATTAGGAAGCCTAGTTAATGGATTAAGTATGAGGTGGAATAATAGAAGTTTTTATGTTTTAGAATTCTATAATTATGTTATATGAATATATATATATATATATATAATTATTTTTTGTAGAAGTTTTTCATTGAGTATTTTCAAGAATATGTTAAATGGAACTGATGGTATAGAAAAGTGATTTAATTGAAATGTGATATTTTGATTAAGGAAAAATGAACCTTAATATATTCTTAATGTTGAGTTAATGTTGTTGGGATAAAGATATGTTGGATATGAATAATTAAATTGGATAGTACTAATTACCTTGGAACTGATTAAAGATTTATTTTAAAAGTGGTTTGTACAATCATAGATGGAGTTTACATCATTTTTGTATTTAAGAAATATATCCACTAATATATGTTTTATGTAAGTAATGAGGAAGAATGTATGTTTTCAATGATTTTATATGGAAATCTGGGTTATTATCATGTTTCAAAAAGAATAAATGATGAACGTATTCACACATTTGGTATGTGACAATCAAGATCCAATTTATGGTATATGTGGTATTAATGATAAGTTGATTTTGGAAATTTCATGACCATATTTCTAATGTTTTGGATTTTAATATTTTTTAAGGGTCATAAGGTTAACCATTTTTGTAATGGTTTAAGTTTAACTTTGGATTATGTTTTATATATTAATTTATTACTTCACTATATAAAGATTTATGCATATTGGATAACCTATGCTAACCATTTTGTTGTGATGATAACTAAATATAGAAAAATTGAATTATTATTCTATATATGGATCTTATGATCAGTTAGTGCTTCAAACATAAAAAATCACCTTTATTTCTCAGAGTAAGATACGAAATGGAAATTGATCTAGGTACAACCAAAGGGTGAGACTATGATTATGAAATTGAATGATATAAAGTAAGTATATCCTCTCATGAAAATTATTCAACTTTAGGAAAAGGATCTTGAAATAAAATTCATTCATGTTTTCATAATTTAGGATGATATAAATTACAATTTTCATGCCTCTCTGGTCTATGTTTTTGTGGTTTTAACCTTCTCTGGATCATCCACTTTCTTATGATCACTGATCTTTATCAATCTATAAATATTTATGCTTTTCCTCCATGAACAAATATTCACTTCCCACCTATGTTATTATATTCCAAAACTAATTTATGAGTCACTTTGGGTAACAATTATGTTTCCAACATTATTTTTTTAAAGGACGTTTTATTACTCATTTTTATGGAGTGGGTTTCTATGAAATAATTTTTCAAATGTTAAACCTCTAATGACTAAGAGGAATTTTGAGGGTGAAATTTATTTTTTAAGGGGTATAGAATGTAACACACAAATATTTCTAGAAATATTTTATTTAAAATTAATTTAATATTTTTATATTTTGTTTTTTATGAAATATCTAGTGTATCTTGCATTACACGCAACAATGAGTTTAAACGAAACATATCATGTTATTAAAATATTATAATTTAATATGATAGTTATCACCTAACGGTAGGAATGGAAGTTATAAATATGACTAACTAGATAATGAAAATATATATTTTATAAAATTTCATTTGTTATCTATTTATTATAAATAAAATAACAATCATTTAAAAGAAAAATAAATTCTTTCTGAAAAATTGTATTTTTCTAAAATAACGGTTCAGTCGTGCTTTGTGCATAAAATTTAAAATTAATTTTTACCAATTTTAGAAAATTTATTTTAAAAATTAAACTTATTTTTTGAAATCATATCATAATAATTATCATAACGTGAATTTTTTGTATATTTTTGAAAAGTTCCATTTTTTGATGAATCGTGAAAAATACTGAATTTTAATTGAAAATGATATTTTTATTTAAATAATTTATAAAGATAAATTATATTTTTAATTGGTTTTAAAATAAAATTAGTTCAATTTTATATTTATTAAACCAATTTATTTCATTTTAATCATTTTTATATTGAATTAATATATAAAAACTTTGTAAACTTTTGAACATTTTCTCTTTAAAACCCTGCTTTCTCATCATGTCTGTAGGGTTATTTTTAAATAAAATTTTATACTTTTGTAAATTGAATTTTTAAAAATTAATTATATATTTGGAATAATAATAATTTATATTATATAATCAGTTCAACTTAATTTTTTACAAAAATTAATAGTGAAAGTAGTAAAAATTAATTATCACGGTTAAGGTAAAAATGGTTTTATCGGGGGATAATCTAAAAAGATAAGGGTAAAAATAACATATAAACTTATCTAAAAACTATTTTATTGAAATATTTATACAATTCCACATAAAATGATAGATAATAGCCCATTTTTTACCCTTTTTACATATTAAAAATGTTGGAGCACTCGATTCTTTTCAAAAAATACCAAGTGTGTCCTCTCCCCCACTTATAAAAAGACACCCTTCTATTCTATTATTCACACCTTAAAACCATTTTGATTCATCCAATAAAAACCCAAATTAATTAAAAAATTACATTTTCTTATACTATAATCCATATTTTGGGCATAACTCCAATCTATTAATGCTTTTGGTGTAATCCTAAGGAGGATACCCAAAGAAGAGGTAATGTTCTTCAACGAATGTTTTTATTTTATTTCGTACTCCATTTACTTTAATTATTATTATACCATGATGATATAATAACCTCATTATATTAAATATAATTATATTTTGTTATGTTATTTTAATTACCTATAACCATCATTACTTCTATCAAATGGGTTATAAAATCATCGTTCATGTGTACAGCGGACAACCACATCACAAACCAATGTCATTAGTTTTTTCATTACCACCTCTCAAGGTTTTGTATGGTGTTGGATATAAATTATATACATTATATTTATAAAATATTTATACCTATTTAATAATTATGTCATATATACCATTTTTACTTTCCATACCATAGGGGATATGATAACGTCGTTTGTGTGTAAGGCGAAATTTCTCCTCACAAAGTGAAGGGATTCATTTTCACTGACACATTACATGGAAGAAAATAAGGATAAAATTAATGAATATATGTGATATAAATGAAATAATGATGATATTTATGACATATTTATCATTCTGAAATTTTAATAAATCATTTTCTTTTTTACCTTTTCACACACTAAAATATAATAACATTATTCATGTACATGTGGACTACTACCTTCACTAAGCGATGTGACTCTAACTTTTCATCTCCACAACAAATGGATAAAATTTATAAGTATATTTAAATAAATAATATTTTATATATGATCTTATTATCATTATTTAAAGATAATATATTACTTACCGTCTTTCTATAATGATAATCGAAAAATGGAAACGGTAATCATGCGTACGTATAGCCTATCATCTCCATGATCGCAACACGCTTCATTTATCAAATACATATTTAGTTATTGGTATTAAAAGTAAAATTTATTTATAAATATTATAATTATTTCATGATTATTATTCTTTAATTTATGGAAATATGATAAAAGTAAGAGAATCAAAAATATGAAATCAAAACATATACAAAAAATAAAGTTTTTATTACCTGAAACGTGACTTTAACATGGAATTGTTAATAAAGGGGTAATAAAAGGACCTAATTAAATAATATATAGTATAATATATAAAATTATGGTTCTTTAATATATGTATAGTAAACTTATATTTATTATATATGAGTCTTTAATGAGTGCGAAGGAAGCCGAGACTTACAGTAAGGGATTTTCATCTCACTTTTTACTTATGTGAGACACGTGACATATTCACCACCCATTTATTTTATACGGTGTATATAATTACCATGAATGTATTTTATGATTATTTTCTAGAATATTATTAGTATTCACATATCCATTTTATAATCTCTCTTGTAAAGAGTTTAAAATTCAAAAGTTATCAAAGAAGAAAGGGATTTTGGTCTCAATTTTTCTTCATTGAGACATATGGTTAGCACATGAGCCTCAGCCTGGTTGTTGAGGACTTAGAAGGTGAATAAAAGAGACAATAGATCAAATACAGGTGGAGACATATTTTTTGGTGTTACTATAGTAGTAATTCGGCAGTACTGTACAAGGTATTGTAGTAGATAATGTTCGGTATTGTAGTAGCTGGAAGTATTCATCCATATGGTCCTTTAGGCCACTGGTTTGTTCCTTGGGTCCTGCAATGATATTGGGCCACACAAGGCCTTTCGTCTATTTGTCTCTTGAGTCCTTCATTCCACCTCAAGGCCTTCAGGCCACCCCAAGAACTTCAAGACACATGAAGATGAAAATTTACCAGTTAGACTATAATGGACAAGGCTCCAGATGATGATTTAGAGCAGGCACATTCACTAGAGTAGAGATAACTAGAATTGGAAGAATAAGAGGGAATGGAATTTCCATTGGTATTGGGCCTATGAAGCTCTGCACAGGACGGCTATCTGACCATCCTTGCGAATATGGAGTGCTCATATCATGACATGTGTTGGGGAGGAGTAGTTCCAAGTAATCTTCACTAGGTGGTTTCTTATAAGACTTACGACTCATGTAATTGTATCTAAGCCTTTGGGCCTTGTAAGGGTTCCACCTCACCCCTTGAAAGGTGTATTATCAAAAATAAAAAAAATTAAGGTCATCGGGTCATTCATTCATATATATGGGTATGTTATGAACCTACATTCTTTTACAAGGTGTATATACAGTCCATTAGGAATGTAATATCATGAATTTGTTTATCCCCATTATATTTTTAGTTTCTTTCAATGATATTCCTCCATGAGGATTGCGTTTCAAATTTACAAAATTGGTAAATATTTTATGTTACAATCACATCATTTATCAAGATTGGTTATGATTATGTTTTTGTTTGATAAAATATTATGATAAATATCTCAAGAAACTCATGAATTTATTCTACTATGGTTATTCATGATATTTTCAAGTAATAGTTCTGTTTTTATACTCCTTGGTACATAAAATAATTGATAAAATGTTTTTAATAAAATATAACTTTATTTCTCTTATCGGTCATAAATCCATTTTCTTCCAAACTAATGTTTTCTAAAAATATTAAAAAAAATTATTTTTATCTTTTGATTTTTTTTTAAAAATTACCCATGTTATAATTTTTACAAAAAAAATGAAATGAATCTGAATGTCATTTTCCTAACATTTTCCATTTGGATTTTATTGAAAATGTGAAAGGGTTATTTATTTTAATGTGTATGGAATGAACATAATTTTCTAATGTCATTACCAATCATTTATTTAGAGCTTCATTTATAAATTTTCAAGGTTATTTTCTAAGAAAAATATTTTTAAAATGTTTTTGTTTTAAAAAGTGATTTCAAAAAATAAGAAATATTTTCCTTAAGAAATTTTTTAAATGATTTTAAAATATTTCTTTATGAGTTTTCATTTTTATTTTCAAGGAAAAGTTATTTTCCTGAAGAAATGGTCTACGTGCCCTTTAAAAATTATTTTCCATCTAAGATGACATCCTCTGATGTTAATTATTCTTTACTAAGGATAATATTGAATAATACCATCTTTATTATTTCTCTAGATGGTTAATGTTTATATTGAAGAAATGCATATGAATTCTATTTATTTTTTAAGGGTCGTGATTTGGATAATTGATGAAATATTTGTGAAACTAATCTTATTTACACGGGTTATGATGTGATGATATGTTGAATGTTTTGGGATATTGTGGCTCACAAAATTATGGTCTTTATTATGTGATGTGTCAGACATATATCTCCCTCCAATTCATTAGGTAAATCTTTATATCTCATGAGGTAAAAATGGAAAACAGGTCAACGAGATTGATTCACTATGGGAAAAATGTGTGTCCTAATTCATTATGGGAAATAGTTATGTCCTAATCCATAATTAACTTATTATTTCATACGATCATAGATTGATATTTCTTATATTTATCTATATTGAGCATCTAAGATCACCATTTCTTATGTTTTCTTTCCCCAGGTTGTGAAGAAAGGTTTTTTTAGGGTATGTCTAGGAAGAGTCCTAAATGTAAAGTTATTTATGGGAACCATTTAAGATCTTTCACCAGATTATAAGATTGTCTTCTAAGTTTCCAAAGGCACTAAACTATCACAGTCCCCAAGCATGTGTTTGTGTAATATAATGAATATTCATAAAAATATGTATAATATCCATGTATGGAAATACTAGGTCTCTATATCTGTGGCTTTTAAAATCAATGAGATTTGAGGTAGGTTTCCCTTAAATTTCTATTTAAAATTAAATATATTATTTCTTGTGCTTTCATTAAGGGATTTCAATTTCTTTAATGTTACTACTTATATTCAAGTATTTATATCAAAGAATTCTTGTTTCTTTAAGTTTTCATCCAATGAGAAAATGAAAATTTTCTTGTTAAATGATCTTTAAATCTTATTTAAAGGTTCAATAATTATTTTGGAAATTTAAATACCTATTTGGATCTTTGATAGTTGTATCTTTAAATTATGTGAAATGTTGATTTAAAAAATGATGGGAAATTTTTTTTCTAAATCTTGGTTCTGTTTGGACCTTTTGAGAATGCTTTGAAATCTCATATTTATTGAAGTGATTAAATGATTATTATTAATTTGTTTTTTCAAAGGGATTTTAATTGATTTTATCCTCAAAGAATGATCCCTATGCCTGGTTGGAATTTTAAATGATTTCTTGGAAATAAAAAATCATTTTATGTGCCCCTTTATATGTGGTGGAAATTATTGAATTTAAAGGTTGTTTGAATGTTGTGTGATAAGTTCCCATATAGAGGCAAATTAAATAGTTTTTGTATTCTTGGATAAAGGGGGTGTTCATATGTTGGTGTTAGAAGGTGTGGGTGAGATAAATAGTTGTTTTGTGATATTATTATATGGTATGACTATTACATTGAAATGATCTCCTCCTTTTATATGACATGGGAATACTAGGTTGGTTGGGTGGGAATTATTGGTAGATATCACTAGAAAAACAACTAGTGGTTATTAGAGGTTTATTAGCAATAGTTTTAATAACTTCCATGAAATAAATTGTACAAAAAATTATAATATAGTGCTGGTTTTATTAAACTATTGCTATATTTTTTTATTTAAAAAATTAGCGGCAGTTTTATTTAAACTACCACTGCATATTTTTAAAAAACCCTAAATTGTTGCCCCTCCCTTATTCACCCTAAGCCACCCTACACCCCTCTATAACCCCTAACCGCAAAACACCCCCCCCCCCACTCTATGACCTCCCTCTTTCCCCTCCTTAGTGGTGAACCCTACACTTCTTACTCCCCACATCAATAGAAACCATGCACCCTAAAACCCCCATATCATGCTCCCCTTGGTAGCGAACCTTCCACCTCATGCTTCCCACGATGATGAACCACCACCTCATGCTCCCCTCAATATCAACCCCCCACCTCCTACTCCCCTCATCAGCAACCCCTAACCCTGACCCCCCCCCCCCCCCACCTCCCGCTCCCCTCAACAACATCATGTCCCCAACCCCCCTGCCGATGACCTTCCTAATCCTGACCCCCTTATCGGTGACCCCCCTGTCAGTGACTTTTGTCACCCCGTCCCCCTGTCGACTACAACCATGACCCCTACCCCCCTTGCTGGTGACCACCATGACCCCAACCCCCCCCCCACTGGTGACTACCTGACCCCAGACTAGCATGTCATCTACTACTATGAACCCAACCCACTTTTCGGCAACCGTCATGACCCATAACCCCCTATCAGGTACCTCTTTGTCCTTGATCCCCCCTTACATGGATCTCTATGAACCCCCACCCCCCCTTCCAGAGACCGTCCTGGCGCCGACTCCCCCTATTTTTCAAGGACGTCCCCCAAAGTATTTTCTTCCCATTTTTCGGTGACTGTGGCCCCCAACATTGTTAAAGGTATGATTGATTGAATTTTTCATATATTTTTAATTAAGTTATATAAATGTATGTGTTATTTAGTTTTTTTTATGTTTTTAATGTTGTATAGAATCATTTTGATGTCAAATTTGTGTTATGTCAAATCAAGACCATACCCTAGTCAATAAAGAAGTTGGGTGATGTTTAATTTTGATTGTACCTGTTTGATTAAAAATTTATATATTTATATCAGAATATACAAGTATAAGACAATATAATACCTATGGATAAATTTTTTATTTAATTTTCCATAAAACACACCTTGGTATTATAAGTGTTCAGATGATTTTTTATATTATGAAATTTCAAATCGATCAGTGGATGGTAGAATAAAATGTTTGTATCTTGATTGTAAATTCAAGAGATGGTTGAATAGAAACAAATTATATAGGAATTTGATATTGAAATAATTTCATGCATGGTATGTTTAATGTACTGTATTTTTTCATGTATTATTTTTAAATATTATATGGAATTATTTCAAGACCAGGAACTAAGATGGCATGTGATTCTGAGGCCTGGTGTGCCCGGAATAAATTTTTGAAAAAATATTAAACTTTAAATAGAACGTGCAAGAAGATTTACTGAAAAAGTAGAATAACTTTAAAATGAGTGCGTGGATCAAAAATCTTATGGCAGCATTGCGTTTAGAGTAGCCGCTTAACCCTAAGCGGCGCCTAACATCATCTTGCACGGGTCAACTGTGAAATATAGTTTTTAGACGTAACTGGAATAAAAATATTTTAATAAAATATATTTTTTTTCGACGTAGCACATTTCCTTTTAATATTACTTTATCAAGGAATTCAGATTTATCACCATAACCCTATAATTCCTCTGAGATGTGGAATAGGACCTCTGGAGAAAATGTTGGCAAATGACGATGGGATTGCGGATCTGAGATCAACAAATGCTATTTTGATGGATCTCACAAATAGCAGCAATGCGAAGATTGATCTTCTTCAAAAAATGATCTAATCCTGAGGTAGAGTGTATTATTTGGATTTCTTTTCCCCATTTCTGAATTCAACGATGAATGCAAACTAACCAATGAATAAGTTAATTTGCAATTCATCATTCTTGCAGGATGGGTATATTTTCGCAGGATTATTATTAGGGTTTTATTTTTAGATATTTTCCTTTGTTTTCTTGATCTTTATAGTGTGAACGAATTGAGGCTAATATGAACAAAGGTTGAGGATCATTCCTCGAGTGTTCTTGGTGATTTTATCTTCCCCCATTCTTGGTGTCCTTCATCGTTAGACCCTCTTGTCTGTGACTGGGATTGTCGGGAGGCTCTAAACGTAATCAAATACCTGGATTGGTGGAAATATGGAACGGAGGAAAGATCCATGTAGATCATGAATTTAGTATCAAGTTAGTGTCCCTGTATCAAAAACGGAGCACTGGAGGATGAATGGTGGTTCGTAGAAGCGTCTGCACTGGCGGTCGGTTTAGGCAGTGGCCGCCGGCGGTGCACAGCGGTACGTCACACCAGCGCCGCGTGGAATGCGGCTCGACCATAGAAGGGGACCACGATGGCGGTGAGGTCATGGGTAGGCGGAGCGCTTAGGGAATGTGTGTAACACCACCAAATGATAAAGGGTTAAATGACTAAATTATATGACTCATGTCAACAAGGTGCACCTTCTTTTTCGGGAGCCTACCTGATTAGAACTCCATAGTTAATCGAGCATGTTCTAGAGTAGTGATTAGGATGGGTGACCTTCTAGGAATTTTCTCAGGGTGTGTGTGAGTGAGGACAAATAACACTGTAAAGTACATTTGTTGTCCTTTGGAGACTTTCATTAGTCAGATGACATGTTCAGGCTCCTGGGTAGGCCCCAGGGTGGGGACCACATGCCTGTGGGCAACTGGTGGGCATGGCTCAGTTGTTTCATTTAGTATCAGAGGTTTTACTCATCCTTAAGTGTAGTGAACTGCCTGGGTTGAGATGTAGGGCCCACAAGGAGGATGTTGTGCTCTAAAGGGGGGTGATTGTAACACCCACAAATGATAAAGGGTCAAATGACTAAATGATATAACTCATTCCAACAAGGTGCATCTTCTTTTTTGGGAGTCTACCTAATTAGAACTCCATAGTTATGCATGATTGTCTTGGAGTAGTGATTAGGATGGGTTACCTTCTGGGAAGTTTCTTAGCGTGTGTGCGAGTGAAGACAAAGCATACTGGAAAGAACATATGTTTGCATGTGGGGACTGTCATTAGTCAGATGACATGTTCAGGCATGTTCCTTTTCAGGAGCTTACTTGATTAGAACTCCACAGTTAAGCGTGTTTGTCTTAGATTAGTGATTAGAATGGGTGACCTTCTGGGAAGTTTCTCAGGGTGTGTGAGAGTGAGGACAAAGCATACTAGAAATGACATGTGTTTGTATGTGGGGAATTTCATTAGTCATATGACATGTTCAGGCATGCGGGTAGGCCCTAGGGTGGGGACCATGTGTATGTGGGGAAACTTGTGGGTGGGTCCCAGTTGTTACAATGTGCGGACATGGCAAGTCGACTGCGTGGGACGTAGTGCGGAACCGTGGTGACTAGGGGGCACGCAACTGGGGTGGCTCGTGTGCTGCAGGCCAACCGGTCCATGTGCGTGTGGGCTAGACCAAGGGAAATGGGTTGCACCGGGCCGCCCAGCGGGTAGTGGGCCGAATGGTCTAGGCCGAACCAGGCCTAGCAGGATGGGTCGGGTCGGGACGATGGGATCAGGTCGGGTCGGCCAGCAGGTCGGGTCAAATCCGGACCGAACCCGGGTCATGCCTTTTCCATAAAACAACCATATCTTTGAAACCATATGTCTATTTGATGCGCTATCTACAGTGTTGGGACTCTGACATTGAGACGTTCCTTTTGAGACCAATGGTGGGTTTTAACACAGACTTACAATTACTCAGGCTGTTTATACAAGTAGTACCTGAGGTCAAGGTACATGGTGAGTGTGACTACTACTCACTATGCTCCCTCCTTTTCTACGTGGGTTGATTCTCTCGTCCATAGTATCTTGGACAAGATTCATTAGAGTTTATTCTCTTTATCATTTCCCCTGAAATTTTTTTGATATAATTTCCTACTCATAAGAGTATAATCCCTTTTCTAAAACTTCCTGGTTAGAGTTATTGGAATCCCCCAAGAGGCCCGGAGCAGATCCTTTATTCCTTATTCACTCCCTATGTAGAGTTATTGGTATCGGTGTGTACATAACTATGTGGGGGATGATCCTCTACTTAAAGGGTCATTCCAGATGGAATTTTGGGTATCACCCCCATGGCCCTAGTTGTGATCCTCATCTAATGTATCGTATCTCTATTCAGATCTATCAACGTATCTCTCTTTCATACAGGTTCTTGATGAACAATACTTCTCGGACATACATCATCAGTTCTATTAGACTTAGGAGTGTGTTCTCCCAGATGTTTGGTCTGTGGAATCTTCGAACCAAATCCCTAGTGGTGCTATGTGGTAGTTGTGTCTTACCTCTTGACTACGTGTCTTAGTTTGGGTATATCTGGATATTCTTGTTATATGTTTTGTGAACATATACTTGTGTAGAGATGATTATATCTTTCATTTGTGTATTTATTTGTGTTTTTAAAGGTTTTATACTAAGTATTGTTATACTCACCCATACACGGAATTTTCCCACATGTGTCAATTCTTGTGCAGATGAGTGAACTTTTGACAGTATAGGGTAGAACAAGACTGGGTGGAGTGTTATGAGATTAGGCAGGATACGGTGTTCCTATGACTTTATTCAGTAGTTCCATCACCTTTCCTTTATGATGTATCAAGTAGGGTTTTCTATGGATGAGTTTCATGAGCTTGGTTACAGACTTTCTTTCTGGTGGGCTTGTATTATGTCCCTATTTACTTTACATTACTTTCACTTTTGTACTCTAGTTGTGGGTTATAGTTGTTTGCATGAATTTTTTACTTAGTATTTTACATTTTCGCATTTGTTTCTTGGAGAAATGTGTGTGCATATAGGTATTTTAGGCTAATGCCTCCAATTAGTGTGATATGACTACTCAGTGATAGTCACCAGCCCCTGGCCTATTGAAGGTGGGCTTGGGGTAGTCATGGCACGAGCCCCTATCAGACGGGTCATGACACAGTGGTATCTGATGTTTTCGGTTCTACTATAGAACCAATAGTCTGTGATATTGGTTTGGGGCAATAGTGTTAAGTGTTTTGATTTCATATTTCAGGCTAGGGACTCTAGTGTTGGTGTGGAAGCTAACATATCCATACACCAGGACTCTAATGACTAGCTTTCTAACTCGGTACATGATAACACTGGTTTTAGGGAAAATAATGGTATATGCATAATGTTGGAATGGTATTTCATTTCCATAACCTTGTTAATTCATCTATCTAGATATACTCATTGAATATTGTATTTCTTGTTTCCTTACAGGATTCCTCCATGATGCATACCAGCTATGATTCAGTAGCTCGATCATGAGGATGGCCCCCTCAGTGATAAGGCTTCAGTATAGGGACCATTTTCCAAGATGTTACTCCAGGTTGTGCCCAAATTATACTACACATGTAGAGATACCAATGGTACCTACAGTACCAATAGACAAGGACCATAGGCTGAGTTCACTCCATAACTTTTTGAGACAGAGACCCCTCAGGTTTCGATGAGATCCCAACACTTAGGCGGCTGAGGATCTGCTAAAGGTGGTGAATCGAGTTTTCCATCTAGTCAGGGAACCAACCAATCAGTTGGTGGTCCTAATGGTGAGCCTTATAAAGGGCTCGGTAGGGTGATGGTGGAGTTTGTCTACCTAGAGTCACGAAGAGGTAGGGCTCTCATGGACGGAGTTCGAGCACCTCTTCGAAGAAGAGTTCTCACCATTTACGCTAAGAGATGTACATATACAGGTGCTTCTTCAGCTCTAGAAGGTCATTATGATAGTATATGTTTATTCATCGAGGTTTACCAACCTTTCTAGGTACTTGATGGATATGGTCAAAGATCAGTAGTTTAGGGATCTGACATTCGAGTGGGGTCTGTGTAGATACATCTAATCCAGTATTATCCCTCTAATAATTCCTAGTAATTATAAGGTACTTGAGCAGTCCTTGGTGGTGGAGAGATTCCTATCTAAGAAAAGATAGTCGGTGGTAGTCAGTAGTGGATAGGTAGGTACAGGGACCTCGGTAATAGGGATTCAATGTCAACCTCAAGGATCCAAGCATGGGAGACATTTTAGGAGGAGGTCCCAGGATAGAGGATCTGCATTTTAGGGTTCATGGGGTGGATCTTATCATCATAGAGAGAGGTATTGTTACTCATGTAATGGTAGGGGATATCTCAGTCAAGATTATCCAACCTGTTGTGCTGCTGAAAAGGAGACAGTGGATGGACCACCAAGGCAGAGGTATAGATAGGAGTAGGAAGATCTATAGGGAGGCGGATGTGTCCAAGGAGGTGGGAGAGTAGTGTAATGTGGTTGATGTTTCAACTTACTACCACCACCACCCCTAGGTGGTCCGCGCCAGGAATTGGGAGCTGGAGGAAAGGGGTGGGGATAGCTTCATGCAGTCAAGGATTATGAACTAGGGACTCTAGGGGTGATTCAAGGTAATATCTGTGCCTTTTCACTTTAGTTTTAGTACTGATAGACACAGGTTCTAGTCATTCCTTCTTCACCACATATCTTGTAAAATACCTTGAGATTACAGTATAACTATTGACTCAAACCTTATGCTTGGAGACACCTATAAGAGGATAATCGATGATCACATATCTATTTCAACAGTGTGACCTTACCCTTGGAGGTGGGAGTTTCGTTTAGAACCCCTTAGTGGCAGTGTTGAGGCCATATGACATCAATTTTTGTATGGACTAGTTATCTTTGGTCCATGCCAATATTGATTGTTTTAGGAAAAGGGTGTGGTGTGTCCACAATAATTGCATGAGGTTTTTCTTTTTCAGTGAAAAGGAAACCCAAGAAGCGCATGATGGACTCATGCATAGGATGGAATAGTGGAGCAATCATCACTTAGCTATCCTGACCCTCAGTGCAGCCGATGTTATGAGTTTCCAGTTCCCATAAGTAGTGGCAGAGTACGAGGACGTATTCTTAGAAGATGTTATTGGATTTCCTCCATATCAAGAGATCGACTTCTGTATTGACTTACACCCTAGGACGGCATCGATATCCTCACCAGAAAATTGGATGGTTCCTACAGATCTTCGTGAGATGAGGGTGCAGTTAAAGGATTTTCATAGTAATGACTTCATGAACCCCAATGTTTCACCTCGGGTGGTCTTAGTGTTGTTTTCTAAAATGGTAGATGGGAGATTGAGGTTGTTTGTGTTTTACTGGTGCTTGAACTAGGTGACTTTGAAGAACAAGTATCCACTATCAAGGATTGATGACCTCTTCGACCAGTTGAGAGGGGAATGATGGTTCTCAAATATTGACCATCGATCAGGCTATCACCAGCTGTGAGTACAGGACAAGGATATATAGAAGACGGATTTCAAATGTAGTAATGGTCATTATGAGTACTTGGTGATTCCCTTTGGCATAAATAATTCTCTAGTAGTTTTCATGGGACTCATGAACTGGATCTTCTAGCCATACATAGATCGGTTTGTGGTGGTATTCATCGATGATATCCTTGTGTACTCAGTGCTCAAGGAGTAGCACTCAAGACACTTAAGGATGGTTCTGAAAATACTCCGAGATCACCAGGTTTATGGGAAACTCATGAAGTTCTAATTATGGATTCAGGTGGTCCACTTTCTATGACATATTATTTCAGTGAAAGGGTGGAAGTGGACCCATCCAAGGTCATGGTAGTGTTAGAATGGGAGCCACTTAGGAGTGTCAGGGAGGTACAGAGCTTCCTTGGACTGGTAGGCTGTTACCAAGGATTCATACCTAATTTCCCTAGGATATCAACACCTATGATAGCTTAAACCCAAAAGGGGCATCCTTCAATATGTACAGAGAAGTTTCCATGGGATTTTCAGTAGTTGAGGTGAAGTTTGACGAGCACCCCAATCTTGATACTTCCATAGGAGGGTGTTGAGTGTGTAGTCTTCTATAATGAATCATGAACCTGGATTGGTTTTCTTCTGATGTAGAGGCAAGAAGTGATTTTCTATGGTTCATTCCAGTTGAGACCACTTAAACAGAACTACACGACATGTGATCTTGAGTTGGCTGCTATAATCTTTGCTTTGAACATGTGGTGACACTACCTGATCGGCAAGTGGTTTATCATCTACTCTGATCACAAGAGTCTCAATTATATCTTCTCTTAGAAGGATCTGAACTTGAGATAGATGTGGGGACTAGAGTTCTTCCAATATTATGACTTTTAGATCTTTTATAATCCTTGTAAGGGGTACATGGTGGAAGGTGCTCTTAGCAGGATATCAATTTTGTAGTTTTTGGACGAGGCATCGAAGTAGTTGGCCTCATTGCAGTTATACTTTGTGGATAGAGATGGGGGAGCTTACCTCAAGTTGATGGATGTTACCCATATACTCTTACAATGAGTTATGGAGGCATATCTTGGAGGTACCAACTTTGAGACTCTACGTACTCAGTTTTCCACAGTACATGCACTTGATGGATAGTCAAAAAGTGGGGAGCACATCATTCTTTTTAGAGGACACACAGTTTTACCAGTGGAGTTACAAGAGGAGTTTTTGAGGGAGTTCCATACATCCCATTTTTTGGTATATCTAGGTGTGTAGAAGATGTACCAGGACCGTCGATGTCAGTTTTGGTGGCCAATAATAAATAAGGGAGTTGTGAAGTTTGTCTCTCAGTGCCTCACTTGTCAACAAATGAAGGCTGAGCACCATCTTTTAGTGGGTCTGGATCAACCCCTTGAGGTTCTGTAGTGAATGTGGGATGGTATATTGATAGAATTCATGACAGGTTTATCATGAATGTCCAAATGATATGATACCATCTATGTGATCTTTGGCTGACTCTCCAAGTCGTCCCACTACATATCTATCTAGGAACATTGTTTAGTGGAGAGATTGGGGTGCCTCTACGTGTAGGAGATAGTTCAGCATCATGGAGTTCCATCAATGATTATTTCAGATCATGATACTCATATAACAAACTTTCTGGGGAAGGTATTTTATGAGGTTTTTAGGACACAGTTACTCTTGAGTACAGAATTTTATCCCCGGATAGATGTCCATAAAGAGAGGAACACTCAGGTTTTGGAGGATATGTTACAGGCATGCATGTTGGACTTCGGTTGTAGTTGGGAGGACCACCTACCACTGGTGGAGTTTGCATACAATAATAGCTAACACTCCACCATTTTTATGGAACCATTTGAGGCCCTATATGGGAAACCTTGTAGGTCACCACTTTACAGGACTGACTAAGGAGAGTCAGCATTCATGGGCATGGATTTGGTGTGAGCTACTACTGAGAAGGTGTAGATCATCCAAGAGTGTCTGAAGACTATGAAGAGCCGAAATAACTCTAATGTAGATAGGATACGGATAACTTTGGAGTTAAAGGAAGGAGACCATGTGTTCCTTCAGGTCTGACCTTGATGTGGGTTGTAGAGATTTGGTCAGGGCATAAAGTTACGTTTGAGTTCATCATCACTTTCCAAATACTGTGTAGAGTTGGTGAGGTGGCATAACACCTATCTCTACCCCTGTAGTTGCATTAGGTACATGATGTCTTCCACATGTCACAGCTGAGGAGGTACTTGCATGACTCATTTCACGTCATTGATTAGGGAAAGATGTACATTGAGGACGGGGTGACTTATGCGGTGTACCTAGTAGAGATCGAGGATCATAAATAAAGGATTATTTGTGGGTGAGCGATTACCTAGGTGTGTATCCAGTGGAAGAACGAGAATATCTAAGAGATGATGGGTGAGTGGGAGGCTTAGATTCATGCGCAGTACCCACATATTTTTGAGTAGACATTTGTTTTAGCTTTTTGGGGACATAAATCCCTAACGTGTGGAGAATGTGATGTCCCATGTATTTTCATTTATTATTTTTAAATATTATATGGAATTATTTCAAGACCAAATGCTAATATGAAATGAGATTCTGAGGCCCAGTGTACTCGTAATAAATGTTTGAAAAAATATTAAACATTAAATAGAATATGAAAGCGATTTTCCTAAAAAAGTGGAATAACTTTCAAATAGGTTCCAAGATCAGAAATCTAAGGGCACTATTGTGTTCAAAGTAGTTTCCCTTCCCTGGGTGGGGCCTAACATTGGCTGGTGTGGGTCATCTGTGAAAGATAGTTTTTTGACGTAATGTAAATAAATATATTTTAATAAAAAAATATTTTATTCAATGCAATGATGTTTTCCTTTTAATAGGCCTTTTTTAGGAAATTCAGGTTTATCACCATATTCTTGGAATTCCTCTAAGATGTTTAGGAGGACCTCTAGAGAAAATTTAGGCAAACAACGATAGGATTGCGGATCAGTGATCAACGGACGATGTTTTGATGGATCTTTCCAATAGTAGTGATGTGATGAATGATCATGTTCCGATAATGTTAAAACCCTAAGTTAGGGTGTGATAATTGTATTTATTTTCCTTATTTCTAAATTCAATGATAAATTCAGACCAACCAACAAATAGGTTGACCCGCGGTTAATCGTTCTTGTGGGATGGGCATATTTTTGTGAGATTACTTTTGAGGTTTGATTGTTAGATATTTTCCTTTGTTTTATTGATATTTCTAACATAAATGAATCAAGGTTGATACGAACAAATGTTAAGGTTAGTTCCTTGGGTGTTTATGGTGCTTTTATCTTCCCTCATAATTAGAATTCTTCATCATCAGACCCTCTTGGTTGCGGCTCGAATTTTTGGGAGGATCCGAACACAATCAGACCCCTAGATTGGTGGCAAGAAGGGACAAAGGTTAGATCGATGTAGCTCACAAACCGAGGATTGAAAAGGTGTCCCTATCTGGAAAAACATGGCACCAAAAGAAGACCAGTGGCATGTGAAAGAGGCAGCACCGATGGCTGGTACAAGTGGCGGTGGTCGGTGGTGCATGGTGGCACGGTGCACTGGCACCATGTGTAATGCAGAAGGGGATCGCGGCGGTTGTGAGGTCGCAAGCAAGAATAGTGCATGGGGCACATGCAGACACAATGGTTCGACCGAGTGAGACATGGTGTGGCACCATGGTGATCAAGGGTCATGTGGCTAGGGCGGGCCATGTGTGGTGGACCAACTAATCTGCATGTGTGTGGACAATGGGATTTGGGTCATGCCAGGCCACCTAGCAGCCCAATGGGTCAGGCCAGACGAGGCCCAGAAGTTTGGGTTAGAACGGGCCCAACATTCCAGGTCAGACCAGGCCCAGCAAGCCAGGTCGGATCAGGAGGACTGAACTGGGTCGGTTCAGGTCC
This sequence comes from Viscum album, assembly GCA_963277665.1. Classification (NCBI taxonomy): domain Eukaryota; kingdom Viridiplantae; phylum Streptophyta; class Magnoliopsida; order Santalales; family Viscaceae; genus Viscum; species Viscum album. The sequence continues at coordinate 1,012,379,406 of OY728126.1, forward strand.
AGACCAGACCCAGTTTAGACCTTTTCACTAAAAAAATCGTAACTTTCAAATCGTACATATATTTGATGCATCGTCTATGGAGTTGGGATCCTGACATCGAGATGGTCCTTTTTTAACTAGTGGTGAGTTTAAACATGGACTTCTAGTAACATGGTCTATTTATACTAGCAGTACTCAGGATCAAGGGACATGGTGGGTGTGACTACTGCTCACTGTAATCCCTCTTTTTCTACATGGTTTGATTCTCTCATCCACTGTATCTTGGGCAAGATTTTTAGAGTTCTCTAAATTTATTGGATCCCCTAAATGTGTTTTGGTATTGTTTCCTACTTATTAGAGCATGATCCCTTCAGTAAAACTACCTGGATAAAGTTGTTATAATCCCCTAAGAGGCTCAGAGTGGATCCACTATTACTTCTTTGTGCCCTTTGTAGAGTTCTTGGTATCAATTTGACCAACACTATGTGGGTGAAAATACTCTACTTAGAGGGTTATTCTAGATGTATTTTCTGGTATCACCCCATGGCCCTGGTTGTGATCCTCAACTGATGTATCATTTCTCTCTTCAGATCTATCATCTTATCTCTCTCTCTCATAGAGGTTCCCAATGAATAGTACTTCTTAGATGGATGTCATCAGTTCTATCAAACTCAATACTGTTTTCTCCTAGATGTGTGCTTCGTGGAATCTTCAGACTGAATACCTAGTGGTGGTATATGGTAGTTGTGGCTTACCTATTGACTATTTGTCTTGGTTTGGGTATAACTAGATATTCTTGTTATATGTTTTATAAACACATAGTTGTGTAGAGCTGACTATATCTTTCCTTTTTGTATTGCTTTGTAGTTTTCTAGGTGTCCTACATGGTATTATTATACTCACCCCTACATGGGATTTGCCCACACATGTCACATATTGTGCTAACAAGATACCTTTTGAAAAATTCTAAGGTGGATCAGGAGTATATGGAGCCTTATGAGATCATGGAGACCAAGGTGTCACTATAGATTCAGACAGAAGTTCCACCACCTTGCCTTCAGGTTGGATCAGGTAGGGTTTTCTAGGGATGGATTTCAAGAACTTGGTAATGGACTTTCATTCAGGTGGGATTGTATTCTGGACCTGTTAACATTCTAGTACTTACACTATTATACTCTATTTGTGGGTTATAGTGGTTTACATGCATTGTTTAATTAGTGTTTTTACATTTCATCATATGTGTCTTGGAGGTGCATGTGTGTATACAGGTACTTTAGGTTAATTCCTCCCATTAGTGTGATATGCCTACACGGTGCTAGTCACCAGCCTCTGGCCTATTAGAGGTAGGATTGGGGTAGTCACGGCATGGGCCCCTATGGGAAAGGTTGTGAAAATATTTATGTTGGATTTGCCATGGTGAATCAAGTTTTATGAAACTCAAAAACAATGATAATACTCTTAAAGAAACACAAAGTGACACGACATAGGATAATTCAGTTCAAAATTTGTTAAATAACTCATTTTGTTTTATAGACTATAATGGCCAAGATTTTAATATATTAAAAAAAAATTGGTTGATCCTGAGTAGTATAATATTGCTTAGAAATTCAGTGACCAAAAAACAAGTTTTATCAATTAGTTTAATATGGACAGTAAGAACTATATGAAGGGTGTACCAAGTATTCGAATTTGTATTTTCTACTTAATTTGTATCATATAAAGTGTCTTAATGTAATTATTGATAAATAAATGTCTATAATTGTAGAGTTTCTTCATGATATATTTAGTGAAGCTAAGATCCCTTCATTAATCTATGAGAATAATAAAGTCATAAAAACTTAGAATTCATTATACAAAGATACATGATATCCCTAATGATTGCATGCTTTATTAGGGAGAAGAGTTTGATAAATAATAATTCATAATATGTTATACAAGCATATGAAAGTCAATGAACAATAATGGGAGTATAAATCAATGCAATCCCAAAAAGAAACAGAAGAAGAAAACTCTAGCAAAGGTATTGGGTTTCTTTCCTCTGAAACCATGCTTGAAAATATTATTCATCTTGTATAAGACTTCAGATGACAAGAAGTGGAATGCTCAGGATAGTAACGATGTCTTTATGAGACATCCAAAATTTTCAACATCATGGAATATGTTTGATTCTATATATCTCTATTTTTCTTCAGATCCTAGGAATATATGTTTGGGATTTTCTTCTGATGGTTTTAACCCTTTTGGTACTTTAAGTACTAATTTTAGCATTTAGTCAGTTGTTTTGATCCACTATAATCTACCATAAAGGATGTGTATGAAGAATACTTATTTCATTATTTAAATGATTTTTATTAGAAATAAAATACCCAAAAATTACAGTTATGTACACCTTCAACCAATAAACAATGAATTATGAGAATTATGGGATGATGGCATGGAAACATATAATGCTTAAATGAGACAACTATTCAAAATGAATTATTTTTAATGTGGATAATTAGTGACTTTCCTAGACTCATTAATTTATCTAGTTAGAAAAATCATTCTGGTTTGTCTTATCTAGTTTGTAATTTTTATTTTGAAACTTAGTGATTACCTCATAGCATAAAATGGTGTTTCATGTTTCATAATCGATTTCTTGATTCTTCTCATAAATTCAGGTTTAACAAGACATGATCAATGGATATATTGAATTTAGAAAGTCACTGAAGGTGTTTTCTGGTTTAGAAATATTGTTTAAATTAATGAATGTCCCTGAATAATTTTGAAAATAACATCATTTTAAATAAGGAGAGAAAGGGTACGTGGTACACTATTTGAAGTAGCTGGAATGCGAAAATGTAAGAAAAAGAGTTCATTTTTCAAACATCATTATTGGGATTTTAATTTGATACATAATAATCTTGAAATAATTCATATTGAGAATAATTTCTTTGAAAATTTAATTTTTCATTGCTTAATGAGTAGGTTAAATCGAACGATCACCTTAATGATCGTAAGGATTTGGATTCAATGAATATAAATCATGGTTTGTGGGAAAATGAGAATGTAAAGTATCATTCAGGTATTTTTACAATGAAAAATCATGAGAAAGATATATTCCTTAAAACTTTAAAGAATATAAAAGTTCCATATGGACATTCAAGTAATATATCAAGGTGTGTTGACTTAAAACATCAAAATTTACATGGATTGAAAAGTCATGAATCACATATTCTTATGGATCGGCTGTTGTCATTGGTATTGCATAATATGTTACCTAAAAAGGTAACTATAGTTCTATTTGAGTTTTATACCTTTTAGTGATATTTGTGTAAAACTCTAAATCCAAATGAGCTTGATAAACTTCATGAAAGAATTATTTTGACACTTTTTCATTTGGAGATGTTATTTCCCCCTTCATTCTTCACAGTCATGATTCGTTTGACTGTTAATTTGGTTTAATAAGATAAACATGGTGGACTGGTACACTATCAATAGACATATCCAATTGAGAGGTATATTGATATTATTTTTATTTCCATTAGTGTATTTGATTTTATCAAATCATTGCATAAATGTTTTTACAATGTTTCTTATTTTTTCATCAGGTAATTAGGTCATTTTAAGTCATATGTGAGGAATAAATCTCAACGAGAAGGCTCTATTACTAAATATTACATAATTAAAGAGTTATTTACCTTGTTTTCTTAGTATTTGGGTTGTAGTGAGACTAGATTCAATCATGTTGGATGTGTTGATGACATTTTGACAAATTCTCATTCTGAAAACCAATCATCGGTATTTTCAACTATTAAACAAAAAATTGGAAAGGGGTCAACTTTTAAACTGACTGAATTGGATTTTCTACAAGAAAATAGATATGTGATACTCAATAGTGTTATTTTATATCCATTTATTAAATAATCATGATTTCAAATAAAGAGTTAGTTAATGGGTTGATCTCTAAATGAGGTGGAATTAACAAAATATATTAATAATGAGAATTTATAATGGTCCATCCATCATGTAAATATATACTCATATTCATATTATTGATGTATAGTTTTTTTCTATGTTAAAATTAATACCTAATATATATTTTTTCTAGATAATGAATGTTGATAATCTATCTAAAATATCAAATAATTTTAATTTTTTGTCTCGAGGTCATCTAAGTTGGGCTAAGATATTTGATGCCTACAATATTCATGGCTTCAAGTTTCATATAATTTATCATAAAGACTACTTGAAAACATAAAATAATGGTTTATTTACACTTGAAGAGATGGGATACTATGGAAAGATGAATGATATAATTGAATTAAACTATCATGGTCAGTTTTTATATGTCTTATTCAAATAAAAGTGGGTTAACATTGATAGGGGTATAATGAAATATTCATTACATTGTTCTTTTTTCAACTTCTCTTGATTGATCCATACCAGTGAGAATGAAGAGCATGAACCATTTATCTTGGTATCACAATCGAATATGGTTTATTATGTGGATAATGAAATACATGAACGTTGGAGTGTTTTTATACACTTAAATCAGAGATACTTATATGATATGGGTGATGAATATCAATTGGTACTTTTTTATAGTGGTTCTCATCAACCAAAAAACATTAAATAGTTTTTCCCTGACAATATAAAAATAATTGAACTTACAAGAGTGGGTGAAAATGAAGGACTCATCACAATAGAGGTCAATAGTAATGAAGAAAATGAACATAAAGATAATTGAATTTATAGATTGGTAATGAAAATATATTATAATTTCTCATTGATATGTGCTTTCTATATATATTAATTGTTCTAGTTTTTTTGTAAAAATCTTTTAGTTTTTCATTTTTTTATACATCTAATATATATGAACCATTTGAATTATAGGAATGATGAGAACAAAAAAAAATTAGGATCCTAGCTGATCAGTATCTTAGAGAGTGCCACCACTACCATCAGATTCAGTGGATCCGAGTGATTCCATTATATCAGAGACTAATAGAGAGTCAGTTATTTCCTCAGATGTTGTTGGTATCCCACTACTTGATTCACCTCCGGTGATGCATCATTTCATCACCCATCGATCCAGGGAATATTGTAGAGTTTTCGTTACTAGTATTTATGTCATTGTATAAGAAAAAATATATATATTATTAATTGTTTAATTTATTTTTCGAACATATAAAGACAACCATAGATGGGATACAAATATGAATAGTAATAGGTATAGTATCTAAAGGAATTCAAGATTATCATCACATTTAATGAGTTTGGGGTGCCTACTAGTGATGCTGTCGAAATCTATGGGTGGATTATTAGGTTACTTCCTTGAGTGACGATGAGCTTTCCCATTAATTATAAATATTGGATTCATATTCCTACAGCTTAGAAAAATTAGGTCTTTGATACTCAAGTAAAGGTAATTTTAATTTAAAATTACTTGATAACTAATTTAAAATATACGAGTAAATTTTTTTAATATACTAATAAAGTGTTATGTTTTTTATTTCTCGATTTTTTTTATTTTGATGCCCCTAGATCCATTTCAAACCCATTTACATTAAAAAAAATGGGTAAGAAATGAAGATATTTTAAATGGATATCATGACATGAGTTTAATGATTCGTCTTTGAGCTCATGATAGATGCATGAGAACGTGCCTAAAGGAATTTCTCATGAGAAATGGAATCTCTTTGTTAATATTAACAGAGATATATCTCAGGAGGTAATTGCATATTTTACAGTATCTTCATAAATCAAACAAAATAGAATTATAATTTTTATTATTGTTGCTATTTTTTGTAGGAATTTTCTAAAAATACTATGAATTGAGAATCGTGAGAATATATCCATTCCTCACATCACTGGATCTCGGAGTTTTTTTGAAAAACAAAAATTTTTTGTTTGTATTTTATTCATTATTATTTATATCATTTTATTATAAGTCAGGGTTTTTTCTAACTTGTTTATATTTTTTTATAAAGGCTAATGAATTAGTTCACTTTATTGTCCTAATAGAGATGTGGTTTAAAGTGTATAGGAAAATATATGGTAGTTTTGTAAATTATCCTACCAAAGACATTGGAGTAAGTACTTTTCATTACCATTTCATGTTATTTATTTCTATAAAAACATAATAATAAAAAATATATTATAAAAACTAACAAGCCTTAAATCCAATTAAATAGGTTCAGATACATGGATCAAACGATGCCAATTTGTAGTCGTTTAATGCATCTAGATGGCCCCAATTAATTGGGTTTAAGGCTTCTCTATTATTATAAATTTTTTTCATTATTATGTTTTTATGGTAATAAAATAACAATAAATAGTAATGAAAATTTTATTAATTAGATAATATTATGAAGTTCAAATATTGTAAATACTCATTGTTAATATTTTTGTATTAACAAGTTAAAATTAAAGAAGTTTGGGATGTGAACCATTCAAAATCATTATTGGTTTTCTAAAATTGATGAAATTGCAATCGTTTTTGGGAAGGAGCATCTAAGACACGTATAGAGGAAGGATTTTGGGCCTACTCCATCAATTTTCTTTGGTAGTGTGTTTTCACCCATTACTACTACACCCGATGGGGTTCAAGCAGTGTCATTGATTGGGAATAACAAATAGATATTATAATATTGAAAAAAAATGTAAAAGATCAAGAATCTTATATAAAAACACAAGATAATTAGTGTTCGGAAATGGTAAATGATTTATTTTTGGTATTTCAGCAGATGAATAGAATAATCCCTGAGGAAATTTCTAGCCTTATAGCTCATCCTACCGATGTAAATTTTAAATTCCATAGATCATTCACACATTTTTAAAGAACACATACAACTTCCATAAATAAAACTAAAATGACACTTTTATATAGAAAACATGAATTTAGAGTCACATTGACCAAATCTTATTCCAGATTGATGTGTGGTTGATTCTTACATGTCAAAAATGAATAATAGATCATTACCCATAAGTTTTAAAATAATATGATCTTGTTTGGTAAGTTTTGACTTAGTAAATAGTTTGTAAAGGTACCAAAGCCTTTAAAAAAGTGTTTATAGGGGTCAAAACAAAAAAAAATGATGTTTTATTTTCCTAAAATCAAAGGGAAACTACCATAGATTGATTTTTGAAATGTAGAAACCAACAGAATTTCATTACGAGTTACGGTTTTCTTGGTATGTCAAAAACAAATTTTTAGTGTTTTAAAACACTTAAATGTTTTTGTAATGGTCAGAACCATAGAAAGTGAACTTATATTGATTTCAATCAAGGGAAAACCAACTTTGAGTCATTTTTAACATGTACGCACAGACAACACATCAATATGACATGCGGTGTAGTCAGAATTGCTCAGTAAACACTTCTTAAAGGTATAAAATCCTTTAAAAACATGTGTTAGGGGGTCAAAACTAGGAAAAAGATGTTGGATTTCCCTAAAATCATAAGACGACCAAAGATTTATTTTTTAAATTTAATAACTAAAGGAATGTCATTATGAGTTATGGTTTTCCCGGGATGGTTGTAAATGTGTTTTTAGTGTTTTAAAACACATAAACATGCATGTAACAATCAAAACCATAGAAAAAAACTTTAGAATAATGTGAAATAATAGTAAAACCACCATTGAGTTATTTTTTATGTGTACACATAGACAACATGTCATTATGATGTGGGGTGTGGCCAGAATGACTCAGTAAACACTTATTAAAGGTACAAAAGACTTTAAAAACATGTGTCATGGGGTAAAAAGTAATAAAAATATTTTGGATTGCCTTGAAATCATAGGAAAATGACTGTATATTTTTTTTCAAATTTATAAATTGACAGCACATCATTTTGAGTTAAGATTTTCCCAAGACGGCTGTAAACGTGTTTTTTACTGTTTCAAAACATTAAAACATGTTTGTAATGGCCAAAACCATATAAAATATCCTAATATTGACATGAAATCATGGGGAAAAGAATTTGAGTAATTATTAACATGTAAACATAGACAACATGTCAATCTGATGTCAGGTGTGGTCGAAATGACTCAGTAAACACTTTTTAATGATACCAAAGCTTTTAAAAATAAGTTTTGTGGGGTCAAAACCAGAAAAATGATGTTGGATTTCCTTGAAATTAGATTAAAATGACTTTAAATTTATTTTTTAAATTTAGGAACAGATAGAACTTCATTTCAATTTATGGTTTTCTTGAGAAGGTTGTAAACATGTTTTTAGTGTTTTAAAACACTAAAACATGTGTGTAATGGTCAAAACCACATAAAATGACCTCATATTGATGTAAAATCATGGGAAAACCACCTTTCAGTTATTTTTGACATGTAAACATAGAAAACACATCAATATGATGTGTGGTGTGGTCAAAATCACTCGGTAAACACTTCTTAATGGTATCAAAGCCTTTAAAAACATATATCGAGGGGTCAAAACTTTGAAAACAATGTAGGATTTACTTGATATAAGAGAAAAATGACTATAGATTGATTTTTGAAATTTATAAACTGACGAAAAGTCAATCCGAGTTACGATTTTCCTAAGACCTTCATAAACACGTTTTTGGTGTTTTAAAACACTTAAATGCACGTGTAATAGTCAAAATTAAACCAAACAACCTCATATTGACATGAAATCATGTTAAAACCACATTTGAGTTATTTTTGACATGTATGCAAAGGAAACATGTTAATCTGTCATGTGGTGTGATCAGAATGGCTTGGAAAACACTTTTTAAAGGTTCCAAAGACTTTAAAAACATGTGTTGGGGGGTCAAAACCAGGAAAATAATTTTAGATTACCCTAAAATCATAGGAAAATTATCATAGATTTATTTTTGAAATGTAAGAACTAATATATGGTCATTCTGAGTTACGGTTTTCCTAGGATGACCGTAAATGTGTTTTTAGTGTTTTAAATATATATATTTGGTGTTTAGGGGTAAAATTACATTTAAACACACATAAACCGCACATGTAGAAGCTAGAAAGGTAGGTTATATACCCTCTTCTTAATGTATAACCCACCTAACTAGCTGCTTCATTACAAAGTAAATTTGTCCTGAAGGCCCAGTGGGCTTGAAGCCCATTACATGGCCCAAATTACCTTAGTACATTGCTCATAGGCCCATATTTGGATGGCCTAAAGTCCATACATTCATCATTTATATGACACTTCCTTCCCAAATCATGTTTGTGTCACTTCCCCCTTCATGTATTGAAGGCCCAGTGGCCCGAAGACCCATTTAGGATGAATAATACTACTGCTATAGTATCCCACTACAGTGCCCGCGTTACTACAATGATACAGTGTTGCTACAATACCCATGCTATAATGATCAAAATCATATAAAATGACCTCATATAGATATTAGATAAGGTTAAAATCACCATTGAGTTATTTTTATGTGCACCCATAGAAAACACGTCAATACGATGTGCAATATGGTCAGAATGACTTGAAAAACACTTTTTAAAGGTACCAAAGCCTATAAAACATGTGTTTGGAGGTAAAAACCATGAAAATGATGTCATATTACCCTGAAATCACACAAAAATTACCATATATTGTTTTTTGAAATGTACGAATTGAAGAAACGTCATTTTGATTTACGATTTTCTTGAGATGCTCATAAATGTGTTTTTTGAGTTTTAAAAGAGTTAAATGTGTGTGTAATGATCAAAATATTAAAAAAATACCTCATATTGATTTGAAATCATGGGAAAACCACCTTTGGATTTTTTTAACTTGTACGTGAAAACAACATGTCAATTTGACATGCGGTGTGGTCAGAATGACTTGGTAAACAATATTTAAAGGCACCAAAGCCTTTAAAAACATCTGTTGATGGGTCAAAATCAAGAAAAATACATATTATTGACCTGAAATAATATTAAATGAACTTTATATTTTTTTTTAAAATTTAGGAACTGACGGAATTTAATTCTGAGTTATGTTTTTCCTAGGACAGTAGTAAACGTGTTTTTAGTATTTTAAAACACCAAAACATGTGTGTAATGGTAAAAACCAAAGAAAAACCCTCATATTGATGTTAAATCTGGGCACAAACACATTTGATTTTTTTTATGTGTACACATAGAAAAAACATCAATATGACTTATTTTGTTGTCATAATAATTTAGTAAACACTTTTTAAAGGTACCAAAGCCTTTAAAAACATGTGTCGAGGGGTCCAAACTAGGAAAATGATATCAGATTACCCTGAAATTACAGTAAAATGACCATATAATTATTTTTTAATTTTATTAATTGAAATCACATTAATTTGAGATAAATTTTATCTAGGATACATATAAACACATTTTTAGTGTTTTAAAACCCTAAAACATTCGTGTAATGATCAAAATCATAGAAACTAGCCTCAGATTGACATGAAATCATGGAAAAACTACTGTTGAATTATTTTTGAAATATTTTTTAATATAAAATTCTTTAAAATTTGTTTATTAAGTAACTTTCAAGCAAATAAAACATCGATTTAAAAATTAATTGGAATATTTACTTATCCTTCCATTTTAGTTTCATGTATTGAATCGTATATTAAAAAGGTAAGTCTATGTTTCAAAGTGTTTTTCATTATATATTACTTATTTTATTTTAAAATTTATTCTCTTTGATTAACAAAATAACAAATTTTATGTGTAATATTATGAATATATTCTATGTGTTTTCTCTTTTGCATTTCGTTTCTTAAATATTTTGGTTTTTATTATAGGTGATAGATGTTGGAAATATTCATGAGGTTAACCATTATAATCCATGAAATTATTCATATATAGTCATTATGGTTCTTAGTTTCAATGGTATGTTTACATTTTATCATTGATTCTACTGTAATTCTGATTTATTATGTTTATTTTTAATTTCTGTTTTCTTTTTTGTTATAGTTAATGAGATGATGCGGTTGATTTCAGTTAACAAGATGAGGAGGAGGCAGACAGATGCAATGGAGGTCGTAGGGTGGAGGTATATTAGGCATGGGTTATTGTTGGACATATTTTATATGTATATATTTATGGATGGGATATGGGTTGACTGAGGTGTATATTGAGTGAGGTGTATGTTGACGGAGGTTATGTTGAATGTGGATGTTTTTATTTATAACTATGGATGTATGACGTATGTATGATGGGTTTTTCATACATTTATGTTTTAGTTAATTGAATTTCATTTTTTTCATCTATATTTTTTTATTAAATATTCAAAAATAGATAAATTTTAATTTTAATATTTAGTCACAGTTTTTAGTAACTACCGCTAAGTAATTTAATGAAAATTATAATTTGGGATGGTTAAGATTAACCACTGATAAACATAACTATCGCTTCTATATTTAGCGGTGGTTAATTTCATTTAATACTTTTTTATTAGTGTATTTTTTAAAAATTACACTAAATAAATAACAAACCATCAAAAAATGCTCCAAAAACAAAACATATAGAAATCATTGCTAAATTAGACAAACTGCTACCAAATGACTAGAAACTGTCCAATACATGGTAGTTTTGATAACTAGCACTATATTATTAGGAAGAGGCTTAAACTATGACCAGTTTAAAAAGAATGATGCTAATTACCTAATTTTTTGTAGTTAATGCACACTTGTTAAGAATTATGTTATATCTAGTGACTCTATGTGAGTACTTAGATCAGCCTATAGGGTTTTGAACCTTGTTTGGGCCAACCAGGGTAAGACCGGGTGTTTGGTAGGGTTGATTGGTGTGTGTTTGTTTTCTGGAATGTGAACTTTAATTTATTAATGACCATGTTATATCTATTATAGATTTTTTCCATTATAAAATAGTCATTATAGGGATATATTTTCCAAAGTATGGTTTCTTACAGTTTGTGAAAGTGTATTCTAGTTTCTTTCAATGTTTTCCTTAAAATTTCTTTGATTAAAATTTATGAATGATTTTTTTAAAGGAAAATAAATTTTGGTTTTACTTGAAAATAATCTAGAATTTATAAAAATGGTAGTATTTTTCAAAATAATATGCTCTAAAAAGTTTTTAAATAATAAAATTAGTGAAACCTATTTCAGTATATCTATTTTCAAACTAGCATGAAATTTATTTACTTTTAAAGGTTGTGTTTTAGGTCATCAGCTGGTGAGCTACTGGGTTTCTTAAGTCACGCCTATATATTATAGGTTATTAGGTCGCTCAAATGTAGTAGAAATTCATGGATATTTTTATTTGGGTTGATGGAGGTGAAAGTGGATATTATTCATCTTCATGCCGAGATTGGGCAGTAGTTTTGTTCTCTTTACTTTTCCTTGTTTTTGGTTCTATCACCCATTAGCCTCATATTTTGGGATCTTGTATCATGTTGGTTTATTTATTATTATTTTATTTTTTGGTTTATTCCACTTTTTCTATCGTCCTTATTATTTTTATTCATTAATTTTTCCTTTTATCTGGTTAAATTATTCTCAATGTGTTCTTATTAATGTTTAGGAACTTGTTGCCAACTCATTGGGATTCAGAATGCTCTTTGGGCCTTGTCGCGGACTGGCTTGGGTGCCCGATTCCAAGATGACTCAAATTGGTTTATGACATGCTATATGAAACTTAAACCAAATTAAGGGGTACCTGAATCTTATATAATTGGATCTGGTAGGAATGGGTACTCGGTTATCGGGTACTCATGGTCATCCCCAACCACAAATGGTTTTTTATTTTGATTTTTTACTTATATATTGATATTTATTACATTTAAATTGTAAAGATTAATGTAATTTAATGATAATTTCTATTAAAAAATAAATAAATATATTTATATATGATATATTTTTTTTATGAATTAATATTTGTTTTAAATAAAGGTGGTTTTGGTATTTTATTTTTTTGGAGAGACATTTATTTTTTCAAGGGACATCACAGAAAATAAAATTGATAAATGAATTTATAAGTATTATTTTTCATTTAAAAAAATATCATGTATGAATATATATTTATTCAAATATATTAAAAAACTAATATTGTTTTTTCTTCAGAATCCCTTTAAAATTCATTTGACCAGTAAATCAGATCGACTAACAAATTTTACAAAAAAATAATATTTTTAATTTATTTTTCACTCATAATTTATCTACAGGATATCCCTACCAATTTTTAGTGTAAACTAAATGTAATGATATAAAAAAATTAAATTAAAAAACATCAAAATAAAGAAAAAAAGAATTATTTCTATATAATATAAAAATGGTGAACCATAATTAGATAAATAGTAATAGTAAAAAAACCTCATTTATATTCAAATATCAAAAAAACAAAATATGATTCATTCAAATTAAAATTAAATTTTTAACCAGAATTACAAAATTTCTAAAAAATTTATTTAAATATCTTCAAAATAAAAAAAATAAAATTGATGATTATTTTTATCTCAATTAATTAATAAAAAATATTAAAATATTGATAAATATGAAACAAATTTTTATATTAGATATTATATGAAAAATATTCAAAATATTGAAATTTAAGATTTTTTATACAAAATAAATAGATATAAAAATACAAAATATGTGTTTTTTGCTTAATTGTATATGATAATTGTGATAAAATTATATCATGTCCTCTATTTTAATGACTAAGTGTATATTTTATTCTAGTAAATTTATTAAAAACATAAAAAAATATTTTTTTCTTAATTTTATATAAAAATTGTCTCACCATTGGTGGTGGGGTGAAAAGGGTTTGGGGGTAGGGGCAGGTCACGGTGTCAAGTCCCTAAACCTGCATGTTTACTGTAATTTTCTCCATTGTGTTATGCTCCACGGTGGTCAATATAACCGACCTATTATATAAAAATTTTAAAATAAATAAAAAATATGTTTTAGGTTACAAAAACTTTAAAAATATTAATCATGAGACATATAATTAGAAAATAAAATAAATAGAATATTAAAAATATATGAAAACATAGAGTGTGTGCTTTATCTTTGAATTTATATAAAAATTATATTAAAAATATAGAGAAAATATTTTATTTTTCAAATGAATTAATACAAAATAATCACAAGATATATGTTTTGTTATCAGAAATAAGGAAAATATTTTTAAGTTTATATATTATATTTATATATATAAAAAGAGCACAAACCACGTGCTTTGTTCTTAACTTCATATAAAAATTAGATCCAATAATATAGAAAGGTGTTATGATACATAAAAAATAACAAACTTATGTTTAATAATACAATATTTGTTCAATTAAAAAAAGATAAAAATACATTAAATATATGTTTTTCCATTAAATTTATATAAAAAAATTATAAAAATGCATGTAATGTATTTTATTGAACAAAACTAATCAATCTAATATATGATTCATATTTTTTATTAACATAAGTATTACATTTTAATTTTTTTATGAAAATTATAATATAAAATATAAATTTCATGTTTTGTTGAAAAAAATTAAAAAATAAATATAAGATATAATTCATATTTTTTATTGAAAAAAAATAAAAAATATATATATGTAATGAGTTAATTAATAAACAAAATAGAGGAAAATAAATATTTTAATACAAACAAACATTAGAAATACAGACACACAACAAGATCGGTATTTTAAAAATAATAACATATATTTCAGTAAAATATCCTTTTAAATTTTTTCATCAATTTAAAAATATTTAAAAAAAATCTTTCAAAATACGATATGAACAACACAAATCCAAAATCATATTTTAATTTTACATTAAAATTATAATACAAAATAAAAATTAATTTTTTTTTGAAAAACATTAAAAAAAAATTGAGATATGTTGCATATTTTTTATTCAGAAAGAGAATAAAAAATTACACATGTTAATGAGAATAAATGGATTTCACCCTTCCCCTAGTATGGATTTGTAATATCTCATTAACTGTTTCCAGGAACTTAATGAAACTTACTTTGATCTTTCTTTGTTGGATATTTCTTTGGGGTCATTTCAGGATATTCTTGAAAATTTTGGAAGCTTGTGAGGTTGTGCACAGTTGTCGCATAGTTAGGGAAAAGGTGTGGAATTCCCCAAACTGTGTGGCCTTAGATTGTGGGGGTTACACAATTGGTGCATGGTCAAACTAACCATGTGGACAAACTATGAAAAATTTCTAAAAGCCCAGTAAGGGATCACATTTTGGGCACATGGTTGTTACTAATTGTGCAGCCCATCCAGGAAATCATGGCCATAGGTTTTTAATCCCCTAAAAAATTTAATTAAAATATCGATACCCCCATTTTAATAGCCAATCACCCCAAATTTGGCCCTAATTAATTTATTTGTATTTTGGAATATCTCTACATGACTTCTTGGATACTCCAACCACTTCTCTTATGAATCAAAGTGTTGATAGAAGATCTTGATCCCTCTTCAGTATATGGTTACTCTCTTGATTTGGGTTTTCTCTCTACTATTTTTCTCTCCCTTTCGAGAGTGGTGAATCCTTATATTTTTGATGAATTAGATATAGGTTTTGTAGGATCTTGTTTTGATGGTTTTTAATTCTAGGGATTGTTCTTAGATCCTCTTTGCCTTCATCTCTTTGTTGGCACTTCATGTTGAAAGTATTGATTTATTAGATCTTGTGATTAAATGTAGCTGGTTACATAAGTATTTCCCAAAAATGTAAATCATTATTTCATTTCTTGATTTGAAATTTATTTTCATTTGTTTTCTAAACATTTAATTGTGGTGATCGGATGATTTATTTAATCACATATTAGCTTGGGTAGTTAGTGGGTGATTAGGACAAGTATGTTTGGACTCTGACTCTCTACCAATGGATTTATGAGGACAACTCTAACAAAACCAGGCTTGATATGATTTTCCTTAATGGTTTGTGGATTGATTATCTAGGTTGCCAGATGCTTAGGTACATATGCACACATCTAAGCTGTAGAGACCCGAAGCCTGACATACATGGACATTACATTACTTTTTCAGAATACTTAGTACATAACAAAAACACACACACAAGGATCGTAACAGTTTAGTGTCTTTGGAAACTCGGAATATAATCATCTAATCGTGGTGAAAGATCTTCAACATCTCCCATAAAGATCTTCTTTTTTTAAACCTAAATCCTTTCTTTATGTCCTGGGGAAAAGAAAACATAAAAGGGTGAGCTCAAATGCTCAGTAAGGGTAAACAAAAGAAATATCAATCACATAATATTCATAAGAACATATCTTTTGGAAATATTAACCTGCAAAAGAGATCATAATTTCATAACATGGGATAAATCATAGTAGTGAAATATAATCCCAATAATCATAACTTAAAACATAAAACTTTGTGTCATACACACATAATCATAGAGAATCATTTCCTATTAGTCAAGACTCATTGCCAAGACTATCTTAGTGGACAAAGTCCCTTTCTGAACCAAGTTCACCCCTCGTTTCAGTCCTGTTTCACTGAACCGGTATAACCTACCATTCCAGCCATGTCTTTCTCATGAGATATAAAATCTTTACCCAATTCATTTGAGGTAGATATAGTTCCCACCCATCTCATAATGATACCATTCTTATGTGTGCCACAAAATATTAAATCATACATCATTGCATAACCCATGTAATAAAAATGGGATTCTTAAACAACATGACATCATAAAACAATTCATATAAGATAAAGGAATTAATAAAAATATTTCCATCACAACATAATCAAATTCATGTAATAATAGGGAAATAAACAGAACCCTATATTATCTTAGATGGAAAAGAATTTTGATAAAACACTTGAACTCCATTTTTGAGGAAAATATCCTTTCTACTTCAAAAACATTGTTCCTTTCTTAAAATGTCATACAATTTTAAAAAAAAAAGAAGTTGATTAAAAATAAACTTGAAAACTTGTAAATGAATCTTCTTGGAAATAATGTTTTTAAAAATCCATTCATGTCTTATAAGTTAAAAAACATTCTTCTCGTACTTTTGTCAGAAATGTCAAAAAGTACCTCGTACGAAAAATGACAAAAGATTCCTTTCATATCTTTTACTAAAAACTCACCTAAGGGTGAAATTGGATTTAAAAAATTGTAGGTGGATGGAAATAATATTACATATTGAGGAAACATGGATATGGATGATAAAATACACCCCAGTAAATACCAAAGTATAAAAAATCTCGAATAAAAATGAGATTATGATATTTCCCTTACCTTAGGTCCGATTTACTTCGTATGTGTCCAAAACTCCTATATAATGATTTAAATAATGTCATTGACTTATTCCAGAATCATACTCATTGTTATGATATCATATATGGTTCACTTATGGCTTTATATTACCCGTTCTTTTGTAAATTCCATGTTAAAGAGCGTTTTGGGTAAAATCGTTTCATTTGTCGTCCGTGTTTTGACTTGTAATTATTCATATGATTACTTAATTCCAGAATATAAAACATGATTTATATATAATATATATTCAGAATATATATATATATATATATAATATATCAGTAAATGGAAAGAAATACACCGTTCATGGAGACGGTAGACCGTTCGTACGCATGAACGCTGTTTTCTTTTCCTTATTGAGTTGAATGGAATTAAGTAGATGACATAAATATATATACACATAAATCCAGAATCATTATTATGTCATATATTTTATTACTACTTATTATATATACTTTATAATCATTCATGATTGGTTAACGTGGAGAATGAATCTCATCGCGTTGTGGAGACGGCAGTCCGTACGTACGCACGAGCGATGATATCGTTCTCATGATCGTGGAATTGTATTAGAGTGTATGTATACCATTTAAGAATCAATATCACTTTACAATAATCAAATATAGTTATTATGTACACCATTATACCCATCCAAGTAAGGTGGTGGTGGAAAATAGATTACACCAAGGTGTGGAGACGGTATTCCGTACGTACGCATGCGCGGTGATTTCATTTTCCGTAGGATGGATAGATGGTGAAATAAGTTTGTTTCATAATTATAATAAAATATCAGTATATAAGTGATACTTATTTTATTACTTCATAATGAAACAACCTAAGAAGAAGAAGTGGAAGAATAAATAAAGATGAAAGAATCAGTAACGGATATTACCTCTTCTTTGAAGCGCCTCTTTGAGATCTCCTTTTAAGGCACTAAAATTGGTCTTTGAGGAACACCAAAACCTCTAGAATGTTTCTAGGGAAGTGGAGAAGGTAATTTGGCAGGGTTTGGCCGAGCTTGAAGGCTCAAATTGGTGTGAGGAAGAGAGGGAGGAGTTGCCCTTTTATAAGGGAGGAGAGGGGCACCTTTGGAATAACTAAAACTATTATTTTATTATAAAGTAAAATTCGGTTTTAAATAGCTCCAAATTGATTCATTTCTAACATAAGGTGGGGATGGGTCGAAATCATCTCATTCAATAGTATTTAGACAAGTTTAGGTTCCTATTTTAACCTTATCATTTAGATTTAACATTAAGTAAAATAATTTTACTTTTACCGTGTCTTCTTGTGTTCTTATACTATAAGGTTAATAAACTTACTATAAGAAGCCAAAAGAACCCCAAGTTGTTTATTATTGATATATATAACCTTATATAAGTTATTTTGCCGAAGCTTAGATTTTTAGAAATAAAATAACAATTAATAATATAATATTTGTTTTAAAAACTATTTTATGTCAATTTTGACACTATTTATTAATTGATTTTTGTGAAAATCATAACAGAATGATTAGTTCAAAAAAAGTTAATTAAATAAATACTAACATGTCATATTAACCTATAAAATTATTGTAATTCATAAAAAGTTTCAAATTACATTTATTTTGGTATTTATAACATCAGTTATGTCAATATTTCATTAATAAGATAATTACTGCATCATCATTGTGTCATAAATAAATTAAATTATTTAATGTCTAAAAATTACAAATAAATAACCATTATGTCGGAAAACTTTTTATCTTTCTAATTAATAATTATAGTCGAATTTATCTTATGTATAACCCTATATTAAAAATGATATACTTATTAAACTTTGATTTTAACTATTTTAACCCTTCTTTAAATAAATTAATAATAAATGTCCTAATCTAATACAAGTGGGCCTAAATGGTCATATTTTATTCCTAAGGTTGTTTTTGGTCGAATTAAACTTATCCAATAGAATTATGACATGTTTTAGGGTAATAATAATATCATTTTTAACCTTAATTACCCTATTTACTTTTAACCGTGGTAAAAAAAAGTAAAAAGTTACTATTCACTAAAAATTATTTTCATCTCATTGAACCACATTTTACTTACTGACATCAACTGTGTCTCTTGGATTTTTGAAATTCCACTCACAGAAGTGGTAAAATTAAGTTTTATGAAAAATTCATTTTTCTTAACTACCACTTAGTGGTTTCACTATTCATCAAAAAATGAAAGTTTCCAAAAAAATACCAAAAATTAGGCCTAAGATATATTTGATATTATGAACTAAAAAATGATGTCTATTTTACCAAATTCAAAACATATCAGTTGCATTAATTAATTTAAAAATTAATTTCTGTCGTCAAAACAAATAGCGTGTTCTTAAGAGATAATAACTATCAAAAGATTGACACTTGTTTATGTCTGGTTTAAATGTGAAATTACATCCAATGAATAACATTGTATTAAATTGTAAAAATATATTCTAAATATACTTTAAAACCACTCAAATTAATAATTTATCACTATTAATTATTTCAATTAAAAAGGTTGTTTAAAATTTAATAATTTTCACTATTCATCAGAAAATGAAAGTTATCCGAAAAGTACCAAAATTTCACCCTAAGCTAATTTCTATATTACAAATCCAAAAATGAATTCCATTTTGAAAAAATAAAATTTACAAAATTTCAAAAAGTGGTTATTACTATTCATAATGGCTAGTTTTAATAATATTTTAATAGCATGTTGTTGTTTAGTGAAACTCGTTATTACGTACTACACACGTTATCGAGGAAGGTCGTGATTGCGTGTAATGCAAGGCAAGTCAAGGATGTGTGTTGTGCAAGCTCATTTTGGTGTAGCGTACAACACAAGAAATTAATGAAATTAAAAAGAATATTTTTCATAAAATCTCGGGCTGTTACATTCTACCCCCCTTAAAATGAATTTCGCCCTCGAAATTCGTCGGGGTTATAAATGGTTTACTATTCGAAAGTTTCTTTAATAGAAACCCACATCGTAAAAAGGAATACTAAAACCAATCTTTAAAAACAAAAGTATGAAACATAACGGTTACCCAAATAAACTAATCACTGGGTTTCCACATAGGTGAAAATATGGATATGGAAGAGAAATCTAACCATCATGTTCTGATGGAGAGTGGTAGAGAACATGGATATGGAAAAGCCAGCAATCACAAAGCCATAAATTTGTGACGATCTAAGGTACCATCTGATTCATCAAATATAAGAGCACTAGGACAACATTTTTTGTTTTCAAGATCATTTCCCTAAAGTTGATGAAATTGGAATTAGAAGAAATACTTTCGTGATTTTGGTATAGTCTCACTGTTTGTCGTTCTTTGGACAATTTCCACTTCATCTATTAAAGAAATGAAGTTGAATTTTTTATTCGTGATGTGTTAGAAGATCATGTGATAGAATGATGGGTCATTCCATCTGTCTGAAACAAAAGGTTAGAAAAGTTATCAAAAAATACATAAGTCCATCTATAGTGAGATTAATCATATCTGGTTCCTAAAATCGACTTATACTTCATATATCATACTTCTTAATATAATAAAACTAGTTTCTACTAAACAAGGACTTCTTGTAGGTCAGTGGTAGGCAATAAAGGCTGGTCGCACTTCGGTTGTGGGTTCGATTCCCACAGCCTTGTCTGACGCGATGGGATGTCGCCCGTCCTACAGGTTGTCCTTTTTCTAAAGCTATATTACTATAACATCCCATCAACAATATCAAAAAAAAAATTATCCTTAAACAATACTAACTTATGACCAACATAATCCATTCCAATCTTTAGGTTTATCTAAAATACTTCGGTCCAAGCTCATAGTATAAACAAAATGATCACGTGAATGCCATCATTTATCCCCCATATATCATAAGATATATCTTGTTGGTCAAATTACAAATATGTGAATACCTTAATCATGTATTCTCTTGAAGAATGAATATCCATTGAACCTTAGTGAAAACATGAATGCAGTTAAAAATTAACACTTTCCACATACCAAAATCCTCAAAATTCTATATCCTCAAACCATGATATCACTTAGTCCTTATATCAATCATAAGCTCATGAATACTATCAAACATATTAGATTCTCTTTATCCCTTCATTATGTGCATATCATCTGCTTTCCAAAAATATTTCAATCACTTTCCATGGTTACCGATGCCATAAAATTATTGAAAACCACAATAGACCAAAACATAAATATTCCAATATTCCACGATACTATATACAACATTATTCTGGAATCCCATTACATAAACACTTAATCATTCCACCACATCGTTGTCATATTCAACATCGCCAATGGTGATCTCATGTGACTTCCCTTTGTCCTTTTCCTTAAGTGGTTGCTCACGTCGATCATCACTAACCCTTGGATTAGGGCATTTATTATCATAATGCCCCATTTCATTGCACTTGAAGCATTGAAGTGTTGTTGGTGTGTTCTCTGCAGTCTTTTATTTATTCACATCATTAGAAACCCTTTTTCCATTACTTCAACACTCAGCTGCTCAATGACCTTCTTTTCCAAACTTAAAACATTTTCTAGTCCATTTAAGACAATCTCCACCATGCTTCTTTCCACACTTTGAGCATAAGGAAACATTCATCTTCTTTTCACCATTATTATAAGATTTCTCCTTGAACTCCATCTTTCGTATCTTGTCAAAACTATAAGATGGATAAGTAACACCAACTTCCATTTCTACCTTGATAGCACAACGCACAATTTCTTCATAGCTACTGAAGTCTCTTATAGCTAATTCCCTTCGAAGATTTGGTTTTAAGCCACTGAATAATCGATCAACTTTACTTTCAGGTTGGATGATAAATCCAGAAGCATACCTTGCAAGCCTTGTAAAATTCGCTTCGTATATACCAACAGATTCATCATCCTTTTGTTTTAGTTCAAGAAACTCCTTCTCCATCTTTGTTCGAAGAATACGAGGGAAGTACTTATTGAAAAATAAGTTCTTGAACTCATCCCATTCCATGGACTCAATTTCATCTCTTCGCCTCATATTCTTGATAAGATTCCACCATTGATCAACTTCACCTTCCAAATGATATAATGCTAAGATGACTTTATCATGTTTAGAACATTGAATAACTGAAAATATCTTTTCAGTAGTACTGATCCATTGTTCAGCAACAAGTGGATCAGAAGACCCACTGAAAGAAGGTGGACGTTGCCTCATGAAGGACTCAATAGAATATTGTTCCCTTCTCTTCTCATTTGTAATTACAGAATGATTCATAGCTTGTGTAAGTATAGAAATAATATTTTTCACTCCATCTCCCATAACATTTTTTTGTTCAGGAGGACAATCATTGCATTGTCCATTGCATTGATCAACACGGTTCCTTCGGGTTCCAGCCATCATCTAAAACACAAAAAGAATAGTGTGAGAAGCAAAAATCATGCTAGGGAAAACAACATAATAAAGGGGGAGTATCCTCAATATCTAACATCTTAGGTTAAATTTTATGATCGTTACCGTAGTTCTAGGACTATATCCTATACGTATACTTATCCTTAGGGACATCCCTAGACATACCTTAGAAATATCTCTAGGGATCTCACTAACGTTTTCGCATCCTAGTTTCCAAAGGTTGACTAAACCTTTCCTCTGATACCAACTGTAGAGACCCGAATCCTGACGTGCATGGACATTACATTACTTTTGTGGAATACTTAGTACATAACAAAAACACACACACAAGGACCGTAATAGTTTAGTGTCTTCGGAAACTCGGAATATAATCTTCTAATCGTGGTGAAAGATCTTCAACATCTCCCATAAAGATCTTCTTTTTTTTTAAATCTAAATCCTTTCTTTATGTCCTGGGGAAAGTAAAACATAAAAGTGTGAGCTCAAATGCTCAATAAGGGTAAACAAAAGAAATATCAATCACGTCATATTCATAAGAACATATCTTTTGGAAATCTTAACCTGTAAAAGAGATCATAATTTCATAACATGGGATAAATCATAGTATTGAAATGTAATCCCAATAATCATAACCTAAAACATGAAACTTTTTGTCATACACACATAATCATAGAGAATCATTTCTTATTAGTCAAGACTCATTTCTAAGACTATCTTAGTGGACAATGTCCCTTTCTGAACCGAGTTCACCCCTCATTTCAGTCTTGTTTCACTGAACCGGTATAACCTACTGTTCCAGCCATGTCTATCTCATGAGATATAACATCTTTACCCAATGCATTGGAGGGATATATAGGTCCCACCCATCTCATAATGATACCATTCTTATGTGTGCCACAAAATATTAAATCATACATCATTCCATAACCCATGTAATAAAAATGGGATTCTTAAACAACATGACATCATAAAACAATTCATATAAGATAAAGGAATTCATAAAAATATTTCCATCACAACATAATCAAATCTATGTAATAATAGGGATAGAAACAGAACCCTATATTATCTTAGATGGAAAAGAATTTTGATAAAACACTTGAACTCCATTCTTGAGGAAAATATCCTTTCTAATTCAAAAACATTTTTCCTTTCTTAAAATGTCATACAATTTTAAAAAAAGAAGTTGATTAAAAATAAACTTGAAAACTTGTAAAGGAATATTCTTGGAAAAAATGTTTTTAAAAATCCATTCATGCCATATAAGTTAAAAAAAATTCTTCTCATACTTTTGTCAGAAAAGTCAAAAAGTACCTCGTACGAAAAACGAAAAAAGATTCCTTTCATATCTTTTACTAAAAACTCACCTAAGGGTAAAATTGGATTTAAAAAATTTTATGTGGATGTAAATAATATTAAATATTGAGGAAACATGGATGTGGATGATAAAATACACCCCAGTAAATACCAAAGTATAAACAATCTCGGATAAAAATGAGATTGTGATATTTCCCTTACCTTAGGTCCGATTTCCTTTGTATGTGTCCGAACCTCCTGTATAATGATTTAAATAATTTCTTTGACTTATTCCAGAATCATACTCATTGTTATGATATCATATATGGTTCACTTGTGGCTTTATATTACCCGTTATTTTGTAAATTCCATGTTAAAGAGCGTTTTGGGTAAAATCGTTTCATTTGTCGTCCGTGTTTTGACTTGTAATTATTCATATGATTAATTAATTCTAGAATATAAAACATGATTTATATATAATATATATTCAGAATATATATATATATATAATAGATCAGTAAATGGAAAGAAATACACCGTTCATGGAGACGGTAGACTGTTCGTACGCATGAACGTTGTTTTCTTTTCCTTATTGAGTTGAATGGAATTAATTAAATGACATACATATATATACACCTAAATCCAGAATCATTATTATGTCATATATTTCGTTATTACTTATTATATATACTTTATAATCATTCATGAATGGTTAACGTGGAGAATAAATCTCATCGCGTCGTGGAGACGGTAGTCCGTACGTACGCACGAGTGATGATATCGTTATCATGATCATGGAATTGTACTGGAGTGTATGTATACTATTTAAGAATCAATACCACTTTACAATAATCATATATAGTTATTATGTACACTATTATACCCATCCAAGTAAGGTGGTGGTGGAAAATAGATTACACCACGGCATGGAGACGGTATTCCGTACGTACGCACGCGCGGTGATTTCGTTTTTCATAGGATGGATATAGGGTGAAATAAGGTTGTTTCATAATTATAATAACATATCAGTATATAAGTGATAGTGATGTTATTACTTCATAATGAAACAACCTAAGAATAATAAGTGGAAGAAGAAATAAAGATGAAAGAATCGGTAACGGACATTACCTCTTCTTTGAAGCGCCTCTTTGAGATCTCCTTTTAGGGCACTAAAATTGGTCTTTGAGGAAGACCAGAACCTCTAGGATGTTTCCAGGGAAGTGGAGAAGGGATTTTGGCTAGGTTTTTCCGAGCTTGAAGGCTCAAAGTGGTGTGAGGAAGAGAGGGAGGAGGTTCCCTTTTATAAGGTAGGAGAGGGGCACCTTTGGAATATCAAAAACTATTATTTTATTATAAAGTCAAATTCGGTTTTAAATAGCTCCAAAGTGATTCATTTCGAAGATAATGTGGGGATGGGTTGAAATCCTCTCATCCAATAGAATTCAGACAAGTTTAGGTTCCTATTTTAACCTTATCATTTAGATTTAACATTAAGTAAAATAATTTTACTTTTACCGTGCCTTCTTGTGTTCTTATACTATAAGGTTAGTAAACTTACTATAAGAAGCCAAAAGAATCCCAAGTTGTTTATTATTAATATATATAACCTTATCTAAGTTATTTGGCCTAACCTTAGACTTTTAGGAATAAAATAACAATTAATAATATAATATTTGTTTTAGAAACTATTTTATGTCAATTTTGACACTATTTATTAATTGATTTTTGTGAAAATCATAACAGAATGATTAGTTCGAAAAAAGTTAATTAAATCAATACTAACCTGTCATATTAACCTATAAAATTAGTTTAATTCATAAAAAGTCTCAAATTACATTTATTTTGGTATTTATAACATCAATTATGTCAATTTTTCATTAATAAGATAATTACTGCATCATCATTGTGTCATAAATAAATTAAATTATTTAATGTCTAAAAATTACAACTAAAATACCATTATGTAGGAAAACTTTTTATATTTCTAATTAATATTTATAGACGAATTTATCTTATGTATAACCTTTTATTAAAAATGATATACTTATTAAACTTTGATTTTAACTATTTTAACCCTTCTTTAAATAAATTAATAATAAATGTCCTAATCTAATCCAAGTGGGCCTAAATGGTCATATTTTATTTATAAGGTTGTTTTTGGTCTAATTACACTTATCCAATAGAATTAGGACATGTTTTAGGGTAATAATAATATCATTTTTACCCTTAATTACCCTATTTATTTTTAACCGTGGTAAAAAAAAGTAAAAAGTTATTATTCACTAAAAATTATTTTCATCTCATTGAACCACATTTTACTTACTGACATCAATCGTGTCTCCCGGATTTTTGAAATTCCACTCACAGAAGTGGTAAAATTAAGTTTTATGAAAAATTCATTTTTCTTAACTACCAATTAGTGGTTTCACTATTCATCAAAAAATGAAAGTTTCCAGAAAAATACCAAAAATTAGGCCTAAGCTATATTTGATATTATGAACTCAAAAATGATGTCTATTTTACCAAATTCAAAACATATCAGTTGCATTAATTAATTTAAAAATTAATTCCCGTCGTCAAAACAAATAGCGTGTTCTTAAGAGATAATAACTATCAAAAGATTGACACTTGTTTATGTCTAGTTTAAATGTGAAATTACATCCAATTAACAAAATTGTATTAAATTGTAAAAATATATTCTAAATATACTTTAAAACCACTCAAATTAATAATTTATCACTATCAATTATTTTGATTAAAAAGGTTGTTTAAAATTTAGTAATTCTCACTATTCATCAGAAAATGAAAGTTATCCGAAAAGTACCAAAATTTCACCCTAAGCTAATTTCGATATTACGAATCCGAAAATGAATTCCATTTTAAAAAAATAAAATTTACAAAATTTCAAAAAGTGGTTATTACTATTCATAATGGCTAGTTTTAATAATATTTTAATAGCATATTGTTGTTTAGTGAAACTCGTTATTGCGTACTACACACGCTATCGAGGAAGGTCGCGATTGCGTGTAATGCAAGGCAAGTCAAGGATGTGTGTTGTACAAGCTCCTTTTGGTGTATTGTACAACACAAGACATTAATGAAATTAAAAATAATATTTTTCATAAAATCTCGGGCTGTTACATAAGCTTTGTTGATTGACTAAGTAGTGAAAGTATCCTATAACCTGAAACTAACTTATCTAAGGCCTTATGAACATGTTTCTTGGTTTTTATTTGATTATTAAATTCCATTTATTATAGAATAATATTATTAATTTCCATTTTTTATAAAAAATGTTCATTTAGGCTTATTCTAATATATTTTACATCTATTTGACTTAAAATATGATTTGACTAAAAATGTGAAAATAGATTTTCATTCCTTGGTTATTTAAAATTAAAGCATATATGGTTTATTTTATTTTAGAACTACTTATGGAACATTTGGTGGAATACTACTGGGTTGTTTTTCTTAGGCCCTACCTTTTCCTTTAGATGTTTGTAGATTATGTTATGATAGGTCCATAAAAAAGGAAAGCTCCACTTGGAGGTGGTGGGTGTGCTTGATTCATGGGACCTCAGGTGATGGTGGTAACTGGTGGAGCTATGGTCCACTTATTGCACATGTATTATGGTACTTTTTTTTATGGTTGTTTTGTCATCTTTTGGATGATATTTTACCTTGGGATGTTTATCAATATTATTGTGGTACTTTTCTCCTGGAGTAGTGTTTTCCATACCAAATTTATATCTTTTTATCTTCCGTTGATATGCATAGATGGTTTGTTTTTTGTAGAAAACTAGTTCCATTTGATGTTTGATATGATGTTTGGTGATAGTCGTCAACCCATGGGGATCAGGAATTCCCTTCGAGCTATGTTAGGACTGGATCGAGTATTAGTGTACTAGGTTAACCAGGCCAGTTCATGATAGAGTCTAACCCGATAGTTATAATAATGACCCCAGTTTTCTCCGTCAATACAAATCACTGAAATGAACTTCATCAACATGGGTCCTATTAGGATCACTAGTCTCAACACCACTCCTCATAATAGGAATAATTTTGTTTCCCCTATAACATGGACCTGTGTTCAATGGGAATTCATCTTTAACTCCCACTAACTAAACTATAGGCTATTTACAACAAAAAATTATACATGTAACGATTGAATCTATAAAAATAGAAGAAAATAAATTTTTGATACAAAAAATCATTAAAAATATAGTATATCATAATATATAAACACATTAAGATCATTATTTTAAAAAAACAACATATATTTAATAAAAAATCCATTTTAAATTGTTAATTTATTTAAAAATATTAAAAATAATCAATTGAAAATTAGTCCCATATATTTTATAGAAAAAACCAATAAAAAATTAAATATGTGATGATTAAATCAATATAAAAAATAGAAGAGAATAAATATTTTGATACCAAATAATCTTTTTTTATTTTTTTCAATTATTTAAAAATATTAAGAAAAATAAATCGAAAATATGATCCATATAACACAAATTCTAATTAATAATCAATCTCGCTTTGTTGGGATCAAACTCATAATCTCCTCATCCCATTTTCTGACACCTTACTCATTTCCATAATATTGGTAGTAGGGTGGTTTGAGTTTGGGGGTGAGGCTAGGTCACAGGATCAAGTCCTTGGGTCTATGTGTTTACAAGAAAAATTCCTTGTGTTTTATTCTACGGTGGAGGATGTAATTGGCCTTATATATCATTATTATAACAATTTTCTTTTCCTTTTCTTTATCATTTATACCGACATAAATAGGATAAATTATTTTTTATAGGTTTTATTTGTAAAATACTTACCTATGGGGTAGGTTATTATAATAACTATTGTTAGTAATTATTATGAACATTATAAAAATTAATATTTAAGTCATTAATAATAATTAGTTTTAAAAAAAAATTATTATTAATAATAAATATTAAAAATTTATTATTTATAATAAATAATGATTAATATTAATATAGTAAAAAATTATATTTTAAATGATAATAATTAATAATTAACAGTAATAAACTATGATTATTTATTAATAATACTAATAGTTGATAACAATAGTTGGTGATAAAAATACATTAAAATTAGTTATAAAATATAAATAATAACTATTAATAAATTTTTTATTATATAATATATCTTTATTATTATTATATATTATTAATTCGTTGATATTTGGGAATAAAAATTATAAATAATGCATTGTAGTCAATAATATTGATATTAGAACTATTAATGATATTTAATATTTAATAATAATGTGATAATTAATAATATTTAAGAATTAATATTAATATTTAATATTTAATAATACTCAATAACAAGTAATAATAAAATTTTATACTTGGTTTTGAAATAAACCCTTAAGGAAATTAAAACAAAATTTATATTAATAATAATGTTTATATTTTAATATGTTTTGTAAGGGCTCGGTTTTATGAATACATCTCTTCATGTTGGGGATATTGGTGGATAATCGATATGGATATTTCTAGAGGGTAGTAAATGGATCTTGCTAATGCACGTTATGTTATCTATCACATTAATAGTATATTCACCCCCGCTAAATTGGTAACACTATGGGTTATCAATGAATCCTCTTTAGGATACAACGATGGATTAATACCTTACAAAAGTACTTTGGGAGAGTATCCCTTAAAAAATATATGAAAATAAGATATCTTTGAAAGGCCTTTGTTTTTTTAACCAAAAAATTATCTTTAATGAATATTGAAATATTTTTAAGGAATATCAAAATTTTCAAGGAAATTGGAGTGCTTGGGTTTTTATGGAAGTGAATTCTCACTAGATTCATTATGTTTGTTCATCCAATGGGGACTATGAACCTCACACAAATG
Source organism: Viscum album (assembly GCA_963277665.1). NCBI lineage: Eukaryota > Viridiplantae > Streptophyta > Magnoliopsida > Santalales > Viscaceae > Viscum > Viscum album. The sequence goes on from OY728126.1 coordinate 1,012,409,182, forward strand.
TGTCATGAGAAGTGAAATCTGTGTCATCAAAGTGCCACATAGTGCATGTGCGCGTGCACATGGATGATACGGTGCACCGTCCCCCACAAGATTATTTTCTCTTCCTTTATCATTTTTAAATATTATTAAAGTGTTCCTTCTAATAAAGGATACTCACTCCATCCTACTTCCCTATGTGGTATTCCAATAAAATTTTCCCGTTTTAAAATCATAAAAACAAAAAAAATTAAATATTTTAAAAACATATTAAAATTAAAGAATCCCCAACCATTTTAAAATAATTAAAATCACATTTTAAAAATCAAGCATCACACTCCCTTGGAAATAAATTTCATAAATAAATGTATCACTTAATTTGAACCTTTATATAGTAGAGACAAATAAAAACTGAATAAATAAATAAGTAGACACTACCTTGAGCATGTAACTCTTGTTATCAGTCAGATTCATTTTACAAAATTCCATTCAAATTTATTAGTTCTTTATCTACTCCTAGACCCCATTATATCCATGTGTCACTTATCCTTCATAAATGTTTGAAATCCAAATTCAGAAGCTCGTTAGAGTGACCCCACTCCTACATTCACATAGGTGAACCAAAAAGTGTTTATGTTTTTTAACACTTGTTTGATAACATCAATTCACTACAGAAATTAAACTCACCCTAGTTTTTATCATTAACACCAAACACCATTTTCCTAGAATTTAATATACATATGGTGTTTCCTTTACACATATGATAAATTATCTTACATTTAACTTATACACACATAGTTCCCATGTGTTAAATTGGGGTCCCATCATTGACATGTTTTTTATAAGACTTTAAAGTCATCCATAAGAAAGTTTTGTATACCAACTCCCTTGAAAGTCCCTTTTTTAGTGGATCCACAAAATTTCGGCTGAACATAACAATGTTCATGATTATGATACCATCTTATATCAATTTCCTCATGTGGATATGTTTGAGACCAATGTGACTCAATTTTCAGTTATAAGTGTTTCTATATTCCCTAGAAAATGTAACTTAGCTATCACAATGTACAAAAACCAAAGAAATAGGCATAGGCCATAATGGAGGATCTGATAAAAGGGATCTAATCCATTCTACTTCTTTAATAGTTGATACTAAATAACAAACTCTAAAGACATAGTGGAGTCTATTATACAAATTTGTTCCTTCAATCCCCAAGAGATTTCTCCACCTATAAGTGTAAAAATACAACCACTCATAGAAGAGTGATCCTCTGTATTAGTAATATAGATCATATCATAAAATCCTTATAATTCCCTTAGGTTTACACTATAACATATACTATAATCTATATCACCATTAAGATATTCGAGTACTCTTTTAACTACATCCCATTGTGCATAGCCCCAATTACTTTTATACCTGATCAACATTCCAACAACATATACAATATTGGGTCTTATACTAGTCATGGAATACATGAGACACTCGATCACCCTTGTATATTCAATTTGAGAAATTTCCCTACCAAGATTTGGTATCATCATACTCAAAAATTATATGGAGTAGGAACCATTGAACAATCAAATTGTTTAAACCTATTTAAAAAAAATTCAATATAATGAGATTTATAAATGAGAATGAAATTCATATTAATAATAATTTTTATCCCTAAAATAACATTAGTTTTACCAAAATCTTAAATATAAATGTTTATAGATAAAATTGTCTTATCCTTATGTACTTGGTTCATATCAATTCAAAATATTAGCATGTCATCAACATATAAACAAATAACCATGCCATAGTTATTATAGATTCAATTATAAAAAAATTTATCAGTTTTATTAACTAAAAATCCATTTGAAAGTATCACTTCATTAAAATTATCATGAAATTGTTTTGTAACTTGTTTTAAACAATATAGGTACTGTACCAATTTATAAAACTTTTTTTTATTTTATATGTATGATTAATCCTTTCGATTCTTCCATATATACATCTTCATATAATTCACTTTTTAAGAATGTTGTTTTGACATCCATTTAGTGAATTTATAAATTATATATATAATTCAAAGAAAGAAGATTTATAATTGAATAAGTCCTATCTATGGGATCATAGGTTTCAAAATAATTGATTCATTCTTTTTTTGTAATCCCCATTGGATACCAATATGGATTTATATTTTTAAATTGTGCGGTCAAATTTGTATTTTCTTATAAATACCCACATAGAAATTACCAATTGTGAACCTTGGGGAAGACCAAATAATATCCAAGTATTGTCTCTGGTTATAGAGTTCATTTCATCATTTATGTAATCCTTCCAAAGAGATGCATCAGAATATGAAATAACTTCTTTGAAAGTTTTTGGATTATACTATATGTTGAGTGAAACTAGTGCTTGTGTAAAAATGTAATCATTATTACCTTACAAAACGTACATATAGAAATCATATCCATGTGACTTGGGTATATGAGGGAATTTAATTTTATGAATCTCTTCAGTTTTATATTCTTAATATTCTCTTTTATTTGTTCAAAATTTCTTTATTTGGACATTATTTGGTAAATAGGTAAACCAAGATTCATCAAATATAGAATCTCTTAATTCAATAAATGTGTTAACAAATAATAAATCATTAGATTATACAACCAGGAATCTTTAATCTTTTGAATTCTCCTTTTATCTAAGAAATATATCATTGATTCCTCTATTACCTAACTTTTCCTTTTTTGGTTCAGGTACTCTTAAAATTTCATGAAAACCTAAAACCTTTAAAAAAAGTTAGGTTTTGATTCCTATGCTTACATAACTCATATTAAATCATAGCCATCCCTTTTTTGGTAACCTTATTTAGAATGTGAAACACAGTTAATAATGATTATCCATAAAATCATATTGAGATACTTGAGATTGACAATATAGAATTAACCATTTCCATTAATTTTCTATTATTTATCTTCGCTACACCATTTTATTTTGGTGTATAGGGAGCTTCCAATTCATTTATAATCCCTAGGGATTAAAACAATGAAGGATTATAATATTCTCCTCCCCTTTAATATTTGATGAATTTAATTATAAGACCACATTGTTTTTCAACCTCATTTTTATAGATACTAAATTTATCTATAACTTTAACTTTATCATATAAAAGATAAATATGAAAAAATCTAGAGTAATCTCCAATAAAAGATACAACGTACATTTTATTATTTATGGTGGTTGTAGAATGAAAATCAAAAACATTAATATATATTAATTGTAAAAAATTAATTTCCTTTCTATAGTTTGAAATGGTTTCTTAACTATTTTATTTTTCATACAAGTCACACATTTATATTCATTTTTAACCATGATGGGTAATAATTCCATTTTGACAGGTCATGAATTTTCTTATAATTTATGTAAACTAAACTATTATTATATAAATCAAAAGACTATATAAAGTACATAGAAATAATATTTATATTCAATTAGAATAATTAATCACACAAGTGACTCTTTCCAATAAAGATATCACCCTTGGATAGAAAAATGTTATCAGTCTAAAATAAAATCTTAAAATCATTATTGTTTAACAAGATCCCCGACACTATGTTCTTATCAAGTTTGGGAATGTACAAGACATCATTTAAGTTATGGATTTTTTTAGAGTTAAACTTACAATTAATCACTCCCCTCTCTTGTGTGTTTATGATTTTAGAGTTCCCCATGTAGAAAAAAATCCCATCTTTGATTTATTACATCCTCTTTAAGAGATATTTATTATTGCACATGTTTCATATAGCTCTATAATTAATACACCAAGAAGATATATAATCAAACACGTTATATTCAAAAAAATCATGCATTCAAATAGCTCCTTAAGAGTATTTTTGTTCCATATTTCTTTATATGGAGACAATAGTCTCGTTCTAAGTGTCTCATCTTTCTAGTATAATTCCCCTTTATTATTCTTAAATTTCACTTTTCCTTTTAATGAATGGTTTTAACATTTTTTCCGCTTTTATTACCCAAATAGACCTACTCCCTCTACCATGGGGACCATGGATTTAGCATCCTTAGGTTCATTTACCTCCACATGATTTTTATATTCCTACTCAATTTTTAAGTAGTTGAGTAACTCATTGAGGAAAATATCTTCCTTCTTGTACTTTAGAGAATGTTTAATATTATTCCAAGAAAGGGGGAGCTTATTGATGATATATTTGAAAATGATAAAATCATAAATATTCATCTTGATTTTTTAAGGTGTTTTAAGATGCATTTTACTTCATATAATTTCTATATGATTGATCTATTATCTACCATTTTATACAAAAAAATGTTTCTTACTGGTAATTTATTCCTTGTCTCATCCTCAATGATCTAATTTTGTTCCAAATCATCTCATATCACCTTTTTCATTGGAATATGTTGGCAATTTTTAAATGGATCATTGGTTAAAGAATTTTGAATGTGTTCTTGACATGTGAGATAATCATTTTAGCTTTTTTATCTTGTGTGGAAAAATTGAAGTGTCTCATCTTCAGATGTGGGGACCTTCTGAGTTGATAGAAAGTACACCACTTTAAGATAATAAAGAATCAAGTGTATACTCTTTTGTTATCTCTTGAAATTATTATCATCAAATTTTCATGCCTTCATCACATTGTTGAGCATCTTCATATCGATGTTTATGAAATATACTCTCAAATATGATAGGGATATTACTAGATAATGGATATGTATATTTTTTCATGGAATTAGATGGATCTTTCCAAGGAATGTTGCATTTTTTCTCTCCTTAAGAGTATATTTCCCCAAACTATGTCGGTAGTATTATGGGTTGTCAGTGAGTCCTATTTTGTATACAATAGTGGATCGATAATCTACACAAGAACTTTCTGGAGAGTATCCCATGAAGAATCTTTATAAACAAGATATCTTTGAAATGGATTCATTATTCCACACCAAAAATGTGTCTTTGATGCTTATAGAAATATTTTAAAGGAATATCAAACTTTGTAAAGAAATTGGAGTGCTTGGGTATTGATGGAATTGAATTTTTACTGAATTTGTTATGTTTTTTCATCCAATGGGGACTCTAATTTATAGGCATGGAAGCACCAATTAGGATAAGGCATCATACCCATTGTAATTGGGTAGATTAGCATTATGGAAAGGTATTAATTTTCTAAATTTAATCATGCTCAATCGATCACACCTAATTGAATAATTTCCTAGATCACGCCCGCTAACAAACATATATATCCATTGGATCATGCATAACTTGATAAACCATAGAGATCATACCTGTTTAGTGAACTAGGTTGACCCACTAGATGTACCCCATTTGGGTTTGGGCCTGAATCGGTTCAACCAATCAATTATTAAGGAAATATTATGGCACCTCAAGCACATTGCACCAACACGGTGTGTGAAGTGAAAAGTTCACCACAAAACCATCACATTGCACATATGTGCATGTGTGGATGGTGTTTTGAACCATCCTATATAGGATTATTCCATTTAATTTATCATTTTTAAATGGATATAAAGTATTCCTTATAATAAATGGGGCTCTCTCTATTTCACTTTATGATACGGAATTCTAAAAAAATATTTTTGCTTTTAAAAAAATAACAAAAAAACATTTTAAAAAAAATTAAAAATATATTAAAATCTAAATCTTCAATGAGTTATAAAGGAAGGATTTGAACTTTTTTCCATCTTGAGGTTCACCACATCATGTAGGCATGTAATTTTGGCTCGGTGGCCCAAAATTCTAATTGGTCTAGCCCGAAATCCTAAGTGGTCCTGCCTAACAAAGCTTGGTTTGGGTAGGTATAGGCTTGGTCTCATGATTCATTGGTTCGGGTCGGCTCGTTTGGGGCCTACCTGCTATATCGTATGAAACATGGCACATAAAATCCCACCTGCCCTAAAAATTTGGAAAACTACTGGTAGGGAGACTCAAACCCCCTACCACAAACTTCTAAGGTTATGCCTGGACCAACAGGTCTAGGCAGTTCACCTGGTTTAAACTATAAAATCCCTAATGTGTGTGTGTGTATATATATATATATCAGATTCTGTATAAATTTTTTATGAAAAAATGGTTTAATGTTGTGTTAATATTTTTTAATTAATTTTCATTCAATTATTAATTTAAAATTACTTGAAATTATTTTTTTTTACTATTTTATGATTTATAATTACTGTGAATGTTATTTATTATTATGATTGATATTTATTTTGATGATTAAAAATCATATTTTTTTCATAAATATGAAAAGGTTTAGAGATTGTAAATTTATGTGTGAAACCACCCTAAAATTTATATTATTTTTATTTAATAAAGAAACTCATTTATACTTTTATGTGTAACTACAATTTTGAATCAAAATGTGTGCTTCTTGTATCATGAAATGAAAAAAAAATTATTGAATTGGGAATTAAATATTCCAATATTAAAAATGTTGATATCATACAAATTTAGCCTTAATAAATTTTTTTGGATGTTAATGTAGTATTTTTCAAATTTTAGTTTTCATTATTTATATTTTTTATGTTAGTTTAATGTTTTATATTAATAGCATTTACATTTTCTAAAAATACACTGATAAAACCATTGAGTAAAATATTTACCATCATCATGTCCCAAAAAAATTATCATTGGTTATAATATGGTATGGGTTGTTTTTTTATTTATTAATGTGATTGTACCCATTTATGTATTGATATATATTTTTTAAAATGTTTTAATATTCAGTTTTTTATCACATGCTGCATGTTTTAGGTTTTAATTAATGATTATTAATTTTGATGTGTGATTATTTATATTACCTGATATATATATATATATATATATATTTTCCACGAAGAATTTATATAAAAAAGTTTCCACCTAACTTTTAAATAGGGAGAATATTTTAAATATATTAAATGTACAAATAGTATTTTATAAAAAACCATATATCATTATAATATTTTTAATATATAAAATGTACACATATCATTTGATAAATTGTTTACATAATATTTTATAAATTTTCCACATAACATTTTACATAAATATCTCATTCCATATTAATTTTTTTTGGAAAAAAAGGTCAAATTCAATTTTAATTTTTTTAATTAATTATTATTCAATTATTAATTTAAAATAACATGAAATTAATTATTTTATATCTATTTTATGATTTATAATTATTATGAATGTTATTTATTATTATAATTGATATTTATTTTGATAGGGCAGCCACTACAGATTTGTTTTTTAAATTGAATGTTTTCAAAATAAATTATTCGGACTTTAATTATTTTTTAAATTGGTTTATATTTTATATTTTTATTAAATTAAAGAAAATATTATAATTATAATAGGATTGTGAGGTTGAGGGTTCTTATTAAATTTATGGATTGAAAAATTTAAAATATGTAAAATGATTGAGAATTAAATGAAAAATCTTTGAACTGTAAAATGATAATAAAAAATGAAAATAATTTTTTTAAAACATGTAAAATGATTGAAAATTAAATTAAAAAACTCTCAACTATAAAATGTTAATAAAAAAATAAAATAAATTTTTTAATTTTAAAAAACTTTTTTATAAGAAAATGAAAAAATGTTTAAAAAAATGTTAATAAAACATTTTATAAAAACATATAAATTTCAAAAAAAATATTTAAAAATGTTTTAAAAAATACTTTACAAAAAACATTTAAAAAAAATTTAAATAATGATTCAAAAAAAATTTAAAAAACATTTTAAGAATAGTTTTACAAGATTCATTTTGAAAAAACGTTTTCAAAAAACATTTTACAAAACATTTTGAAAAAATGTTTTCAAAAAACATGTTCAAAAAATGGATTGAAAAAATGGTTTAAAAAACATTTTGGTTTTTTTTCAAAAAATGTTTTCAAAAAATGTTTTAAAAATAGATTAAAAAATAATAAAACATTTTTAAAAAATATTTTCTAAAAACGATTAAAATACGTTAAAATTTTGTTTTAGAAAACCTATAAGGCCCTGCCCATGGCCCAACCCAAAAAATATAGGCTCTGCCTAGCCCAAAAATCCTAGATCGTCCTAACTATTTGGGATGGATCAATTTTTGGAGTAGGACACCTCATGGGGTTGTTCATACGGGCCCAACCCGACACGAACAGTGGTCCACGACCCAGTTTTTTAAAGGAAAGGCCTGGTCCGACCAAACCCAGTTTGGGTTAGTATGGGCCAGGTCGAGCTGAAATTACACCATTAACATCATGGTGTTGGGTGTGGTGGAGGTTATAGACCTCCTATTTTCTATCTTTGGGTGTAGTGGGTTGGATTTTTGAAGTTTTTGTTATGAAGGTCATCCCTTTTCATGATTGGTGTGCCATAGGGTCTGAAAGCTTTTCCAAAAGGTTGTTTTCCTATAGAATTCCTAGGTGTAAAAGAGGGAAGTGATCCACACCCATGGTAGAGGGTGTGGTTCCATTGAAGTTCTTAGAAGTTTCATTGAGTTGAGTGTAATTCAACATTCCATAAGGGTATACATGGTGACAAGTGTGCTATTTGAAATGTTTTCCCATGGGAAATGGGGATCGCAAAAATGCCCAGGTTGGTGGGCATGGTGTTGCTTTGAGGTAAGTTAAAGTGGATCAAGGAGGAGTGGAAATGGAAGGCATGGTCTCACTATGCCATGGTATCAGGAATGGTGAGGTGTAATAATGAAGGGATTTCCCCTTTTTTATAGTGGGAAATCATGGTGGCCACCTAAGGATTGAAATAGTGTCCTCTATGCTGGGATCCATTTTTTGGTGCTGGTTAAAGTTGTTTAATGTGGTTTTTAAAAAGTGAGTGATATTCTGAGGATAAGGCATTTCCAATTCCTGGACAACCAAATCTCTCTTTAACTATAGGAACCATGTCTACAGTGAAGGTGACCACACTATGGTGGAGGCCAGCAAGTTTTTCTCTATAATTAAGGTTTCTAACCTTCCTTGGTTCAAATTTTATCTTCTATCTTCAAAACCTATTCAACTTTAATCCCTATAAGTGGTCTATAAATATTTCCCTCTATGGTTTAAACCTATTGGTTTATTGAGATTGAACTCTCTTAAATCAAGGTACCTTATCTTTCATCTTCTCCTCTTTTCCTTGTTCTTTTCAATTTAGATGTTTTCTATGGGAGTTCCTCTAGTTTTGGGTTGATATTTGATAATGGATTGATGTTGGTTGTTATGTATCAATCCTATGGTAGTTTCCTTAATGCTTAGTGGTGATTGATCCCTTGTTTCTCCATTCTCATGCAATGGATCCTTAAAGTTTCATATTATGGTAGGGGATTCAAGAACTCTCCTTTCTTCTATGTAAATTATGGGATTAACATAATTTTATTTTATTTGGGTTAGGAGTTTGGATTGTCCAAATAAATATAATGAACCAGGTCTAGTGAAATTGGTGGGAAAGAGGTTAATCTCATGTGTTTACTTGTTTCTATGATATTTCTCATGAAATTATGCCTTTTATACTATTTATAAAAATCATTGTTGTTGTTAAACATTATATGTTGATGTTGTGGGTTTATTGTTGGAATCACCTCTAATAAAAGAAAAATCACTAAAATATGGTAATTGAATCAGTTTTTATGGAAATTTTGATAATGGAAGTATATTTACTATAAAATAAAATCGAATTGTATCAATAGTTATTACTAAAATTGGTTTTTTATGCATGTTTTACCTATGTGGCCTCTATAAAAAAAAATTGGATGTGCTTGTGAGATTATGTGTAGGAAAATGAGACTGTATTGGTTGGAATGTGTGGTGAAATAGGGCTACATTGGTTGGCTTGTGTTAGGTTGTGGGGTTTCATTGGTTGGATTATGTTGGGGAGATGCAATGGCTGGTTAGTTTGTGTTGGGAAGTGAAGTTACATTGGTTGGTTTATATTTAAAAAATGGGATATGATTGAAGTATATTTTCATTCACATGGTGGTTTTTATTATTGATGAGTGTGGGGTTGTTTTATAGTGGCTCAGTAGTAGTGTAATGTGAATGGTAATGATAAACCTGATAATGGGTGTGGGCTATAATTGAATAAATAATTAATTATGAGTGATATATAAATAAATTTTAATGAATTTTAGTTGGATGGAATGTGGGTTTCAGATGAAATTGTTGTTAAATATGGAATTTACAGGTTTAATAATCACAACTTCATTAGTAATCAGTGAACCTATAGATGGAGTAATATAATGATTTAATGAGAATTTTTGAATTATTATTGTGGCATTTATGTGTGGAAAAGTGGGTTGGTTTGTGGTGATATAGTTGGCAGCAGTTGCTGTGTGTGGAAATGGTAGTATGCTGATGATGGTGGGAGGCGATGACACTGTTAGGTGTGAGCCTTCTATAATGGGATTTTTATGGAATTATCTACATACTTATATTTTATTGTTATTTCATATCAATCCCACCCGAGTCAGATAATCCTACAAATGCCCCAAGGTTTTGGTTTCAAGGTGTTTTATTCTAATATTGAGGTTGGTGAGGGTGGATGGATGACTAACCCCTTCTTCCTCAATCTCCCTTCAATCATATCTCATGGTGGTAATGATACATGGTGGGGGTTATGCCTGGAAGGAGTAGGGAATGAGGTTTTTTTCCTTCATGTTCATGATACCATATTGTTCTGTATGTGATGGGGGTATTGGAACATGGTGGGAGTCATGCATGGAATAATGAGGGAATGAGGTTTATGTCCTTCATCTTAAAAATTATATACTATTTTTGATATAGATATGGATATGTGGTTGTTTATTTATTTCATTATAATATGTTACACCTTTTATGGAGTCGGGTGCATAGGTTTAAGACCCATCCTATATCAGATCTTTGTATAAAAGGGATTGAGATTAAGATGTTTTCCATCGGGCTATGAGAGGGGAACATTAGTGGGGAAGTGGTTTCGAGGTTCCTTTGATTATACCTCCCCTTAATACTATTTTATTATATTGGATGTGATATTTAGAAAGTTATCCTTGGTGAGGCTACGTGGTATTTTTCTGCTAGGTTCTCATTGGTTTTGTTGTTTGTTCACTAATGCATTAGTATGCTCCTTCTACATTTTCATGTGATGTCATGAGTACAACCATACTAAGTATATTTAAAACCCCATGTCACTATATTTTTATTTATTTATCATTAAATTTTTTGTTAAATTAAATTTTGGAATATTTTTAGATTTATGTTATAATTTTTGAGAGATTTTGTTTTGTTGCACGGTTTGTGCATGTCATGTGCATGGTTAGAGTAAATAGTGTATATGACCTTTATGTAGGCCCTCTATAGATCATAGTTCAATGAACATGGTTAAATTCAAATTTTGAGAGTATCCTAACATATAGGGGTCCTTAATTCATTTTTGTACGTGAATGATTTGTATGCATGGGTTTTGCATGTTTTGGGGCTAACCAAGGGGGTCTTAGTAGAGAATATGATGGGAAACCTTATGTGTGTGTATTGGGGTGAATAGGTAGTTCATGGTTAAGAAAATCCATTTGGTAATTGTGTGAAGTGTCTTGTAGATTGATAGTGTTGTTAATGGTTAGTGTATAGTTTTTCAAATCATGTGGCCAAACTATGTAAACTATCCAATCTCTTAAAAATGTGAATTATTAGTCATTACCTAATTTATTTTTAATGTTTTTACCTTTATTTTCTTATCCTCTCAATTAGATGATCTATGGCACATTCCAAGGGATCCCTTCCTCCCCTTTTCTTCTTTCTTGGAGTCTCCAAGCTTCGATTCCAAGTGGTTTTTTGAGATAACTCCTTCATTCCTTCTTATTTCCTTCTTTTTATTTTCCTTATTACTTCCTCCTTCAATTTATCTATTTTTTGAAAATCCTAATGGCTTCTAGGGTTGGTATTTGGGTTTTCGGTGCCCTAATATAAGGGGTTTTGTTTGTTAGGTCTTACTCAGGTTTTCTTGAGGTGTGTTTTAAACATTCTCCATTGAAAGAGATGAATTCCTACTTGGTTGTTATTGATTTGATATAGGTGCTTTTATGATCTTTCCTTAAATTGTAATTTCATTATTTTAGTAGTGATTTTAAATTCCTTATTGTTAAATTAGACCTATATGTAATAATTATAATGGATTTTGAAAAAAAAAATTAAAGTTAAATCTCACTTGGTATAGGATTTTTTACTTGGTTTTCTTATTTTTAAAAGGTATTTTAAATTCCAAGTGAATGTGAAATATATTTTAATGGAATTTTTTTATTAAAATATGGTAATTAAATGGTTATTGACCTATTTGGTCCATTTAATAAATTAATGGAGTTGTTTTGGATTTAAAGTGTTTTATTTTTGAAAAAAATGGTATTTGGTCATTTTAAGTGATTTCAAGTTTATTTTTTTAATGAATTTCTTTATATATGATTTAGAAATGGACTTGGGTGTTTTTAAAGGACTCAACATCCCATTTTAGTTCTATAGGAAGGCATTTTTGGTACTTTTAAGTGTCTTTTCAAACTATATGGGTGTATTTATCCCTCTTGATCCCCTTTACTTGAACCCAAGGGGGATTTTTATTGTATTATGATGTGAATAATGTTAAAGTGTTTATTTAATGTAATTATGTTAGAGGTTAGGTGAGGGTTGTTTGAAATGTTTTAATATTTAATTATGAAATAATTATTTGATTCGATTGATTTCTAACCCTCAGTTGTTGTGGATTTCATGTGATCACTAGGAACTAGGAAATATATCTAGATTTATGCTAAAATAGATGAAATTAATGTCACTAGTGTCCCTTATATCATGAGATAGGGATAGTGGTTAGTGCCCCCTAACAATGTTAGTGCAGGAAAGTTGGAAAGCTTATGTGGTTTAGGATGCAGCACATGTAAGTAGCGGGTGTGGTGGTTTTGGTAAATTCTAGGAATGTTCTTACCTTAGTACCTATTTTATTTACCATGAAAATAAATTACCTCTATATGGGACATTAGTTTGTGTTTCCTAGTTCAATTAACATCTGTGTTACTAGGTTTTCTTATAACTTATTCTATTTTATTAGTGATGTGGTGCCTTAGTGTTTGATTTATCATTTTTTAATATATTCTATTTTATTAATTATGTTTCTAAAATATATTTAAAAATATATATTTATAAATTGACTTTTGAAAGTGGATTTGAAATGAAATGGTAAATTTTAATAAAGTAGGATTTTATAAAATAAAATATTTTAATGTGATTGTTTTCATTTAATTTAATGAATATAAATTAAAGTTTTATATAATTCTTATAGACGTGATATTATCTTTTAGGTACTTTTTTATGAAATGATAAACCTATTTTATAATCGTATTAAAAAATAACATAAATGAAATTTATTTTATAATTAATTTCACAAAATCTTTTATGAAATCCTATTGGTATTATTTTTCTCACACCCTATGAAAAACGTCTTTTGTATGAAGTGATCATGGTTTATTTTCAGGTTCCTTGGATTTGGTATTATTTTTTTGGGTTTCCTGGTATTGATTAGATTATGATGGGGATATTGACTAAGGGATAGAGATAGTTGGTAATGGTTTGTTTTTGGTTTTTTATTTATTTTGGAATACTAGTGTATCGGCCTTGATAACCTAAATATTGTTTGGTTTATTTAATTATATGTTGTCACTGATTTATTATTAAGTTTATGTCATATTTTATTATTTTTTTTATACTCTATTCAGTTGTTTTATTATTATTAACCTATTTGTTTGATGGTGTGGATGTTTGAATCACAGATGGTTCTTGCCGAATTATTGATGAAATTTTTGGTTTTTTTATTATGATGGTGAAATCATTCCCACTTTATCATTTCAAATAGCCTAGCACCAGTTTCCAGACCGAGGTGATTATGAATGTGCCTAAGGTATGTCATTGTCCAACTTGGGTTCCTAGTTTAGGGGAATCTCGATTTTGGTTCATGAAAAAATGGTATCATAGCCCCCTCTTTTTATTTAGTGTCTAGGTAGTATGGAGTCTAGGATCTTCATTGAGACTCAAGTGGGGAGTGTGGGGAACTACTGAGTTAGCTCTTCTTTTCACTGAATATTGAGCTATCATGTGTAGTTCATATTTGAGTCTTTATTTTGATTTTTTTTAGTATATTTAATGGATTTTGATATTCAATAATGATATTTTGTTTCCCAATGAGTCTGTTGGTGATTTTAGGGATCACCATGAGTTTTAGAGGGAGGAGTGGAAAAAGAGCCAAATCTGAATGTTTAGATCACACAATATAGTAAACTATGCATAGCCCATGAAAAATGGGTCAATAACCATCCCAGAGCTTGTTTAATAGTTGGTATAAAATTTACCATTCTATCTGAACAAATCATGCATAATGTTATTTCTCCTCGTGAATTATCTTCTTGCCTCCCTTATTACTCAAACTAACTCCAATGGTGTTTTCTATTTGTTTGAGGTTAAATAAGTGAGTTTATGTTGAGGAGTTTATGTTTTTAGGATTAGTTTTTGAATGGTGTTTATTTCTTGATATTTATCCTTAAATTTGGGAAAAAAATTTATATTTTAGAAAATTGGTTTTAAAACAGAAAACAGGGACTTTAGAAATTATGTGTAAAATTTTTTTAACCTTTATGGGATGTTATAAATTGATTATTTTTATTTTTTTCAAAAATTAATTTATTTAGAAATGAAATTTTGAAGGAATTTTGGAATTAAATGTGTTTTGATTCCCATGGTATGTTTTAAAGGTTGATGTTTTTGGAATAAAATTAGAAAGTTTATTGGTATGAGTGAGAATTTTTATGAAAATTTATGGTTTTATGATGAATAATTATAAGATTTTTTATTTTTGAAAAATCGGATTTTAAAAATTTTAAAATTTGATAAGACGTACTAAAAGGGTGGCTGTTTTAAAGAATGTGTGTTTTGGAAAATGAGTGTTTTTGGAAAAAATTATTACTAAGAGTGTGTTCTTGGAAAAATATTATGTTTTTGCTGGAGTGATTTTTTTTTTTTGAGTTATTTTGATTTTTGATGGAATTGTGTGATTTTATTTATAGAACATGGAATTATTCAGGTTCATGACTTATGTATTTAGAACATGCCTCCCAAATATTCTTTGAAGAAAAGTGGGAAGTATTTTCAGTGGTCTAAATTTTAGTGTGACTCCTCTCATTGTTTAACAAAGGTTTCTTTTCCCATAGACTTTACCCAAACTCAAGGTCGAGTGGTAGAGACAAATAAATTAAATTCCTTAGACTCTATATAATATTTCTTGAATCTAATTGGTCTTCATCCTAATCTTGGAGTTTTCATGGTTGAGGTTGGTTTATCATCTTGTGATAAGGTAGTTTCTAGAACTCTATTAGTCAAGGTTAGTTAGGAAATTACAGTTAAAGAGAGTGGGGATTCTCTGTTAGATGGAAAATAGGAGTTAGTTGATCCCAAATTGGAATGAATTGTTGAGTAAGGTCAGTTTATTTAGAATAAGAAGAAGAAGAGGAATCTTGTGTTCTTCTAGTGTGGACCACCTGAGCATTCCAAGTTGTTTTGTTCAAAATATGTGAGGTATTACCTTTGATGTGGTTGTTTAGACCATATTTATAACCATTGAAAGTTTTGTTTTTTTGAAATGTAAATCTCATGTGTAATCAGGATTTAAGATACTATTTTTTTTTGAACTCTTATATAGTGTGTACTAAAGATTTCAAAATTTTCAATTTTATGGATAGTAATAAATTGTTGATTTGTGTGTGCCTTGTAAAATTGGGTTGTTTTTTTGGAGGTTGGATTCATGGTTGTGTTGTGGTCATTTGAGATTGTTACTTAATGGTTTGAACCTGGGAGACCATTGGGTGTTTTCTTGGGTAAATAGTAAAATTTTGTAATTAGGCTAGTTAAGAACTTGTTAATACTATTTTTCATTTATTTGGTTCACTATGGTATGTTATCTCGAGTTGGTGGTCTTAATTTACCTATTAGGTGTTGTGAACCAAGATCTGAATCCCATGTTGTTTCATATTGAGGATTAATGTGGATGGTTTTTGTCATAGTTTTCCCTAAGGATGTTGTATCGCTTTTGAGTTATGTTTCTTTTTTTTTAGAATCATTTTCCTGAATATTTTTTCATTTTGGGGATGATTGGTGATTTTGTGGGTTTCTATGGAAATTTTACTTCTTGATGATTGTTTTCCTTGAGGTTCATTTCTCTCATAGGATACTACATTTTAGAAAAAAATCTAAATGGTTTGGATATCTAAAATAGGTCTTTGTTTCGTTAGGGTTTGGTAATGCCCTGTCTCAATGCTCATAGATATCTGGAATAATCTAAATAAGGTATGCTATCAGGTATCATTTCCAGGTTAGGACTTGGTCCCCCTTTGTGGTTACTTATGGTTATCATGTTCCCTCTATGTGATCATATTCATTCGACACTAGATGAATCAAGTATAACTAACTTGGGTGTCACTATAGATCCAAATCATCGGCATTGTTATTTATTTAGTATTACTTACTTTATTTATACCACTTCTAAAAGAAATTATATTTCAAACTAGGTATTTCGGGATGGTGACGGTGGTGGCCTGCTGAGTTGTACTCACACCCTCCTCCTACCATCAGTTAGTACTCGAGTAGACCTCATGTTTGTAGGACATGAAAAGGGAAAGCGTCCTTTGATTAATGCTTTTTTGTGAAGATAGGATGGAACATGGGAGTTTGGAAATCAGTTAGGAATTAGGACCATTTTTAGAGTTTTTACCAGTTTTTTCTATTTGAACTTTTGGGTTATGTATATATGATCTTCTACTTATGTATGATTTTTTTTATGTATTGTATAGTCCCATTTATTATAGCATAGGTTTGATAATTAATCATCACTTTCCTTGATATATGTTTTAATAATTATTTATTTGGATGGTGTATATGATTGCCTTTATTTTCACTGTTGTTTTACTCTAATATGTGGCTATAGTATCCCCCTTATACCACCTTAGACTCACATTTCTAATTGGAAACCTCTAGTGTACTGGGAGGGGCACTTGAGGTCCTAGTAACTCTTTGGTCCAGTCACTGTTCATAGTGGGATGGGGCAGGGATGTTATTGGTTCTTACTTTGTGGTAGTGTATCGTTTCGCATAGATAAAATTCTTAGGTCTCTTGGAGTTTGTGGTTTTACATTTTTAGGAACTTTCTTAGATTTTTTCCCCACCCAACCCACCTCTTTCATAAGGTTTTATTGAAGAATTTATTCTAGTACTTTGTTGGGAAAAAATCTCTCAAAGTAATATTGCATTACTTTTGGGTTGGTAAAGTTTGTTGAAAAATTGGGGTTCTAAGGTATGTTGTGGAACTCCAAAGAGATTGTTGACATGGTATGTTGACAAATATCCAAGACAAAGTAATGGATTCCTTGGAAGTGTTACAGAAAATTGTGTACACGAGGTGACACTGTTTCCCAGTGTTCGCAAAATTTTTGGGGTCCAAAATTTGGAGTTTGGATAACATTTTGAAAAGTGGATTTATTTTATGGCCTTATTATAATATGTAAAAGGCTTGAATTTCATGAATATTGGATTCAGGAAGAGTGATTTTCGAAGGATCAAATAATATTGATGGTGATCTATGAGAACAGTGACAAGCATCGCAAATGGTGAAGGTGAGAAGCATCACAAGTGGAGCATTGTAGTGGTATGAAGTTTTGATGGTGATATCCATGATTATAATGAACATCACGAATAGGTAATTTTTATGGAGCTCTATGAAAAAGGTATCATCATGAAGGAAATGAAGGATCTTCGTGAAATGGTGATGATGTGGCCTAGAAGGTTCTGGAATTGGTGTAAATTCTAATAAATAGGACTCTACCCCCTTCAGAAGAGCAGTGAGACTTAATGAAAATATTAAGGCTCTGGAATCGCTTAGGTGATTCATGAGGGGTGGTTCATAAATGGTGGTTCATGACAGTGATATATGAAGAAGTCCATGAAGGTTGTAAAAGACAACTGATTGTTCTAAGAATCATGAAAGAAAGGGAATTAGTGAAGGCAAAGTAAGCTTCACAAAAGAGGTGTGCTTCATGAAAGCTAAGTGATCTTTGTGAAAGGAAGGAGTGATTCATAAAGGATAAGTGATCTTCAGGAAAGAGGGAGCTTCACGAAGGCAGTGAGCATTTAGAAAGTGTTGTGAAAGTGATTTCCCAATAGAATATGGTAAAGTGGTATTCATCTATTGTGTGAAAGTGGAACTTCAACAGTCAGTCCATCTACAACTGAGGATGTGTGAATTCATGAAAATTAAGGGACCTAAAAGTCCATAAACTGTGATTGGATCCCTTCAAAGAGTAGTGAGAAAAGGAAGAGGAATATGGTGATCTGTTCCATCAGAATTGAGCCAAAGGAAGAGACATTGGGAGTGACCCTTGGGAATACAGTGAGCAGACCCTAAACATTGTAAAGTCATTGAGTCTAGGCATAAAAGATCTATCCAGAACCCTGTAAATGGCAGTGAGCTTTAGTGGATTTGGTACATCATCATAATATCATTGTATGATCCTTAGACGTATCCCAGTGAGGGTGAACCAAGTAAAATTTGTGTGCTTGTGTTCTTTATTTCTTTTATTACTTTCAATCATCATCATCAGGTATATAAGAAAGAATAAGATCATCATAAACACTTAAGCGTAAATAAAGTGACCCTTATAATAAAGAGTTCAAGATCCAATGGGGCAG
Organism: Viscum album; assembly: GCA_963277665.1. NCBI lineage: Eukaryota > Viridiplantae > Streptophyta > Magnoliopsida > Santalales > Viscaceae > Viscum > Viscum album. The sequence goes on from OY728126.1 coordinate 1,012,427,896, forward strand.
GAATAACTTTTAAAATAATATAAAAACCTTGATTCACCCTCCCACCTCAGGATATAAAGGGCCCTTTTAGTTATAACAATTAGTATCATAGGGTAGGTTTATTTTATCATATTTTTTTCTTTGAATTTATTCAGTCTATTATTGAAGGTAAATATTCAGTCTTCCATTATTTTGGTGTCTCATGGAAAAGGGAAGAACATTGAAGAAGAATAAGAATTCGGGTGGTACCCCTTAGTGTAGAAGTGTCTATGGAAAAGGTGTGATTTAGTTTAAGGAATCAAGTAGTGAAAAAAATAATGATTTGGATAAATCATATAGTTAAGAACTTGACATTTCAAGTGATGTGGAAACCATTGAGGATGAGGAAACTTCAAGAAGGAGAAAAGTGGAAGTTTTCCATGAGACAAAGGAATTGGATCAGAAACTAGATGAGGAAATTAAATCTAAAGATATCTGGATCCAAACACTAGAAATTGTGGTCAACAAGATAATAGGTTTAAATCAAAGGCTTGTTGATGTGACTAGTAATCTGAGGGAGAAGAATGATTCTCAAGACTAATAACTGCAAAAGATGTTTAAAAAGATAGAAAAACCAAAAGCTGGTGAAAATGAAGAGAATCAGAAGTCATAAGAAATTCCAAATCTGAAATCCAGAAATGATGATCTTGTTACACAGCTGTCTGAACTAGTTCAGAAGAACCAAGGACTACAATAAAAGAATTCATGTTTCTTTGATTCTGTTTCTCAATAAAAATTTAAAATAAAGGAGCAAAGTAACATGGTGGATAATATCACATGTGAATTGGAATATGAGATGGATAAAGGGAAGAATCTCAAGAGGGAACTGAATGTCCAATTTGAATCAAGGGATAAAAAGATCCAATAATTATAAGAAGAGATAAAATCAATAAAAAAATAAGTGGATCAATCTAATTCAAAAATAAATCCCAAATTTAAAGATTCTTTCCACTTAATATTTGACTATCCTTCGGAAGGTGATAATGAAATGAAAGGAAGGCATGTTATTTTTGAGGAGTAACATGAAAGGATTTTCTCATCCCAAAGGCCATGAAATTTGGAAAAAACCATAATTGGATATGATGAACTCTCTCCCATGCAGGATAAAAAGAGAGTTATAAATAATTCCATAAATAGGAAAATTCATGTAGGTGGTGAAAAAAGACATAAAAAGAATTGTACAAGAAGTGATGACATCATGTTCTATTTATTTGGGATGAATAGTCATACTTCATGTTTTTTTCTAAAGCCTTGGACTATATTTCAAATTGTGAAGGTAGAAATATTCCCAAATCTAATAATAAGAAGAATCATCTTTATAAATCTAAAAGAACAGTCTCTTAAAATAAATTATTCATTAAATTCTATTATTGTGGAAGACTGGGGCACACCATGAATATGTGTCAATAATCCCAGTAGATCATTATCAAAAGAATAACTCAATTTTTATCAACATATATACTAAGAAATTATTACATGAGGTATATTTTTAACAGGAGATGTTTTATATTCTATAATTATGGTCATTTGAAAATACATTTCAATATAAAGAAATCAGGAATGGAAAATTAACTCTAAATAAGATCACCAACTCTGGTAGTGTATAAAAAATTCCTATATTAGAAGACATAATGATAAGTGGAAAAATAGTTCTAAAGCCTCAAGGGAATAACAAGGATATTAATGAAAGGCATATCAATCACCTTCTATTCTACACACGCAATAACTCTCTGGGAAATAATGTGAAAAAACCAAGAAGAAAAAGGGTGGAGCTACTCCAGTTTTGAGTAATAAGAATGTAAATTAAGTGAAGAACCCACTCGTAGTAAGAAACAGTGTGGAGACTCAAATAATTGATAAAAGAAAAATGAATAAATATTATCTCCACAATCTCACATGCTTCACAAGGATAGAAGTGAAATAAGGGGAAATATACCTCCAATGGAGGAATAAACAAGATAAGATGACCAGTGGTAAAATTATCGTTTAGAGAAAGAATCAGGAAAAATGTAATATTAGTGGGAAATCAATGAAGGAAATTTTTATTAGCGGTTTTAGGACCAAAATTATGAAAAAGTACAAGTCTAAATAATATACTTATCAGAAGAAGACTAAGCATGTGGGAAAAGAATGTATAGTCATATGGCCAGAACAGTTGAGGCTGGTTGGGAAGTTATAATAAGCATATAAAGAGTATAGTGCTTTGAAAGAAAGTATCAAAGGGTTGATTCATTAGGATTTACCATAATACTCTGCTTGAGGATTCTATAGAAACCCATATCCTTATGTATATAAATGATATTAACAGATGTTCAAGTATTTTAGGTTCAAGGTAAGATACAATCCAAGGGGAAGTGGCATCAAAATATGAAAAATAGTGATGTGATGTGCTCCATAATTTTAACTTATTCAAATTAGTCAAAATATCTGAAGAATAAATCTAGAAGAATTCCTTGAATGGGGTTAATGGTTTAAGGATTCTTGAAATGTTAGGAAGTAATTGATCACAATGGATAGTGATTGTGTTATTAACTTTATCTCTTATTTCCTACACTGAGTTCTAACTCAGTAGGCTTAGAGTTTTTTTATGGATCAATGCAAAGTGCCACATAAGAATAAATGATATAGAAGAATAAAAATGTTTTTGGGTCTAAAAAATGGGCCTAACAACTAAAAGAGTTTTATATCATAGGGGGTCATTCTATATCCAAAACAGATACAATATCTCAATGGTATAGAATGGATGGAATATTATGTTCAATAAGTACGATTTAGGGAATATCAGTAACATTCATGTATTTCATGATTATCTATTTTTATCTAAAAATATGGTATTAGTTGACTTTTTTTATGATACCAAGAAGCTATGAGAGAATGTCAACACTGTTTCAAAATGAGGTGGTAAAAGTAGTTGAAAAAAATTATGTCACTATAGTAGAGAATGAACATAATCTTCAACAACATAATGAATAGTTTCCTGATGATAAGTTACAATGAGGTAAGAAACTCTTGAAGAGTTAACATGGAAAATTATGATTCATAAGAAGATAGTGATGATGAACAGGAGGAAGTAACTGGAGATGAGAAATGGGTTCAAGCTATAAATTAAGATCTTGATCAAATTGAGAAGAATCGTATTATTCTTAGCCATAACAGTGCAAATAAATCTCAAGGTTTTCTATATGGACGTCAAATCGTCTTTTTTTAATGGGTTTTTGGAAGAAGAAGTTTATATTGGGAAGCCAGATGGTTTTCTCATTCATAAAGATAAGAACATAATTTTTTGGCTGAATAAGGCTTTATATGGTTTGAAGCAAGCACAAAAATCATGGTATTCAAGGATAGATCAGTTTTTGAAGAATCTCGGTTTCTAGTATGGTGTAGTTGATTACAATAAACAATGAAAGTAATCAAATGATGATAGTACTGATAACACAAGTAAATAATGGCACATTATTTCTCAATATAAATGTGCCAAGGAGGTTTTGAGAAGATTTGGAATGGATAATTCCTAGGAGATAACAACTTGAGTGGCTACCCAAAAGAAACTCACATGATATGATGAAGGAAAAATTGTCAATGTCACCGAATACATGTGGATCATTGGATGCATGTTGTACTTGACAGTGACATGATCGGATATTGGTTTTTCCACATGTCAAGCAGTGAGATATCAAATAAATCCCAAGGAAATCAACATAATTATACTGAAAATAATACTTTGGTATATCAAGGGAACTATGGATTTCAGTTTTATGTATAATGATAAATATCAGCTAGAGATATTGGGATATATAGATGTAGATTGGTCTGGTTCAGTAGATGATAGGAAATCAACGTTAGGAGGTGCTTTCTATCTTGGTGGATTGTGTATTTCTTGGATAAGCAAACAACAATATTGAATTTAATTGAGAACCACATAAGATGAGTATATTGTGCCCACTCAAGCATGCATGCGATTATTATGGATGAAGCAGCAGCTAGATGACATGGGAGTTGAATTGAAGTCTATGATCAGAATCTATTGTGATAATTCAAGAGCTATAAATCACATAAAAAATCTAATCCACCACTCAAGAACTAAAAAAATTGAAATAAAGTATCATTTTATCAGGGATAAGGTATAGAAAGGTATTATGAGGTCATAGTATATTCCTACAGAATTACCAGTTGTAGATATTTTGACATAGGACTTACCCAAATTTGTGTTTTAGATCCATTGACTGGCTCTAGAAGTTCAATCGAGTCCCTACACTTGAAAAGTGTGGATGTGGGAACCCTCCTCTCCCTGAGGTATGGTGAGTTTTTCTTTTATGTACTAATATGTGTTTTTTACCATATTTCGGACCCAAAAGGAGTGAACTTTGGGTTTGTTCAAAAAGGGGGAGAAATTGTGGCTATTAAAAGGGATAAAATGTCTTAGTCAATACATGGGGAGAAGATAACAGGTGGAGCAGTGAGATAGGAAGAGTTTCAAATATGAAGATATTTTAAGTGATCATTCAAAGGATATATATCAAAATAGAATGAGTATGTGATGAAATTTGTTGATAGGTTTTGGAATAAAGTGATTCATTGATGAACTTTTCATACTACTCTTATTTCTCACGTCGATCATGGCTCATGTGGGATTAGAGTAAGTGTTGAGTAAATATTTGATCACTATATGAATTTCATGAAGCGATTGGTGGGAGAATATGGATGAAGCTATTAAGAGGTATCATTTTATGAAAGATTTTTCAACAAACCCAAAGGGGGAGATTGTTGGGAAAAAATCCATCAAGGTAACATTGTAGTATTTTTGGGTTGATTGTATTTGTTGAAAAAGAAGGCTTCTAAGGTATGTTGTGTAACTCTAGAGAGATTGTTAAAATGGTATGTTGAAAAAGATCCAAGACAAAGGAATGGATTCCCTGGTAGCGGTACATGAAATTTTTTTCACAAGGTGAAAAGTTTATTTCCTTAAAGGCCTTATTAAAATATGGAAGTAGCATGAATTTATTAAATATGGGATTCACAAAGAGTTTTTGGTGAATGATCAATAAATGTTGACGATGATCTACGTGAATAGAAACGAGCATCATGAATGGAAAAGGTGATTAGCATCGTGAGTGGAACATCACAGCGGTGTGAAGTGTTGATGGTGATCTCTATGATTATTATGAACATCTCAAATAGTAAATTTCTGTGGAGATCTATGAAAAAGGTAGAATCATGAAGGGAATGAAAGAGATTCGCGAAATGGTGATGATGTGGCCTAGAAGGTACTGAAATTGTTGGAAACACCTATAAATAGTCATCTATCCCCTTTAGAATATTAGTGAGTCTTAATAAAAATATTAAAGATCTAGAATCGTGAAAGTGGTTCACAAAGGATGTTTTGTGGATGGTGGTTCATGAAGGTGATATGTAAAGAAGTTTTTGAAGGCAGTAAAATCCAACTGAAAATTATGAGTATCACTAAAGTAAGGGAATTTGTGAAGGATAAGTAAGCTTCATGAAAGAGGTGTGCTTCACGAAGGATAATTGAGCTTCACAAAAGGAAGTTGTGATTCTCAAAGGATAAGTGAGCATCACGAAAGAGGGATCTTCATGAAGGTAGTGAGAATCATGAAAGTGTTGTGAAATTAATTTCCTAATGAAACTATGGTAAAGTGGTATTCATCTTTTGGTTGAATGTGTAACTTCAATAGTGCATCCATATACAACTGAGGATGTATGAATTCATGAAAATTAAGGGACCTATAATTCCATAAAATGTAACTAGATACCTTCTAAGAGTAGTGAATGGAGGAATAGGAACACTGTGATCCTTCCCATAGGTAGTGATCCAGAGGTAGAGAAATAGGGAGTTACCCTTGGGAATGTAGTGAGAAGACCCAAAAAATTGTAAAGGTAGTGAGCCTGGGCATAGAATAACTTGACCTAACCTTGTAAATGGTATTTATCTTTAGTTGATTTTGTATATTGTTACAATGTCATTGTATGCTTCTTATACATAGCCCGGTGAGGGTGAACCAAGTAAAATCTGTTTGCTTTTGTTCTTAATTTCCTGCATTACTTTCAATCATCATCATCAGGTAGATAAGGAAATAATAATATCACCATAAACACTTAAGTGGAAATAAATCGACCCTTATAATAAAGATTCCATCATCCAGTGGGGCAGGAATAACTTTAAAATAATATCTATAACCTAATTCACCCCCCTCTCAGGGTATCAAGGGCCCTTTTGGCCCTAACATAATTCCACTTTTATCAAGACTTTATGGGGGTATAAAGTGGTATGGTGAGGATATTTTAAGACACTATTTCATTGTAGTTATATGTATTTTTCATTAAATTTTAGGTTAAATTAAATTTTTGAAGTTTTTGGGCTTTATTAATTTTTGAGACTTTTTGTTTTATTTCAAAGTTTACACATAGATTATGCCTAGTTAGAGTAAATTGTATGGATGAACTCTATATATTTATTTTATGGATCATGATTCATTGTGTTTGGTTTAGTTCAAAAAAAGATATTACCCTTATATTGATAATTTCTCAGTTCATTTTTGTACATGTATGGTCAATGTGCATGGGTTGTGCATGATTTGAGTCTAACCAAGTGAATCTAAATATAGATATTATTGGGTAATCGTACATGTGGGTTATGGGGAGAACGGGTTACACACAGTTAAAAAACCATGTGGAAACCATGAGAAGTGTTTTGTAACATGATTGTTTTATTTTCCCTGATTGGAGTGTGGTTTGTCAAACTGTTTGACAAAAACCTGTGAATTACTAGGTCTCTTAAAATTTTGAATTTATTATCTTTCCCCTATAATTTATTAAAATCTTTTTCCCTGTATTTTTCTCTATTATCAATTGACTAAGCTAGGATGGACACTAAGGAAGCTCCCCCTCCCTTCTTTTTCTTTCCTTGAGCCTCCAAGATTTGATTCCAAGTGGTTTCTTGAGTTAAATCATCCTTTATTACTTATTTCCTTCTTTTATTTTCCCACTTACTTACTAATTATATATATATATATATATTCATAAAACAATATGGTCTTATGGGGTTATGATTTTGGTTTTAAGTGTTCTAATCTAAGAGGTTTTGGTTGTTAGGGCTTGCTCAAGTTTCTGTGAGGCTTATTTGAGTATTCTTCATCAAAGGTGGTGACCTATGACTTGGTTTTCATTGATTTGAGGTAAGTGTTTTTGTACCATTTCTTTAAATTGACATTTTATTTTGTGTTTAGTTATTTTAAATTCCTTATAGTTGAACTAAACCTATATGTTATAGTTCTAATGTATTTTGAAATTGTTTTAAAGTGAACTCTCGCTTGGAATAGCATTTCTTACAAGGTTTTATAATTTTCAAATGGAATTGGAAATCCAATTTAATGAGAAATATATTTAAAGGAATTTTTTTGATTGAAATATAGCAAATAGAGGATTTTTTACCCCATTCCATGGAATAAATTAGGGGAATTATTTTTTATTTTAAGTATTTTATTTTGGAAAAAATAGGGAAGTTGGTCGTTTAAATTGATTTCCAGTTTAGTTTTTAAATGAATTTTTTTAAATATTATTTAGAAATAGATTTGGGTGCTTGTAAAGGACTCAACATAATATGTTTTATTTAAAATAAGTCTTGTTTTACACTTCTAAATATATTTTCAAACTGTTTGGGTGTGTATGACCCTCCGGAGCCCCTTTCCTTGACCCCAATGGGGATTTCTATTATATTATGATATAAATAATGTGAAATAGTATTAAACCTATTCTAGTGTTGTAATAAAAGTGAGAATTGTTCAAAATAATTTAATATTGAAATGTGAAATAATTATATGATTTAATTGCTTTCTCACCTCTAATTATTTTTTATTTCATGGTATCATTAGGAACTAGGAAATAGTTCTAGATTTATTTTGAAATAAATATAATTTATGACACTAGTGTCCCCTCTAGTTTGATATAGGGCTAGTATAGAGTGCTCCCTAATGATGTTAGTGCAGGCTGGTTATGTATCTTATGTGGTTTAGGATGAAAAACTTTTTTGCAGTTAGTCTATTAGTTTTGGTAAAGTATAAGACCGATCTTACCTTAGGGCCTAATCTATTTCCCTTGATACTAGATGACATACGTAAGGGGATTTCATTTTTGTTCCATAGAATAATTGAAATTTGTGGCACCATGTTTTCTATTTAACTATTTTATTTTATTAGTGATGAGGCACCTTAGTGTTTGATTTTACATTTTGGAATTTTTTTTATTAAACATGTTTCTAAAAGTTATTTAAGGATTTATATTTATAAAGTGATTTTGAAAGTGGTTTTAAAATGGGAATTTTAATAAAGGAGGCTTTAGTTGAATAAAAGTTTTGAAATTCATTGTTTTCATTTAATTTGAAGAAAAGAAATGTAAGTTTTATAACATGCTTAGGGATGTGAAATTTGATTGTTGGCACTTAAATATGAAATGAAAACCCTATTTTCTAATTGTATTCAAAATTGAAATAAATGAAATGAATTTTGTAAAGAATTTCAAAGACTCTTTGGTAAAATCCCATGGGGCTTATTTTTCGCACACCCTGTATACATCATTTGGTGTATGTATCTATCATGGATTCCTTTCAAATTCTCTTTATTTTGGGCCTTTGGTTTTGGGTTTCCCAGTATTAGTTAACTTAATTTAGGTAGGTTGATAATGGGGTTACATGGTGATATTTAGTAGCAGTATGTCTTTGGTTTTGTATTTATTTTAATTTTACCTTGTATCATCCTTGAAATTCCATATCTTTTTTAGTTTATTTATTTATATAATGCCACTTAATTTTTCACTTTTCATATTATGTGATGTTTTATTATTTATGTTTCATACTATATTTGGTAGTTTTATTATTAATTACTTGTGTGTTTGATGGTGTGGACGTCCAAATCATAGATGGTTCATATTAGATTCTTAGTGGAATCTATGGTTTTGTTTTAGATTCTAAGGATGAAATCATTCCCATTTGATTAGTTTGTATTACTTAGAACTAGTTTCCAGCCTGGGTGATTGGGAACGCACCTTAGGTATGTCATGGGTTGACTCAGGTTCTCGGTTTGGGGAAAACCATATTTATTTCATGAATGTATACTTGTTATGATTACCCAAATATATATAAAAACTATTTTTTAGGTTTCTAGAGTGATTTTGGGGATCATTCTAGACAGTTATCATTGGGATTTATGGTTAGAGTCATTTTATAGGAGTTTTCTTGGTATTCTATTTGGATAATTATGTTTTTCTAATATATCCATGCATTATGGGATTATTTTGGATCTTTTATTATTTATGTCATGGTGTTGGCTGGTGGTTTTATTTATTCATTCTTAGGATATATGAGGGAAATTCCTCCCATTTGTATGGTTTATACCCTCAGTGTTGTTAGTTAACCTAGGGCTTATTATAGATGGGCCTTAGGGGTCACTATCATCTCTAATATAGGCCTCGGAGTGGTTCCTAGTGAGGGTGGGTCACAAAAAATTAGTATTATAGCTTTCAGTTAAGATTTAATATGGATACTGGAGTTAAGAACTAGTAAATATTAAATGGGTTTGGTAGGAAAACATTATTAGTATAATTTATTATGTGGTGTGGCAAGGGAGACTATCTAGGACACGGGATATTAGGGCCTCCTGTGATCTGACACAAGGACCTTAATCTTACTGAACACCCTAGGTTAGATAATGTTTATTGTGGGAAAACCTAGGAGAAGTACATGCATCATATCTATTTGTTTTTATTTATTAATTAGGGTGATTATGTATAAGTTAAAATGAATCTATTTAAATTAATATAATTAAATAAATCTTGAATAAATTACATGCTATCAATCTTAGGGTTTTGTTTTGTTTTTTGGGACCTCTGTTTGAGATTTAGGTATATGATGGGGGGTTGGGATTCTCATTGTTATTACTTATTCTGCCTCAAAAAAATTCAATGTGGTTTTTCTCTGTGTTGTGGGATTAATCCCTATTTTAATCATACATGTGAATCTTTAAATATTGATATCTCTATGATTTTATGGGATTGTATTGTTTAAATAAATATAAATTTTGAATAAACTCGAGACCCTAAGAAATAATGACTTCCATATAAGATAAATAAAAAATTAAAATATTGGTAATGTTAAAACCATACCAATGATTTTTGAACCCTTGGGAATTTACCTTTGAGTATTCCTGATAATTATTTATGTTTTAGTAACCCAAAAGACCATTAAACAGGATAAAATAAATTTTTACAGTCTCACTTTTTTAAAATTTATTGTGTGTTAATTTGGATTCCCTAGTTTAGAGTTAATAATGTTAATATTTATTTGAAAATTAGAATGATAGGTTTTTATTAGTTGTATAAAATGAATATTATATAGGAATGAAAACTTTCCTAATTTTATTCATGTGATTTAATTATGAAGGCATGCTTTATTAGTATGTTAGACATCATTCTTAGCATATCTTGAATTTATTAGGGTTATCAGTTGGATTAACAGAAATAATGTTAATGTTTTAATTTGATATTGTATTAATTATTAATATACCATTATGCATGATGATTTTAAATGGATGGAATGTTGGGTAATGAAGTATAACTAAATTTACAATGAGATATTTCTGGAAAACTAATCCAAATTTAAGGATATTGATTTTGTGAGTTTATTTCATGTTGTGAAGTGGTATGTGAAGTTATGTTTGGTGTTGTTTTCTTGACTTTGTTTAATGGTGATGTTATTTTTGGAAATAAATTTTATTAAATAAGGTATATTTAATTTTAATAAATATTTTATTGATTTTAAAATTGTACGTGTTAAATGGGTTGAGGGTGTTTTACAAAAGGGTTTTTTATTTAAATGGATTCCAAAAGATTAAAATGATTTTATTAATTTGAAAAAATTTAAATGTGTGGGTTTCAAGGAAAAGTTTTCATGTTTTGGACTAATTTTTTGTTTTGAGGTTATTTCAAGAATTCTTAAAGTGATTAAAATTTTGTAGGGTTAATTTTTGTTACCATAGAGAGTATTAATGAAGTCCTTTCTCTAGATAGAATTGGTGCGCTTGTTTTGTGGTCAGAATAATTTGTGGGAAAAAGAGATGTGGGTTTATTACTAAATGGTTTTATGGATAATGTCATGATAAGCTGTGAGGAATTGTTTTTTTGAGGAAAGAGGGATGTTTGTTGGGTGAGAATATGGAATTCATCCAAGAAGGATGGATTGGTTGGTGATTTCATCTATAGTAATGAATTTTATTCTTACAGTGTGTTTGAGTTTTCCTCATTATGACTGTGTAATTACATTATAAAGATTTTGATGTTTAGATTAAATACATGATGATGGAGAAAAACCTAGGTTTTGTGCTCAAAAATTATAAGTAATGGGATACAGTGCTAACCAGATTCCAATAGTAGGGAGTGTAAAATTTTCTCAGTAGAGTGTTGGGCCTTGCAGTTGAGGAGTGGTTAAAAGAGGTTAGGGTTTCTTTCAAAATTTCCAAAAATCTAGATCAATTATAAGTTTCCTTAGCATAGATTTTGCTCTAAGGGGTGTCTTGAGTGTGGTGGAAGATGAATCATGGTCTGACAAAAGGAGTTTATTGGGATGAATTTATTATGTTGGTCTGGGAGGATTACTACCCATGTGAGGAGAAATAAATGAAGGGACTAGTGATTGAAGCTATAACAAGGGGGAAAATGATCGTGATCTTTGGATTCACTTGTGATTTATGATTTACCAATTTTTGAACCTCTTGGAAGGTGAGGACATGTAGATGTGACACTTTGAGTCAGCCTTCAGGACGAAGATATGTCATAGGGTAGAAAGCTTGCAGTTGAAAACTTGGATAGAGGTGACGGATGATGCTGAGGTGATGGATGATGCTGAGGTGATCAAGAGGGGTTTGATCCAAGATGTTAAGAATATATAAGGAGGAAATTTTATTTTTTGGGCTTACGGTAAGTAGATGTAGGAGATGAACTAGTCTCTTGAGGTCCAGGTGTAGCTTTAAGCCTTGGGTTTGAGTATATCTATGTGTTTTGTGATGGGTAATTCATTTTGTTTCCATTATAATGGTGTGGGGAATCACAAGTTTCAGTGCCTTGTGTTTCATGGTATTCTTTATATTTAAGTGTGGTGGTTGAATGATTAGTGGGATGGTTAGGTTTTTAGGGGTAGTTAGTTATGATGAATTATATTTAGTGTGAGATATTGAGGGTATGTTTTGAGTCAGTAACCTTAATACTTTAATAAAAAACTTCTTCTATGGTATTCAATATTTCAGATTAAAGTATTTTACTATAAATTTTTGATATTTTATACTCTTAATGTGACTTTTAAAATTTAGGTTAATTAATTTAGTGTGTGTGTTAAATTAAAATTTAATGATTTTATTAATAGAGATAAAATGTGTTCTCTATTTTATTTAAATATTGAGAGGTTTTAATAACCAAAATTCATGATTGAAAAAACAAATTGGTTTATAAACAAAAATCATGAATTTATTTAACCATTATGAAATAATTAATGGTTGGTAAGTGGGAGTTCAATATTTCATCCAAAGTGGTTAGTGTTGTTTTCCCATATTGTATTAAGTTCTCCATTGCTATTATGTTTTTAAGAGGTTTTTTCCAAGAGTGAAATTTTTGGGAGTAATATTATTGAAAGTGATTTTGGGTCGTGGTTGACCTCTTCCTTAGTGGTAAGTGATAGTGTGATTATTATTTTTGAGATGTATGTCATGTGGTTGATGGGTGTCAAAGTTTTACCTATTAAGGTAGGGTTGGTGTTGCGGAAGAATTCTTAAATCAAGGGCAGTTAGAGAATAGTGGATTTTTTTCCTTGATCATAGTAATCCATGGGATTAAAAGGTGGCACCATGAGCATTTTAGTTCTTCCTATGGTTAATAGAGTGGTTTCTTCTATAGTGTTGGTCTTATTGGGATGTTTCATTCCTTAGTGGTTGTATTATAGGGGGTTATACCCCTTGATCGAGTGGTGAATGAAATGATTTAATCAGTTCTATTATGATTGAGGTTTTCATTCCTTGAGTTGATTTCCCATTTCAATGATAGTGTTACCTATATTTGAGAGGTATCTCCTGAGAGTTGTTGGGTTGGTTGTTTTTCATTTCTTTTCCAGTTTTTATTTTATTCTCAAAGATGAGAATCATTTTAGAGGTATCTAATATTAGATATTACTTTTCTAAATCCATCCCTTTTTTGTTTTCTCAAATCTAGGAGGTTCCAAGAGGGATCTTTGAGGAGTTATAGAGGTAGGAGTTGAGTTTTTTCCATTTATAGGTTCATCGCAATGTGGTTTTGTGTGTGGTTGACGTCTTAGACCTCTTATTTTTTAGTTATGGGTGTTTTGGGTTATATTTTTTAATTTTTATCCAGGGATCTCAATATTTTTAGTGCTTGGTGCACCATGGGGTATGAAACACCTGTGATGGAGGGCTTCATGATTGTATAATTTCCTTGGGTAAAATGGGTATGGACTCCACACCCATGGTAGAGGTAATGTTTCCACTGGATTTCTTAGGAGTTTCATTGATCTGAGTGGAGATCACCAAACCATAGAGTTGGTTGTGGTGACGAGTGTGGTTTCTGTAAAGTTTCCCTATTGGAAATGGGGACTATAGAAACACCTAGTTTGGTGGTCATGGTGGTACATTGTGGCAAGGTTGATCGGAGTGAGGAGGAGAAAAAATAGTGATCATGGTATCACCACATTGTGGTTTTGTGTGTTTTGAGGTGAAACATCAAAGGGATATCCCACATGTCATGGTGGGAAGTTATAGTGGCCATTTAGGATTTAAAATGGAATCCTTCATGTCATGGTCCATGGAATGGTTCCATTAAAAGTTGTTTAATATGGTTTTTAGAAATAATATATGATTTTAGGGGTAAGGTATTTCAAATTTCTGGAAAACCAGATCTCACTTTGACCAAAGGCATTATTACCATAGTGATGGTGACCATGTTGTGGTGCAGTCCAGTTGGGATTTCTTTATAAATGGGAGTTTATGACTTCTTTGGTTCAACTTTTATCTTCTATATGCAAACCCTAACCAGCTAAAATCCTTATAATTTCTCTTTAACCATTTACCATGAGGTTTTAAACCTATTGGTTTATTGGGATCAAACTCTTTGAATCAAGGTACCCCACTTTCTCTTAATCTCTTACTATTCCTTTTTTCCAATTCAAAGGTTTATTATGGAAAGTTCCCCTAGTTTTGTGTTGATATTTGAATATGGATTGATGGTGGTGGTTTTGGTAAGGTTCTGAGGTGTTTTCCTTTGAGTTTGGTGGTGATTGATCCCTTATTTCTTTGTTCTTCTGTGGTGGTTCCTTAAAGCTTCATATTGAGGTAGGGGATTTCAGGATTCTTATTTATTCTATATAGATTATGGGACTAACATGATTTTTTTTCTTATGGTTAGGGTTATTGATTTTCCTAATAATGATAGTGAACCATACCTAGTGAAATTTATGGAAAATGGGTGAATTCCATGTGTTTACTTGTTTCTATGATATTTCTCAGAAGAGTTATGTTCATTTGTTATTGTTGTTGAAAATAATTACTGTTTTTAAGCCTTTTGTGTTTATGTTGTGGGTTTTTTGTTGGAATCACCTCTCATAAAATTATAATAACATTAATATGGTGATTAAACTATTTGTGTGAAAAAATTTATAATAGAAGGATGTTTTTTGAAAAATAAAACGGGGTTGTAGTGGTAGTTGTTGTTGAGATTAGTTTTTATGTGCCTGATGCTCTTGTGTAGATTCTTTTGGGGGTTTTTATGGATTTGTTTTTGTTGTTATGTGTGGGGTAGTAGGGATACGATGGTTGGAATGTGTGGGGAAATAGGGCTATGTTGGTTGGCATGTGTTGGGTAGAGGGGCTATGTTGGTTGGCTTGTGTTTGGAAATGAGGTTGGTTGGTTGGTTTGTGTTGGATAGTGAGGCTTTATTGGTTGGTTTATATTTCTAAATAAATCTAAAATTAGAGTATATTGTGAAAAATATTTTGGTTTCTAGTTGTGATGAGTATGGGGTGGTTTTGTAGTGGCTCGGCAGAAGTGGAATGTGAATGATACTGATAAACCTAGAAATGGGTGTGGGTTAGAATTGAATGAATAAAGGTCTATGACTGAAATATAAATAAATGTTAATGAAGTGGAATTGGCTGGAATTAAAGTGAGTTTTGGCTGAAAATTATTATCATTAAATATGAAATTGAATGTCTCAATGAGTGTGTTATCCCAATTAGGATAAATACCCAAATAGGGGGTGAATCAGGGTATGATGGACTAAAACAACTTTCCCTTTATATCATGTTTTATTGTTGAAAAAAACCCTCTTCTCTCTCTTTCCCATAGTAATGTATGAACAAAAAAGAAAGTATGTACGAGACACATCAATTTTACTTGGTTCACCCTCATTGGTCTACATCCAAGGACCCTACAACAACAATGTGGTGATGTGCCAAATACATAAAAAGCACACTGTTGTTGTAGAGTTAGAAGCAGACTCACTGTCCCTCCTAGTTTAAAACAAATCACAAATTTAAAGATCATTACTCTCTCAACTGAAGTGTGCTCACTAATCCATTAGAAGAAACCTCTTTGATCACATGAATCAATATGTTTTACACCTCATTTAGTGCATAATTAAGTTTCACTTTCATCCACATGATGAATATCCCTTCACCATAGAATTACTGGGAAGCTTCTCTCTTTTGTGCAACATTTATCGGTCTTACATGCAACTTTAACACTTTTTACGCAACATTTGAGTTTAGGTGCAGAACTCCCAACCTTTGTGCGCTATTTTGTAACAACATATTGTGCACAAATTTTATTCTTTGCACACAACTCTCTTTATGTGAAACTCCACTTCTGTGGAACTCATACAAGATTTAGAGCCTTGATTTTCTCTAAGGGTTAAGCTACTGAAATGAGGGGGGTAGCCGTTAATTTATAGACTCAACCAACCCTGCACACAAAATACTTATGTTCCTTCTTTTGTGCACATAATATTTCACCGAGCTTGGAAGATCTCAATTTCACATCGCATTTGGCACATAAAATCCTTTCATGCACAAAACTCCATCTCTATTTTGCAGATGCACGCAACTCTACTTTTGTCCCGCAAGATCATCATTTGCGCACATTCAAATATTTCACAAACTTCTTTCCTTAGACAAATTTTGATGTGATGATCCAAAATATTAACTTTCACGTAATATTAAAAATAATCATCAATCTTGCACAAAACTTTTTTCCTTTATGAAGAAATACTTCCTTTTCCAAAAACACCTTTTTTCACCCTCCAGATTTCTTACCCCAAAAAATTGGAAAGCACTAAAAAATGGTGACACCTTATACATGCATCTCTCTATACCACCACAAGAGCATCCATACCTTTTTTTCAGGGATCTTTGTCAATAACCTTGTCAATAATCTCTATGGAAATCCAAAAATAACCATAGAAATCTTCTTTTTCAACAAATAGAATCAACCTAAAAACACTACAACATTACCTTGAGGGATTTTTACCAACAATATACCCCTTTGGGTTTGTTGAAAACTCTTCATATTTTGAGACCACGTAAAAGCTTCTTCTATCTTCTAACACCATTCAATTATTTCGATTTAGATAGAGAACAAAGAATTTTTCAACACACACTCTAAGACCACATCATCTATGCTCGTCATGAGAAACAAGAGTGGTATAAAAATCTCATTAATGAAACACTTCATTCTTGAAACCAGACAACTACTTTTATCTCAAACTCTATTTTTCATGATATATATATATCCTTTGATCGATCACCTTTAGCATCATTAGATTTAAAAATCCCCCAACTTCACTTCTTAGTATCTAATTCCTTGGAATATTTAAAGATGTCAATGCTAAGCTCTGATATCCATGAACTATTTTCACATAGCACCTAACTCTCATCATATTGTGGAAGAATTTCATGGTTTTTCAAAAACCTACAACCTTTAAAATGTTGAAACACTCCCTGTATCATAGCTCCCACTATCTTCTTCTCCCTCTCTTGATTAAGACATTTTCTCCCCTTTTATAGCCACAATTTCTCCCCCTTTGTTAATGAACTTGAAGGTGACCTCATTGATGTATGTAAGAGGTTAAAGAACAAAAATCATCACATTAGGGAAAAATAAACCATGGCTCAGGGAGAGGGTGTCCCACAATCACACTTTTTCAAGTGTTGGGAGTCATATAAACTCCTAGATCTAATCAATATTGTTCAAATTCTTCTTTGGGTAAGGCCTTCGTCAGAATTTCTACAACATGTAGTTCTTTAGACACATACTCCAACATCACAAGCCCTTACTCCACATTCTCCTTGATAAACTGATATTTTATTTCAATTTTATTTTTCATAGATAGATGGACTAGATTTTTATAAGATTTATATCACTTTAATTATCATAATGGATCGTGATTAGAGACTTCACTTCAACCCCCATATCATCAAATTGTTGTTGCATCCTCAATAATGGCATGCATAGTTGAGTAGCTGTAATATATTCAGCTTATTCAGTGCTCAAAGAAATGAAATGTTGTTTCTTTCTTAGATAAGAAACACACAATCTAACAAGATATAATGCACCACCTGATGTTGATTTTCTATCATCATCTGATCTGGCACAATCTGCATTCGTATAGCTTAATAACTCTTACTGAGATTTTTCATTGTATAGCAAAGAAAAATCCACCATTCCCTTGATATACCTAAGTATTTTTTTTCTCTATAAGAAATTTGATTTCCTTTGAATTTATTTGATATTGTGTTTCTTCACATGTGGAAAAAAACAATATTAGGTCTTTTTATTTTCATGTAAAATATACTACCAATGACTTGTCTGTATTCTAATATGTTAACTACATCACCTTCATCATCATGGGATAGTTTGATTCGAGTAGCCACCGGAGTCATCATATCCTTGGAATTATCCATTACAAATCTTCTAAAAATATCCTTAACATATTTAGATTGAGAATTGAATGTGTTATTATTTTATTTTGTCACTTTTAAACCAAGGAAAAATGTCATTTCATGAATCATTGATATTTCAAACTAACTTTTCACGAATTCTGCAAACTGTTTGCACTGAGCTTAATCTAATCTACCAAATATTATTTCATAAACATACAACAGCACCATAATCCTTTTATTAATTCTATTATTGACATATAAATTGTAATCAACTCCGGCACACTAAAAAATGAGCTTCTACAAAAACTGATCGAGCCTTGAATACCATGATCTTAGTGCTTGCTTCAACCCATATAGTTTCCTTCTCAACTAAAAAACTTTGTTCTCATCTTAATGAATTATAAAACCATCTAGATTCTCAATATAAACTTCTTCTTCCAAAACCTCATCCAGAAATTCTAACTTGGCATCCATTTGGAAAACATTGAACTTTCCTTGAATTGTTATGGATAAGAATAATCTGATTGTTTTTATCCTTGAAACAGGTGAAAACACATCATCAACATAGATACCCTCTATCTAGGAGTACCCTTTTCACACTAATCTTGATTTTTTTGAATCACAGTACCATCTTCATTCATCTTATTATCAAAGACCCATTTTGTCCTGATGACATTATTATCTATTGGCCTCGAAACAATATCTATTATCTAATTATTCCCAATTTGTTCTAGCACCTAATTCATATCCTAAACCCAATTTTCATCACCATATACTTCCTCAAAACATTTAGTCTCTACTTGAGATAAGAAATATGTCTTTTGTAAATAAATCATTCTTTGTGTTTGAATTAGTGTTGTCTGATCACCAATGATATTTTTCCTGTCAATTTCAGATCGACTCTTTGTCTTCTGCATAGATACATATTTAATTTCCTCCTAATCATTATTTGTATATTCTTTTGATTATTCATTTTTCACTTATTCCCCCCTGTGTTTCTCACCTCCTCATCACATTCATCAGGGAACTGTTCACTATGTTGTTAAAGATTTTATTCATTTTCCATTATAGTGACATCATTACTTTAAAATACTTTTCTCATCCTTTTATTGAATAATTTATATTCTTTTCGTTTTCTTGATTATCCAAGTAATATCTCCTCATTTCTATGCAACTCAAATTTTTGTGTTTCTCTTTATTGATAAAAAAACACTTACTTCCAAAGATTCAAAAGTATTTCAATGTTGGATTATTTATGTACTATAACTCATATAAAGTCTCTTCTTCCTTCAGAAACAACATAGAACTATTAGATATGTAGATCGATGTCAAGACCACTTCCTTCTAGAATTTATCTAGTATGTCTTTTTGAGTAATTTTTTTTCCATGTTATTGATAATCTGATTTCTCCTATCAACAACTTCATTTTTTTAGGAGTTATCACAACTAAAACATGATGTCTTATCTCATGTTTCTTGAGATAATCCTCCACCTGGATATTTGTAAATTTCATACCATTATCAGTATGAAACTTCAGAATTTTTTGTCCAATCATCCTTTATGATTCCCTCTGATATTGTTTTATAAAACTGAACACATCGGTCTTGTGGGAAATGAAAAATAACCATGAAATATTACTGAAATCATTAATGAAGATAATGTAATACCTCTTACCTTTAATGAATCTTGGCGAGATAGGTCCACATACATCTACATGCACCAATTCAAGCACTCTAGTTTACTTTTTTTATTTTTCCTTTTACATATTTAAAATTATATTCCCATGTTTACAAGCATCACACGTATGAGTGTGATCACATGATAGCTTAGGGAGGTCTCGAACTATATCACATTTGACCAGATCTTCCAGGGATGGTTGACATAAATGACCAAGAAGTTTATGCCACAACATATTTTCCTCTTCTCTAGATAAAAAACACATATCTTCTTCTCTCCTTACAAGGTATATATTCCTCTTTGTTCTTTTTCCCTATAGAACAATTGCACCATATCTTCCTTTGATGATACACATATTCTTATTAAATCTTATAGCATGCCCTGAGTCACATAATTGACTCATACTAAGAAATTTGTGAATGATACCTTCAAAGACTAAGATATCAACACATCTCATTTCTTTTCCCCCAAACTTGGCTTTTCCCACGCTAATTATCTTCAGGACTTCATCATTCCCAAATTTGATAACACATACCTTGTCATATTTTATGTATGTAACAAGATCCTTATTTCCTATCATATGGAATGTGTATCCACTATCATGAAACCATACACTAGAATGATCTGATACTTTAAGGGATATTTTCAGAACCACTACCTTCTCAGATATTTTCTTTTTAATCCATTTTTTTACTTTTTACTTGGTATAGATTAAAAATATTGATCTTTATTGGAGTGTGATGGCCCATCTTCATCTTGCAGAGTGTCAAATTGATTTTCATTTTTCATCTCACTTGATGATTCATTAAATTGCTGCTTACAACCAATTTGGTTCTGCTTCGGCACATTCCTCTGCATGGTTGATGTATAATATTTGGCCATGTTTCCAAATCCTCTACACCAAAAATATTGACCCTCAAAATATATTCTAGAGTATTGAGATATGTTTAAATGAATTTTTTGTTCTTGTGACTTTCAATATTTTTATAAAATGGAACACACATTTTATGAGTGTCCTATATTTTCAACAGTAATAACAACTGATGCGGGGTGAATTCTTGCATGTCACTCCTAAACCACTAGTTATCTCTTGGGTTATCTGGATATTCTGGTTCTTCCTCATATCCAAATAAATCTTCATTCTCATAGGAGGTTTTTCTGGTATAATATCAATCATCACAAATTTTTTTCTTTCAATCAATCCCCATATCATCCTTATCATTTGAACTTGATTGTTGCTTCTTTTTTATTGGACCTCTATGCTCCACTTATGTCTTTTCTGTCATCTAAATGATCTGCTTTTCTGATAAAATTTTTAGAATCAGGAGTTTTTATTGATCCTTAACTTTTCATTGGAGGCCGACGAATTCCTCTTCAAGTTCTTTAATACATTTGATTTGTTATTTCATTGTGTTGTTCAAACCATTGATCACCCTTTTCTGTTCTTCAACTTTGATATTATGCCCACTAACTATTTCTGAGTCCTATATCAATGATGACTTGAGATTCTCAATTTCTTCTATTAGCTCATACTTCTCTTTTTTATGTTTCTTAATATTAAGATTGGCATCATGAACCACTTTATTGGTTTTCTTCATTTTGGCTCTCTAAACATCTATCTCTACAAGAGCGGCTTTTAATTTAGCCAGCATATCAACTCTTCCTTCGACCACTTCTTTATCAATGTTGTTTTCTTCCTTTTTTCAGGAGTTACTTACAATTTCCACCACAGTATTCTCTTCATGATCTTTTTAGTTCTCCACCTAGTCAACCTAAGATTCATCTAAACTGTCATTTTCTTGTGAAATAGATTCTTATTTTTGAATAAATTTATCTTAAACTTTTTCTTTCATTTCACATAGGCTGAAGACTTATTCATGGGAATTTCAACTTCATTTTCATCATTGTTTTGAAACTTATTAGGTAATATTGCTAAAAAAATTCAACCTTTTCACATTAAAATAATGAATGTATAAGTTTACCTTTGAACATTCCTTTTCCTATTTGATGATTTGAGGAAAGGAATGACATTACCCCATCTATCTCTTCTTCTTCCTATTCATCTTCAATGGTGAGCTTATTCATGTCTTTGAATGCTTCTTCATTGGAATTCCCTTTTTTCACAGATTCTATATCTTCATTTCAAATCTTTAATACAATGATAGTATTATGTAAGCTATCCAGTGTCAACTCTGTTGGATCTTTATCTTCTAAAAGGGAAACTTTCAAATTGAATCATGGTGGAAGTCTTCTCAAGATGCTCTTAACAATATTTATATATTCAATAATTTCACTAAGACCACACATGTGTCGATGTACTAAATCCACTAAAAACACGCTGTTGTTACAGAGTTTGGAGTGGACTCACTGTCCCTCTTGGTTTACAACCAATCATTAATTGAAAGTTCACTGCTCTCTCAAACGATGTGTTATCACTAATCGTTGATAAGAAACCTATTTGATCACGTGAATAAATATGTTATACACCTCATTTTATTGCATCATTAAGTTCCACTTTCATCTAATTGATAAATACCCCTTTACCATAGAATTATTGGGCAACTCCAATCTTTTGTGCAACCTTTGTCTTGTGCACAACTTTAACACTTTGCGTGCAACATTTGAGTTTAGGTGAAGAACTACCAACCTTCGCATACTATTGCGGAACAACCTCTTGTGTGAAGATTTTATGTTTTTTTTGGAACTCTCTTTACATTAAACTCCCCTTACCTTCAACTTTTACGAGATTTAGATCCATGATTTTCTCTAAGTGTTGAGCTACTGAAATGAGAGGGGGGGTAGCCGTCAATTTATAGACTAGGGTGACCTTACGTGAAAAATTCTTACGTGCCTTCCTTTGTGCGTGTAAGATTTCCCCAACCATGGAATATCTCGATTTGACATTGAATTTGGTGCATAAAATCCTCTCGTGCACAAAGCTCCATCTCTATTTCTTGGATGCGTGCAACTCTAATTTTGTCGCGCAAACTCTTCTTTCACTCACATTCAAATATTCCATGCACTTATTTCCTTAGACAAGTTTTGATGTGATGAACTTGAATCTTGAATTGCACGCAACATTTAAAATCACCATCACTGGTGCATGTAGCTTTTTCCCTTTACGTGGAAATACTTATTTTCCAAAAACAGCTTTTTTATCCTTCAGATTTTGGACCCCAAATATTTTGAAAACACTGAGAAACGATGTCACATTGTATACGCATCTTTATGTACCATCACCAGAGTATCAATTCCTTTATCTTGGATCTTTGTCAACATACCTTTTCAAAAATCACTCCAGAACTCCACAACTGACCATGGAAATCTGTTTTTTCAACAAACACAATCAACCCAAAAACACTTCAATGTTACCTTGAGAGATTTTTTCCCAACATATCATAAATTGGTTGGTAATTAGTGAACCAAAACGTAGAGTGATGACATGATTTAATAGGAACTTTTGAATACTTCTTATTACATTTATGTGTAAGAAATCAGGTTGGTTTTTGGTGATGTGGTTGGAAATAGTGGCGGTGTGTGGAGATGGTGGCATGGTGATGATGGTGGGTGGTGATGATCTTATTAGGTGTGAACCTGCTATATTGGGATTGTGTGTGGCTATATATATATACTTTTATTTTCTGGTAATTTTATACACGCCCTGGTTCAGTTGGATAATCCTACTAATACCCAAAGGTTTTGGGTTCCATGTGTTTTCCCCAACATCTAGATTGGTGAGTGTGGATGACTGACTACCCCAGCTTCCATGTTTTCCTTTTAGGTGTACTCTATGGTAGTAATGGTGTATGGTTGGGGGTTATGCAAGGAAGGAGTATGGAACAAGTTTGATGGTCTTCATGTTCATGATTCCCTACTTTTATGGATATAGATATGGATATGTGGTTGTTTGGTGATGTCAACACAATATGTTGGACCTTGCCTAGGGTAGGGTAGGAAGGGTCAAGACCGACCCACATCAAATATTTATATATAAGGTATTGAGCACAAGACATTTTTCATTTAATCAATGCCAAATATTATGTCTACTTATTAGACATTTGAATAAATTCCAAATCTTTTAAAACTAATTCTAATGTATTATTATTATTATTATTATTATTAGTCGATGTTATTGACTATTAGTATTATCAATAACTAATTGTAATGTATTATTGTTAATAATTAATAATTATCATTAAAAATTTTAATTTCTACTATATTAATATTAATAATTATTTAATAGTGATGATATTTTTTTAATTATTATTATTATTATTAACAAGAATTTTTTAAAATTAATTATTATTATTAATAAATTGAAATTTCTAAAATGTTCATAACAATTAATAATAATAATTTTAATTTATTATTAATATTATTAATAATTATTACTACTATTATTACTATTTTTTGTATTATTAATAATAGTTATTAATATTAATTAATAATTAATATAGGTTCTAATTAAATATTAATTGATTATTATTAGGAATTATTATTACTTATAATTTATTATTAACAATCAATTTTTCATTAATAATTAAGTTATTATCAACTATTAATGATGATAATAATTATTAATAAGTCATTATCAATTATTTTATTTTATTATTGTTGTTATTATTATTATTATTATTATATATTTTATTTTTAATTATTATGGGTTGCAAAACGGTGTTGTTTTTTAAACCCTTTTTTTATTTTTTTAGTTCTCGTGATAAAATAATCCCTTTTTCAAAAAAAACAAGACCCATATTAAGAATCTTAACCAAACATGACCCCCAAGTAAATATTTTATAAATAAAACACATAAAAATATTAGATCCCTCAAAAATAGATTATAATCAAATATAAATGAATTAATTTAAATCATAGAAATCATTTATAAATTTGGTATATAATGAATTTCGATCCATATATTTTATTGGGAAAAAAATTAACACAGTATAACATCATATGTACACACAGTAAGATGAATATTATTAAAAAAATAGCTTATATTTTACAAACACATCCTTATTTTTTTTTTAAATAAACTTTAAAACATTCTAATTTATTTTTTTATACATGTAATGAGTGAATCAATAAAAAATTAGAATAAATATTTTGATACAAAGAAAACAGAATAACATCATATATAGCTGAATTTATTTAAATCATAGAAATCATTGATAAATTTGGTATATAATGAAATTCTATCCATATATTTTATTTGGAAAGAAAATCAACACTATATAACATCATATGCACACACATTAAGATGAATATTTTTAAAAAACAATATATATTATACAAACGTATCCTTGTTTTTTTAAAAAAACTAAACGTTAAAAGTTTTCAAACATTCTAATTTATTTTTTATACATGTAACGAGTGAATCAATACAAAATTAGAATAAATAATTTGAAAAAAATAGTATAACGTTATATATAGACACATCAAGATCAATATTTTTAGAAATTAAAATGTATTTCATAATTTACTTTTACATTTTGAATCTTCTTCATGAAAATCAACTAAAATGACTCCACTGGGAATTGAAACCATAATCTCCAGATTCGTATACCAGCACCATATCCATTGGGCCACAGAGTCAACAGTGCTATCTTTAAATATGTTTTTATAAGAATATTTTCTAAATTTCTTTTCATTATTTTTTCTGATAGAAATAGATTAATTAAACGCAACTGAATTAATTAAAATCATTGATTAAATTGATGCATAATGAAAAATATTACAAGGGTAGGAAAAAAATTGGAAGGATAACCATGTAAATACATCTATGTTACAATTGTAACTTATATATTCAAATTTGAGATTATCAGTAAGTGGAAACAAGCAACTGTCATTTGACAGCTACAAAATGTGATATTAGTAACCATAAAACAAAGGTTGTTGGGTTCTAGAAAAAAAAGTAAACACAATTTTTCCTAGTAGTGACTTCTATAGGATTATCTTTTAACACCATTAAAAAAAAGTTTTATCGCTACTTAAAATGAATTGATATTCTTAGTGGTGATAAAAACCAATGAAATTTATCAGTTATAAAAATACATTGATAAATGAGAAACTTTATCAGTGCTAATATATTTTTAACATTACAAAAATCTACTCTGTGTCAATGCTAATTTTTAGCACTAATTATATTAAAAAGATGATTTAACAGCAGTACAAACCATCGTTAAATGATTCATGATAGTTTATGTAAAATTTCATAGATTGGTGTGTCGGGAATCATTTCATAGGTGTTTTTCATAACGGTTTAAACTAAGGGTGGCAATAAGAATTATGTTGGGTTGACCCATTTTATATTAGGTTGAAATGTTCCACCCTAACTCGACCCATTTATTAAATGGTTTATCATGGTGATAATCATTTCACATATTTTTTATATATTTAATTAATTATTAATTATTTATACACAATTTAATAAACTTTAAGGTAAAATTATTCTTGGAATGTATATATATATATATATATATATATTAATTTAAATATATTCATATCCATGTTCATATATATATATATATATATCTCTGTGTGTGTGTGTGTGTGTGTATGTCTGTCTGTGTGTGTGATAATCTATGTAAAAATAAAACATTTTATACAATACTATGTACATATAAATAATAAAAAATTAAAGAATAATGACATTTATCAGATTGTATTTTTAGTCACCCTCCACCCTAACCCAACCCATTTATTATTCATGTCCTGAATTAGTGTTTTATTCAGGTCGGGTTCTTCTGTAGAGTCAGAAATTATCACCTCTAGTTTAAATTTTCGTTGATTATTTTGTGTCGTTTTTCATTTATTTTAAAATTTAAATTTTTTTATCTAAGCCACCATCACTCAGTCCATCCTCCATGACCTGCCCCATCCACCCTATAAAATTTATCATATATACAAGAAGGAGGGGGCAACGACTCTCCTTCGTTGATGCACGATGGGTGCAGGTCATTGAAAAAAATGGGCAACGACAATAGGAACTCCATCACTAAAATGATCAGTCTCCATGCGGAGGGGAGATAATGAAGTCCCACAAAAACATGGATGCATATAGCATGATTGATAATCTCTATTGTCTTTACCAAGAAAGAGCTAGACAAAAAAATTGAGTTTTCCAAGGCACTTTTTCATAGAAATCTTGGAGAGAGTACCTCAGTTGGGCCTCACATAGTCAATATAATTGGCTATATTGAGTGAGTAGAGGTTTTAGGGTTTAAACTTCTCAAATAATTGGGTACCAACCCCATTCTGGCATCACTCCCTCAAATATTCTCTAATTTTGTTGTGAATTTTAATATGAACAACATTGAGAAGTCTCTATCGGATCTTCTTACTCTTTTTCACCAAGTAGATAATGATACAAAGCATGAAAAACCTTCCATCCTTATGGTGAAAAAACAGAAAGAGAAAGTGAATATATTTAAGACCAAATCTTATTCACACCCTTCCAAGAAGAGTAAGATCAAGGGGAAAGTAAGAGAACAAGATGATGTCTGTTTCACATGTGGAAAAAAGGTCCATTAGAAGAAAAAATGAACCGGTCCAAATAAATAAAGGAAAACTTCAGGTGAATTTGTTATCGAGTGAAATTTATATGTTCCTACAAATTGGGTATTAGATACTTCTTGTGGTTCTCAAATATGTATCCAAATATAGAAACCAAGAAGATTCAGAAAGATTGATTGAGTATAGGAAGATCTTTGAGCATCCAACAAAGCTAAACTTTCTACTATAGCTACTGAGGCCTAACACCTCACATTTCCAACTAGAATGATCTTGGTTTTAAAGGTTTGTTATTATGTGACTTCAGTTACTAAAAATATTATTTCTATATCCAAACTTGATACTGATGGATTTATTTTCAAATTTGGGAATAAATATTGCTTATTTTATAAAGACAACACTTTTTATGGTAAGTAACATTTAAATAACGGTATTTATGTGTTGGATTACACAAACCAAATAATGGAAATCAATAATAAAGTTACTTCACATGACTCATACCACACCCACCTTTGGAATCACTATTTAAGAGATGTAAATGAAATGCACTTGACTAAATTACATCAAGATGAATATTTAGATTCTTTTGAACTAAAACCACTTGGTGTATGTCACACATGTTTACAAAGAAAAATGAACAAATTACCATTTAGTGGGAAAGTTGAAAGGGATAAATAGATTCTTTAATTAGGTCATAACGATGTGTGTGGACCATTTCCTATTAAAGTAAGGGGTGGGTACTCAAACTTCATAAAATTTTCTAATTATTTTAGTAGATATGGATTTTTTTACTTAATGAGGTATAAGTCGGATTATTTTGAAAAATTCAAGGAATACAAGAATAAATTTGAGAACCATCTTAATAAGAAGATTTCAAAACTTCACCTAGACCATGGTAAAGAATATATTAACCAAGACTTCATTGATTATCTATGGGAGATTAGGATTTTATCTCAACTTTCCCCTCCTCATACACCTTAGTGAAATGGTGTAAGTGAAAGGAGGAACCACACCTTGTTGGACATGGATAGATCAATAACGAGTCATGCGAGTCTTCCATTATCATTTTGGGGATACGTGTTACAAACAGTAACATACATACTAAAATGAGTGACAACTAAATCAACATACAATATACCATACCAATTATAGAATGTAAATAAACCTGTGTTGTCTTACTTATATGTATGGGGTTGTAAAGAATTTTTTAAGGCCTCTTTAGGTAACAATCATGAACCCCATGGAACAAAGTGTATCTTTATAGGACATCCCAAAGAAACAAAAGGATAATACCTACATAATCCTTTAGAAAAAAAGGTTTTGGTTGAAATAATTCCCACATTTTTTAAGGAGTATATTATCTCTAAAAGAGATAGTTGGAGTGAGATAGACTTCGATGAAGTCAAAGATCAAGATATACAAGAGTTGGTATAGGTAAAAATTACACAAAGCCCAGTGGAAGAAAAAATTGTTCCAGAGACAAAAGTTTTTTGTAAGAGTACTAGAGAAGTTATATAACTAGAACGGTATGGTTTTTTAGTCATCGAGGATGGTGACTCATTATTAGTTTATAATAATGATCCTATAACATACAAGGAAGAAGTAAGTAACATAGATGTTTCCAATTGAAAAAAATCCATGAATTTTGAAATGGATTCCATGTATCAAAACCAAGTTTGGGTTTTTGTGACCATCCAGTGGATGTAAATCTCATTGGTTACAAATAGGAATTCAAAAAGAAACTGAACATGGAAGGACAAGTTATTACTTATAAGGTGTGAATGGTAGCAAAAGGGTTTAAACAGTATCAAGACGTTGGCTATGAAAAAACCTTTTCAATATTTTTAATGCTTAAATCCATCATAATTATACTTTCCCTTGTGTCTTTCCCTAATTATGAGATTTGGAAAATGTATGTCAAAATAGCCTTTATTAACAGGAACTTTTACGAAGATGTCTATGTCACATAACCTGAAGGGTTTGGGATTCCAAATGATGCCAACAAGTTATAAAAGTTGAAAAAATCCATTTATGGATTAAAGTAAGCATCTAGGTCATGGAACATTCATTTTTATGAGGCCATAAATGAATTTGGTTTCATAAAGAATGAATATGAACCATGTGTCTATAAACGTTTTTTTTGGGAGTGAAATCATTTTCTTAATAGTATATGTTGATGAAATATTACTCATTGGAAATAAAATATCATTCTTACAATTTGTTAAGGCATGGTTAAATAAATGATTCTCTATGAAGGAATTGAGTGAGGAAGCATATATTTTTGAGATTAAGATCCACCATGATTGATCCAAGAGTTTTATCCACCTAAGTCAATGTACATACATTTAAAATATACTGAAGAGATTCGGTAAGGAACAATCCAAGAGGGGATTGTTTCCAACATCACATGACATTCATAATCACAAGAAAATATATCCTCAAACACATGAGGAACAAAATAGAATAACAATGATTCCATACACATCAGGTATTTTTTCAGTCATGTATGTTATTCTATATAATAGGCTATATGTATCCTACACATTAAGTGTGGAAGGAAGATATCAAGATGATCCAAGTGACCACCATTGGATGGAAATCAAGACTATATTTAAGTATCCAAAGCCTACTAAGGATATGTTCCTGTTTTATGGAGGATGTGAGGAAATAGTCATTAGAGGATATGCATATGCTAGTTTCCAAACTGATCAAGATGACATGAAGTCAAAAACAGGGTGCATGTTCACTTTGAATAGAGGTTCTGTGAGCTGGAAGAGCTCAAAGTAGGCTATGGTTGCAAATTATACGGTAGATATTGAGTATATTATGGCTTTTGAGGTAGCTAAAGAAGCAGTATGGATATTAAACTTTTTCCAAAATCTTGACGTGGTACCTAAAAGTACAGATCCTATCACACTCTATGGTGATAATAATTCAATGGTGGTTCTTGCAAAAGATCCAAGGTCACATCAGCATACGAAGCACATACTTAGGAAGTATCAAATCTTGATGGATTTTTTTGAAAGAGGTGAAGTTGTAGTGAGAAGTATTTCCACAGAAGGCAATATGGAAGACCCCTTGACTGAAGCCTTGACTTAGTAGAAACATGACTATCATGTGTGATCTAGTTAAATGAAGGTTGTAGAAAGTTGGATCTACTCCAAGTGGGAGTTTTTTGGAGTTCGTGTCCTAGGACCAACTATTTTTAATTTGGTTACATGAATATTTGATATATTAAATATTAATAAAACTTATTATTACATATTTCTTATTGTTATGAATGACTCTAAAGTAATAATTTCCTAATGTATACGTCGCATTGATAAGGTCATAGAAATTCCCTGCTATGATGAGAACCTTGATGTGCTGTAAAGATATTATCAAATAATGTTATTTAGTTGGATATAATACTAATAAGGGACACATAGTATAAAAACTGTCATGTGCAAATAACCATAAGAATATGAGGCTTCTTCTAATAAAGTTTTCACTTTTTAATCTCCAAGATGAGATATTATGAGAACAGAACTGCTAGTAGGAATAATTCATGTCTTGGTGTCATCAAATATTCCTACAATGAGCATGTATGATGGTCCTTATACTTTAAGATTATTATTAATACATTTTATAACTTGTGTATTTAGATGTATTTCATAAACCATGATGATAATAGCTCATTAGAAAGTTGGATACACAAGGTGCATCACGAGTGACATGTAATTAATTAATAAGTAGAGGAAGGATTTTTCCCTTCTATATTTATGGAAGTTGATATCTCCGCACTTTTATTAGAATAGAACCATCATATTAAATTTCATGATCATGGTATAACAATGTGTTTATTTCAGATAGTCAAAGAAATACATGTCGATCATATAGGTTGGTGAAACAATTATGAAACCTGATTGATTAGATATTGTGATAAAGGTATTATATTACACAGTGAAATTTCATATGTGGTTGTCAACATTGTGAAATTAAGTTATTTATCTTGGGTTCCTTGACCCATTACATGAAAATAATCTTAGACATTAGGCAATCCTGCCTAATGCCAATGAGAAAGAATCCTAGAGGGTCACACACTAAGTGTTTCCATTGATCTCAATTAAATTCTATTTAAGTTTAATTAATGGAATAAATATTATTCTCAAGTCTGAGGAATAATATTATTCGAGTTATATTGATCACATAAATTAAATAAATATTTATTCACCGACATTTGAATGAAATATTTATTTTATTTATTAAATATTTTAATAAATATTTATTTGTTATATTGTGAATAAAATATTTATTTATGAATAAAATATTTATTTGATTGTCCAATAAATGATAGAGGTGTTCAAACTGACCAAGATTGATTTTGATGAAAAATATTAATTAAGAAGACCATTACATAATATTTGTTATTGTACAAGTCAGTGCATACCAAAAAATAATAATAATGTACTTATTATTATATAGAATGGGGTTTATTAAAGGTAATAAATTTTATTTAATGGTCGGTATGTAATTGAATAATATTTTAACTTAAATATTAACTCTATAAATAGACGATTATGTATATTGTGTAGGGTAACAAAAAAATTTAGGATAGATAATTGTTACACATAATGAATTCTCTATTAACTCCTCCTATTTCCCTCTTAAGAATGGGAAGTTAAAGGGAGATTTATTCAAGACTAATGAATGAGTGATCAAGAATGAACAACATAAGAAATTCAACTCAAAGCGCTAGTACCTGGAGATCGAGTGGTTCTACTCGAAGATCATAGGATCACATGTGGGTCATCGCTAGAGGGATTCAATCCTTGGATCCACACAATACAATAGAGGTAATTTAAAAAGGTATTTTCATATGATCAATATTCACCAACTAAGAAAGTTCATAATCCCAAGTATTTATTTCTTCAAATATTAAATAAATTAATTATAAATTTGATGTGCAAGATCCTTGATCTTGGTTTCGAGCAACGATTATTAAAAGAAATTTTAATATATCACCCAACTTCGCATACTTCTTCTATGACCAGAACCATCAATAATCCCTTCTACTCTTTAAAAAAATGACATCGCATATTACTGAATTCAAAAACATGTATGATTTTTTTATAAAAAGTACACAGATCTTAAAAATGAAATTGATGAGATAAATTCAAGTTTTTTAAAAGATGAGGAAAGACTTATTAAAGTTATAAAATAAAATACTAATCTTATTTCTGAGTTTGATAAGACAAAGGAAAATATTTTAAAGTTGAATACTGATTTAAAAGGAAAAAATATATTTTAATCTAATAGAAGTTTATTTTATGTCATATGAATGGAAAAATAAAAGTGATAAAAATAAGACCAAGAGTGTGACTTTTTATCAATAAAAATAGAAGTCATTAAACTGAAGTATGATAATAAAATCTTGAAGAATATTTTGACTAAATTTACTATTGAAATAAAATATTTTGAAAAAATGTATGGAAAAATTCGACCAAATAGAACTACATCCGGCTTGGGTTGTAAAACCACTAGATGTTCAACTTATCAATCAACCTATTTCATCCCTATCAAAGAAAAATTATTTACTTTTTGTAAACATAGAGGAAATGGGAAGAAAAATTATTCCCTAAACAATGTTAAATTGTTTGGTAGAACAAAATCATTTATTTAAATAGAAATTTCTACTTACGAACATTAGAGAGATACTCAAATCTAGGTTCTGAATATATTATTTTCAAACACTTTTATACTAGAAGAGTTCTATCTTCTGAAGAAATAATTACGAAGACTTGAAATTATTACACATCAATAGTTGTATACCTATTTTTATGTCTGGTATTTTTTTACATTTACTATAACTAAATCTCTAACGTGTTTCATTTTTTAAGAAGTTTCAATATTTTTTAAAGTTTTTATTTATAAATATAGAATTAATTTTATTTATTTAGGGGGGTTATTTTTCTAGTTTTTAGTTAACTTTTTTTAAAAAAAACTCTCAAATTCAAGAGAATTAATATTCTTTTAGGTAACATATATCTATAGATATCTTCAAAATAAGAGAATCAATACATTTAAATAGTGGATAAATTCTTAGATATTTTAACTAATATTTTTATAATCCATTTTATTTTCAGAGATTTGTTTTCTATTTTTAAATTGTCCATTTCATAAATTGAAAAGCCTACATTTTTTAATCGAAGTAATGATAGTTGAAAATTAATTAATTTATAAAATAAGAATGGAATCATATGTTTTTAATGGGAATCAATTATAGTTATTGGATCATAAGAAATCAATGACCACCAATTGATAATATCAAATGTCCTCTTCCACCTATATAAAGGTGTAGAGATATAGTTCATTGGATTAATTCACAATAGATTAATAGAAAAGCTCTTTCATTATTTTAGAATCTATTATTCATCCATTTCTTCAGTTCTGGTATCAGCCAGTGATCTAGCTTTGATGGAAATTGTAAGATAAATAATTATCAATGTATAACTAATTGAGAAGTATTATTTTTACTAAAAAGGTGATATGTCATTCTAAGGTTGAAAAAATTTGATCCCATCAACTGAAGAACATGAGATGTATTATTCACTATTGATAAGGGAGTTTTACAAGAACTATGTTTTTTGAGGCTAATGGAGTCAAACACATGTAATTTTTTCTCTTTATTCATAAGTTTACTTTAACCATAGACAATTTTACTAAATTTATTGAACTTTTGTTTAAGGTATAATATTTTTTGTCTCATATAAACTACTCGAGTCACATGGAAGTTTCATAAAATATAATAAAGAGAAGTGACTATTTTTTGTAAATGAGAAAGTTAAAAAAACGTGTCATTTAGCATTAGAAGTATGCATTTTATCCCAATAGATATATATTTTCTTACTTCCAATAAAGGTTGAAAATGAAATAATCAAAATACAAGATGTTTACTTACTGGAATGTTTGGTGAGTTTCCAAAAGTATAATCTTATAAAGTTCATCTGGTTGTACATCAAAGCTATATACAATGATTAGGTGAAATTGAAAATTTTAATATATGAGTGGATTCTCAGCAAGTTTCATGCAAAAATGTTAAAAGAAAAAAATGTTGATAATGAGGTATATCCTGAAAGGAAAAAAGGAAAACCTAATAAATACTGATACAATATCAAGGATGAGATTGATCTATGACTTCAAAGAGGATAATTT
Source organism: Viscum album (assembly GCA_963277665.1). NCBI lineage: Eukaryota > Viridiplantae > Streptophyta > Magnoliopsida > Santalales > Viscaceae > Viscum > Viscum album. Next base: position 1,012,462,296 of record OY728126.1, read on the forward strand.
TGTTGAAAAATCATTAGCAAATGATTCTATTGATATGGGGTAATTCATTGAGGTTGATGGTGCTGAAGAGGTTGTAAAAAATTTATAGAATAAGAAATCATCAGATTCTCCTACTACTGATAAGTTTCCAGAAAAAAATTAAAAATTGGGGAAAGTGAAGATCAGTAGATGAAGGTTCAATAAAAGGAATATCTATAGAAGAAACCTTCTGTGAAATTAAGGAGTAATAATTAATTTTATAGGATTTTTGAATCTCCTAATTGGTTCCTAAAAGAAAAATCAGAAGAATATAAGAATAATAAATAAGATAGAGCTTCAAGGAAGCCCTACTTTGTATTAGAAAAAGTTGATACACTGGCCTCAAGAGATGAAATTCAACAAAATTTGATAGAGGAGAAGAAGAAAAATAAATATTCTTATAATATTAGATATTCTTACATGGTAAGGTAAATTCTACCCTCAATTACGATTCAAGAACATTTTTTTAAAGAAAACTTGGAAAGAAAATTGGGATTTGAGGGTAAGAGGAAATAGATTGAAATAGAAGTACTAGAGACCTCTTCCTTTATTTCATCACCTCAAAAGGAGGTCAAAGAATCATCCAAGAAATGCATGGAATTAGTTTCACTAGAATTCATTCCACTGATAGTTAATACTAAAAACCTTTCTACCACTGATAAGAAGACAACTCAATCAGAAGTTATTTCAAAAGAAAAAGTTTCTAAAAACCAGTTTGAAAAGACAGTTGGTGAAGACTCTTTTAAAAAAACTGATACTGAAGTTTTAAAAGATATTACCCTAATTGAATGTTTGGTTCATACATTTTCAAAGGAAACTTCATATCATCCAAGAAACCAAGTTATTAAAAAGAGAGTTCAAGCACTTCTTCATTTGGTTCATTCAAATAAAATGAAAAAGATTGTGATGTAATGGATATTGAAATGTTAGAAGAAACAACCCTAACAAAGACAAATCATCATAATTACAATTGGTAGTTTTTAGATAAACACATATGAAGCATAAAAAATGCTTCATTTAGCATTGATAAAGGTTACATTTATCAGTGATTAAATTAAAACTAATAAAGGGAACCACAAATAATTTAATTTAATTATACATATTTATATATTTTTAAATAATATTGATATAAAAATAAATATATATGTGTTAATATAATATATAAATATGATTTATATAACTATATTATAATAAAAAAATATTATCAATCTTATTTTTTAAATTTTATATATAAAATATTATCAAGTTTATATTTATCAATAAAAATGTTTAGTAATTTATTTATATACATTAATAACTAAATCTATATATCAATATAATTTATTAATATTTTATTTAAATAGTTATATAAATATATATATATTTTAATATATTTATTTTAATTTATTTATATATTTATATATTCATATTAAATAATTTAAAATATACACATATATTTTTATGTATTTGTATGCATGTGTATTTATGTGAATTCATGTATACCTTATCTTTTTAAAGTAATTCTATAGTTTGCACTACACACAACAACGAGTTCGAGCGCACCACAATTTACCAAACTAGCTGTTCAAAAAGCAGTTATGAATAGTATTAACTGAATTTTGAATTTTATATACTCCATATAATTTTAGAATCCATATTATTCATTTCATAGACATAATATAAGAACAAATACATTTTTTCAAATAAAAGAAGTATTTTTCAAAAAATGAAATTTTACCACCTTTTAATGACAAACCCTTTTTAAAACCAATATTTGACACTTTTATATATTCAATTTAATTAAATTAAATTATTCTTTATAAGTGTAATATAAAAATTTAGTTTGGATAAGTTTTCGGTACTTTTCTGATAACTTTTATATTTTGATAAATAGTGAAAAATACTAAATTTTAATTGAAAACAACTTTTTTATCAAAATAATATATAGTGTGAAATTATGAATTTCAATGGGTTAGAAGTATAATTATATTATATTTTTATCATTTAATACAATTCATGTCATTATAAGTTATTTTACATTTCAATTTGACATAAACACATGTCAATCTTTTAATAGATTTTACTTTTTAAAACCCCGCTTTTTGGTTTTGACAACAGGAATTAATTTTAAATTAATTTATTCAACTTCTATGTTTTGAATTTTTTAAAATATAATTCATTTTTTAATTCATAATATCAATATTATCTTATGGTTAATTTTTGGAATTTTTCTAAAAACTTTCAATTTTTGATAAATAGTGAAAAACACGGCGTTATTATTTAAAACTGACTTTTTATTTATATAATTATTTATTTTATTTAAATTTATTTTAACTCAAAATATATATATATAATACTTATATATGTTCAATGTAATTAATTGGAGTCATTTTATAATAAAATTAGATTTATTAAATTTTTAATATCTTTTACCCACCTTCTAAGCACATTTGAAAATTTGCATAAAACGTAATTTTACCACTTCTGTGAATTGAATTTCAAAACTCTGAGAGACATGGTTGAAATCAGTAAGTAAAATATGGTTCAATAAGATGAAAATAATTTCTTGTGAATAGTAGCTTTTGACTTTTATTTACCACGGTTAAAAGTAAATAAGGTAATTAATGGTAAAAATGATATTATAATTACCCTAACACATGTCCTAGTTCTATTTAATAACTATATTTAGACTAAATTAAACCTTAGGAATAAAATATGATCCCCTTTTATCCACTTGTATTAGATTAGGACAATTATTATTATTTTATTTAAAGAAGAGTTAGAAGTGTTAAATTCAAATTTTAATAACTAAAACATTTTTAATATATGGTTATACATAAGATAATTTCTACTATAAATATTAATTATAAATTTAAAAATATTTCCTATATCTTGGTATTTTATTTATAGTTTTTAGACACTAAATATTTAAATTTATTTATGACACAATGATGGTGGAGTAATTTCTATATTAATGCAAGATTAAAATAATTGATATTATAAATATTAAAATAAATGAAAATTTAGACTTATGATGAATTACACTAATTTTCTAGGTTAATATGACATATTAGGGTTGATTCAATGAATTGTTTTTGAACAAATCATTTTTTATAACGTTCACAAAAACCAAATACTAAATAGTGTCAAAATTGACATAAATGATTTTTTAAAATAAATACTATATTATTAAATGATATAATATTCCTAAAAATATAAGGTTTGTAAAAAGACTTATATAATGATATATATGTAAATAATTAACCACTTGGGGTTCTCTTGGTTTTTTATAGTAAGTTTATTAACCATTTATTATAATAATACAAGAAGACATGGTAAAAGTTAAACTATTTAACTAACAGTTAAATCTAAAAGGTAGGGTTAATACGGTGACCTAAACTTGTCTAAAACCTATTGGTTGAGAGTATTTCTACCAATCCCTACCTTATATTCTAAATAAATCAATTTTTATCCATTATAATCTGAAAATTATTTTATAATAAAATAATATTTCAAACATTTCCTAAAGTGACCCTCACCTCTCTTATAAAAAGGCACTTCCCCTTATCTTAATTTCACACCTCCAAATCCATTTTTTCTCAGCCAACCCCTACCCAAATATCCTCCAAACTACCCTCACTTAATCCTAGAGTCCTTCCTTTGATCATAAATCTAACCTAAGGAGCCCTTTTGATCAAATCAAAAGGAAGCACCTGAAGAAGAAGTAAAAATTTCATCTCCTCTTTCAAACTTATCTTCTTCTTCCACTTCCTCTTTATTTTTTGTTTCCATACACTACTAGAAATTTATCCTATATCCACGTTTTCAAACCATGTCTATAGGTCCAAAAACTGTGGCTATAGGTTATATCCAATATTTTATAAACCGTGGCTAGTATTGGCGTGGCTATAGGGCAAGACCTATAGCCACGGTTCAAACCATGGATATAGGGATATAGCCACGGTTTGAACAATGTCTAAATACTCAAATCCACTGTTTGAAACTGTGGTAGAAGCTTAAGGCACACAACGATGTAGCCACAATTTCAAACCGTAGCTATAGGGTTATAGCCACAGTTCAAATCGTGGCTAGAGGTCTCTAGCCACGGATTAAAACCCCTGGTTATATGGTTTTCCATTTCATAAAAAAAAAACACCCCCATACACCCCCTTCCAAGCCCCCCCCCCCCCTACAGCACCCCTTCTGCCCTTGAAACACCCCTTCCCCAAGGAAAAGCCCCCTCTCCACTCCCCCTAGATACCCCCCCCCCCCATATAGTCCCCCCATGGATAGACCTCCCTTTCCCCAAGAACAATCCCCCTGAACAGCCCCCCACCCCCCTCTACACAGACCCAGGACAGACCCCCCTTGGAAATCCCCCACCCTCCTCTAGACAGACCCCCCCAAGACCCCAGACACCCCCCCAGACAAACCCTGGATAGACCCCCCCCCCCCCCCCCAAGACCCTAGACACCCCCCCAGACAGACCCTGGACAGATCCCCCCTTTTGACCCTGCACACCCCCCCTGGACAGCCCCCCCCCCCCCCCCACAGACCCTAGACAGCCCCCCGTCCCTGAAACCCCCCTCCCCCATGCAAATCCCCCCTCCCCCTGGATATCCCCAAGACCCTAGACAAACCCCCCAAACCCTAGACAGACCCCCCCCCTGTAGCACCCCTTCCCCCATGCAAATCCCCCCCTCCCTCTTGGACAGCTCCCAGACCCTGGACACCCCCCCAGACCCTAGACACCCCCCTCCCCATCAGACAGACCCGGGACATACCCCCCCCCCCCATGATATACCCTAGACACCCTCCAGACCCTGGACACCCCCAACCCACCGTGGACCCCCCTGGACTGACCCCCCAAACCCTAGACAGACCCTCATACCCTAGACAGACCCCCCCCCCCCCTCCCCCCTACAGCACCCCTTCCCCCATGAAAGCCCCCCTCCCCCTGGACAAACCCAAACCCTGGACCCCCCAGACCCTGGACACCCCCAGACAGACTCTGGATAGACCCCCCCTCCCAAGACAGACCCTAGACACTCCCACCACCCTAGACACCCCCCCCCCCCACACACACTCCTCCTAACCCCCTCCCTTCCCCATTCCCCCTGCCAATCCCCCCCCCCCCAAGGACCAAGGAAAGACTCTGGACCCCCCCCCCCCCACCACCACCACCACCACCACACCTTGGAACCCCCCCCCCCTATCCTCCCTTCCCCATGCCCCCTTCCAGTATCCCCCCCCCCCAGGACAGACCCTAGATAGACCCCCCCCCCCCCCAGGACAGACCTTGGACACCCCCCCTCCCTCTACCCTGGACACCCCCCCCCCCACACACTCTTACCTACACCCCCCTCCCTTCCCCATGCACCCCCTTCCAGTCCCCCCCCCCCAGACCCTGGACAGACTCCCCTCCCCCCAAGACAGACCCTAAACACCCCCCACTCCCTACAGCACTTCTTCCCCCATGAAAAGTCCCCCTACTCCCATGGAAATTATAAGATAAATCCATGATATTATTAGTGGTAATTTTTAACTACACCCATGGTTAATCCATGGATCTGGGTCCCTAATAACTCTTTCAAACACAGTTAATAAACTTGTAAATTGATTCCTATCTAGCTATACTTAATCTCTAAATGCTTCCATAATAGTTGTACCTTATAGCAGAGTTACTCACATCCTCTAGCTACGAGAAAAAAAACACCACCTTCCAAATAAAATTGAACTCAAACATAATACAATATATATCATAAGAATTCAAACTATCTCTAATATAAACAATATAAAATTTCAATATCAATATCATCATAATAAAAAGAACTATTTGATAAAATTAAATGTATAAACCAAGAAGAAAATTTACATTTGAAATGTATCTCAATATCAACGTCACTAGAACTATCATGACCCTCATCATCTCCTATAGAAACACCAACATCATTATCACCTAATTTTAGACCACAGTCACCACCCCCATCATCATGATCATTGAAATATTCATTGGTTTATGCACCTAAATCGGTGGAAGGAGCAAAGAATCCTGACAAACCTAATGCATAAAAATGAGGACACATTTAATTAATAAAAACATTTAATGTTTATATGGTGATTCATATAATATCATTATGTTACCAATAAAATTCTCTACATAATTCATACAAATGAGAACACATAAAATTAATGAAAATCCCTAAAAACAATTTGTGAGGTCTACCCCCTGGCCTGCAGACCTCCCCCGACCCCTTTCCCCCTCTATCCACCCCCATCCACCCTCCCCTATGCCCTAAAGACCTCCCCCCTGCCCTGCAGACCTCCCCCCTCCCCCTTCCCCCTGCCCCACTACCCTACAGACCCCCCTACAAACCATCCCCCAACCCCCTACCCTATAGACCTCCCCCTACCCCCCTTCCCCTTCCACTCACCCCCTACCCCTTACCCTACCATGCAGACCTCCCCCTACCCCATCCACCCACCCCCTCCCTCCTTCCCTACAGAACTACACCTACCCCCTAGCCTGCAGACCTGCCCCTACCCCCTACCCCTTCCCCCTCCACCCACCCCCATCCCCCCCCCCCTCCACGTAGACCTTACCCCTTCCCCCATTCCCCCTCCCCCCTCCTACCAGCCCCCTTCCCCTTCAACTGGTTCCAAAAACAAGCCCCTAATATAGAGGACCCCCAATTTGAGTATGTAGGGTACTATTAAACTCTTATAAATAATATAGAGGAAGTAAATCCTATAATAAATATGTTGCTAAGTTAGTATATAACTCTACATAGAATTATGAGGAAATGTTCCATGTCACTAGAATATCTCTTATGGAGTAATTAACCATGTGCCAACTCTGATTAAGTTGTCCAAACCTAGTAGTCTCCTTTGTAGGGAAAATAATATCAAACACTTTAAGATTCATCATAGACTTTATATTATGTATAATATTATCATGAAATCATTATCTATATATAAAATTACTTTGAATATAATATTTAATTTTTAGATGCTGACAATAGGTGAGAAGAAATGTGAAACATAGGAAGCCACATTGTTTACTGAATGTACTTTTCATAACATGGTTAGTGAGTCGCAGTAAAAGGAAGGACATGTAATGTTTTCATATATCCATGTTGAGTTAACAATATAGTCTATCCCAATAGGGTACACGATATATGGGACTGATGAGTTACTTAGCCATCTACCGCCATTATACATCGATCCAATCCAACCTAACATAAATGTCATGCTTCTCCTTTACACATGGTGTGTGAATCATTAGGGTTAATAGGTGTGTCCTATTCTGATACTTATGTCATGTTATCAATATCATATATATATAATATACCCTAGAACACAGAACATGTGTGTTCAAGTGAAAAATCAGGGTTTGTACACCTATACATGCTGATTTATGTAGTTTAAAAACACAGTATGTGTCCCTTAGGTACACACCATTTAATATAATAAATAAATTACTTCAATAATGATTAGTATAAATTGATTCAAAATAAATAAACAATACAATAAATATGAACAAAAGACTTAGTTTTATTTGGTCCCTTTAGGGCCTATGTGCATGGAAACTGTAAGGATACATGTGGGTCATGTATGTTGAGTTTTGTTTCCCTTATTTAATACAAAGGAATCAAATGTGGGATACAATAATTCTGGTCAAGCATATAGAGTTTTCATGAGTAGTCTAAAATTAGGTAGATATGGGTCCCATGGTCTATAAACCCTCATGATAATTGGTCTCGTAGAGGATGCAATCCCTTAAATCTATAATATATGAAATAACCTTGTAATCTATGGAGTATTCATTAATATTCATTATGTTTAGGACCTCTTCATATGGGAATAAATTAAACTATGAATATATCCCTATATCCTTGATCATTTTTACTTATTTCTTTGTAAGATGTTAGATCCCAAAAAAATAAATTAAATATACAATATAAGCCTACATGGAGGAATCATGAAAGTATTTTTGGAATTTTCATGTATTAAAATGCATTGATATCCATCCCTATAAAACCTATAATATCTCGAAGATATGAAAGTGGAATTTTTATTGTATATGTTCTTTAGAAACTAATATATCTTGGGATTTATTAACACCCTTAGATAGATTGTTTTTAACACCTCTAGAAATGTCACCATCACAAATTTTGTTGACCTCACATCAATATATGATTCATGAATGGTTATTATATATATTCTTTCCAACATGAAAAATAATATAGCAAGGTAGAATTGAGTATCTACATCATGAAATCACTATCTTTGATGGTGGTGGATAGACAAGTAGAATTAAGAAGTCACCTAAATTTAATTTAAAACATTCTTGAATTAAAGAGGCAAAGAGAGGGACCCTACCTCAAAGAATCCAAGACACATTTGGTGCTTGACACTTTTATCAGTGACAACTATAAGTTTCTCCATCCATACTCTAGCCATATGCACCATTTCGTATACATAAGGACGCCCTAATCCCTATGTACGTATCTGCATGGCCTTAAACACACACAAGAGGATCCTTATATATATGTTCACATGCATAAGACAGTTATCACAAACACACATATGCATTTTTCATATATATACATAAGAAAACCTAGACCCTTATATGCAATCACACTTCCATGGGTGGATATACATATAATAGAAGAACTTATTATATATATTCTTACCTATTCATACGAGGTGAGTCGCCTTTAACTCTGGTTATCGCATCACACATGAATGGGTCCCATGAGACTTCAAAAAAATGTCAGTGATCTGATTAATCATCATTAATAGAACCTAAAAATAAAAGTGGCAGAAACATGATTAGTGAGAAAGAAAATAATAGGATAAGTGATGATGATAACAACATCAACATGCAGCATCATTAGAAAATAGAAGAAACCTTACCTGAATTCGATGTCAAACTCACTTCCTTAGATGGTGGTGGATAGAACCAACCTCATCATAATAATCCACCTATAAGTAAATAATGGGAAAAGAAGTGATATATAACTACTTCTTATATATATGTGATCAATGTGTCAATTTTACATGATAACTGATACATGACTCCATAACCAACAATGAAAAAAGAATATTCAGATTGATATTTAATTTTAATAGAATATTTTTAACCAATTGTCACTTATTTATTTTCACCTTTAGTGGTTAATAATTTTTAGAATAGGGTTGATTAGATGCTTTCCAATTTGAATTCTTTGTCTTATCAAATTAAATCTATTTAGTTTGATATATTTACTCCAGTGGTTCTAAAATATTTCAAGAAAGGTGTTTTAAATGAGTTCCAAGACACCATTTAAACTATTATAAAGCTTGAAGTTGGAACATACATGTCCTTGAATTTCACTATGGGTTATCTTGGAGAATATGTTGGTGAAAAGTGGAAAAATATCTTGAAAGTTTCTCAAAATATTCAGGAAATGATATCTAGGTCTAGTGGTCCTTTCTATGAAACCAATTACTATATTTTCTACAATTACATCTAAGTCTGTTATTTCCACTGCTAGTGTTACAATGTCTCAAACCTCTTTCAATTATCTTAAAGAGGTAGCTCAATTATTGGTAGAGTGGATTAAAAAAATGGAAAGTAAAGTAAAATCAAGGAATGGAAGATATACGTATTAAATACTATAGAGGTAAACCTTGAAGAATATTTTTTATATCAATATCCAAAAATGATAATACAATATATAGTTTGAATATCATAAAGAAAAATATGATCTACATCATAGTAATAAACATGCTCTATATAAAATAATAAAAATGATTCACATTGTAGTAAAAGACATGTTCTATGTCAAAGTTGTAAATGTACCCTATGGGAAAATAGTAGAATAGGTCCATGCTAAAGTATATAAACATGCACTAAAAACACATGATCACTATGCACTATTATAACACCATGCTAGTATAATAATAATAACCATGATGTGTAAACCTGAAAAATATATTAAACTATCCATAAATAAAATATAATAATACTACAATCTAACATGATAATCTCAATCCAAATTAACAATGGTTATTCCATTTTAAATCTTTAAGACATACTAGGTAGATGTCAAATGAAGTTGAAATAATGTCATCCACAACAATATCATGCATGGTATAGACAACACAAATGATGAATAAACTAGATACCACCTATGGTGTTTGGAATAAAGTATCAAAACATTGCCAATAATCAGAAGTAAAAGGTTGTAAGGTATTATTTATCAGAAATGGGTTCGTTAAAGGTCCTTCATAAATGCTAATCTAGAATAATATTTTTTAAATCACCACTTGATTAATTTAAGACTTCACCTTTTAAGTAAAAATGTATCTTCTTTAGAACACATGAGTAAATTATTTTTTAAGTTATAAGTGTTCATGACCTAAAAGAATGTTCGGAAACCAACTTCCTCAATCACTATTTTAATAATGTTAAAACTCATATTTTATAAATCATTGGTTTATAATATAAAAAATAAAATATAAAAAGGTAAAAGGGGTGAGTTCATTGACAAACACATTTTGATAAAACATTTAAAGGAATAAATGAGTTTAGCTAGGAAAATGTTTTCAAAGGGATTCAATAAAAAACATGGTTTTTAATTAAAACTTCACTCACATTAAACATTATAAAAACCATTTTAATTATCAAAAACCAATACATAAGGTTAAAAATAAAACCATTAGGATTTTTAGGTCAATTAAAATCCTCACTTAATTGATCCAACCACTACATTTCCACTAAATCACTCAACTTTAACAATAAAACCTAGGATCCCTTGACTATAAGAAATGATGGAGGTGAGTAAACAATGTATATATTAAATCTAAATCATAAGATCCATCATCTATGCTAATCCCACCTCCTAACACCATCCATGTGAATTTTTCCTAAATGGATAGTATTTATAGAGGTGCCTACTTTTCAATAAACCCCCTAAGGCACTAACTGGGACTCATTATTTAAAAATAAACAATTTCAATTTGGAAAACTAATTTAAATATCTTTAGAAAATTGACCAATTCATTAAACCATTTTAAAAATATGGAAATAAGGCCAAAACATTCTTAAAATTTATAATTTTTTTAAATAAAACCATTTGGAAGATAACCCGAGTATTTAGGGTATTTAAATTTTCAAAACACACTTAAAATATTTTTCACCAGGTAAAATACATATCCATAGATTAATAAACATGAAAAGCATAGAGGTGGCTAATTTTATGCATCAAAATAATTCTACATGAATTATTTTCCATGAAACATCATGAATAACACCCAATAAAGAACCCAAGTAAACCGTGAATGCCAAATCATATACCCAATAAAGAACCCAAGTAAACCATGGATATAGGTCATTCTTCTAGTAGTGTAATATAATAAAAAGAGTTTATATGAAATCTAAGAGATAATAATAATCAGTTCCCAAAAGTGTTTGGATAGATTCACAACTAGTTGTGATGTTTAATATTAATTCTACAAAGATTTCTTGAAATTTAGAGACATTTTGAAAATATAAACTATATCATATAACATAGTGTAAGGACGTGATGTCATTCCATTGTTGATTTTTAATAATGGTGTATAACACCGCATCATGGTGAAAAAGATTGAAAAATATTTACAATCTTCTTTTATCATACCCAACAACCAAAACAAACCAACCTACCTTTTTCACACATGAAGGCACAACCCAAACACCTACATTTTTTCAGGTATAGGGTAGAACCTATGAACTAATTTTTTCCTAGGTTAGAATAACCAATACACTGCCTTTTAATGGAGGCACAACCATGTGTGAGTTGAGTGATTACAACTCGATAAAACTTTACACCACAAAGTAAATTCATCATAATGAATATAGAATAATTAAACCAATCAAATTTGTTGAGAATTATTACTAGTGTAGAATAAATAGATTTCGACCTTCACACAGTAGATATAGAACAATTTATCTTGGGAATTCCTACAAGATCAATGAGTAGATAATAAGCATTAAAACCCATTGGTAAAATGAATTTGAACATTGGTTATCTAAATAACTGTCATTAATTTTTTTTGTCGATCATAAAATAACTCTCATCTAAATGTCGATGTGAAATATTATTTTTTTATTTGTGTTGGTACTTACAAAGAATGCTCCTCCAAATATCCAATCTATAAAAGGGTATATCTTTCAATGCACCCAAGACTAGTCAATTCCCAAAACATCCACTGTTAAAAAGGCACTTGAAGAATAAGTCATAAAGTTTCATTCCTAGTAAGGTGTTAATATAGGGTATAATAATTTATATACTCAATAGGGAACCAATGGAATACCTCAAATCACAAGTGAATAACCAAGTGTAAGTGTGAACATGTATAATAATTAGCATGTTTAAATAAAAAAAAAATTTAGAAAAATAACTAAAATAATATTAAAATAATTGTAAGTAGGTAGTTGAATGAAAAATACAAGTTATATCAAGTAACTCTCTATACTATTAAAATTCATATTAGAACTTACCTAAGTTTATATTCTTCAATGGGGATCGTTATCGATGTCAATCTAGAGATATATAAATATTTTAAGACTTATTTTCTAGGTTATGGGTAGGGAAATATTATAGACCATCCCACCTAGGTTCATGATTCTCGCTCAAATTTACCCAAGAGAAGAAGTTAAGATGGTCCTTGTAGTTTAGCTTGGGTTATCGAATCCACAGAGACCTAAGAAGAAACCTATAGACACGTACATTCTATGGACTGTTTTTGGATATGAAGTGGCCAACTTTGGTTGATTTTATATGGTTTTAAAGGATAACTAACAGATTTAAGTGAATCCAATTTAAAAGAATGAGTTTATCCTAGTTTATCTCTTGGGGTGGATTGGATGAATTACTTTTTTAATGATTTCAATTTCTTATGATTGAGATGGATTCATTTAAGAAGATCAAACGAAATCATCACTTACTGTTTTAATGCCTACACACCCTAATACTAATCACCTATACACTTGAAGGATCAAATTTTTGAGCACTCCAAGTTATAGGTTCGTATTAGCACTTGAATTTGTGACCTTAAATTCAATAAGGATGAAGATGTTTTAAAATCATCAAATAAAAATCTCATTTAAAAGAAGTTATTTGCCATTAATAGAGTGATAAATAACATCCAATCCAGCCCCTTTATACTCCTTTGGATCAACCCATAAAATAGTTATCCCTCCATTGATGACATTTCTTCAACGGAAGCGGGAAGTAGACTTACAAAGGTGGAATTGAAGAAGTAAAAACAACAACAAAAAAAGATCACTCCCCCGTTGGGTGATAAATATCACAAGGTTTGGTATGAAAAAGTTCACACCTTGAACCAATGGTATCAAAGTGATAATGAGAAGAATAGAATAATAAGAGAAGAAGAACTTTTATTAAGAAACTAAGGTGAATTAAACAACTTACATGAGAAAGAAATGCGATTATAAACACAAAGCGGTAGCATAACACTACAATGAAACCAAGCACCAAAGATCCTTCAATAATCAAACACAACTTCCTTAAATAGGAATTTTTGATCCCTTGGGTCGAGCCTCCAACAGTCCAAGTATCCTCAATTAATTGTGGTAGGCCATAGGTGGGTGCAAAGTAAGGGAGAGTTGATTTTTCCACCCTTGACCCGAGGTGGCATCCAGCTTTCCTTTACCGAACAGACGCGTCTAAAAGACCTTCTAGATGGCCGAATCAGAGTGGGACATAGAATAATAAAATGGAGCTCCAGATGTCTTCTAACCGCATGTAAAAGTTGGGCCCATTTGGAGTTTCGGATTCCGAGATATGATAAAATTAGTGGACTGTTTTTCTGGGCCGCAGAATCTGGCCCAGAATTGTATCTCTAACTTGGGCTTCCTTAATGACCACCATAGAGGCCTAATTAGCATTGGATAATGTATATTTATTTGTTCCATTGCATTTATTATAGAATCCCACAAAATTTGGGATTCATTGGGCCTGTATGTTGGGCCCCACAGTCTCATCAGTGGGCTGGTATCCAATCTTCCTTCTCCAGAATTGCTTCCTTTCATTTCCAAATATCTCCATCATCCTCCATGAATTCTCCACTAATACCTAAATCAAACATGTTCATATTTAAGTTTAGATAAATTTATAAAAATATCAAATTAAAATATGTATAATTAGATTCCTTAAAATCAGATGAATCATTGGGTACTTCAAATGATGTTCAAAAATGTACCTCATAATAGCGCATTTTAAGAAGGTATTACAACCATAATGTGAAATGATGTTCAAAGTGTAAAATGAACTAAAATTGTGTTTATGAATAATAAAGAACATGAATATTATGTATATTAACAATGAATATTAGCCTCATTTAGTGGATAATCACACCCCCCCAACTTGAGTTTTGCTAGTCCCGAGCAAAATATATCTCAACAATATGAAATTCGAATTCCCCTTTCCAAAAAACATTTTAATACACAATAATCACCAAAAACCCTTATACCAAACAATCATGAAAACCATCAAAATATTCTAATACAAGATAGTTTCATAAGTATATCCCAATCCCAAGCTCAATCCTTTGTTCAAATTCATTGCCATATTTCATCCAATATTAATTAAGTATGAGGATGTGTTGTGCATCACAATAGACATGGGGGTTTATCTTTATTCAAGGGGGAAATGACGGAAGCGCTAGGTGGAATCACATTTCAATATTAAGATGAGTATTCAATTTTTTTTTGAATCATTTTTTTTTTGTTTTTTTGTTTTTTGTTTTTTTTTTTGTAATTTTGCCATGGTAATTGAAGTTGCACTCAAAAGAATCAACCCCTATAGAGAGACTTTGCTGATGACTCCAAGGCACAAAGACCTTAGGTCACCAAGTGAAGCCCACATACTCGGGCATCATCTCGAGTTAAATCAGTCAAAAACAAATTCAAATTACCAAAAATAGAGATAAAATTACTAACTCTAGGCCAGACAGCTATGGAGTCACGATCCCCAAGTGCCGAAAGCCACGCATTAGGTCATTTCATTGCTCCATGCGCAATTTTTTTTTTAATAATTTTTTTTGAATACTCATATTAAACTAAAATGATCACCAAACCTATACTATTTATTTAGGGGACCCCATGAACTCAAACTAATACCCCACTATCCAAGAGATGTTCATTGTGATCTTTTTTTTATTTGGATGAAAATATAGACGATGAAATATCACATTGGACAGCCACACTTTCCAAAATCAATGCTCATGAAATTATACAAGGATTAAAATCAGAATCAGGGTATGCTAAATTATTTGATATTCAGTTTCAAAGTGTGCAATGTGTATTACCATGTTTAAAGTTAAAGGAATTTTTCCTTCCATTTTCACAATATTTTTTCAAATCATTTATCATTTTTTTGATACAAAAGAATTTTTTATTTTATCCCCCCCCCAACTTAAAATAACATTGTCCCCAGTGTTTAAAGAAAATAAAATTTTGAATGGGGTAGAGGTATAGAATGAAAGTTCAAAAAGGAAATTGAAAATGAGGGTCATGGAATGAAGTCACCTGGTGGTTGAAGTTTGAAGTTCTTGCTGCTCCAATTTAGTCCTTTGATATCCATGTCGCTTGCAGAGTTCCCTAGTGGAAGAAGGAAAACACACAAACAAAACAAAAGAGTATATATATATATATATAAGTAAAATATAAGTATATATATAAAAATAAAATAAATTGATGATACATTGTCTTCTTTTTAAATTTCTGGGTAAGGTATTACTCAAGGATCACACCACGTGACACAGATGAATATGGTCCTCCCCTTTCATACCCATCCATACTCATAATAGAAGAACAGGTCAATAGTCTATTTTTTTGTAAATATAAAAATGATTAATTAAAATATAAATTTTATTAAAACAACAAAATGATAGGAAACTTGAAAACCATGGGTTGCCTCCCATGCATCGCTTTTTTTAACGCCGTTAGCTCAACATGTACCCCCCAACTTACCCAATACCAACTTTAAAAATTTTAAGGACCAAATGTTTCACAAAATCAATTAGGTTTAGATTGATTACATGTTTATAATTTTTTTCATTAACAAACCTATGTTCTAAAATGAGTTGGTAAATCCTAGGAATATCAGAAATGGTGGATCTAGTTGCTTCTCTAGTCTTTCCTAATACATCAAGGTTCATTCCAATTTTATTTATATCAAGAGAAGAAAAAATGAAAACTTGATGGTTTTGGATATCCTCAATGAATGAAAACTTGCGGAAGGATGGAAATGACACATGTTCGAGTTCAGGCAGACTAACATTTTTAGACATAGGTTGGGAATTTGGATCGATCTCAATTTTATTTTCAAAATTTATCAATAGAATTGGTTCCTTTGGAATAGAAGATTCAACCACAAAATTGGAAATATCAGTGTTAGAAATGGGTATGGACTCAAAGATTGTGATTTCTCTTAATGGTTCAATGATTGGTGTTTTTGAAAAATCATCAACAGAGTTATATTCATGAGACTCAATCCATGATGTCAAATTATCCTCTTTTGAATCCAAAAAGTCAATTTCCTCTTTATTTAAAGACCCATCAACAATTCCTTGATCCTCTTCATCTTCCCCATATCCAAAGGTTTTCTCTTCAGTAAATTCATGAGAGGTTTGTGGGAAACTAGACACTTCACATAAGGTTGTGGAAGGGATAGTTTGTGTAGGGATGGGTTCCTCACAATTTTTAATGCTTTGTAGTTCTAACCTCAATGACGAAACCTCAAAATTCATTATCTCCATTTGTTGACATAGTTTTTCAAGTAATGGATGTGGATCAGGATGGATAAGTGGTAGAGACAAATGGTTTATTCCAGGAGGATAACTATGTTGTTGGAATTGCATAGGAGGATGTTCAAATTGGCTTTGTGGGGATTGAAACTCATTATATGTTGAGATGTTTTGTGGATAATAGGGGTAAAAACAATGTGGTTCATTAGGTTTTTGATGATCCCACATGTAGAAATTAGGATGGTCATTGTACATCACACATGGGGTTGAGTGATCAAGGTGGGGATAGGTTTCCCATGTTTGGACTTGTTCAAAATTGACTTCCATAGGAGTGAGGGGTGAGAATAGAGAAGAGGGATGAAAAAAAAGAATGATAATGTCTAAGATAACTTACTTAGGTCCCCGGAAATGGCACCAAAATTTGATTCTCGCTCAAATTTACCCAAGAGAATAAGGTAAGACGGTCCTTGTAGTTTAGCTTGGGTTATCGAATCCACAGAGACCTAAGAATAAACCTATAGAAACGTACATTCTATGGACTTATTTGGCTATGAAGTGGACAACTTGGGTTGATTTTATATGCGTTTAAAGGATAACTAACAGATTTAAGTGAATTCAATTTAAAATAATGAGTTGATCCTAGGTTATCGCTTGGGGTGGATTGGATGAATTACTTTTTTAATGATTTCAATTTCTTATTATTGAGATGGATTCATTTAAGAAGATCAAACGAAATCATCACTTACTGTTTTAATTCCTACACACCCTAATACTAATCACCTATACACTTGAAGGATCAAAGTTTTGAGCACTCTAAGGTAGAGGTTCGTATTAGCACTTGAATGTGTGACCTTAAATTCAATAAGGATCAAGATGTTTTAAAATCATCAAATAAAAATATCATTTAAAAGAAGTGATTTGCCATTAATAGAGTGATAAATAACATCCAATCCAGCCCCTTGCTACTCTCTTGGATCAACCCATAAAAGAGTTAGCCCTCCATTGATGACATGTCTTCAATGGAAGCGGGAAGTTGACTTACAAAGGTGGAATTGAAGAAGTAAAAACAACAACAAGAAAAAGATCCCTCCCCAGTTGTGTGATAAATATCACAAGGTTTGGTATGAAAAAGTTCACACCTTGAACCAACGGTATCAAAGTGATAAGGATAATAACAGAATAATAAGAGAATAAGAACTTTTATTAAGAAACTAAGGTGAATTAAACAACTTACATGAGAAAGAAATGCGATTATAAACACAAAGCGGCAGCATAACACTACAATGAAACCAAGCACCAAAGATCCTTCAATCCTACAACACCACTACCGTAAATAGGCATTTTTGAGCCCTTGGTTCGAGCCTCCAACGGTCCAAGTATCCTCAATTAATTTTGGTAGGCCATAAGTGGCTGGAAAGTAAGGGAGAGTTGATTTTTCCACCCTTGACCGGAGGTGGCAGCCAGCTTTCCTTCACCACACAGATGCATCTGAAAGACCTTCTAGATGGCCGAATCAGAGTGGACCATAAATGAATAAAATGGATCTTCGGATGTCTTCTAACCTCATGTAAACTTTGGGCCCATTTGGAGTTTTGTATTCCGATATATGATAAAATTAGTGGACTGTTTTTCTAGGCCGCAGAATCTGGCCCAGAATTGTATCTCTAACTTGGGCCGCCTTAATGACCACCATAGAGGCCGAATTAGAATTGGATAATGAAGGGTTATTTGTTCCTATTAATCTCTCATAAAATCCCACAAAATTTGGGATTCATTGGGCCTGTATGTTGGGCCCCACAGTCTCATCAGTGGTCTGGTGTCCAATCTGCCTTCTCCAGAATTGCTTCCTTTCATTTCCAAATATCTCCATCATCCTCCATGAATTCTCCACTGATCCCTGAATAAAAAATGTTCATATTTAAGTGTAGATAAATTTCCAAAAATATCAAATTAAAATATGTATAATTAGATTCCTTAAAATCATATGAATCATTGGGTACTTCAAATGATGTTCAAAAATGTACCTCATAATAGCGCATTTTAAGAAGGTATTACAATCATAATGTGAAATGATGTTCAAAGTGTAAAATGCACTAAAATGGTGTTTATGAATAATAAATAACATGAATATTATGTATATTAACAATGAATATTAGCCTCATTTAGTGGATAATCACACCCCCCAACTTGAGTTTTGCTAGTCCCGAGCAAAATATATCTCAACAATATGAAATTCGAATTCCCCTTTCCAAAAAACATTTTAATACACAATAATCACCAAAAAACCTTATACCAAACAATCATGAAACCCATCAAAATATTTTAATACAAGATAGTTTCATAAGTATATCCCAATCTCAATCCCATTCCTTTGTTCAAATTCATTGCCATATTTCATCCAATATTAATTAAGTATGAGGATGTGTTGTGCATCACAATAGACATGAGGGTTTATCTTTATTCAAGGGGGAAATAACGGAAGCGCTAGGTGGAATCACATTTCAATATTAAGATGAGTATTCAATTTTTTTTTTTGTATCTTTTTTTTTTTTTTTTTGCAATTTTGCCATGGTAATTGAAGTTTCACTCAAAAGAGTCAACCCTTGTAGTGAGACTTTGCTGATAACTCCCAGGCTCAAAGACCTTAGGGAACCAAGTGAATCCCACATACTCGGGCATCATCTCGAGTTAACTCAGTCAAAAACAAATTCAAATTACCAAAAATAGAGATAAAATTACTAACTCTGGGCCAGACAGCTATGGAGTCATGATCCCCAAGTGCCGAAAGCCACGCATTAGGTCATTTCATTGCTCGACGCACAATTTTTTTTTTAATAATTTTTTTTTTTGAATACTCATATTAAACTAAAATGATCACCAAACCTATACTATTTATTTAGGGGACCCCATGAACTCAAACTAATACCCCACTATCCAAGAGACGTGCATTGTGATATTTTTTTTATTTGGATGAAAATATAAACGATGAAATATCACATTGGACAGCCACACTTTCCAAAATAAATTCTCATGAAATTATACAAGGATTAAAATCAGAATCAGGGTATGCGAAATTATTTGATATTTAGTTTCAAAGTGTGCAATGTGTATTACCATGTTTAAAGTTAAAGGAATTTTTCCTTCCATTTTCACAATTTTTTTTCAAATCATTTATCATTTTTTTTGACACAAAAGCATTTTTTATTTTATCCCCCCCCCAACATAAAATAACACTGTCCCCAGTGTTTAAAGAAAAGAAAATTTTGAAGGGGGTAGAGGTATAGAATAAAAGTTCAAAAAGGAAATTGAAAATGAGGGTCATGGAATGAAGTCACCTGGTGGTTGAAGTTTGAAGTTCTTGCTGCTCCAATTTAGTCCTTTGATATCCATGTCGCTTGCAGAGTTCCCTAGTGGAAAAAGGAAAACAAACAAATAAAACAAAATAGTATATAAATATATATATATATATATATATAAGTAAAATATAAGTATATATATAAAAATAAAATAAACCGATGATACATTTTCTTCTTTTTAAATTTCTGGGTAAGGTATTACTCAAGGATCACACCACGTGACACAGATGAATATGGTGCTCCCCTTTCATACCCATCCATACTCATAATAGAATAATAGGTCAATAGTCTATTTTTTTTTTGTAAATATAATAATTATTAATTAAAATATAAATTTTATTAAAACAACAAAATGATAGGAAACTTGAAAACCATGGGTTGCCTCCCATGCAGCGCTTTGTTTAACGTCGTTAGCTCGACATGAACCCCCCAACTTACCCAATACCAACTTTAAAAATTTTAAGGACCACATGTTTCACAAATTCAATTAGGTTTATATTGATTACATGTTTATAATTTGTTTCATTAACAAACCTATGTTCTAAAATGAGTTGGTAAATCCAAGGAATATCAGAAATGGTGGATCTAGTTGCCTCTCTAGTCTTGCCTAATACATCAAGGTTCATTCCAATTTTTTTATATTAAGAGAAGAAACAATTAAAACTTGATGGTTTTGGATATCCTCAATGAATGAAAACTTGAGGAAGGATGGAAGGGACACATGTTCGAGTTCAGGCAGACTAACATTTTTAGACATAGGTTGGGAATTTGGATCGATCTCAATTTTATTTTCAAAATTTATCAATAGAGTTGGTTCCTTTGGAATAGAATATTCAACCACAAAATTGGAAATATCAGTGTTAGAAATGGGTATGGACTCAAAGATTATGATTTCTTATAATGGTTCAATGATTGGTGTTTTTGAAAAATCATCAACAAAGTTATATTCATGAGACTCAATCCATGATGTCAAATTCTCCTCTTTTGAATCCAAAAAGTCAATTTCCTCTTGATTTAAAGACCCATCAACAATTCCTTGATCCTCTTCATATTCCCTATATCCAAATGTTTTCTCTTCAGTAAATTCATGAGAGGTTTGTGGGAAACTAGACACTTCACATAAGGTTATGGAAGGGATAGTTTGTGTAGGGATGGGTTCCTCACAATTTTTAATGCTTTGTAGTTCTAACCTCAATGACGAAACCTCAAAATTCATTATCTCCATTTGTTGACATAGTTTTTCAAGTAATGTATGTGGATCTGGATGGATAAGTGGTTGAGACAAATGGTTTATTCCAGGAGGATAACTATGTTGTTGGAATTGCATAGGAGGATGTTCAAATTGGATTTCTGGGGATTGAAACTCATTATATGTTGAGATGTTTTGTGGATAATAGGGGTAAAAACAATGTGGTTCATTAGGTTTTTGATGATCCCACATGTAGAAATTAGGATGGTCATTGTACATCACACATGGGGTTGAGTGATCAAGGTGGGGATAGGTTTCCCATGTTTGGACTTGTTAAAATTTGACTTCCATAGGAGTGAGGGGTAAGAATAGAGAAGAGGGATGAAAAAAAAAGAATGATAATGTCTAAGATAACTTACTTAGGTCCCCGGAAACGGCGCCAAAATTTGATTCTCGCTCAAATTTACCCAAGAGAAGAAGGTAAGACGGTCCTCATAGTTTAGCTTGGGTTATCGAATCCACAGAGACCTAAGAAGAAACCTATAGAAACGTAAATTATATGGACTTTTTTTGGCTATGAAGTGGCCAACTTGGGTTGATTTTATATTTGTTTAAAGTATAACTAACAGATTTAAGTCAATTCAATTTAAAAGAATGAGTTGATCCTAGGTTATCGCTTGGGGTGGATTGGATGAATTACTTTTTTAATGATTTCAATTTCTTATGATTGAGATGGATTCATTTAAGAAGATCAAACGAAATCATCACTTACTATTTTAATGCCTACACACCCTAATACTAATCACCTATACACTTGAAGGATCAAAGTTTTGAGCACTCCAATGTAGAGGTTCGTATTAGCACTTGAATGTGTGACCTTAAATTCAATAAGGATGAAGATGTTTTAAAATCATCAAATAAAAATCTCATTTAAAAGAAGTGATTTTCCATTAATAGAGTGATAAATAACATCCAATCCAGCCCCTTGCTACTCCCTTGGATCAACCCATAAAATATTTATCCCTCCATTGATTACATGTCTTCAACGGAAGCGGGAAGTAGACTTACAAAGGTGGAATTGAAGAAGTAAAAACAACAACAAAAAAGATCACTCCCTCGTTGTGTGATAAATATCACAAGGTTTGGTATGAACAAGTTCACACATTGAACCAACGATATAAAAGTTATAAGGATAAGAACATAATTATAAGAGAAGAAGAACTTTTATTAAGAAACTAATGTGAATTAAACAACTTACATGAGAAAGAAATGCAATTATAAACACAAAGCGGCATCATAACACTACAATGAAACCAAGCACCAAATATCCTTAAATCTTCCAACACCAATGCCTTAAATAGGAATTTTTGAGCCCTTGGTTCGAGCCTCCAACAGTCCAAGTATCCTCAATTAATTGTGGTAGGCCATAGGTGGGTGGAAAGTAAGGGAGAGTTGATTTTTCCACCCTTGACCCGAGGTGGAAGCCAGCTTTCCTTCACCTAACAAACGCATCTGAAAGACCTTATATATGGCCGAATAAAAGTGGTCCATAGAAGAATAAAATGGAGCTCCGGATGTCTTCTAACCTCCTGTAAAATTTAGGCCCATTTGGAGTTTCGGATTTCGAGATATGATAAAATTAGTAGACTGTTTTTCTGGGCCACAGAATCTAGCCCAGAATTATATCTCTAACTTGGGCCGCCTTAATGACCACCATATAGGCCGAATTAGCATTTGATAATGAAGCTTTATTTGTTCCTATGCATGTATTATAGAATCCCACAAAATTTAGGATTCATTGGACCTGTATGTTGGGCCCCACAGTCTCATCAGTGGGCTGGTGTCCAATCTGCCTTCTCTAGAATTGTTTCCTTTCATTTCCAAATATCTCCATCATCCTCCATGAATTCGCCACTGATCCCTGAATCAAACATGTTCATATTTAAGTGTAGATAAATTTCCAAAAATATCAAATTAAAATATGTATAATTATATTCCTTAAAATTAGATGAATCATTGGGTACTTCAAATGATGTTCAAAAATGTACCTCATAATAGCGCATTTTAAGAAGGTATTACAATCATAATGTGAAATGATGTTCAAAGTGTAAAATGCACTAAAATGGTGTTTATGAATAATAAAGAACATGAATATTATGTATATTAACAATGAATATTAGCCTCATTTAGTGGATAATAAGTGCACTTCTGGAGTCAGGTCCAAATCCCATCCCATGGAATGGGGAAGGATTATACAAAGTGGAGGCCTCATCCCATCCCATGGAATAATTAAAGTGCTATACTCATTTATAACTCAAAAACATATCCCATGTAATTTACATGTATATAAATGGATAGAAAACATTCTTAACAATATATAATAAAGAGTAAAAATATAAACATACCCTTTATAGCATGATCATAATCATATACAGGGGTCTTATATGAATATGATTGATATAAAAATGTCACAATTGGATAAGAAAGGTTCTTTACATAGTGAAAATCCTAAATTTTAAAATTTAGGACTAAAATATCCAACTTCTGAATTCTGTAAATTTCAGAAATACAAATTCTATTACACAAAAAAAATTATAAACATATTAATAATTCTATAATAGTAAATAGAATCATAATAATTCCGGAATAGTAAATAGATGATAGAATAGTAAAAAATTAAACGATGAATACTAGAATACCAGATTAATTATGAGAATTATAATGAAATATAAACCATGAAATAGCAATGAATAACAGTTGATAGAATACCAGTCAACACACAGGAGCCACAAAACAGTTGACAATAAATATAAACCCCTCCTTGAACTCCTCCCTCAAACTGAAAACTCCATAAATAGAATAAATACTGCAAAAAATATTCAAAGAAGCCACAAAACAGGAGCCATAAAATAGAAAACTCACTGAAACACAAATAGAATTAATACTGAAAACTAGGATCCACAAAACACAAACTCCTCCTGAAAATTCAAAGAGTTTTCATCCTCCTGGAAGCCACAAAACAGGTTAACAAAACTAAAAATAGCATCCACATAATAGAATTAAGGAAATTAGTGGGTCCAACACACTATAGGAAGGAGGAAGGCCCAATTAAGGGTATAAAGGAGGGGAGGAACCCTTTGGTCGATGCACTGAATGGATGAGAAATGCCCAAAGAAGGGTATGGATGAGGGGAGTACCATGCGAGGGATAGAGTAACCCCAAATGGAGAAGTCGTGCAACGATTGTAGAATACACACCATGAATTAAGGAACCCTAATTAGGTATGGAGGAACAAAATATGGAGAGGATGAATGAGAGAGGACAATAGCAATGGAGAGAGAGGACAGCTGTGAGGTAAGAGAGGAGGGTGCAGTGAGAGAGTTCGTCAGGAGGAGGAGAGCTCATCGGGGGAGGAGGGTGATGTGATGAGGGTCACGTATTAGGGTAGGAGTAGCTCGATGGGAATCGGAAAAAAATGAAATGAAAATGTGTAGCCACAGATGGAAATGGAACCGTGGGTATAACCAAGCTATAGCCATGGACTTATAAAATCGTGGCTATAGGTCTGTGGCTATAGATTAAATTTCTAGTAGTGATACCAAAACAACAACTCCAGTAGTATCTACATACTATGATGTTATTATAAATATGGAAAAAACATATTTATTATTCTATCCATCCTATGAATAAAAAAGTCACCATATGTGCATACGTACATCTTACCATCTCCACATTGTGGTGTAGTTTTTTATTCAACACTTCATTATTTAGATGTGTATAATAATGAGTATAATTTATGTAAATAATAAATATAACATGTTAATGATTCTGTATATATAAAATACCATCCAATTATATGTGATTTCACCATCAATAGAATGATATAGTCGCTTGTGCGTGTGTACGACTTACCCTCTCCACAACGCGATGGGATTCATTTCCACGTACACCATTCAATGATGATTATAAAAATGTATATTATTAATAAGTATGTAATATATGACATAATAATTCTACTTTAAATATATATATATATATATATATATATCTGTGTGTATTTACATATATCTCATTTACTTACTTCCCTTCAATACGATATGAAAATGGAAACAGTGTTTATGCGTACGTACGGCCTACCATCTCCATGAACAATGTTTTCTATTTCATATATATATATATATTATACATAATTATATTATGAATATATATGATTCATAAATAATTTTTTATATTTTGGAATCAATTAAATCATGATATAAGTTATACCATCAAGAATAACACGTTAAAACTTATATGATAAAGAAAGAGATTATTACTCGAAATGTTATTTTAACATAGAAATTATTATTAAATGGGTAGTATAAAGCCATAAATAAATCAATTATGATATCATAAATATGAATATAGTTA
The DNA here is from genome assembly GCA_963277665.1 of Viscum album. NCBI lineage: Eukaryota > Viridiplantae > Streptophyta > Magnoliopsida > Santalales > Viscaceae > Viscum > Viscum album. Next base: position 1,012,488,048 of record OY728126.1, read on the forward strand.
TATTATAATTTAATAACATACTATGCTCATTTTATATGAGGTTAAATGTACCCTCGACCAAAGAAAGGTACAAGGTACGGGTTAATTCTTCAATCTCATTATTATCCGAGATTGTTTACGTGTAAGTATTTACGGGGACATTTTTATCATCCATGTCAATATTTCATAAAAATGTTTTCAAAATGAATATTTTAAGGCTTTTTTAAGGGATTATTTATCAAGATCATCATTTTATGTGTTTTGAGTGATTTATTTTTCTAAATCTTTTTAATTAATGTACTTGTTTTAAAATTGATTTTAAGGATTTATTTATATATACATGATTATTTTAAAATTTTAATTCCATTCAAAAGTTTCAAAGTGGTATGGGACACTTTGATTCCAAAATCTATTTTAAATGACTTCATTTATAAATGCGTGACTTTTAAATGATTTCACAATAAGAAATATTTCTCTCAAATAGTTTTATTGATCATTTTCAACTCTGTCAACATCCTTTACTAGATATTATTCTAGATTGAGTTTGATTTATTATAATAAAATATTACATATTGTATTGAATGAGTTATGATATGTTTGACTCTAGATGTTCTAGTTTTATACCATTCATGGTTTATTGTTAAAGTATTGACATTTCGTATACTAGTTTTAATATGAATATTTTTGTTATGTTTCAACATTTTCATATGAGGAACGTAGTAGACTTAGAAAGTGACATGTGGGGCCCGATATAGCCCCTCGATGCATCAGTAGGTCTCATGGGACAAACTAGTGTCTTTTCACAAGGCCTTGACAAAATTTTTATTTATAGTCTTGGCACGAGGCCTTGACTATGAGGTAATTATGTCCAGCATTAGGCATTCCCTCATTATGAAATTAGTTATTACATGTGATTATTAGAATAGTAGAATATCCATGTGAATGTTTATATGGTAATGTTTGATTTATTTTTTCCATATTATGTTCAAGCTTATGTTTAAAAATCTTTTGTTTTTATTACACATCTTACCTTAAAATTTTATAGATTACGCTAAAATATTTACCCTTACTAAGCATCTGAGCTCACCCCTTTCTTATGTTTTATTTTCCCTGGATGAGAAGAAGTGTGTTATGATTTATATTCAGGGTTAATATAGTGGAATAATGGTGTTCTCAAAGGATTATTTATGTTGTGTTATATTTTATAAATTGTAATGTAACATTCATATATGAAATCTATTTTCCAAGACTGTTAAATTGATCGGTCCTTCAGAACGTGATTCCTTATAATCTTGCAAATGTATTTAAATAATGCATCGACTCTGGGTAACTGGGGTCGGGGTATTATAGTTGGTATCAGAGGAAGTTTAGGAACAACCTTGGAAATATATTTAGATAAACTATGGTTTTGAAAAATTACCCTAAGATAGACATTGTTGATTAGTAAATAAGAACTTCCTAGAATTTTGGTAATATAGATATTTTGTGGATTTTACAAGCAGTACATCCCTGTCTAGATACAAGCAGGTAGAGGCGGCTGTGGCACAGATGTACCTAGGAGTGAAAACTCCAACAAGGAATTTCGGGCTTGACCCGGGATATCTTGGTACATGACAACAGGCCTTGCTGCACTCTTTGTTATGACACTCTAGGGGGATATGATTAGGATAATTCACATTTTCTTTACAAACCATTATGAAGGATTTATGAGTAAATACCTCCTCAAATAAAACATTTTTTTATGATTATGGATTATATGCATAAGCAGTTCAATTTATCTTATGTATTTTACAAGTTTGGAATTATGCATTGGGATTCATAAACTAACCTAGTGTATGCCATTGTTTAGAAATGGTGCCCAGTAGAAGGAATGAGAACTCCAGCAATACGCATGATCCAAAGAGTAAGAAGGATCATTTCTTCCATGGTATTAATCCAACATTTATAAGGGAAATAGTCTCCCATGTATTATCATCATATGAATAAATATTATAATGTTTTAATAAGATAAGGAAAAAATTCTCTGAGTTCTATGGATTTGAAGGGAATCCAGATAAGAAAAGGATGGTATAGAAAAAGATAGATAAAGGAAATAAGGGAGAGAAGAATTTTACCATATGTGATAATTGTGGAAATAATCACCTTGATAAATGCTTGAATTGAATGGGAGTTTGTTATAAGTTTGGAGAAAAAGGACACCAAGTATGTGATTGAAAGGGTAAGAAAAAGGTTTCAAATGTACAATGCTTCATTTTCAAGGCGTTGGGACACTGCGCGAATCAATGTCCAAATCATCTGAGTTTATCCCAAATGATGCTATTGGATAATAATCAAGTTATGATACTACCACATATGAAGAGGAATAACTAGTGTTCTTATGTTTTTATTAAAGAATTATTTCATTTGAGTGTTGTATCAATGATATAATAGTTTTATTAATTATGGAAATAAATAAGGATTGTACTATAGTACTATTTCATTGAGGATTTGAGATTATATGGTACTAATAAAAGTTACTCAACATCAAGTTAAAATTCTTGTAAAATACATGGTTCAAGGAAAGATAAACCTTAATATGGTTCTGATACTGAGTTAGTGATTTTGGAATAATATATGATTGATTTGGATAAATTATATTCAATATTCTTGAATACTTTGAAACTAATTAAGTGTTTGTTTATTCCATTATTGTTGGAGCTTACAAAACTTTTGGATATAAGGAGTGTATCTAGTATTCTATAAGGAATAAGGGAGAATGAATGTAATCAATAAGGTTTTATGGTAATTGTAACGCCCCGAATCTGGAGCCCCTCCACTGGTGCCCCGTACCCGATTCGTCACATGACCTCAAGCGCGTTTCCCCAAACTCCAGAGGCTGCTGACTAGTAGCGAGGGACTTGGTGACTCGGTGGGGAAACTATCCCCTCATTTGGTATGGTATACAGCGAAAACAATAGTCAACAGTGGAAGCAGTAACAACATGCATAACAGTAGAAACCAAACAGCAGAAGCAATGAATATATATAGCAATGATGAAAATGATGCATCAGGTACAAGTATCTATGGATAGCAGCAAACACAACAACATGCTGGAATACAACTAAAAACAAGTGCAAAAGGAAAACAAAATAAACTCCTCAGCATCATGAGCCCCGACTCAGTCCCATGCTCTCCAGCTCCAGCGCAATCAATATCCCGAAGTAGAAGGGTGCTTGCCCTTATCTATACCTGTATCAATAGTCTGCTTGGACCCAAAAGCATGGCCCAAACAGGGTTTGAGATACAATCCCAGTAGGCAATCACCCAAAGATTTTTGCCTAACAGTCAATGAATACAAGGAAAGTAATAAAACAAGAAGCAGTAAACAGGAAAGCACAAGCAGCTAAAATTCATAGTTCTAACAAATAAAGTATACAAGTAAGCAGCCAGTAACAAGAAGAAAACAGGTAACCCTCTAGGTAGCTCTCACAGCCTAACCCCCATGGTTCATCCTATAAGTACTAGCAACCCTCTAGGAAGCACACACAGTCTCACCCCTCTGGTTCAGCTATGAAATTAATAATAGACTCTCTGGGGAGGCACTCACCATCAATTCCCCCTATAGTCTTGTATCATGGTAAAGGCTCTCTGGGGAAGCACTCAACGTCAATTCCCCTTGTGGCCCGCATCGAGGAACTACAGACTCTCTGAGGAAGCACTCAATGTCAATTCCCCCTGTGGTCTCGTATTGTAAATTAAAGACACTCTGGAGAATCCCTTCCGTCAATTTTTTGTTTGGTCTACTACTCTAGGTTCTCACAATCCTAAGTGAAACTAAACATGCTCATCGCGCGTGTGTATCGTCCAAGTAACCTCAAAAACTACTTGGCTATCAACTGAGGCTCAGCAGCAAAACAAGGCAGCAGTCCACAATCCTACAACTAGGCATGGAAACTAGCAAAATGCCAAACAGGCAGAACAGGAATAGCAAAAATTCAAGGTACAGTAAAGCTACCATAATCATAGGAAAAATATCTACTCTAGAAATCAAGCAAAGCAGGAAATACAAAAAAAGAAAAACAGGAACATGCAATACCCTGTTCAAGGGTATTGGTTGAATTTGCACAAAATATTCATCAAATTTATATGGAAAGGCACAAACCACCTACCTAGATCATAGGAGATTGATATATGTGAACCACGACGACAGATTCCCCTTAGAATGACGTAGATCTGAGAAAACACACAAAACGATCAACCTACGATATCTTGAAAACAAGGAGGAATCAAGAAACAAGGCTCAAGAAGAAGGAAGAACTCACCGCTGTTCTTCCAACACAATCGACCATGCTCGAATCGGAGAATGGACAGTGAGGCGGGAGCTCGGGGAATATTCAGTTGTACAGGTCGCTTCAGACAGACGGAAACTGGAGAAGGAGATGAAATCGGGGGTTAGGTGCAACCCCAGTCCGTTTAATGAAAAAAAAAGTACACGGTGTGTACTTTTAGAGTACACGGAGTGTACTGGGTCCTTTATGTACTCCGCCAAAATCGGCCTCCACGTCACCCCTACACACCATGTGTGTGGCCCGGGCATGGCCAGCACACAGCTTCGAGACGGATCAGAGTACACCACGTGTACTCAGGAAGTACATGGCGTGTACTTTGAAAATTTCTAGAAAATTCATTTTTCTTCAAAACTCCAAAAAAAAGGGAAAACATACCTGAACGAAGATCCGGGTTCTTACAAACTTCCCCCCTTAAAGAAATTCATCCCCGAATTTCCCTAATGGGGCATAGAAGAAGAATCCACGAATAGTTCTGGCCACTGCGATCGTACATCGGCCTCCCTCTCCCAGGTCTCATCCTGTACTCGCCCGTGCTGCCATAACACTCGTACCAGATGAACAGACCGCCCACGGAGGACCTTCATACCACGATCGACAATTCGAATAGGATGCTCCTTGAATGACGCATCTGCTTCAAGCTCAAATTCCTCAGGCTGAAAGGTGTGAGATGGGTCTGAAAAGTAATGTCGGAATTAAAAGACGTGGAATACATCGTGCATGGCCCGATACCTCTGAGTTAGCTGCAACTGATAGGCAACCGGCCCCACTCTCTCCAAGACCTCAAATGGCCTGACGTATCGTGGTGAAAGATTACCATGTCCCTGAATCTTCTTGTGTTCCTACCTTGGTGCGACATGCAAGAACACCTAATCTCCAACCTCAAACTCCAGAGGTCATCTCTACTAATCAGCATAAGACTTCTATCGAGACTGTGCCATAGCCATCCGCTTCTGAATCAACTCTATTTGTTCTGAGGTCTCCTGAACGAGATGAGGTCCCAGCAAAGCTGCCTCTCCTGCCTCCAGCTAGCACAAGGGTGATCGGCATGGCCTACCGTACAAAGCCTCGTATGGTGTCATCTGAATGGTTTCCTGGAAACTGTTGTTGTAGGTGAACTCCACCAGAGGAATATGCTTCTCCCAAGAACCGCCAAAGTCTAGAATGCAAGCTCGGAGCATATCCTCAAGCACCTGAATCGTGCGCTCGGACTGGCCATCAGTCTGGGGATGGTATGCTGTACTCAAAAGTACCTATGTACCCAAGGCCGTCTGAAGTCCCTGCCAAAACCGAGAGGTAAAGCGCACATCCCTATCTGAAACAATGGAGTGTGGAAATCCATGCAGACGAACGATCTCTTGGATGTAAAGTCATCCCAGATCATCAACACTGAAGGTCTCCTTAATCGGCAAGAAGTGTGCAACCTTCATAAGCCTGTCGACAACTACCCAAACAGCATCGTTCCCTCAGGGCATCCTCGGAAACCCAGTCACGAAGTCCATCGCGACGTCATTCCACTTCCACTTCAGAATGGGTAGCTGCTGTAAAAGGCCTGTTGGTCGCTGATGCTCTGTCTTCACCTGCTGACAAGTAGAACATCTCATGATGAAACTAGCAACATCCTTCTTCATACCTGGCCACCAGTACTGGCGATGAAGATCCCGATAAATCTTGGTGACGCTAGGATGAACTTCCCAAACTGAGGAATGAAAATCCCGCATCATCTTCTCGCGTATGTCTGCTGTCACCCATATGCATCCTTGGAACCACAAGATCTCATCCTCGCCCACTGCCCATCCAGGAAGAGGGTACTCTCCTGACACACTCTCCCACAGGACTAAGACTTCAGATTCTGATAGCTACCTCATCTGTACCCGATCAAGAAGTGTAGAGGTAACAGCTACAGAAGATAGGAAGGTCTGTCCCTGTCTTTCGTGCAACTCTAGATGTATTTCCGAGAACAGAGCCATCAGCTTCCACTCGCTGTTGGCCTCCTAAACTTCCTGAATCTGAGTTCTCCTACTCAGCGCATCTACCACTTTGTTGCCTTTCCCCGGCGTATAAGCAAGCTCGAAATCAAAGGACTTAAGGTACTCGACCCACCTGCACAGTCTCAGGTTCAGATCCTGCTGAGTGAAAATGTACTTGAGACTCTTATGGTCAGTGAATACCACAAAGTGCTCTCCTAGCAGATAGTGTCTCCAGCAGCGTAAGGCATGAACAACAGTTTTCAACTCCAAATCATGCGTCGGATAGTTCCTCTCATGTGGCCTCAACTGCCGAGACCCGTACACAATGACTCCATCCCTCTGCATAAGCACAGCTCCTAGCCCGATACCTGAAGCATCATAGTAAACAGTGTAGTTATTGCCTAGCTCCAGCAAGACTAGTATCGGTGCTAACATCAACCTCCCTTTCAGCTCTTGAAAGGCTGACTCACAAGAATATAACCATAAGAACTTCGCCCCCTTCTTGGTCAGACCTTTCAAAGGTGATGCTAGACAAGAAAAGTCCTAAATGAAGCGTATGTAGTATCCAGCCAGCCATAGGAAACTTCGTACCTCAAAGAAGTTCTTCGGATGCTCCCAGGAAACTACAGCTCTCACTTTTTATGGGTCCACTGATACTCCTGCCTCTGATATGACGTGACCTAATAAGTGAATCTGATCCATCCAGAAGTGGCACTTCGAGAGTTTAGCATAAAGCCTACGCTCTCTCAGTGTACTCAGAACGATCTCAAGATGTGTTTCATGGTCGTGTCGAGTGTGAGAGTACACCAATATATCATCCACGAAGACCACAACAAAGGAGTCCAAGTAAGGATGGAACACTCGGTTCATTAGTGCCATAAAAACTGCAGCCGCGTTCGTGAGACCGAACAGCATGACTGTATACATGTATAGACTGTACCTGCTCCTGAAGGCTGTCATAGGTATATCTGATGGTCTAACGCTCAACTGATGATAACCAGACCTCAAGTCGATCTTCGAGAACACCCGGGATCCTCGAAGCTGATCGAAAAGGTCGTCAATTCTCGGTAAGGGATATCGTTTTTTGACCGTCAACTGGTTCAGCTTCCGATAATCAACAAAAAGACGAAGGGTACCGTCTTCCTTCTTTGCAAACAGGACAGGCAAACCCCAAGGAGAAGTATTGGGTCGGATGAAACCCTTAGCCTGTACCTCCTCCAACTACTTCTTTAGCACCTAAAACTCAGGTGTGGCCATCCTATAGGGAGGAATGGACACTGGTGCCGCTCCTGGCACGAGCTCAATAGAGAATTCTACCTCACACTCTGGAGGAAAACCTGAAAAGTCTTCTGGAAAGACATCCCTGAAGAGATCCACCATTGGAAGAAAATTCAACTGTGGAGTCCCCTGATCATCCAGATAAAGATTAGCAATCTGGGCCATCACCCCTCCTAGCCCAAGATGCCTGAGTCCTGCCCGACTCGCCCGAACGTCCCACTCACCATTATGAAGAAAAGACTCTCCCTCTGGTGAAACGAAACTCACTCTACGGTGATAGCAGTCAAAGAATTCCTGAAAGGGAATCAACCAATCCATTACAAGGATAAAATCATAGCCTGTCATCTCTAGTACATAGAGATCCCATAAGAAGCGATACCCAACCTCGAGAGGGCACTCTCTACACTGGCGTACACTAGATTTCCTCGTCCCCAAAGGTGTGTCTAGTGTCAATGAATCGGTAGAAGAAAAGACGCAGAGTCCAAGGCTCTCCAAGAAGGCAACAAAGATAAAGCTATGCATAGCACCAGTATCAAAAAGGGCTAAAGATAAAACTGAGGCTACTAAAATCATACCTCGAATAGTAGAAGGGCTGGGATCCTGCTCCTGATAAGTCTACTCCACGGCAAAAGACTAGCATGTACCGCGGCCCTGCGCCCCTAGATGATCACTCTGGGATGAACCCCCTTGTAGGTGCTAAGGAATTGGTGGTTGACCGCCATGGCCTTGACCTCCACCTCAGCCCGAATGGTCGTAAGAACTCCAATTCCCCAACTGGTGAGAAACTGGTAGTGCTGCTCCTGAATGAGGAGTCATGGAAGAACCACGGTCACCAGCTGTTGGTAAGAAAACCTTGCAAAAATGATGAAGGTGACCCATCTTGCTGCAAGATCGGCACTCCATAGGGTCCCTCTGGTACTGCGACCTCATGTGCCCTGACCGGCCACACTGGTATCATATTACCTAGTTGCCTGACGATGCATCTCACTTCCTCGGATCACCGCGTGTAGGCTCTCTATGTCGCTTCTTGCTGTCATCTGGAGGCAAACTAGTTCTGGAAGCAGAACCACCCTGGCTCAAAGCATCAGAGTCTCTCAGATTGCACTCCGTAATCAGTGCCTAGTTGACGATGGAAGTAATAGAAGTCAGCTGGAAGATGTTCACCTGTGAGCGGATCTCCTGCATGAGACCATCCTTGAACTTCCTTGCTAAGAACACCCCACTCCCATCCCGGAGGGGCGTGAAGCGCTAAAGCTCAGTGAAACGAGCAGAATACTCCATGACAGAAAGAGTACCCTTCCCTAATCTCATGAACTCCTGGGCTCGGTCGGCCCTCAGGGTCTCCGGGTAGAAGTAGTCATAGAACACGCGCTGGAACTCCTCCCAAACCATAGCCTGCTGCTAACCTTCCTATGAGATCATGTCCCACCACCTCTTGGTAGTGTCTCGGAGCATTTAGGTGACAAGATTGACCCGCCTCTCTAGAGGCATCTCCAGAAGCTCGAATATAGTCAGCATGGCTTCCATCCATGACTCTGCAACCTGAGGTCCTCCTTCCCCTAAGAACGTGGGAGGATGTTTCTGCTGAAAAACCCGCGTCAAATCTTCCATAGACGTGGAAGGAGGTGGTGCTCCCTGGAAGGCCTGCATCATCCTCATGAAACCTTCCCTAAACTACGCATCAGCACCTACAACTGGTATAACAGCTGGTGCCAAGGCTGGCCCGACTGGAGGATCGGCAGGAAGTCCCTGATCAGCCCTATCTAGCATCTGATCACTGCCCGACGATAGACGTACGACCGGAGGATGTCTCGGAGGCATAGCTATGAAAGATCAAAAGAACACCTTATATCAGGAAAACAAGGACAGAGAACACAAGAGTACAAAATGGAAACAGGGGAAGAAAAACACACAAGTTTACAAAACTTGACTACACGGCGTGTATAAAACTACACGGCGTGTCTTCTTAACCCACTAACATGGGCATGTACTCCTGCCCTACAAGTCATGTACACTTCAAACTACACGGCGTTTTTCACCCACACACGGCGTGTACTTGAAAACTATTCCCCTTCCCGAGTCTCCTTACACAGCTAACCCACATGGTCCGACTTAACCCAAGACTACACGGCGTGTTCTTAACACACACAGTGTGTACTAGACAAGAATTCAGCGGCCCGTGTTTGTGAAACACACGGCCATCTACACGGCTGAACCTTACATGGCGTGCTTCGAACAAACACGGCGTGCATAGGCAAGGTGACTTTGTCCCGTGTTGTTCGTGACACAGCTGGGTACCTGGACAAGACTACACGGCGTGTTCCGAACAAACATGGCGTGTGGAAAAGAAGGTAATTTCGGCCCATGTTGTTTATGACATGGTCAGGTACCTGGACAAGACTACACGGCGTGTTCCGAACAAACATGGTGTGTGGAAAAGAAGGTAACGCCGGCCTATGTTGTTCGTGACACGGTCGGGTACCCGGACAGGACTACACGGCATCTTCCCTAAAGACATGGCATGTTCTACCTGAGATTCCTCGGCCCGTGTTGTTAGTGACACGGCCGGGTACACGGCTCCGAACTTACACGACGTGTACCAATCGTACACGGAGTGTTCCCGAAGTTACTCCCATGTCACCGTGTTCTGATCACATGGTCAGTGACACATCCTGAAAACTACACGGCGTGTATCCAAAAATTACACGCCGTGTATTCTGGGTTTTTCTAGGCAGTAGCTCAGAAACTGCTCAAACTCCCAGAACCACTAAAAAAAAGGGAAATAGGTGCCAAATATCGATTCATGAGGGCCCATACTCCCCGCAAATCAAAGCTTGAAATATCCTGTAGTCACATACAAGGGAAAACAACAACTCTCTAACATAACAGCAGGGATTCTATCAAGCATTTATCACAACAGCATGCATAATCTACACAAAGCCTATCACAACAGCATGCAATCACTAATGCACCCTAGATGGCATGACAAGAATGAATGGAATGTGATTTCTAAAAGCGTCTATATGATGCATGATATGGAATACCCTCATCTCATCGGGTTGTGACAGAAATAGAACTGAAATATCAAAACAATAATTGCACAAGTCGTGTGAATCACTCTAGGTGAAAACATATCAACCATAAAAACAGAAAACCAACAACTTCAATTAACGAGGTAGTATGGCCTTTCCCTGTACACGGGTTAGCTACTCCCGAGAACAGCTTAATACCAAGTATCGAATCCGTCCTATCCTTGGCTAAAGTCTCGAAATAGTAAATCAAGAGAAAAGAACTCCTCTTATACCACTTTGTAACGACCTGAATGTGAAGCCCCTCTACTGGTGCCTCGTACCCGATTCACCACATGACCTCAAGTGCGTTTCCCCAAACGCCAGAGGTTGCCGACTAGCAGCGAGGGCCTTGGTGAGTTGGTGGGGAAACTATGCCCTCATTTGGTAAGGTATATAGTGAAAACAATAGTCAACAGTGGAAGCAGTAACAACATGCATAACAGCATAAACCAAACAGTGGAAGCAATCAATGTCTATTCCCCCTATGGCCCGCATTAATGAACTACAGAATCTCTGAGGAAGCACTCAACATCAATTCCCCATGTGTTCTCGTATCGTAAATTAAAGACACTATGGAGAAGCCCTTCCATCAATTCTCCCTTTGGTCTACTACTCTAGGTTCTCACAGTCCTAAGTGAAACTAAACATGCTCAGCGCGTGTGTACATCATCCAAGTAACCTCAAAAACTACTTGGCTATCAACTAAGGCTCAACAGCAAAACAAGGCAGCAGTCCACAATCCTACAACTAGGCATGGCAACTGGAAAAACTCCAAACAGGCAGAACAAGCATAGAAAACATTCAAGGTACAGTAAAGCTACCATAATCATAGGAAAAATATCTACTCTAGCAATCAATAAAAGTAGGCAATACAAAAAAGGCAAAACAACAACATGCAATACCCCGTTCAAGGGTATTGGTGGAATTTGCAAAAAATATTCATCAACTTTCTACGAAAAGGAACAAACCACCTACCTCAATCCTAGGAGATTGGTATATGTGAACCACGATGACAGATTACCCTTAGAATGACATAGATCTGATAAAACACACAAAAATCTCAACCTATGATATCTTGAAAACAATAAGGAATCAAGAAACAAGTCTCAAGCAGAAGGAAGAACTCACCGCTGCACTTCCAACGCAACCGATTGTGCTCGAATCGGAGAATGGACGGTGAGGCGGGATCTCGGGGAAGATTCGGTCATACGGGTTGATCGGAGGGAAGGAAACTGGAGAAGAAGATGAAATCGGGGGTTAGGCGTGACCTCGATCTATTTAATGAAAAAAAAAAGTACACGGTGTGTAATTTTAGAGTACATGGAGTGTACTGGGTCCTTTCCGTACTCCGCCAAAATCAGCCTCCACGTCACCCCTACACACCGTGTGTGTGGCCCAGGCATGGCCAGCACACAGCTTCGAGCCAGATCAGAGTACACTGTGTGTACTCAGAAAGTACACAGCGTGTACTTTGAAAAAATCTAGAAAATTAATTTTTCTTAAAAACTCCAGAAAAAATGAAAAACATACATGAATGAAGATCTGGGTTCTTACAGTAATTCAGGGTGTTACCTTGTTTTAAAAAAATACATGATGAAGGTATTCACATGTTATTACATGGAAAAAAAGATCTTCATTGTGTTTACCTTCCTTATAAATTTCGGACTGTGAGTTTTGGACAGAAGTATTTTGGATAACTCTAAAGGTTATAATGGATTAAGTTTGACATTGGATACTATTGTTAAGGTTAAATAATTTCTTAAGATTATTTTTTTATTGTTATAAAAAGAACAACCCGGAGGTCAGGTGACAACCTTTCGCGTCTGGAAAGGCCACGAGACTTGATTGATGAATTATAAATTCATTTTTTGAAACCCTTTACAATTAGGATAAATAGAATATTTTTGAATTCTATTATCTTTTGGAGTGAAAGATTAGTTTTTTGTAGAATTTAGTTGAAGGATGGAACTATACTTATCAAGTATTTTTTTCTCTTATTCTATGAATAAATTAATTCTTAAACTTTAGGGAAGGGATCTTAAAACCAAAAATGTGTTATCTTAATACCTTATGCTTTTTTGAACCGATGATATTTTAAATCATCATAGATTGATTGCTTTGAGGCCCTCAATTTTACACTTGTTTGTGATTGATGACCTCAATCACTCCCTATAAATATTTGAATTTTTTCTCAATTATTTGTCTCTAATTCCCACCAATATTATCCTAATAGAGATCATAATTTGTTGGTGAATTTTTCATTTCCATTTCCCTCTTATCAAGACGAAATTTTATTAACCCAATTTTTAATGTGGTTTTTTCACTAAGGTATTTTCCTATTTTAAACCTTTTATTTTCGAAGAACAATTTAAAATTGTGAGGATGAAATTTATTGAAATAGGGGAGAGTGTAACACCCTAGTATTTCATAGTATGTTATCTCTTTGAAGTAATTCAATAGTTTACGCTACACACAACACTGAGTTCGACCACACCACAACTTACCAAACTAGTCGTTAAAAAAGCGGTTATGAATAGTATTAACTAAATTTTGAATTTTATATACTCTATATAATTTTAGAATCCATATTATGTGTTTCTTAGATATAATATAAGAACAAATTCATTTTTTTCAGATAAAAGAAGTGTTTTTCAAAAAATGAAATTTTTCCGCCTTTTAATGGAGAACCCTTTTTAAAACCAATATTTGACATTTTTATAAATTCAACTTAATAAAATTAAATTCTTATTTATAATCGGAATATAAAAATTTATTTTGGATAAATTTTTGGTTCTTTTCTGGTAACTTTCATATTTTGATGAATAGTGAAAAATACTAAATTTAAATTGAAAACAACTTTTTCAATCGAAATAATTTATAGTGATAAATTATGTATTTTAATGGTTTGGAAGTATAATTAGATTATATTTTTATCATATGATATAATTTATGTCATTATAAGTAATTTCACATTTAAATTTTACATAAACACATGTCAATCTTTTGATAGTTTTTACTTTTTAAAAACCCACTTTTTGGTTTTGACAAAGGGAATTAATTTTAAATTAATTAATTAAACTTCTATGTTTTGAATTTGGTAAAATAGAATTCATTTTTTAATTCATAATATCAAAATTATTTTAGGGTTAATTTTTGGTATTTTTCTGAAAACATTCAGTTTTTGATGAATAGTGAAAAACACTACGTTATTGTTTAAAACCAAATTTTTATTTAAATAATTATTTATTTTATTTAAATTTATTTTAAGTTTAAATAGATATATAATACATATATATTTTCAATTTAATTTATTGGATTCATTTTATAAAAAAATTACATGTACAAAATGTTATTGAACTTTTTAACGACTTTTACCCACCTTCTAGGCACATTTACAAATTTCCATAAAAAGTAATTTTACCACTTCTATGAATTGAATTTCAAAAATACTAGAGACAAAGTTGACATCATTAAGTAAAATGTGGTTCAATAAGATTCAAATAATTTTTTTTGAATAGTAACTTTTGACTTTTATTTACAACGGTTAAAAGTAAATAGGGTAATTAAAGGTAAAAAATGATATTATAATTACCCTAACACATGTCCTAATTCTATTGAATAAGTATATTTCCACCAAAATCAACCTTATTAATAAAATATGATCCTTTTTTATCCACTTGGATTAGATTAGGACATTTATTATTATTTTATTTAAAAAATAGTTAAAAGTATTAAATTGAAATTTTAATAACTAAAACATTTTTAATATAGGGTTATACATAAGATAATTTATACCATAAGTATTAATTATAAATCTAAAAATATTTCCTATATCATAGTATTTTATTTATAATTTTTAGACATTAAATAATTAAATCTATTTATGACACAATGACGATGCAGTAATTACCATATTAATGCAAGATTAAAATAATTGATATTATAAATATTAAAATAAATGTAAATTGAGACTTATGATGCATTCCACTAATTTTATAGGTTAATATGACATTTTAGGGTTGATTCAATGACTTTTTTTGAAGAAATCAGATTGTTATGTCTTTCACAAAAACCAAATACAAAATAGTGTCAAAATTGACATAAATGAATTTTTAAAAAAATACTATATTATTAAATTATATAATATTCTTAAAAATCTAAGTTTAGGAAAAAGACTTATATAATGATATATACGTCAATAATTAACCACTTGGGGTTCTCTTTGAATTTTATAGTAAGTTTATTAACCATTTATTATAATAATACAAGGGGACCTGGTAAAAGTTAAACTATTTAACTAAAAGTTAAATCTAAAAGATAGGGTTAATATGGTGACCTAAACTTGTCTCAAACCTATTGGATGAGAAAATTTCGACCCATACCCACCTTATCTTTGAAATAAATCAATTTTGACCCATTTGAAACTGAAAATTATTTTATAATAAAGTAATATTTTATAATAAAATAATATTTCAAACTTTTCCTAAAGTGATCATCACCTCTCTTATAAAAGGGCACCTCCCCTTCTCTTAATTTCTCACCACCAAATCCATTTGGATCAACCAAACCCTACCCAAATATCCTCCCAACTACCTTAACTTAATCATATAGGACTTTCTTTGATCATAAAGCCAACCTAAGGAGACCTTTTGATCAAATCAAAAGGAAGCACCTGAAGAAGAGGTAATAATTTCATCACCTCTTTCAAAGTTATATTCTTCTTCCACTTCCTCTTTTTTTTTGTTTCCATAAAAAAATAATAACTCCAGTAGAATCTAGATAATGTGACTTTATTATAAATATGGTAAAACTATATTCATTATTCTATCCATCCTATAAATAACAAAGTCACCATACGTGCGTACATACGGCTTACCGTCTCCACATTGTGGTGTAGTTTTTTATTCAACACTTCATTATTTGGATGGGTATAATAATGAGTATAATTTATGTAAATAATAAATATAACATGTTAAGGATTCTGTATATACAATATACCATCCAATTATACATGATTTCACCATCAATATAATGATATCGTCGCTCGTGCATACGTACGGCTTACCATCTCCACAACGCGATGGGATTCATTTCCACGTTCACCATTCAACGATGATTATAAAAATGTATATTATTAATAAGTATGTAATATATGATATAATAAGGCTACTGGAAATATATATATATATATATATATATATATATATATATTTGTGTGTGTGTGTTTATTTACATATATCTCATTCACTTACTTCGCTTCAATACAATATGAGAACAGAAACATCGTTTATGCGTACGTATGACCTACCGTCTCCATGAACGGTGTTCTCCATTTCATATATCTATCTATTATACACACTTATATTCTGAATATATATGATAAATAAATAATTTTTTATATTCTGGAATCAATTAAATCATGATATAAGTTATACGATCAAGAATAAAAAATTAAAACTCGTATGATAAAGAAAGTGATTATTACCCAAAATGTTATTTTAACATAGAAATTTTTATTAAATGGGTAGTATAATGCCATAAATGAATCATGTGAGATAAAATAAATATGAATATTGTTCTTTTATAATTTAATAACATACTATTGTCATTATACAGGAGGCTAAACATACCCTCGACCAAATAAAAGTACAAGGTAAGGGTTAATTCCTCAATCTCATTATTATATGAGATTGTTTATGTGTAAGTATTTACTGAGAAATTTTTATCATCCATGTCTATGTTACATAAAAATGTTTTCAAAATAAATATTTTTAGGTTTTGTGTAAGGGAATATTTATCAAGATCATCATTTTAATTGTTTTGAATGATTTATTTTTCTAAATCTTTTTAATTATTGTCCATGTTTTAAAAATTATTTTAAGGATTTATTTATATAGACATGATTATTCTAAAATTTTAATTCCATTTAAAATTTTCAAAGTGGTATGGGACACTTTGATTCAAAAATCTATTTTAAATTGCTTCCTTTATAAATGTGTGACTTTTAAATGATTTCACAATAAGGGATATTTCTCTCAAAGAGTTTTACTGATCATTTTCAACTATGTCAACATCCTTTACATGATATTATTCTTTATTGAGTTTTATTTATTATAATATAATCTTACATATTATATTGAATGAGTTATGATATTTTTTAATGTAGATGTGCTATTTTTATACCATTCATGGTTTATGGTTAAAGTATTGACATTTCGTATGCTAGTTTTAATACGAATTTTTATGTTATGTTTCAACATTTTCATATGAGGAATGCAGTAGACTTAGTAAGTGATAGGTGGGGCCCAAAACAGCACCTTGATGCATCGATAGGTATCCTGAGACAAACTAGTGTCTTGGAATAGGGCCTTGAAAAAAAAATTATTAGTAGTTTTAGCATGAGGCCTTGAATATGTGGTAATGATGTCTGGCATTAGACATTCCCTCATTATGGAATTAGATATTACATGTGATTGTTCGAATAGTAGAATATTCATGTGCATGTTTATATGGTAATGTTTGATTTATTTTTTTCCATATTATGTTCAAGTTTATATTTAAAAAGGTTGTTATTTCTATTACACATCTTCCCTTAAAATTTTATAGCTTATACTATATTATTTACCCTTAATGAGCATTTTGAGCTTTACCCTTTCTTATGTTTTTTTTCCTAGGATGCTAAGAAGTGTGTTATGATTGATATGAAGGGTTAAGATAGGGTAATAATGGCCATCTCAAAGGATTATTTATGTTGTGTTTTGTTTTAGAAATTAGAATGTAGAATTCATGTAAGTAATCTATTTTCCAAGATTGCTAAATGGATTGGTCCTTCGGGACTTGATTCCTTGTAATCATGCCAATGTATTAAAATAATGCACCAACTCTGGGTAACTAGGGTCGTAGCATTACATACATGTATGTGTATGTGTACATGTACGTGTATGTGTATGTGTACGTGTACGTGTATGTGTATGTGTATGTGTATGTGTATGTGTATGTGTATGTGTATGTGTATGTGTATGTGTATGTGTATGTGTATGTGTATGTGTATGTGTATGTGTATGTGTATGTGTATGTGTATGTGTATGTGTATGTGTATGTGTATGTGTATGTGTATGTGTATGTGTATGTGTATGTGTATGTGTATGTGTATGTGTATGTGTATGTGTGTATATGTGGATGTACATGCACGTATGTATATGTGTATGTGTATGTTTGCATATGTATATGTTTATGTGTATATGTATGTATGTGTATGTATGTATATGTGTATGTATGCGTATGTTTATGTAGTATGTGTATGTTAATGTAGTATGTGTATGTGTATGTATGTAATGTGTATGTTTGTTTATATGTATATTAATATGTCATTGTGTAACAAGAAAAACCATTTTTTCCTATATAACATATCAGATTATAGTATATGTATATATAGATATATAAATATACGTACACACAATCACATGAAAAGACATTTAGTTTTTCAAATTAATTAATGCATATATATATATATACATATTATTAAATCTAAGACATATTTCTATCTGGGTATAGGGAGACCCATTACATAGCCCATAGGCCCAAGACAAAGTTTTCTGCATCATGCCTACATCACTGCCCTCAATGTTAGCGCCTGTGTGAACGCCTACATTATAAATCCCCCAATAGACTTGTCAAGACTCGAATCTTGATCTTTTGGATGTAGAATTACGTAGTTTATAACTTAGCTTCCACTCGACTACAAATATATATGTATATATATATATGCACATTTAATATTTTTTTAATTTTTTTCAATTTTTAATATTTATTTATATATTTTTAATTTTTAATAATTAATATTTATAATATGTTTTTAATATATATAATTAATATTTATCAATTTTTATTTTAATATTTATTGTATTTAAATCTTTATACAATTATTATTTATTCATTTTAATTAGCAATTTATTATGAATCTCTAGTATTTAAATTCAATTTTTAATATTTATTCATTTTTAATAATTTTTTAACTGATATAATTAATATTATTTAGTTATTTTTAATATTTTTTTATAATTTATTAAATTTTAATTATTAAATTTTATTCATTTTCAATATATCTCAATTTTTAATATTTTATATAATTTATTCTTTTTCAATATTTATTCATTTAATATTTTTCTAATATATTCAATTTTTATAGTTATTTATACATTTTTCAATATTAATATTCAATACTTTTAATACGTATGTAATTTATATAATTAATATTTATTCATTTTTATTTTAATACATTTTTAATTAATATTTTTATAAAATTATTATTTATTAATTAATAATCAATACTTCATTATAAATACCTTATTTGTAAATTAATTTTTTAATTTTTTATTTTTATTTTAATATTTATTCATTTTTTAATATTTCAGTATTTTCTATAATTAAAATTATTAATTCACTTTTTAATATTTTTGAAATTTATTGTAAGGACCCGACCCTAGTGGCCCAGAGCTGGTGCCTTATTTTATTACATTGGCATATAAACAAGGAATATGCATCCCGAAGGACCAAGTAGTTTAGTAGATTTTGGAAACAAGATACATAAATATGTTCGTCATTACGTCTTGAAAGGAAAACAAAACTAATTTATTCCATTAGAAACATCCACACCTCCTAAATTATGCCTGAAAATCACTCATAACTTACTTCTTCATATCCTAGGAAAATGAAACATAAGAAAGGGGTGAGATCAAACTCTCAGTAAGAGTAATCAATACAGCGGAATATAACATAAATATAAACATTAGGCATGGTGAATAAATGAAAACACATGCCTTTACAAAAACTTGAACTCATTATGGTAGGAATAAGAGCTGAATAAATAATTCCATAATCATAGGTATTCTACTAGTCAAATAACCACATGAACCATCAATACTATTTTCATAATGAGGGAATTCATAATGCGGGACATCATAACCAAACCATCCAGGCCTCATGTCAAGACCATAAATAATCATTTTTTCAAGGCCTTGTGCCAAGACCGTAGTTTCTCTCATGAGACCTATCGATGCACCAAGGGGCTATAGCAGGCCCCACCCAACACTTACTATGTCCAATTCATTCTTATTATGAATGGGGATAAACATAAACAACATACACATTCATATTGAAACTAACATATTAAATGTAAATAACTTCCCCAATCATTAATCATAAACACTAACCATTCAGAATAATATGGAGAATGGTATAAAGATATCACATCCACTATCAAACTAATCAAAAACCCTTCAACAACATATTATAGATGATATCATAATATATAATCCTCTATGAAATACAAGATTCATCAAAGGATTTTGACATAAGTAAAGATACATTTAAATGAGACCATGGAGAAATTCTTGAGAAAATAATCCTTAAACATTCCAAAGTGTCCCATACCACCTTGAAACATTCAAATCATAATCCCTTATAATATCATGAGAATAAGGATAATCTTGATTTGATACACCAAATTTTAGTACATACACCACATTCATGGAATAAGTGGTGGACAAGGCATATAATTCATACAAGTTAAAGTGAGGTGAGAAAAATCTATTTTACTTTGGAAAGATGTGTTCTTTTAAAAAATCATTTGTATTTGTCATAAATATGGTTTTAAACATTTATAAACCAGAAAATAAAATGTAAGGTCATTAAAAATATATTTTAGACTTAAATAAAGTTTTATTTTGGTAAAATTGTTTAAAAAGAGTTTTTAAAGAAGCTTTAGAAATAAAACTTTTTGGTGCGGTTTAAGGAAAATATCAAAGGATTTTAAAGTGAAAAGGAATGTTTTCTTTCATAAAATAATAAATAAACCAAAATATATTTTTCAATTTAAAATGTGTGATTTTAGAAAGATAAATATGGAGTAAAATAGATTATATATTTAATTTCAAAATACGTAAAAATCTGAGAAGTTCCTTGAATCGAGCTTGTATTTCGGGAAGATTTTTTGAAAGATCCTTTTAATAAATAAAAATCCCCATAAATAAAAGTATGATTATGTTTGGTATAAATATATAGAACATTAAAAAATAATTTATGAGTAGTAAATAATAATAAATAATAATATCATTTAGGTGATTAAAGAATAAGATCAACCCGAATGAAAATAGAGGTTCCGGTAGATTATACTTAAAACATTGTAATTAATTGATTCGTATGCCCCAACATTAATAATATTAAAATGATACATTTAATAACATAAAAATAAATATATTAATTATATTTTATATCAATGGGAAGTATATATACACTATGCACAAGTATTAGTAGTGAATACGGAAAATCTCACAAAAATGGGAGTGAGATGAAGAAACCCTAACCTTAAGTCTGAAAGTGTTCTGCTCTTGAACTTAAGGTCCTAGAATATGAAATTTGAATTATTAATAAATTATTTCATAACCCATTAGAAATTATTTTATTTTATCACAATTATTTTTAGTTTATTTATGTCTTTATTGATAAGTTATTATATTGAATTTCGTCGTTCTGGAGTGTTCGTTTTCTTGATGTTCATAAATGGTTCACTTGTTTTTAAGTAATGGAGTTCATGTGGAATGGATGTAAATCTCTAGAATTGAAATTAAATATTATTTATGAACATACAGAAGTGTTAATGTTCATTTATATCATTTGGTTTCATGGAAAGAGGATGAATCATTAGATGGAATATTTATGACATTCACTTAGATTATTTTAGCGGTATTTTGATTATTAGGAACTAGTTTGGTCATATGATTTTATAATATGTATATATACAGATTCATGAATATTAAATAGGTTATAATACATATATTATATTCTGGTTCAACCATAAAAATGGTTTCACTACCAGTAATGAAGGAGAAATTGAAGAACAAAACATTGTCATCCACAAAGGTTATAAATTGGAACCGCATGGACGTTGATTTCATTTATAAAATAAAAAGGGGAGATTAAGAATATTGATTATGGTTATTACATTAAAATGATATAATTCCATTATATATATGATACTAGATTTATCATGGTCATTTGGACCGAGTTGGCGGGGAGAGGATAAAAAAAGAAGATAAATTTAAATGAAACTAAATGAAAAAGAAGGGTGCTTTCCGCTTAAAATAACCTCCTTGAGAACCTACTTAAGGGAAGGGGTTTTGATCTTTTGTAAAGACCAAAAGTTTCTTGGACATGGGGAGTGAATAATTAATGTTATTTGGGCAGAATGTTGAGGAGATTCAAGGCTTAGAGGAGTTAAGAGAAGAGGAAGTGATGGGGGGTATTACAGTGGAGGAGAGGATGGTTTTCATAATTTTTTAATCATTAGTTTAATAATTTCCCTAAAGACCAGAAATAATTATGATTACATGACCAAGAAAAGTAATAAATTCATGTGATTTCTAAACAAGTGGTATTAAATCACTTATGATGTCATAAATAGTGCATTTAACTGATAATTTGTATATATGGTATTTTACAATATTTCACTATTCATCAAAAATTTGAGTACTTCAGAAAAATTCCAAAAATTCACCCTAACCATTTTTGGATGTGTAGAATTAAAAAAACAAACTATATTTTTTAAAAATAATTTTCTAAATATTTTTAATTTAATTTTTAAATAAAATCATAATTTATTCCAAAAAAGAACTTTAAAACTATAACTCGTTTTATAAGACCTTGAGAAATTAATCTAGGCCCTGTAAAATTATATCATTATCATAAGAAAATAAAGTAAAAATGTGTGATTGCATTTTTTAAAAATAAATTTCCATTTAAATTTATTAAATTAATCATAAAATTTTAATTTAAATATTTATGTCATATAAAAATACCAATACTTATACTATGGTCATTTTTTCATCTTTAAGATGTCTAAATTGTATTTATATATTCATGGTTGAAGTTTATATTTTTTTATATTATTTAATATTCATTACTATTAATAAGGGTGTGTCTCTATTCATAAGGGTATGTTACTATTCACCGAAACTTAAGTTTGTCTTATCAGACTCTAAATATCTTACTGAATGCAACCGTGTATGACATTTTTTCAAAATTAAAATCATTGAGGTGGAAAATTTATTTTTACTTGACTTGGTTATAAAAAAATTGTGTTTTTTAGAGACTTGGTGTTTCATGCATTCTACAATAAATCTATTTGTAAATTCTTGGGGTGTTACATCATCCCTTCCTTACAAAAAATTTGTCCTCAAAATTTGAAACTGAACTTAGAAAGTTAATGGTTGATACTTAAAAATTCCATTGTGGGAAAACTAAATAAAGAATATAGTTAAAATATTCTATTAATAAGGGAAAGCATCCATTACTATAAAACAACACATTCTAATTGGAAAACCTGGTCAAGGAAGAATAACCAAACCGTCATGTAGCAGCATTAAACTCTAAAACCCATACAATGATTAACTTAAACCATTTCATAAATGGTTAAAAATTACAAAATATAATGATTCAACACATTATAATGAAGGACTCTAAATTTCCAAGATGAATCTATCAATAACCCTTAATCAATAAGAATAATCACTAAAATTCACATTCCAAAACTGTGAATAACAGCATCATTTATCCTCTTGAAATATGGTAATAACTTGAATTACCATAAAAACCATATTGGGAACATGCATTCCTCTGTATTCCTTAAGTAAGATACACATTATTGGATATATTCCTTAAATCCAAAAGTGTTGTAAACTCCATCGATGATAGAATAGACCACTTCTCGAAAAGTCAATAATCAGTTCTAAGGTAGTCAGTACTTATCCAAATCAATAATTTCTTAATCATTATCTCAACATGAGATATATATTAAGGTTTTTCTTTCCCTCAATCATGTGTTTTATAAAAATTTTAACTTTCTAATGAATCATTTTTCTTTTTTACCATTCACCATATGACAAAAAAATCATTAATGAAAGAGTATTATAGTACAATCCTTATATATCTTAAAATTCATAAAACCAGTACATTACTCACAAAAAATTCAAATGGCATGATTCTTGACTATGCATATTAATCATTCTACTTCATTTTTGGTAGCATCATAACTTTATCATTATCCAAAATCATCATTTGGGGTATATTCTTTTGATTCTTGGGACATTGATTAACATATTGTGTCATCTTTTTGTAGTTGAAGCATTGAATATAGGAAAATTATTTCCTTATCATGAAATTATGAGCATGGTGGCCTTTTTCTCCACACTTGAAGCAAACTCTGTTTCCTATCAAGCATATACCAAGGTGTTTCCTTCCAAAATTATCAAATGTGGGAAAATACATATTTCCCTTCTTACCTTTGTCTATATTTTTCTCTAACATCTTCTTCTTATTTTTCTTCCCTTCAAAGCCATAGGACTCAGAGAAGTATTTACATACCTTGTCAACACATGATGTTATTTCCTCATATGATGAGGATACTTGGGATACAATCTTCCTTTGAAATGATGGATTAATACCATCAATTATATGATCCTTCTTACACTTCACATATCGTGTATTGGTGAAGTTATCATTCCTTATAATAGGATCCATTTATAATCAATTCCATATTATATATTATCTCATATCATTATGAACTCTCTATGACTTTAAACATGGTATAACACATAGCATAAATTTATCCCTTATAAATACTAGAACCATATACTTTAGTTACTTTGGGGGCATAAATCCTTCATAATTTTTCATAAATAAAATTATAATTATTCAAATCATATCACTCGGGAGTGTCAATACCAAGAGTAAAACAAGACCCATTTTCGTGTACTAGGATACCTCTATTAAAGTAAGAAACTCCTTGTCGGAGTTTTCACTCCTAGGTACATTTGTGTCAGAGCCACCTCTACCTGTTTGTATCCAAAAAGGGATGTATTTTCTAGAAAGATCCACATAATATATTCTTTATGAAAATACCAGAATGTTCTTATATGCTCATCCTTAAAAACTATCTTAGGTATTTGTTCCCTAAACTATATTTTCTAAATCTAGTTTCCAAAATTTCTACTAAACTTTATTTGATACCAACTGTAAGGACCTGATCCCAGTTGCCTAGAGCCGGTGCCTTATTTTATTACATTGGAATATAAACAAAGAATATGAATCTTGAAGGACCATGTAGTTTAGTATCATTTTAAAATAAGATAGATAAATATGTTCAGTATTACAACTTAAAAGGAAAACAATACAATTTTACTCCATTAGAAACATTCGCGCCTCCTATATTATGCCTGAAAATCACCCATAACTTACTTCTTCATATCCTAGGAAAATGAAACATAATAAAGGGGTGAGATCAAAATCTTAGTAAGAGTAATCAATATAGTGGAATATAACATAAATATAATCATTAGTCATAGTGAATAAATAAAAACACATGCCTTTACAAAAACTTGAACACATTATGGTAGGAATAAGAGCTGAATAAGTAATGCTATAATCATGGGTATTATACTAGTCAAATAACCACATGAGACATCAATAATATTTTCATAATGAGGTAAATAAAAATACGGGACATCATAACCATACCGTCCAGGCCTCATGCCAAGACCATAAATAATCATTTTGTCAAGGCCTTGTGCCAAGACTGTAGTTTGTCTCATGAGACCTATCGATGCACCAAGGGGATATAGTGGCCCCCACTCAACACATACTATGTCCACTTAATTCCTATTATTAATGTGGATAAACATAAACAATATACACATTCATATTTAATCTAACATATGAAATGTAAATAACTTTCACCAATCATTAATCATAAACACTAACCATTCAGAATAATATGGAGAATGGTATCTAGATAGCTAATCCACAGTCAAAATAATCAAAAAACCTTCAAAAAAATTTTTAGATGATATTATAATGGAAAATAAAATATGAAATAAAATATTCATTAAAGGATCTTGAAATAAGTAAAGATACATTTAAATGAGACCATTGAGAAATTCTTGAGGAAATAATCCGTAAACATTCTAAAGTGTCCCATACCACCTTGAAACATTCAAATCATAATCCCTTATAATATCATGAGAATAAGGATAATATTGATATGATATAACAAAGGTAATTACATACACCACATTCATGGAATAAGTGGTGGAAAAGGCATATACTTCATAAAAGTTAAAGTGAGGTGAGAAAAAACTATTTTACTTTGGAAAGATGAGTTATTTTGAAAAATTGTTTGTATTTTTCATAAATATAGTTTTAAACATGTATATTCCAGAAAATAAAATTTAAGTTAATTGAAAATATATTTTAGGATTAAATAAATTCTTATTTTAAAAAGAGTTTTTAGAGAATCATTATAAATAAAACATTTTGGTGCGGTTTAAGGAAAATATTAAAGGATTTTAAAGTGAAAAGAAATTTATTCTTCCATAAAAAAATGAAACAAAATAGTTTTTTCAATTTAAAATGTTTGATTTTATAAAGATAAATATGGATTCAAATATATTATAGATTGAACTTCAAAATAGGTAAAAATCTGAGAAGTTCCTTAAATCGAGCTTGTATTTCAGGAAGAATTTTTTAAATGTCCTTTTAAATCATAAAACTCCCCATAAATTAAAGTAGGATTATTGTTGGTATAAATATATATAACATTAAAAAATATTATGAGTATTAAATAACAATAAATAATAATATCATTTAGGTGAGTAAAGAATAAGATCAACCCGAATGAAAATGGAGGTTCGGGTAGATTATACTTAAAACTTTATACTCAATTGATTTGTATGCCCCAAAATTAATAATATTCAAATGATACATTTAATAACATAAAAATAAATATTTTCATGATATTTTACATCAATTGTCAGTATAAATACACCATACACAATTATTAAAAGTGAATATTGAAAATCTCACAAAAATGGGAGTGAGTGAAGAAACTCTTACCTTAAGTTCGAAAGTGTTCCTCTATTGAAATTAAGGTCATGGAATATGAAATTAGAATTGTTAATAAATTATTTAAGAACCTATTATACATTATTTAAGTTTATCACAATTTTTTAGTTCATTTATATTTTTATTGATAAGTTATTATATTGAATTTCTTCATTCTGAAGTGTTTGTTTTCTTGATGTTCATAAACAGTTCACTTGTTTGTAAGTAATGGAGTTATTGTGAAATGGATGTAAATATCCAGAATTGAAATTAAATATTATTTATGAACATAAAGAATTGTTACTGGTCATTTCTATCATTTGTTGACAAGGAAAGAGGATGAATAATTAAATGAAATATTTATGACATACACTTAGATTATTTTAGCGGTATTTTGATTATTAGGAACTAGATTGATCATATGATTTAATAACAAGTACATATACTAGTTAATGAATATTAAATAGGTTATAATGCATATATTATATTCTCCTTCAACCATAAAAATGGTTTCATGACTATTAATGAAGGATAAATTGAAGAACGAAACTTCTTCATCCACAAAGGTTATAAATTGGAACCTCATGGACGTTGATTTCATTTATAAAATAAAAAGGGAGAGTGTAAGAATATTGATGATGGTTATTCCATTCACAAGATAAAATTCCAGTATATAGGTGATACTGGATTTATCATGTTCATTTTAACAGATTAGGTAGGAATAGGATAACAAAAGAAGATAAGCTAAAATGAAACTAAATGAAAAGGAAGGGTGCTTTACCTCTTGAAATAACCTCCTTGAGAACCAACTTAAGGGAAGGTGTTTTGGTATTTTGGAAAGAAGAAGAGCTTCTTGGATGTGGGGAGAGACTATATAAGGGTATTTGAGAAGAAATTTGAGGATATTCAAGGATAATAGTAGTGAAGAGAAGAGGGAGTGAGGAGGGGGGTATTACAGTGGAGGAGAGGATGGTTTTCATAATTTTTTAATCATTAGTTTTTTTAATTTCCCTCAAGACCAGAAATAATGATGATTCCATGACCAAGAATAGTAATAAATTCATGTTATTTCAAACCAAGTGGTATTACATCACTTATGATGTCATAAATAGTCCATTTAACTGATAATTTTTATATACGGTATTTTACCGTATTTCACTATTCATCAAAAATTCGAGTATTTTAAAAAAATCCCAAAAATTCACCCTAATAATTTTTCAACATATAGAATTCAAAAATGAACTCCATTTTTCTGAAAATAATTTTATAAATATTTTTAATTTAATTTTTAAATAAAATCATAATTTATTCCAAAAAAAGCACTTTAAAATTATAACTCATTTTATAAGACCTTGAGAAATTAAACAAGGTCCGATAAAATTATCTCATAATAATAAGACAATAAATTAAAAAAAAAATTATTACATTTCATGAAAATAAATTTCCATTTTAAATTATTAAATTAATCAAAAAATTGTAATTTAAATATTTATTCCATACAAAAATACCAATACTTATACTATGATCGTTTTTTCACTTTTAAGATGTCTAAATTGTATTAATACATTCATGGGTGAAGTTTCTATTTTTTTATATGATTTACTATTCATTACTACTCATAAGGGTATGTCACTATTCATAAGGGTATGTTACTATTCACCAAAAATTAAGTTTGTCTTACCAAAATCTAAATATCTTACTGAACGCAACCATGTATGTCAGTTTTTCAAAATTAAAATCATATAGGTGGAAAATTTATTTTTACTTGACTAGGTTATAACAAAGTGGTGTTTTGTAGAGACTCGGTGTTTCATGCATTCTATAATAAATCTATTTTTAAATTCTTGGGGTGTTACATTTATTCATTTTTAGTATTTATTCATTTATTATTATATATTCATTTTTAATACTTATTCACATTTAATATATTTTTAATTTATTCATTTTTAATATTTATTCATTTAATATTTTTATGATTTATTTATTTTTAAAATTTATTTATACGTTTTTAATATGTTTTTAATTTACATAATTAATATTCTTTCATTTTTATTTTAATATTTTTTTAATTTAAATATTTTTACATTTATTATCTATTCATTTTTAATTTGGAATTTATTTTAATTCTTTTAATATAAATGCAATTTTTAGTATTTATTCATTTGTATTTTAATATCTATTCATTTATATTTTTTGTAATATATATAATTTATTAATTTTTAATATTTTTTTGACTTACATAATTAATATTATTTATTCATTTATAATAATAATAAAATATTTATCATAATATCATTACATTTTTTAATATATTTAATATAAACAATAATCTTTATTTATTTGTTATATTTTTGTAAATTTTTTTACTATAAATTAATTTTTAATATCCATTTTTATATAATTATCAATTTATTGAAATTTTAAATTTAATTTTATCCTTTTATTTTCCCCTAGTGTTCATCATCACTCTATGAAGCGCTGTTAAAAAAAATTATCAATGCTATATTAAACATTGATAAAATGATATATTTATCATTTATTATCATTTAATGCTAATAAAGGTGTGATTTATCAATAAATTTTTAGTGCTGAAAAATATAGGGCATTATCACCACTAAAAAAAGTGTTGATAAATCATACATTTATTAATTATTTCCATTTTAGCACAAATAAATAAGTATTTTTCATCATTTTTATTAGGAGTGATAAAACCCCTTTCCATATTTTAAAAGAACCCTAATTGAGACCATGCCTACTCACACTATTCAAGATCTCACATAAGCATAATTCTATAGTTGTTTTTTTTAATCTTTTGACCGGATTGAACCTTAAATATAATGTATGTTATTCCTTACACATTTTTAATCGACCTTTCATCCTTTTTCTTGATTTTTTTCTTCATTAAGGGTTCTTCTTGTTTGGATGATGTTTTGGAACAGTTTTCACAATTTTTGGTTCTTCTCTTATGATCGATGTTTGGCCCCTTTTTTCATGATTTTTGGTTCTTCTTGTTTTCAAAACTTACAGTTTTTCATTACATTTATTTATTTTCATGATAATTTTTTTTCTTTCTATGAATTTTAAAAAACACACATAAACATTTTCTTATTTATAATGGATTTTACTTTGACATAATATTTCTTATATTGGACTCCAAGTATTATAAATTCAAAATCATTATGAAAACATATATTCATTCAATATGATCAAATGAATTAATTAGAAATCAAAAAACATGGGTATTAAGGTGTATATGTTAGGGATATTAATCATTTTGATTATATTTTATGGATGTTGGATGTCAGATGTGTATCATACATTTTTATTGATGTGCACTATTTGAGAAGAGAAATGGAATTGGTTAAAGTAAAAGATCATTTTTATGTGGGAAATGGAGTAAGGGTTGTTTTTAACTACAGGAACCTACCATCTACCTTTTCCCAATGTATTGATTTTGATATTATAAAAATGATACTAATTTCCTACCATAAATAATTTGTTTTGTGTGTATGTTTTGGAATAATAAAGGTATTTGTAAAGATTAATAAACAGGTTTCAATTTACATAAGAGAAATGTTTCATGCTGGTATACATGATTTTAAAGTTTTATATATTGTGGACTTTAAAATATTCCTATAATGTATGAAATAAGATGATCAAAGTTAACAATTAAATATCACTTTTATCATTACCACCTAGAATATAAAAATGAAAAACACGTCAAATGGAACCATAAATATACATTTTCTTAATTATTTTATTATGAATAATTTGATATGTTTGATTATTTTTAATTGGAAAAAATGACTAAAATTCCTTTTATAAAAGTAAAAAAAATATATTGAGTTATTGTACCACAAACAAACATATGTGTGTGGATCAATAAGTATAAAAATAAGTGGTGGTTTATAGTACTTTGTTACATTTAATGATGATCTTAGTATATATAAATATGTATTTTTAATGAAAAAATATTGAATCTTATAAATATTCCAAGACATCCAATAAGTATGTAAAAATATAATCTTGTAAATTTTATTAAACTATTTTCACCAAATTTAGTGAATGGATACCTAAGTAAATATTTTACCAACAATTTAAGGGGATGCGGTATTGTATAATAACCCAACCATTTGTAAATACCATAATATAATTGTGTATTAAAATAAAAAACATTGTTAAACATGGTTCAACCAATGAAGATTTAAGATTGAGCTTCTTATATTAATTTGGTATTATGCTCTATAAATAATAACATTCAAAGTTAACTAAGTTATACGTATGAAAACTCAAAATACACTATATGAGATGTAGATCAAAAAGCATCCAAATTTTTTATAAGTATTTGTTCTTCATGGTGACCTCCAATGACATCCAATGACTTGACATTCTTTGAAAAAGTGAACTGACTGGAGATAGCGATCTCTATTTTAAAAGTTTACATTATTATCTCCATTGATGAATCCATTAAAAAATAATGATTTATGATATGAAACTTATTATAAAAGAAGTATTATAATACTTTAAATTCATATATTTCTTGGTCATTATATATTCTAAAAATTTATTGATGAAATGAAAATTTATATCAAATATTATGACTATATGTGTGTATATATAAATAATATACTTTTAGGATTCTAATATCACACCATCTATGCATTTAATTTTTGGTTAAATATAAATAAAAAATGTATGGATTCCAATTTTATGGAAAAAGAGTATGGGTATGGGGTTAAAATGTTTATCAAGTTTGCAAACGATCATGCATATGACCCTTATCAAATTCTTTGTCTATGTTTACATTGTTATTATTCAAGAATAATCAGTCTATAGGAGTTGTAAGAACACTTGATCTATCACAGAATAGATCAGAGTTATAAATGTTGGACTAAATAAGGATAAGAACATAATATAGCTAGTGACTGGGATAATATTGGTGAGTATTGCATAGGAATGGTAGAGAAACAACATTAATTATACTTAGTGTGTAATGTATTAAAGAAGAATATATAGTACATTAGAATTTATTCCCCCTATAATATGATTCAATGTGTAATACCCTTTCCTTTATCTAGGTAGTTATATCTTTAAATTTATATTGAACCAATATAAATTCAGAAATTGATCATTATTTTGGGTTTAAAGGCTCCTTAGAGGTGCTATGGGGGGCTGGGAGGGGGTAAAAGAATATTGTAACCTCAATTTTAGATATATTCTTGTATCTTGATATTTATTTTAATTTGGTTGAGTTTAGGTTAAATTCATAGAGATGTTTGGAGGGAAAATTAAAGGGAATATGGAATATTGTTATAGGAACTAATTCATGTTTTGAATGGTTATTCATGATGTGAATGGTTTTGGGTGGACACCATGAAATTCATTCATTGTGTGAATGTTTTTATAGGAAGAATTAGTTCATGGTGTACGATTTCATTTATGACCTAAACTAGTTTTTGAAATTTTAAGTCAAGGAAACTTATTTTTCAGTGTATATGGAAACTCAAAGTTTTACAATGTGAAACCCTAATTCACATCGTGGAGGGAGTCATGTCTAATAGACTTATTTAATTACCATACCCTATGATTATCCTAAGACTCTCTCACTTTTTTCTCAAACTCTAGCCACCTCTTAGGAAATTTTAGGATTTATCTTCAATCCAAAGTAAAATTTCATTGGATATTGGTATATCAAACCTATAAATTAAAGGTAATCCTCCTGGTTTTTCTTCTCCTTATTTATTCACTAGTTTTCCCTTATTCAGAACCCTAGATTAGGACTTCCATAACTAGATCTAGGATTTATGACTTGTGCTAAGAAAATTTCTTTGTAATATTTTGATGGAGAGGAATGAGGAAGCCTGTTATGACTTGGTAATTGGGGAATTTTTTCATGTCAAAAAATTTTGAGGTAGGTGGTCTAAAGCATCGCCCTATGTTTTTATTTTTATTTTTAGTATATGAAGTATGTGTAATTATGTCATCACTTTATGCACATGGCCTCTTTTTATTAGTAATCACTTTTAGACCTTGAATACCTTTACCTAGACCTTTCATGGATCCTGTTGGGTTCATTAGTGTGTGAGACCCTAGAATCGTGACCACCCATGAAGTCTACAAACCCATGAACCTGAGTTGGAATCTAGAATATGTGAACTTAGTATCAATGAAACTAAACTGTGAAATATTTTCAAATTAGAGATTGAGAATTTTCATGGAAAAATTTTCTCTTACGAATTGGATTTTGGCATGATTCCTTAACATGTAACCAGAACTTGGCATAATGGCATAATTGACTTTTTATTAGAACTTGGAATAAATGAATATTGGAATATAACTATGATTAGCATGATAATTCATATTTGGAATTAATTAACCAAAATGACATATATTAAACATGTTTTGCATGTTTTGGTATGTTTTGGTTTATTGGTATGCATTGATTTTTACCGGTACTTGATACAATGAATTTATAATTAGCCTTGGTATAGAAATTCACCTCTGGTCTAACATGAACTGATAATGTGATTGTCCCTATAATGGGAATTCACCATGGGTCTATTGTACACGGAATATATAATTAAACATTGGAATGGGAATCCACCTTGGTTATATTGTGAATTGGTGAAATGTATAAATAATATGAATATTGGTATTGGATACATTGTGGGTATAGATAGTGACATCTGAAATCATGCTAAGTAATTGATAACCTTAGGTTTCAACCCATAGCTTAAGGGTTAGAATGTTTATTTAGATTTTATTCATTTAATTTATAATTAATGTCCTTGTTTATCATAATATTTAATGCACTATTACTTAGTCTGGATTTTTTAAGACACCATTTGTATGCACCATGGTCATAGTGGAAGTCGATGGGATGGGTATTTTAAAAAGTTTCATTGTTGAGATGATGATACTTGTCGTCTCTGATGATAAGAGCCTTGGTATGGTCTAAGGATCTTGAGTAAATTAAACAGATAACAAAACATAAATTGAAAACATACCTGTTTAGATCTGAATTCACACTTCACTGCAACTTATCACCAGTGATTGTTTCTTGAAGGATACATAGTGGTATCCCTATAGATCACCCAAACACAATTCAAAAATCCACTTGAGCATCAATCTTCTAATTCTGAGTGCTAGTGCTGAGATTTGAAAATGCCTTCGACACCCCGATGATCACTAGATTAACGCGCCTTCAATGCATGGGGGAGAACACAAATCTGAATGCTTAGATAAAGATATTTTCTCTCTAGGAAGTGAGAGGAGAGAGAGGCTTTGGAAAATTCACCATGAATAGTCACTGAACCAA
The DNA here is from genome assembly GCA_963277665.1 of Viscum album. Taxonomy (NCBI): domain Eukaryota; kingdom Viridiplantae; phylum Streptophyta; class Magnoliopsida; order Santalales; family Viscaceae; genus Viscum; species Viscum album. Next base: position 1,012,521,922 of record OY728126.1, read on the forward strand.
AGCCATTCTCCTCTATTTAATGTGGATGTTCAAATACCTAGTTTTGGTTCCTCGGCCCTCATTTATTAAATGTCTACCAAATAAATAATTATGAAAAAATAAAATATTTCAATATTAATTATTATTTTATCACATACCTATAATATATATTAAATATATATTAAGTGATAAACCTAAGTCATTAATTCGACTCTTAATTCCCGCAAATATTAAACAAACCTGGAATATTAAAATAATATTCATTCGATTAATATTATTCCACATATTTACTTAACTTGTAAATACATTTAATAAATAAATTAAATACTAATTATTCTTTGATTTAATAATATAAATTTATTTATTTATCAGTGGTCGATAACTTGGACAGCACTCAGACCCCGAGATGGAGCCCACCATGTCTGATATACCTATTCAACAGAATTGGATGGATTCTTGAATATGCTATTATGTGTGACCCTCTAGGCCCTTATCTTGATAGAAACAAATATAATCCACATACCAAGAGTAGATTATAGCAACCCATAAAGGCCCTTAGAGAGATAAGGAAAGTAATAGTAATGACAACCAACCTACAAACACTTATTGTATACTATAATATCTTTGTCCTTAAATATCTCATAAAGTAGGATGTACACTCGTGTCATTGCCATTTTCTTCCTTTATTATTTTTTGATCTATATGGATGGATTTACCTATCATATACTTTTAAAAAAGACTTATGAAGGTCGTAACATCCTAATCAACCAATCCTAATATATATGACTTCCTTAACTTTGAAGGGACAAATATTTTCTTGACCATTCAACCAATGACATACCACTGATGACACACCCAACACAAGCTACCTAATCATGATTTCATTATCATGTTGTTTTCCTTGCATCAGAGTACACGATCAAATGGAACTCATTGATAATGATCTCAAGTCATGAGATCAATACACATGTCCATAGATAGAAATAACCAATGAAACCTAAAACATGTGGTGTTCCTATTTGCGGGTATGTCCTCACGATATCACTGTTATAGATCACCAAGTGTGAACTTCATGAGAAGAAGTCTCAATGATTAGATAGTTAAACATCTACTATGTACATTTAGTAAGATGTATCTAGATCTTAGGTCCTTTTTTTAAGATTAATGTCATATTATCTTGAGGTTCTCATTATAGCATGGGATCCTCTATAACCTTTTGATATGACAATTAATATATTGACATTACCATTAAATAGTGGACATAGAAATATCTACACTATAATGTTAAGAACACATCATGTATATCTAACTGTATTCATGATATGGTAATGAGATTTACTGTTCAAGTTGGTTCTAGGTCACCAACTATTACAACACTCCCTCTTGCACTAGAGCCAACATGCTAAAAACTTTACTAGCTCTCACATGATAAAAACCATGTTTCTACTGAGTAATGGATTTAGTTGTTGGGTCTACCACATTTCCTCCATGTGGATATTCTGCTTTATGCGACATCACCTCCTTGATTAAAACATCTCAAGAGATTGAAAACTTGAGTGTAAGCCCTTTTGTGCACTGTCATAACTTGACATCTTGTATAGTAAGAATATCATAATTTACATTATGATTATACTTTACTTACTATGTGATATTACAAGAACTAGAACAAACTTTTTCATTTAATAATTGCTCGTACTCATTTTTTATGGTTATGGATACAATTGGATTTTATGAGCTTGTCTCGTTCAACACCTAATCTTGAATGCCATATTAAATCAAATTGATATAAGAAATGCTAGTTTCTGTTCTAATATAACTATCATCCCTTCCTCTCCACATCCTAGGTACATATCTTTTGTACTTGACCAAGTACAATTCGACAATTCTGACTACTTTACTTGAAGTTATCCTGAAAATAAATGATATTTTTTCAATTATAAAGTATATCATGGAAACATCATTTCATGTGCATATCATGGAATACATGATTGATCCATCACTTAAGCTTATGTAAATTAACTCACCACTTAATCTCCTCCTATTCCCATGTTGTTTACTTAGAGAGATTTATGATATGTTAAACTGGAAACAATTCTTCTCTTGAATTGTTCCAACTTGTATTTTTCAATACCATGTTAGTATATGTACAATTGGCTAGGTACAAGAAACCATTAGATCTACCTAGATATATCCTATTCCCTAGAACTTAGGTTTCTAATTTAAGTCAATCATTAGAGAATTAATTCCAACCTAGTCTTAACTAACCATAATACCATTATATATTTTCCATATGTTGTCGAATATATTTCAGTTGGAAAACTATGGAACTCTCCCTAACCCCAAGTAGACAACTAGAAAAGATTCATTCCAAATGAATATTCTATGATCTTATTTCTTACTTTAGTCCCAAACTATATTTCAGTAACTTGTAACCCCTATTATAATCCAACAGTGTCATCATCCCTTTCTATTTGTTTCAAATAGACACCTTCCAAGAAATTTGATCTTGACATCCAATGGCCAATTAAATGATCTTAGAAGTTAACTATGTTAAGTAAAATTATAATGGATTTAGGCATACTAACTTCTTATAACCAATCTAGCCTTATTGGTACTACACTTTTACCACCCATGCATCAAATCACTTGAATACCCACCACAATATTCAATATAATTAGCCCCTTTTCACTTTGATACATGGAATCCATTATTAAATTTTAGTTGGCCTTGTCAATTTTTTCTTGTTTCTATATACTTCAACCTTGTAAGAATTATTTTTCTCACTAAATAATATATCACCAGCCGCAGTGAATATAAAACCATCACTATGGTTTTAACCTTATTACGCAATATATATCTCTGAAACATTCATATTCCACATGCACTTGTGGAACTTGTTCCTATGAAAACTACTTGTGCATCTTTTACATTGACTAAAATAAATTCAATCTTTCTCCCACTATCTCAAGTAGATATGTGAACCCTTTTATAGAAATGTATTCTATCACTTGACAGCCACTATTTTATCTTAGGTATTTTTTTAATATCCTAAGAAACTATTAGGATAATTACTTAGATGCACAATGTGTTTAGCTTGATGCAAGTTTGTTTATATCCTAACAAAATATATGTGTCCAAACACAAGTTTTATGAAAAAATGGATTTACATTATATTTTGACTTATATGATATCCATTTGACATGAAAGTTGGCATATGTTTATGGGAAACCTCCTTTATTTTCAAAGTATGTCATGAAATATAATAGAAGTTACTACAAGTTATAACATTAATACTCCTTACATCATAACTATGATGTATAAAATGCATGTTTAGGAATTTATCCACACTACATTTGGTTTATCAATGTTAACATGTAAGACTTTTCATCAATCCTACATACTTGCATCGTCACCATATTCAGATAATGTAATGTGTGTTTAGGAATTACTCCATGTTATATTTTCATAATCGATGAATTCTTGGTCAAGATATTATTTAGCATACCGACAGAAAGCAAGTCATATCTTCTAATCATGTATGCTTAATTTCCTCATTCCTTAATTACTAAAAGGAATCTTATGATCTATATTTTCCACTACTTTACCCTTGGAATAGTTCACTCTCTCATGTTGAACTACTTCCGAAATATTTATGGAATACCTTTATTTATAAAGTATTATTTTCCCAAACTAAATATGTCAACAATACCAAAGGTGTTTAGCTTTACCAAGCCTAAGTACCAAAATCGGTATATCATTGAAATACACTTTTAGTTTTACTTGACAAAGAATTATCTTTCAACAACTGGGTAAAAGTATTACATTTTATATTTATTATGTATTTACTATGATTCAAGTATCACTAAACTATTTTTTGAGTATGAAACACCACAAAAAACATTCATTACTAAACATGGAATGATGTCTCCTTGTGTTAAAATTACACATGAGATAAATTTTTTGGTTATAAAAAATAGTATTTCATATTAAATCATCAATTTGGTAGTTTTAAGTTATGTATTTATCACCAATGACTTAGGAATCACCCTTTCTTAGCCTCTTAGAGAATACACCTTACCTCTTGCAATGTTTCTATTACTTACTTGGTTATCGTATTTAAATACACATATTTTATTGGAATATTTTATTCAATACCCAAGAAGTATGTCAGAAACAATACCTATATCTGATGAATATACACTGAAGAAAAAGTGGGTACTTTCTTATTTAATTCAGTTCATTACATTTAACTTCCATAAATTTTATTTCAAGTTATGCAATGAAAATAACTACCTATTTAATACCTATTTCTTTGAAGGAAATTGTAAATATTCCTTTGGAGTAACTCTTTCTATTGGCCTTATCACCTTGCCTTTCAATTTATTCTCTATAAAAACTAAATATTAACTCGTCTTTAATATTTTCGCGCTTGGAGAACCTTACCTAAAAGGTAATGAAGTGATTACTCCATCCAATTTTTTTTGTAACCTTAAACGAAATTGGAGTACATGGGTGAAAAATTTATAATAATGGGATAACTTGAAATATAATAATCCTTCTTTAATATTTACACAAATCTTGCATAATCATCACATTCAAATCTTTCTTCACTTTATTCTTGTAAGCTTCTCAAAGATGAGACTGCATGTTACATCATCCATGTCCTGATGTAGTAACTGCAACTATCATCATACATTGATGATATCATAATGAAATAAACATCATATGATCCATACATGAGTCTCCTATAATAATTTTTACACCCTCGCTTCCTAAGGTAGCTAAATAGGTATTAGGGACACTGAAACATAAAATTTCTAATGTCATAGTATTGTGTGTAAGTGGTTATACTACTCTTGGAGATTTGTGCCTATTTAGAAGTTTAATTTTTCCAATATTTATCATATTTTATCTTATGTTATTTTTTCCATTTTCTACAAAAGTGAAATTCTATAAGATTGTAATTTTTATATTGATTACCAAATTAGATATTATTTATTATTTTAATCATTAAATTTATCCCACAATTTTATCAAATTTTAGGAACCCTCTGTACTAGAATTGGAATACTATATTGCTTGAGTACTATATTGGCAAGGATCCTTGAACCTCACCTCATAGTCTATAAGATTTGTCTACACAACTACTTGGAGGGTTCAAGATAGGTGTTTGACTGGCCAACTTCATTAACTCATGGTTACTTTATCTATTGAATAAAGTCCCAGCTTCTAAAATCATGAATTGATTTACTCAACTCTTTCCTCTAAAATTAAAACAAGATACATTGGGATACTTCTTTTCTACAATTGTAGTTAAGTCAACCCATCACTCTCATAAGAATGCCTCAGTAGTAAGAGGCTCCCCCAAATTTGGCATGACAAGCACCCCAAACACCTGGTTTTGTTCAAATTTGGATGGTGGAAGGCGGTTAACGACATAATATTTCCTTGAGGTTTTTTGTTATTTCTCTCTTGAAGAATGTAATGAATTTCAATTAATCTTGTTCATCTATGTTGTCAGATTCTCAACTGAATGTTAATATAAAAACATCCATCGCTTATTTATTCATTTTATTATTTATTATTTTATGTAATTTCACAATTTTATAAAATACATAAAATAATAAATAAATGAATAAAGTTAATAAAATACCTAGCTATTCTTGAGCATCTAAAATGACTTAAGGGAATCAAAACTAAGATGTTTCTTGACTCCTGATGCAGATCACCCCCGTCTAGTATATCCTCTACTCATGTAGAGAACCGCCTCATTTTAGTGAGGTCCACGTCTCGTCTGGATAACCATTTCAACTTGATGGGATCCATATGACTTCTAGAGTACCTCCTCATATTGGCAGAATCCCCATGACATTATGAGTACCACCTCATCTTGTCGAGATGGACGTCACACATCGTCTTCATCAATTGTACAAAAACACTCACGCATAGGTGAGTGGGACTAGGGGTGTAATGTACATATAATATATTGGATGTGAATTACCTTATACTAATTGACCAAAAATAAATGATGATGTGAAAAATGTCAATTTATTGACTACTTATTACAATCATCTCACACATGTAACAAATAATTAAATAAATAAATGTAGATATAAATTGGTTGGTGCTCAAGAATAGTAAATAGGTATAATTAAAGCATGATAAAAACTAAATTGAATTAAATAAATATGGGGTTATTTTAATTAAATTAAATGAGTTGAATAAATTCAAAAAAAATAAATATTTTTTCAGTCCACTGTTAGTTTAATTTTAATGAAAAAAATTAAATTAATCAGTTAATTCAATTTAATGTCGAAATTGAATTAATTTCATCTAGGTATTAAAATAATATTATTAACCAAAATTAATACGTTAATTAATTTTGATTAATATAAATAATAAATTCAAGCCCCAAAAACTTTGTTATGCCCCTTTGTGGGTCGCGATGAACCTGCGTAGACCCATAACAGGCTAGGAAAAGCTCGTGCTGGGCTATTATAGGTCAAAAAGGTCTACCCACACCTTTCCCGATTGGATGGACCTGCCCGGACCATTTTTAGGGAGAATTTGGTATGACAATATGGTACCTCAGCTGGGAAACCAAAATTGGGTCGCAAACACCAGGTTCTCGCGGTGGAGCTGGTCTAGGTTCATTGATCGGCGATGTGCTGCACGGGGTAGTGCTGACTCTGATAGAGAAGGGTGTCTCTAGCTGGTGGAGGGTGGCGGCACGCGAAGGGCCATGGTGTGAGGCGTTCACCGGTCGGATTAGTTCGGGATTCCGACAAAGGTGGCATGGCGGCCTAAGCATGGGGCAACAGAGTGGTCCATTTGGTGCGGTGGGTGCAGGTGGTCGGAGACGAGCAGGATCTGAGGGGCAGTGAAAAGGTGCAACACGCAGGGGAACTAGTGGCCACAGATGGCATTGATCCAAGGGGGTACCATGGACTCTAACAAGGAGGTAGGTGACCTCATCCAACAAGAGGAAGCGTGGAGGATCCGATGTGAAGGAGGCGTAGGTGTCTCGGGGCGGTGGTTGAATGGGTGGCCCGGTGTGGCAGTGCAGGAGACCGCTGAGGGAGGTATAGTTGATGGATGGTAGATGAAGGGGATATGGGAGGGAGGGAGCCTGTTGAGGCTAGCAGATGCAACTCATTTTTTGAGGAAGGCTGGGCTCCAGTTGGGTGAACCGATCTGGCTGGCCGGTGAGGAGGAAGCAGAGCTACGGTAGGAGGTCATCAGGGATCAGTCTGTTCTGTCGTCCGGTGGGCCATGCGCAGGGAGCTGGTCACTAGAGGAAGGTTCTTTTCCCTAGGAGGAGTCGGCCCGGTGCTTTCTGGCCATCGAGAAGCAAGGAGATAGGGGGTCCATAGAGACCCCTTATTTTTGGAGTTTTTTTAATACATTTTTAAAAAAATAAAATTTCAAAAAAATGTTAGGGAGAAACTTTTTTTCAAAATGTACCTTAAAGGCGGCATCGCGGACGCCGCCTTTTCACTAGGGCTGAAAGACGGCACCTACGATGCCGCCTTTCCCCTAACAAAAAGAATGCTGAATTTTTTTTATGTTTTGTTTTGTTTATATATTTATTTATATACATAATTTATAAAAAATGTTTAGGAGGATTCCGCCTTTCACCTAACAAAAAAATTATTCGTTTTTAAAATTTTGTTTCAAAACCACCTACTTGAAATTTAAAAATGTTTCAAGTACATGACTTTGAAAGACTATAAAATATAAACCATAATACCAATATAAATGAAACATTAAACATTCATTAAACATATAATCAATTTTTATAAACACAAATCATTTCATAAAAATTGTTTATGAAAAATAATTTATAAGCTTTAAAAACCACCTACTTGAAAGTTAAAAATGTTTCAAGTACATGACTTTGAAAGACTATAAAATATAAAGCATAAAACCAATATAAAAGAAACTGTAAACATTCATTAAAAATATAAGAAATTGTTGAAAACAAAAATCATTTCATAAAAATTGTTCATGAAAAATAATTTATAAGCTTTCAAAACCGCCTACTTGAAAGTTAAAAATGTTTCAAATACGTGACTTTGAAAGACTGTAAAATATAAACCATAAGACCAGTCTAAACGAAACTTTAAACATTCATTAAACATATAAGAAATTGTTGAAAACACAAATCATTTCATAAAAATTGTTCAGGAAAAATAATTTATTAGCTTTCAAAACCTCCTACTTGAAACTTAGAAATGTTTCAAGTACATGACTTTGAAATACTATAGAATATAAACCATAAGACCAATATAGATGAAAATTTAAAAATTCATTAAAAATATAAGAAATTGTTGAAAAACAAAAATCATTTTTTAAAAATTGTTCATGAAAAATAATTTATAATCTTCCAAAACATCCTACTTGAAACTTAAAAATGTTTCAAGGACATGACTTTGAAAGACTATGAAATATAAACCATAATACCAATATAAACTAAATGTTAAAAATTCATTAAAAATATAATCAATTTTTGAAAACAAAAATCTTTTCATAAAAATTTTTCATGAAAAATAATTTATAAGATTTCAAAACCGCCTACTTGAAAGTTAAAAATGTTTCAAGTACGTGACTTTGAAAAACTATAAAATATAAACCATAAGACCAATATAAACGAAACTTTAAATATTCATTAAACATATAAGAAATTGTTGAAAACACAAATCATTTCATAAATTGATTAAATGTTTAATGGGGGTAGATACCCTTTTATAGGGCACGGAGGAAAAGGCGGCACCATAGGTGCCACCTTTCGCAAAGTCGTCGAGCAAAAGGTGGCTCCCGTGGTGCCGCATTTCGGATGACGTTTTATAGAAAGGCGGCACCGCGGGTGCCACCTTTTCCACATCACCGATCCACGCCGATAGGGGAAAGGTGGCATCTGCAATGTCTCCTTTCACCCATAATGCAAAGGCGGCATTCGCGATGCCACCTTTGAGGCGCATTTTGAAAAAAAAAATCACCCTAACCGTTTTTTGTAAAAAAAATTAAAAAAATGCATAAAAAACTCCCTATTTTTGACATTTTTTAAAAAAAACCTTTTTTTTATTAAGACCAGCCCCCCATAAGTCTTTATTTGTTTTTTTTTGTGTGGAGAACTCCACACATACATCCAATTGTCCCATTCAAAAAATTCTGAATGCTACTTATTAGCCTTTATTTATAAAATTTTTATCATAATAATTGTTATCATAAAATTATAATGAAAATTATAAAAACTATAATTATAATTTTCACTTAATGGGTATTATTTCCATTGAAAGTTAACCAACCAGATCTTGATCAGAAATAATCATTGAAATTTTAATACCTGATAACTGTAAAATGATCCATATTAAAATTTCAGATGGCCATAACTTGGCCCTCCAAAATCGGATCAATGTACGGTTTGTTGTGTTGGGATCAAAATCAAATCCTCTACTTTAATTTAAATCAATTTTATTTTAAAAGGATCAATAAAATTTATACAATCACTCTGATACAAATTTTAGGTATCGGAGCCGCAACAGAAGCCAATAGGTTGGGTATTTTAAAAAATTTCATCATTAGGACAATAATACTTTTCATCTCTGATAATCCAGAACCCAGTATGGTCTAGGGATATCACATAAATTCAATAAAGAACTAAACATAAATTGAAAAAATACATTTTTAGATCTAAATCCATGCTCTACTATATCTCTTCACCAATGATCGTTTCTTGAAGAATCCATAACAGGATCCCTCTAGATCATCTACACGCACTTCAAAAATCTGTTCGAGCATCGATCATCAAATTTTGGGTGCTAGCACTGAGATTTGACAATGCCTGCAATGCCCCGATAGTCACCGCATTGACGTGACTTAGATGCGTGAAGGAGAACTCAATCTGAGCACCTAGATTGATATCTTCTCTCACTATGAAGTAGGAGGACCATGAGTCTCTAGAAAATTCTCTATGAATAGCCACTAATCCAAAGCCACTCACATCTATTTATAGTGGATATTCTAATACCTGATTTGGGTTCCACAACCCCCATTTATTAAACATCCACTAAATAAATAATTATGATGAACTAAACTTCATCAATATTATTTATTATTTTATCACATACCTATAATATATATTAAATTTATATTATATGATAAATCTGAGTCATTAACTCAACTCATAATTCCCACTAATATTAAACAAACCTAGAATATTAAAATAATATTCATTCGATTAATATTATTTCATGTATTTACTTAACTTGTAAATACATTTAATAAATAAATTCAATACCAATTATTCTTTACTTGAATAATATGAATTTATTTATTTATCAGTGAACGATACCTTGGAAAACACTCAGACCCTATGGTGGGGCCCACCATATCCAATATAGATATTCAAATGAATATGGTGGATTCTTGAATGCGCTATTGTGTGTGACCCTCTAGGCCCTTGTCTTGATACTAGTGAATAGAATCCACAGACCATGAGTGGAGTCTAGTAACCCATCATATCCCCTAAAGAGATAAGGAAAGTCATAGAAACAACAACCAACCTATGAACACAAACTATGTACTATAATCTCTTTGCCTTTAAATATATCATAAAACAGGTCGTACACTTGTGTCATTGCCCTTTTCTTGATTTATTATTTGTTAATATATCTGGATGGATTTACTTTTCGAATGCTTTGAATAAAAACTTATATAGGTAGTACCATCCTAATCAACCAGGACTGAGATATATGAACCCTTTAACTTGGAAGTGAAAAGTCCTTTCTTAACCATTCAACCAATGTCATACCACCAATGACACACCCAACACAAGATACATTGCCAAAATTTAATTATCATGGGTTTTACTTGCATCAAAGTACATGATCAAATGGCACACATTAATAATGTTCTCAAGTCAGGAGACCAATACACATGTTTGTAGATAGGAACAACCAGTGACACCTAAAAAATATGGTGTTCCTATTTATGGGTCTTTCCTCATGATCTCACTACTAGAGATCACCAAGAGAAAACTTCATGAGAAGAAGTCTCAATGCTTATGATCCACCATCACCTTATTTTAAAACATCTACTATGTCCAGTTAGTAATATATATCTAGACCATGGGACTTTTGTTTAAGATTAACGTCATAGTATCTATAGGTTCTCATTATAGCTTGGGATCTTCTATAACCTTTTGATGTGATAATTAATCTATGGACATTAACATTAAATAGTGGATGTAGAAATATCTAAACTATAATGTTAAGAATACATCATGAATATATAACTTTATACATGATATGGTAATCAAAAGTACTATACAAGTTGGATCTAGGGCACCCACTATTACAACACTGTTGGGGGTGACCTATTGGGTTTTACTCACACCCTGCCTGAGCCGCTGTTTGGTACACATGCAGACTTCACGGATGCAGGTTTGGACAAGGGAAATAGGACCCATTCCTGATTGGTTGATTTTTTAATTGGGACTAGAGCTTGGATATGGGACCTATCATGGGGTTCTTAAGAGTATTTATTTTTAGTATTTATTTTAGTTGGTTGATTTTATAACATTTAGTATGACATTAAATATGACATTTCATGGTTTGATTATATTGAATTGATTTATCAATTTATTTTTTATCTATTGGAGTTGATTGAATTGAATTTTTTATCATGTTTTCATTGTGTTTATCACTTCTTACTAGAGGGTATAGCCTCCCCAATATATTTATCTAACCATAACTACTAGAAAACAGCCTCTAGAATATGGGTAGGTGTTCCTAAGGTCTTGTGGAAACCCATCTAGATTGCATAAGGGATAATTGGGAAAAGGACATTATAAAGTGGCATCATAGGAGGTTTTTTATTTTCCTTTACTATTTGGTGAAAGTTAGATAAAAGAATGGTATGTGTCAGGGCTTAGTAATGAATTTGTTCATGGGAGTAGCTAACCCATGTATGGGGGGAAACCCAAGTTTCCAGGGATGTGATTACAATTCTTGAGGTTCAGTTGTTATAGCTATGATATTATTTCACTTGGGTGATACAATTATTGTGTGATGTTATTAATTTATTAAATTATACTCATGAGATAGCATGGCATGAGGTATGCATGCATCCATCATAGTAGGCATGTAGAGAAATATAATATCAAACATTATTCATGTTAGGGATATGTTTACTATATATATATATGATTTTCTAAATTTTTGATAAATTTTACAACATGTCTGATAAAATTAATAAAATTAATCTTCTATAATGTGTTGAATCACTTTTTAAGATAATATTTATAGTGACCTTGCATTTGTGGCCATCTTTTGTCACTTTTTTCTAATGAGTTTGATAATATTTTATACCCTTTTATCATAGGAGTGTGTTGAACCTTGTATATAAATTCATCAGTGTCATATTTTGGTTAAATGAAATAAGAGTGGTAGCAAAACCACACCTATCATAGCAGAATCGAAACATCCTTTATCTCCAAGGAATCTGATGGATGATCATATATGCGATATTTTTCTATGGGTCATGAGATCCATAGAGAGGGAGATTAATCATGTTTTAATTTCCATGTATGATATAAAGAGGGGGTACCAACAACAAAACCCACCCACATTCACTGGGGAGGGAGGACCTTAGGCAGTAGAGTTCTAGATCAAGTTCATCCAGATGATCTTTAGTCACCTAGAAACACCCTCAAAGAGAAGGGCGAATCTTAATACCTATATTCTATGAGGACCAAATAATAACTAGTAGAACATCGTAGTATAAGTTGGAAAACATGAAGATATAACTTTTAAATGATTTTAGGATAAGTTCTCAAGTCACTTATACCCTAAGAAGTTGAGGGAAGAAAGGGATTGGGACTTCATACACCTAACATAGAGGAGAATTTCTTTGATGGAATTTACTAGAAATTTTACTAACATATGAAATTTTTATCCATATTTAGTAAGTGATCAGATAGCCATGGAGAATCATTTCCAGGACAAGATTTGGTATGTAATCAAGTCACTGATGAATGTATTCCACTGGATTAACTTATCTAACATAGTGAATCAAACTCTCATCACTGAAGGGAACCTAAAGGAGGCCCAAAGTGGTGGGAAGATAGTTCTAGAAGGAGGATCGGGGAGTTCCTCATTAGGTATCAAGAAGCACCACTATGAGATTTTACACTAATGAAACAATGGGAAGACAAGCTAGGGGATTATACCACTATCATTGAACCACATCTAGTTGCAATGTTAGCACTGTGGTAGGGATGGCTACAAGTGATGACAGTGACCTTTCCCTATAATAGAGTGCCGATATTGTGGTAAGATGGGCCACGTGTATTAATATTATTGGATAACTCATCAGTATAGTGGTGGAGGAGGATTTTAGCAAGAACTAAAATCTGGGAGGGACTTATCTACCCCTTAGCATACATGTAGCTATATTTCCACTAGTCACATAGGTCAGGTTAGGGGGAATAGTACCCCGATACAAGAGCATCAACATTAGTAGGAAGGATCATCATAAGGGAGTCAGGTTGGAGCCTAGGGAAAAGGGGTGAGTCGGTTCACACTATTCAATCTACTCCTACTGGTCCATATATAGGTACTTCCATGGTTATAGGTATTATTCTTATGGAATCTACCCTTGTTTATGTTTTGTTTGATACAGAAGCATTGAATTCCTTTATATTTTCTCAATTATTCAAAGTCTTGGTTTTGGTTTTGGAAATCATGGATGAGGTCATGACTATTGATATGCCATTAGGTTGGTGATCAGAGGGTGTCAGAAAATTTAAGGAGTGTTTTCTTGAAATTGGCGGCTACCATTTTCTTTAAGAGATATTTTTTCTTGAAATGGATGGATTTAAATTAATTTTGGGTATTGATTAGCTAGTTCTATACTAGGATCATATCAACCATTATAGAAGGAGGGTGGATATTCTACATCCAAAAGGGGGTAGCTACAAATATCATGTTTAATGAGATCTTCAATCTGGTCATGCATGACCAATTTAGTGAAAATTGTATTGGATCATGGACTAGGTAATAAGCCTTATTCTGGATGATGGTGAGTCATAGTAGAGTATCCTTCCTCCAATGGTGGACTACTTTTAGGATTTACTTCATAAAGAGTTCCCCAACTTACCACCAGAGTAGGAGATTGGGGTTTACTATTGTGTTAGTGATAGGATATGAACCTATTTCTATCCCACCCTATAGGATGACACTAGCCAAGCTTTGGGAGTTGAAAGTTCTATTGGAGGGTATGAAAGCTAAATTATTCGCATGACTTAGTGTATCACCACAAGTTTCTATCATGTTATTTTCCAAGAACGTAGATAGAACTTTGAGTTTTGTGTGGATTACAAGAGGCTGAAACAGATGACAGTCAAGAACTGGTATCCCCTTCCATGAACCAATGATATCTTTGATCAGCTATAAGGTGCCTGAATATTATCTAAGATTTAATTGAGTTAAAGGTACCATCATTTGAGGGTGAGACCATATGATATACCCTAGAATACATTTACAAATAGTTATGGCTTGAATGAGTTCATGGTAATATCGTTTGGCCTGAAAAACACATTGGTAGTATTCATAGCCTTGATGAATTAGATCTTCCATCTATATTGGGATAATTTTGTGTTTGTATTCATCAATGAAATATTATTATACTTACAATATATTAATGATCATTACCAATATCTTGAAATCATTCAAAGTATGTTGAGAGATCATTGACTATATTCCAAGCTTACTAAATGTCACTTCTAGATGGACCAATTTCACTTATTAGGCCACATCATCTTAGAGGATGGATTATTAGTGGACCTAAAGATGGTGGATACTATAGTATATTGGGAGTGACATAAGAACATCTTAAAGATTCATAGATTAATGGGTTTGGTTGGTTACTATCAATGGTTCATCTAAGACTTCTCTCATCTGATGGCACCGATTTCTGATCTAACCAAGAAAGGGGTGAGGTTTGTTTAGTCATATTATTGTGAGGAGGATTTATATGAATTAAAGATAATGTTAACCACAACATCAATCCTGAATTTACCTAATCCATGTAAGGAGTGTAACATTTATTCCAACACATCTGGAGTTGGGATTAGATTAGTTCTGATGTAGGAGGACTAAATGGTTACTTATGGATCCAAGCAGTTGAGACCGCGTGATCAGAATTATCATACCCATGACTTGAAGTTATATATAGCAGTACATGATCTAAGATACTAGAAAAATTATCCATATGGTGAGAGATTCATGGTCTACATGAATCTCAAGATCTTGAATTATATATTTTCACAGTGGGACCTAAACCTTCGATTGAGGAGGTGGGTTGAGTATCTGTATTATTTTGACTTCGAGTTGGTATATACTCTAGTAAATAAAAAATTCTTATCAATTCCATGATTAAGAATACATTGGCTCGGGTAGTGTGGGAATATTATGATGAATGTTGGTTGATATTTATTTTTGAGGATATGCATTTGGATGTTCAGGAGTCTCAAGGGAGAGTAACTCTGACATTGACCACCATTGTTCCCTAAATTTAGAATCAGATCAAGAGTAGGTAGTTATTTGATTTTGAGGTTATATCCCTAAGGGAAAAAATGTATGGTGGGGAACCACAATTGGGATAGTTCCTTGATGGTGATGAAATTATTTATGTCCATGGTCATATTTGGGTTCCTACGAGCATGCGTGAGGAGATGATAAAAAAATATCATGCTTTTAAATTGGTGGTATATCCTAGATTGAAAAATATGTTTTGTGACCTTTGTAGGAATTATTAGGGTCTTGGGATAAAGAAAGATATAATAGGATTTGTTGTAGGATGCTTCACCTATCATCAAGTAAAGGATAGGCATCAATGGCCTGCTATATTGCTATAGCCTTTTCCTATTTTGGAATGAAAGTAGAATGAGACCACCATGGATTTTATGATAGGTTTACCCAAGAAATCTAAAAATAATAATTTAGTGTGGGTGATCATAGACCAACTAAAGAAGGTAAACCATTTCTTTCCTACCAAGGAGGCCTTCACTGTTGATAATATAGGTAACCTCTATGTGTGGGATATAGTTTAGTTAAATTTAATTCCATGAAGAATTATTTTAGAATGAGATCTCATTTTTAAATCGCATTTATGGTAGGGTCTTCAAAAGTCATTTGGTTCATTGGTTCTTCTGATCACACCCTATCATCCTTAGAATGATGGAAAATATGAATGAATGATTCAGATTCTAGAGGACACCTTATAAGCCTTTGTTCTAGAATTTAGTAGTTATTGGGGGAAATATATTGATATTTTGGATTTCACATATAATAATATATTCTTGAAGTAGATATAAATGAATCATTTTTAGGGTTTATATGGAAGGTCATGTTGTTCACCTTTGTGTTTGTTAGAGGCGGGTGAGTCAGTGCTCATTAGACCTAGACTCATGAATAAGACATAAGAGTAGGTTTATTTGATAAAAAGCTATTGTAAATCATAAATATTAGAAAAAATATTGTCCTAATCATCATAGATGACCTCTGGAATTAGACGTTGGTCACTAGGTATCTTTTATGGTGTTTCCAAGGATGGGGAAATACTGTATTCATAAGTAGGGGAAGTTGGTGCCCAAATTTATTGGGCCATTTGAGACAATGGAGGGAACTGATCTAGTGGCATACTGATTAGTGATTCCTTAGTGATAAATTTACATGCACAGTATGACTTATGCATCATAGTTTTGGAGATATCATTATGATCTTTCTCACGTTATAGATATTGATGATGTCGAGCTTGATGTCAATGCATCCATTGAGGAACATCTAATACGAATCATAGATCACAATGAGAAGATTATATAAGTAAATACTATTCCTATAGTATGATTTTAGTGTAAGAATATTTATTTTCAAGTGGATACCCAATAGAGGTAGTCAGATATGTAGGTGTAGTGGCCCGGGTTATTCACTGATAGATCTTAGTGATCCATGGGAGCACAACACGTGGATAAGAAATTATATGGTGAGGAAGTTGTAAGTCCATTTCTTTTATCCATATACTTATCTCTTTAAATTTTTATTTTACCTCTTTAAATTCTAAAATTGAGCATCATTCCTAGTATAAAAGGTTCTTTAGAGGTTCTCAGGGGTCTTGGAGGGGCTTAAAGAATGTTGTAACCCTGGTTTAAAGTACATGATTATCTAGTTTTGTTTCATTTAAGTTAGTTGAGTATGGGTTAAATTTATAGAGGTGTTCAAAGGGAAAATTATAAGGGATGATAAAATATGTATATAAGAATTAATTCATAACGTGAATGGTTATTCATGATGTGAATGGTTCGGGTTGGATTCCATGAAATTCATTCAGGGAGTGAATGGTTTTCTTGGCAGAATTGATTCATGATTTTATATTTCATTCATGACATTAACTAATATTTATAATTTTAAGCTGAGGTGACTTTTGATTTAGTGTATATAGAAACTTAAAGATTCACAACATGAAGCCTTAATTCCTATCTTAAATAGGGTTGTGTTTAGTATATTTATTTAATACTTGTGCCATGTGATTATTCTAAGCCTCTCTCACATTTATCTCAAAATATATCCCTCTATTATGTTATTTTGAGAGTTATCTATGATCCAAAGGAGGATTTAATTGGATCTTGGTTCATCATACCTAGAAATTGAAGGTAAACCTCTTGGTTTTTATTTTCATTCTTACTTCAATAATTTTCCCTTGGAAAGAATTTAGATCAGAACTTCCATACCGAAATATAGGATTAATGACTTGTGTTGATAGATTTTATTTTGATTTTTTAAGTAGAGGAGGGGGGAACTCATTTCTACCCCGGTCATTGTAGAATTTCATTATGTCAAGTGTGTTTGAGGTAGGTGGTCTAAAGCACCTCCCTATAGTCTAATTTTGGTTTCTAGTGTATGTATCATGTAAAATCACATTGGAACATCGTGCACGCCACCTTTTTCAATTGTTAATCACTTTTATGACTTGAATACCTATACCCAGATCTTCCATGCATAACTTCGGGTCCATCGGTGCTTGATACCCTATACTCTCATCAACACATGTGGTGTTCCAGCCCACAACCCTAGGTTGGAATCTATAATATGTGAACCTGGTATATATTAAACATAATTTTTAACCTTTTTCACTCTATCCTTTCATAATTTTTGTAAAAAAGGTTTCTCTTGCGAATTATATTTTGGAATGATTCCTTGGAATGTAATATGAAC
Organism: Viscum album; assembly: GCA_963277665.1. Lineage (NCBI taxonomy): Eukaryota > Viridiplantae > Streptophyta > Magnoliopsida > Santalales > Viscaceae > Viscum > Viscum album. The sequence continues at coordinate 1,012,540,175 of OY728126.1, forward strand.
TTGTCATAATAGAATAATTGAATTTTAAATGGAACTTGGAATAAAATAATATTGGCATTTATTTGTGATTTACATGATAATTTGTATTTGGAATGAAATAATGAAAATGTAATATAAATAAAATGTTTTAAATTTTTTGTTATGTTTTGTTTTGTTTTTATGAATTGGTTCCTATTGTATGAACTATTACTTAGATTGGATTTTTTTTTAAACCGTTGGTAGTGGCCTACTAAGGTTTACTCACACCCTATCCGGGATTTTATTTGGAACCCAGTCAGACTTCATGGATGCAATTTTGTTCAAGGGAAACGGGCCTTATGCATGATCGGTTGATTTGCTAGCTGGGACTGGATCTTGGATATGAGACTAAGCATGGGGTACGAGATTGGTTTTTGAGAGTCTTTATTTTGAGTCTTTATTTCACTTTTTTTCTTGTATAACATTTATTATGACATTAAATTTGGTATTTTATGGTTTTATTATATTATATTTATTTTTAAATTTCCTATTTATCTATTGGAGTTGATTGTATTGAATTTTTTATCATGTTTTCACTGCATTTTTTACTTTGTACTAGAGGTTACAGTCCCCAACTATATTTATCTACACCTCACTTCCAATCTCCAGCCTCTAGCATATGGGGAGTCATGCCTTAGGTCTTATGAAAATCCGTCTTGGACATGTGAGGGAGAACTGAGATAGGGAAATTACATAGGGACCTTAATATTACTGAACACCCTAGGTAAGATAATGATGATTGTGAGGTAGAGGCCTATGGGAGGTACATACATCATGATTTTGTGTGTGTTTGTAATTGAACAAGGTGTTTTCAAGAATTAAAATGAATTAATCAATAAATACAAATAAATTCTATGCTACAAGGATTAGGCTTCCCTCCGTTGTGTTCTTCTAGAGATAGATTCTGGTCATTGTTCGTGTGCATTTCAATAGGTAGAGGTTTTGAAGGCCGATCTAGCCAATCATCGGAGGATCTGTCTGGAAGAGGATTATGAGATGTGAAAGATTTCATTACATGATTTCTAGTATCATTTCTTGAAAAAGTATGAGGGTAGAATCTTTTATCTAGATATGGAGAATTGGATGGAGGAGATTTATATTTCCTTTAGTCTAATTTAGGATCAAACTGAGTACTAGGTTTTATTAAAATTTAGTCATATGTGAGGTGAAGTGTTTCAGTGGAAGATGTTTTATATTTGAGATTGGAAGGGGGAATATGTTTCCTAGTATGAATTTTAGGATAAGATTCAACTGGATTTCTTATCATTGAGTATGAAGGCATTAAATAGGAATAATATTTGTTCCCTTCAATAGGGGATCTTGATCATGTGAGAGTTCAAGATTAATTTTAAGGTACTCATGTGTTTTTCTCTTGATCTCTTTATAGATAAGGATTCTAGGGAATTATGTCTTGAGGAGGCTATATGTCCAACAATCAGATATGTATTCACCCCATTTATGATTCCTATGTATCTGGTAGTGTAAAAGAATGAGGAAGTGATAAACTCAATACACTCATTGGGAAGAGTTACTTGAGAGGGAGGTTAGTAGTGATTCTCAAGGAGTAGATCTTTAGGTGAGGGTTGTTAGATGTTATTGATGTCTAGGTTTTGATCAGAAGGGAGTCAATAACAACAATATTCTTCATGATTTTCCAGAGCCAGTGGTTCCTCAGTGTCTACCAATGGCTTCCCATTTATGTGTTATGTTTATAGAGGTTATAATTTCCATATTTTTTAGTTCCCAAATGCATATAGAGGTTATTTTGTTTTAGGCAGTTATGGACCTCTATATCCACAACATTAGTAGTGGTCACTAGCATTTTTTTAGAAAACGAGAAAATAGATCTAGTAGAGGCTAACCCCACAATGGTCCTTATCCTTAGGGACCTTTACTAGAGCATGGCCATATAGTTTTTTAGTAGTGATTTAGAGAAGCTGGACATGGGTCGGTGCATGCTATGAAGGTTCCAACACTATAGGGGGTGAAGATTGTTCAAGGTATGATCAATTTATCATCTACCTTAGTTTTTGCTTTATTTGATTTTTCTGATTCACACTCCTTCATTTCACCCAATTTGGTGTACAAAACAAGGATATAGGTAGAGAGGCTTATAGTTACCCTAGTGTTATCCACACCATTTAAAGTCCATACTTTCTTGTTTGATGTGTGTTGGGGCTATAAATTGATGATGGGGAAACATTAATCGGTGAGAAAATTATTATTATTATAAATACATCCATATGATGTATTTTTTGGACTAGATTTATTGTACTCCATGCATGAAGTTTTTGACTAATTTTAGAGGTGAGATTCATTTTATAATGTATAGGTAAAATGAGTGGTGTTCTTTAGTAAGATAATATGTCTAATGGGAATAAGATGTGAAAATATCCTTCTATCTAATTTGGAAGATTTGTTAGCAGAGATTGAGGAAGTTAAGGCTCCCACAGTTATTGAAGAGTTTCTAAATGTATTCCTAGATGAGGTTGTGACACTATCCACTTGATGCGACATTTAGTTCAGAATAGAGTTACAGATGACCGCTTCTCTAATTTTGATGCTTCCTTATCACACAGAACCCATAGAGCCACATAAGTTGAGACTCTAGATCAATGATTTTCAATAGAAGGGATTAATCTGATGATATGAATCTCCTTGGGGTGATCTAGTGTTGTTTTATAAGAATTTGGGTGGTAGTATGAGTATATGGATGGGATACCATAATTTTATCAGGTGATGGTTATGAACCATGACACCCTTCCTATAATAGATGATCTATTCGACCAGTTGAAGGGGTCCAGTTGGTTTTCAAAGATTGATATGTGGTAAATATATCACTAAATGAGGGTTGAGGAGAAATATTTCCAAAGGACTTCTTTTCCAATGTAGGTATAGAAACTTCAAGTTTATGTTCATGACATTTTGGTGTCATCAATACACTAGATATGTTCTTGGGTCTCATAAAATTTATATTCCATGAATCCATATACTAGTTTTTTTTTGTGTTCATTGATGGCATAATTATATAATTTAAGTCAAAGAAGAAGGATTTTGATCATATTAGAGTTTTAATAAAGGTTATTTAACTCCATAAAATCTATATAAAGTTTTCAAAGTACATTTTTTCAACATGAGAGGTGCATTTACTTGAACATGTGGTGTCTCATATGGGTGTGTTCATGGACCCATCAAATATCGAGGTATTTTTTTCTTGGGTATTACCCAAGAATGTGATAGAGGTTTTCAACTTCCTTAGTCTTTTAGGCTATTACCAGAGTTTTTTTCTGACTTTTCTTAGGTTGTATCCCTATTGATAGGTTTGAAAAGGAAAAACCTATCTTTCATCAGAATTAATCAATGTTGGGAATATTTCGACTACCAAAAGGAAATATTTGTTAGTTATAGATGACAATAATGAAGACATAAAGGGGGGTGAATTTTGTCCTTTAAAAAATATCGAAAAATTTAAATCGTCCCTATTGAAATAAAGTGATCCATTATTTTCTTAATATAGAGTAATGTAATGGAAAATAAATAAAATAAATAGTAGCACATAATGATGTATAGTGTTTTGAGGCATAAATATCCCATATTCCATTCCACCAATACTCTCTCTATGAGCTTAGTAATTTTCACTAAGCGGATCCATTTATCTAGAGACATCGAAAACTGAGTGTAAGCAGTTTTATCCTTAAAAAAGCAATGTTCTTTTACAATGAACCTTGAAATATTAGTCCAAGAATCTAACACCCCACCAAGTCTGAGTACAAGAATTTGAAACTTTATGAAAGTATATGATATGTAGAAATTTGAAGTAGCTTGGACACACAGTTATATAAGAAACAGACAGATGTAGATGACCTTTAATAAATCACATCAACATTCAATAGATATTAAATTAGTTTACGATTCCTTCAATGACAAAAAAAATAATGCAATTATTTTTTCCATCAAGAGTGTTTTCATTGAATCAGAATTAATATTAAATCACCACCGCCTTTATTCTGAATTTATAATAGACCTTTTCAATCTATTGCATAATATTTCTCCATCTTTAATAATTTAAAATTTTAATTGAGTTATAGGGATTAACTAATTTTCTCCATAATTATAGTGCATACTTTGAAGCATTCATGAAATACGTTATGAAGATAATAAATTAAACTGATAATAATAATATTTTTGTATTCAAATATTCCATTGTTTCTTCAAAATATTATTTAAAATAATCTCCATGATAAATCTTCACATGGAAATTAAAATATTCAAGTATTTTTTAATTTCAATTTTTATAAATAAATCCTTGATTGATTCTATGATAATTCCATAACTTATCCCCTTTAAATCATGTGGATATTCAAATTTGAAATTTGAATATAGTTTTTAAAAAAAATATCTAGATGTATATGCACTAAATTCTACACATCGAATTTGATTATAAAATAATCTCCTAAAAAATACCCTAAAAATCCAATAACCAATTTAAATTTAAAATTTGAATTTAATTTAAAACTTTCATTTCCCCAAAACATCTCCATAATTTTTTTAATTTAAATATTCCAAAATTTATCCAATAAATGCATCCTTAAAAATTAAAATTTTAAAATTTTAATTTCAAATATAGTCTTTAAAAATATCTCCATAATAATCTATATGAAAATATATTAGAAAAAAATTGATTAATTTGTTAATATCACTATTAAAATATTTTAATTTTAATTTCAAACACCTTTCAAATAATCCCATAATTATCTCACATGAAAATTTTAGAAAATTCATAGCATGGTGATATCACAAAATTTGGTAAAAATTTTGGACCTCAAAACACATGATTCTGCATTATTTCTAAATATTTATATTTATATAATATTAGTATATTTATAATGGATCAAGAAACACATCAATCTGACTTCTATAACTTAATATATCATCAAAAATTATTATGAAACATAATATTAAAATTGAAATATGATATAGTGAATTTTGGACAAAAAAGTGTATATCAAACGAATGATTCAAATTTCATCAAATTTTAATGAAATAAATTTAAACTTATTATCCATCCATCACAAAAATAATCACTTAATTATAAGGAATATAACTCAAGTTGTGATCAATATACCAAGATCTAATAAAATTAGAAACACTTACGATTAGAAGATAAATACTCAAGGCTTCAGTATATTTAAATTCTAAAGGTTAATAGATAATTCCTTTGCAAGATATTATACAAGTGATAATAAAATAACATTTACAGTATAATATCCATGAAAATTTAATCACAAATTCAAGAATTCCCAATAACATCCAGATTCTGTATAATTCATAGTAATATTCCCAATAACATGAGGTATATCATCAATGTGAGGATCTTGAATGTTAGGTATATTCTAAATTATTTGTTCCAAACAAGAGTTTCATTCTATACATAAGCTTGCAAATTTTAGTTTCATTCTAAATGTGTTGTTCCCAAATGTGAGGATGATTCCAAACATGAGGTCCCAAATGTGAGGATGGTACACAAAGTGGGGTCCCAAACATGGGGTTTCTGACTTCCAAATGTGGGGTTCAATCCAAAAATTGGGATAATTTCCTTTATAAATAATTTAATTTTTATCCTAATGAATGATTAATATGTTATCTTCACTTTGAAAATTTTCAACATAAAAGTGAGAGTACCAACATATTAATTCAAGTATAAAATAATAAATAATAAATAAATATTAATAATAATAATAAAAATATTGAGAGGGTTTTTTTAATCATCAAAATAAAAATAAATTTTCAAGGATCCACTCAATAAGGTTGATCTGCACTCTAGTACTTCAATCTCCAAAATAAGGAGTGATGTTTGAAGTCTTTTGTGATGTTTCTCATCTAGGAATGGGCTGAGTCTTAATGCAAAAAATAAAATTTGATCTCTTATGGGTATAGGAAGTTTTGTCCCCATGAAAATTACTATGTCACTCATAACTCAGAGCTGGCAGTAGTGGTCTTTTCCTTGAAGCTATGGTGACATTAACTCATCAATGAGCACTTTATGGTATTCATGGACCATAAGAGTCATATATATGTTTTATATTAATGGGATATGAACCTACATTAGTGAATATGGATGAAGTTTCTCCAGGATTATGATTTTAAGATCTTCTACGCCCCAAGAAAGTAGAATGTAGTCACTGACACATTGATCTAGAAGTCACATGAAGATATTGTTCAAGAGTTTGAGGATTTATAGAAAGGGATGTAATAGCCTACAGTGATTCATAAAAATTTAGATGGAGTTAGTTGAGAGGTTTTCTCTATTAGATGATAATGTAATTGTCTCTAATTCGGTAGGTGGTGGAGTCTCAGTGGTGAGGCTCAGAGTTGGAAGTGATATGATACTGTGTCATTCATAGTGATACTCTGGATGGTTGGTCCGAGAATTATCATAATAAGATGTTATTTTTTGGGAGACTATTTGTTATATCAACCATGAATGATGGAGTTCTCCATGAAATTTATAGATTAACCTTATCAATTCATCTGGGTGTATCAAGGATGTACCATAGTTTGAGGATGCAACTTTACTATCTTGGAATGAAGTAGTCAGTGGCAGAGTTCATGGTACGGTGTCTAGTTTATCAGTAGGTTAAAGTATAGCACTATGTTCTTGGAGGATTTTTGTAACCCCTGTATGCATCTAAGTGGAATTTGGAGGACATATTGATGGATTTTGGCACTGATTTACCCTAGGATTAGGGTGGCAGTGATGACATTTGGGTGATCACGAACCAATTGATGAAATCATCCCATTATTCAGTGATTAGGGTGTTGATTTCTATAAATTATTGATCAAGGAAGTATGTGGATGAGGTTGTGAGTCTCCATGGGGTAACAAAGACCATTTTATTCAACTAAGATGATCAATTTACCCCACAAGTTTGGAGATGAGTACGATATGATTTTGGATCTAAATTATGCGTTAACACTACTTACCTTCCCTTGAAAGATGGTTAGATGAAGTAGATTATCCCAACATTGGAGGATATATTTAAGGATATCATATTGGACCTTATTGAATTGTGTGTTACCCACCTACCATTTTTTTAGTTTTATTAAAAAATTACATATCACTCATCAATCGGTACAGATCCATTCGAGGAATTGTATGGGAGACCATGTAATTCTCCATTGTGTTGGTCTAAGATTGGGGAGTTAATAGTTATTGGACCTGATGTTGTGTAGAGTGAAAAATAAAATATTTAGTCAGTTAAAGAGTATATAAAGGTGGAAAAAACCTCTATAATTCCAATAATGACCATTGGTGGAATTCCTTAGAGTTTTTGGTTATATAACATGTGTTCTTAAAGGTTTTACCTCATCAGGGGTAGTAGAGGTTTGTATGAGGGATTAAGATTTCACTTGGGACCATTGGGTATTTATAGGTGTTGGAGAAGGTTGTTGAGGTGGATTATTAGTTGGATTTCTCTCCATATCTTGAAAGAGTTCATGAAGTCTTCCACGTTTCCAGCTTCATCATTATCTTCATGATGACTCCCATGTCATTGATTAGGGAGAGTTGGAAATTGATGATGATGCACTATTTGTGGAGTGTTAAATTGAGATCTAGGATAATTGAGAGATATTATTTCATGGATAAGTTATCCCCCTATTCTATGATATGTGGAGGCATGGTGGATTGTAGGATAGTACTTGGGATTGGGAGTCGCAGATGTGTGTCCAATACAATGATTTGTTCTATGGATGATCTTTTTGGTTGTGATTTTTTCTTATTTTAGGAAATATATTCAAAATCTCCTATAAATATCTCCCCCATTAGTATTATTTATAGACATACCCAATAAAACCTTTATTCATAACCTTGGGAAAGGAAACATAATAAAGGGTGAGATAATATTATCAATAAGGGTAAACATGAGATATATCAATCTATGATCATATAAAATCATGAGATAAGTATAAGGGTATGATATCATAATGTAAAAGTTCATAACCAATCTATCATGGATCATAAACAAGAGTCGTGTCATAAATATTAACAATTCATAAGAGATGAATCATAATTGAATCAAAGAACATGTTCCATGAGATCATAACATAGGCATAATCATATATTTATTTCATAAACATAAACTTATAACTTTGAAAACATTTATGAATAGAAACAGGTTCAATCATTGAGTTAAGGAAATAAAATAATACCCTTGCATAAACATATGTACATTAAACTAGGTCCATGTATGATCTTATGAACATTAAATCTTAGTCTATGCACAAACTTATGGGCATTATAACCTAGTCCGCTCATAAAATTATTTATGTTATGACCAATAGGGGCCTATATACCCTCAGAGGGGGTGAATCAGGGTATAGATATTCTTTTCAAAATTCTTATTTCCCCAATAGATCTTGACCTATTTATTACAAGGGTCACTTTGTTTTCACTTGTGTGTTTATTATGACCACTTCTTTTCTTCTTTATCTGATGATGATGCTTTAGATGTAATGTAGGGAAGCAAGCAGGCAGACATGAAGATTTTTACTTGGTTCACGCTCACTGGGCTACGTCCAAGGAGCATACAATAGTGATGTGTCGTCGTACCAAATCCACTAAGGCTCACTGCCAATAATGTTCGGGCTAGATCACTTTTATACCCAGGACCGCTGCCTTTACAAAGTTTAGGGTTAGCTCACTGCATCCCAACGGTCACTCCCTGTTCCTCTCTCTTTGTCTCACTAGCAGGAGAAAGAATTACCTTCCTCCTCTTCCTTGGATCACTACACTTGGAAGGGATCCACTCACAGTGTATAGACCTGTAGGTATCTTCATTTGCATGAATACATGCATCCTCAACTATTGATAGATGCTCTATTAAAGTCCAATTTTCATCCACTGTTGAATACCCCTTTTCCTCTAAACACTAGGAAACAACCTTTGGAAACACCTTCGCAAAGAATTGTTTTTCGCGAGGCTCCCAATTTCACAAAGGTAAAACAAGCCTTCACGAAGCCCCTGCCTTTTCGTGAAGCACTCTCACAAAGCACTCTCACGAATATCAAGCCTTCTCAATGCTTAGGCCGTCACAGAGCTCCTGCCTCTTCGTGAAGCACACTCCTTAGAGCACGCGGCCTCGTGAAGCGCACTGCCTTTCGCGGATCCAGATTAGCCGCTGCGAAGCACCTCTCTTTCGCGAAGAACACTATCTTCACGAACCACCTTCGTCAAACGAGATCAAAGTATTTTCTTTAGAATCTCTCTCTTCTTCTCTCGAAGGGGTCGACCTCTATTTATAGGCAAATCCACTGACCCTAAACCCTTCCACGTGAAGTCAGCGCCACATCATCACCAATCGCGAAGCTCCGAAGTTTCTGTCGAAATTCTCTCAAAATCGTGAAGCACCATGGCAATTTTCCAATCACGGAGCTCGTTGTAATCGTGAAGCATCACCGTCAACATTATTTCATGCCTTCCCTATGAATCTCCCTCGTAAATCCCTTCACCACCACGATTCACTTATACCACTATCGTTCGCAAATCTTTGACGTAATCGTGAAGAATCATCACCAACATTCTTCTGGTCATCGCGAATTCCAACCCATGAATCCTCTCTTCGTGAAATTCATGCCTTTTCCATATTTAATTATGATCTTCATGGAAATCCTATTTTCGCAATGCTCACCAACCTCCAAATTTTGGACCCCAAAAAATTGGCAAACACTGTAAAATGGCGCCACCTTGTACTGATGTTTTTGTATCACCTCCAGATCATCTGTTCCTTTTTCATCGTTCTTTGTCAACATAGATTGTCAAAAAATTCTCTGGAACTCGACAATTCACCATGGAAACCTGCTTTTTCAACAAACACAATCAACCCAAAAATTCTTCAATGTTACCTTGAGGGATTTTTTCCCAACAATATCCCCCTTTGGGTTTGTTGACAACTCTTCAAAATTCTTCTCAGAATGATTTTCTGCACTTTGATACCTATCTGAATCTCCTTCCAGCCGCTACCACCATTCTCCTCTTACAATTTTGATAGTGTTCAATGAATCAATTAACACGTACTCTAAGCCCACATGAGCAATGCACGGCGTGATAAACAAGAGTAGTATGAGAAGTTCATCAATGAATCACTTCATGTCAAACACCAATTATCGATTCCAAACTGATACCAATTGTCGAACCATACTGATACCAATTAGTGATAGCTGGAAACCTTCTCTCACCATTCCAACATCACTATTCTACTTTTATCATGATCTTCAGCTGTCGTGATATCTATTATTTGATCGATCACTTCTAGCATCGTCAGATTTGATACTATCCCCCTATCTCATTTCACTCCCTCTATCTCGGTGCTCCACCTGTCAGCTTCTCCCCATATCATTCATGATTTATCAAATAGCCACATTGTCTCCCCCTTAAGCAATCACTATTTTCTCCCCCTTTGTCAACTAACCCAAAGGTCACTCCTTTGTAGTCTATAATAGAGTAGAAAACACATATCATCACATTATGGAAAAACACATCATACCTCGGGGATAGGGGGTTATTCCATGTCCACACTCTTTTAAGTGCGGGGAGCTGATTGAACTCTCAGATCCAGTCGATGCATCTCAAAAGCTTCCTTGGGTAAGTCCGTTGTCAGAATGTCTGCAACCTGTAGCTATGTAGGCACATACTCCAACTTCATGATTCCCTGCTCAACCTTCTCCTTGATAAAATGATATTTGATCTCAATTTGCTTTGTCCTTGAGTGATGAATGGGATTTTTTCTAAGATTTATAGCACTAGAGTTATCGCACTGGATTCCAATCAGATACTTTACTTCAACTCCCATGTCATCAAGTTGCTGCTTCATCCACAATAAATGTGAGCATGCTTGAGTGGCCACAATATACTCAGCTTCCACGGTGCTCAATGAAATGCAATCTTTCTTTTTTCTCATCCAAGAAATACACAACCCACCAAGATAGAATGCACCTCCTGATGTTGATTTCTGTCATCTACTGATCCGGACCAATCTACATCTAGGTAACCCAATAACACTGATTGAGATTTGTCATTATACATCAGACTGAAATCCACGGTGCCTTTGATATACCGAATTATTCTTTTCACTAAAAGCATGTGGCTTTCCTTGGGATTACTCTGATATCTTGCTGCTTGGAATGTGGAGAAAAAAATGTTAGGCCTTGTCGCAGTTAATTACAATATACTTCCAATGATTTGCCTATATTTTTTGATATCTACTACCTTGACATCCTCATCTATGGAAGGTTTCATTCTGGTAGCAACTGGAGACTTCATCTCCTTGGAATTTTCCATTCCAAACCTTTTCAAAACCTCTTTGGAATATTTAGATTGAGAAATTAATGTTCCATTCCTTCCTTGAGTCACCTGTAGACCAAGGAAAAATGTTATCTCACCAATCATTGACATTTCAAACTCATTTTTCATGAATTCAGAAAATTTTATGCACTGAGCTTCATCTGATCCTCCAAATATTATGTCATAGACATAAACCAACACCATCATCCTTTGATTACTATTGTTGTTGAAATAGATATTGTAATCAACTCCTCCACGCTGGAAACCAAGCTTCTTCAAGTACTGATCAAGCCTTGAGTACCATGCTCTTGGTGCTTGTTTCAGCCCATATAACACCTTCACCAGCCTGTAAACTTTATTCTTATCTTCGTGAATAAGAAACCCGTATGGCTTCTCAAAGTACACCTCTTCTTCTAGAAACCCATTCAGAAATGCAGATTTGAAGTCCATCTGGAACACTTTGAACTTTCTTTGCACTGCTAGGGCTAAAAATAATCAGATTGTTTCCAACCTTGCAACCAGTGAAAATGTCTCATCTACATCAATACCCTCTCTTTGGGAGTATGCTTTGCACACCAGTCATACCCTTTTTTTCAAATCATTGTGCCATATTCGTTCATCTAATTGAGAAAGACCCATTTAGTCTCGATGATGTTCTTATCTGCTGGCCTCAAAATAATTTCCCACGTATAATTCTTTTCAAAATCAGTATCAGTCACTTATTCTCCCCCTATATTTCTTTCTTCCTTAACACTTTAATCAGGAAATTGCACACTATTTCATTGTTCAGTGGCTTCATTTATTTCATCTACTTTTTTGAGCTTCTTGTTGAGACAGGGTTGATACTCTCTTGTAGCTTCTTGGTAACCTAAAAACTGTCAGCTATTACCACTTATTAGAACAAAATAGATAAGCATGAGATGCATGATTATTGCTAATTCTCCCGCAATATTTCTTCTCCTACATCATTTATTCTCAGCTTCCACTCAGCATTGATCTGTTAACAATCACTTCTTATTCTTCTCTGTTCGTCCTTTTCTTCTTCAACTTTGGTACCTGATCTAAGGCAATTGAAACCCTGGAGCACATTAATTTTCCACTTTTCATCTTTAGATGCCACTTACCCTTGGATCGTATCTCCCTAAAACCTAAAACACATGAATCATCAGTTAACGAAATTTATATACATAGGGGGAGGGGTCTCTTCCAGACTCCTCAAGATGAGGGTTGTGGTTGATCCTGATGGGTCAACTCTTTGATTCTTTCTTGAAGAGAATCACACTCCTTCCTCGCTTCTTCTAGCTACCTAGCCAACTTCAAATGATCTGGCCATATGGCTAAGCATTCATTACCCACATGCTGACCCTTTTTCTGATATGTGGATTCTACAGGCTTGGAATTTTTCACAATTTGGGGCTTAATCCCACTTGTACACACATCCTTCTTTGATGTACCACCAATATGCCACTTCCCTTGATTCTGTCTCTGGGTAATAATATCTCTATTTGGCATCTTTCCTTTCTTTTTCCACCATTGTAGTGATCTTACTCTTTCCTCCACTTCTCACTGTGGAATGCGACATGCGAATTTTTCATTGCATTTGTTTTTCATCTTTCTTTTATCAGATATTTGAGTCACCACACTATGTTGTGTTGGTGGTGGGTCCTTCACTGAACCTGTATTCTTCTTTCTCACAACTGGAGTAGATCTCCCCTTAATCATCCGGGTTTTTTCACATTCTCTCCATGAGAGCTGTTGTGATTTTGAGAGAGGAGGTGACTAATACACCTTTCGTTTATCTCCATGTGATTTCCCTGAGGCTCTAAGCCTATTATTTAACTTACCACTTTGTCTTCCAGTGCAGGATTTCTCATTATACACTACTGAATTCATGAATATCCTCTCTAGATCATTTTACTTTCCTTTTTTCTTCTTGCTATAATATCTTGTCATATGCCCATAATCAGAACATATAAAACATTTTCCATCAAAGTATTACCTCATTTCAACATTTCTTTATCGAGATGTTGACGTCGCTTGAGTTCTTCCTCTAATATTGAGCTTCTGAGATTCTTGAAACATATTCATGGTGTGTCCCATTTTTTCACAGTAATATCATCTAATGAATGCTTTCCTCTAAGAGAATCTTCTCTCTTATTTATCATGATGCTTCTTATTATTCTCAGATTTATCAAAGTTTCTATTTTCACAGCTTGAAATATATTCTAGTGCCTCTGAACAGAAGCTTGATGTGCGGCCATGAATCCTGCATAAATAGTACATGTCATCACTTCTTTTTGTCACTTTACTCTTAAGCCTATATTTATCACCTACAGGTTTTTCTCCACTTCTGGATCTATTCACGACTGGCATTCTATCATGAACGGAAGGGGTTTCATAAAATACAATCCCAGTTTTTCACAAACTATATGGTCTTTGAGATGAGAAAATCTGTTCTTTCCTCTTTTTAGAAATAGAAAATTTTATTTTCATTTCATCATCACCTACCGAAGGATAATCAAATAGTAAGTGCAAGGCATCCTTCATTTTAGGCATTCCCTTAGCATTGGATTTCTCTACTTCCTTCTTCACTGATTCAAATTCTTCTTCCAACTTTTGAATATTCATATCCCTTGATTCAAGTTGGGCATTGAGTTATCTTCTGAGATTCTTTCCACAACTCATCTCATCTTTCAGTTCTCATGTGAGATTTTCTACCATGTCACTTTGCTCTTTTACTTTAAATTTTTTCTGAGAAACAAATTCAGAGACATATACATTCTCTTGTTGTAGCTTTTTATTATTCTAAACTTGTTCATACAACTGTGTAGCTAGATAATCATTTCTGGCTTTCAGATTCTGAACTTCTTATGAATTCGGATTCTCATCATATTCATCAGTCTTTTGTTTTCCTTTCATTCTAGCCATATTTTGTAGTTCTTCACCTTTAGAATCATTCTTCGCCCTTAGGTCAGTAGCCACATCAATAAGCCTCTGATTTAAGCCTCTTATCTTGTTGACCTCAATGTCCAATGATTGAATCTTGATATCTTTATATTTAACTTCTTCATCCAGTTTCATATCCAATTTATTTTTCATATTGACAACATCTACTGGTGACCTCCTTCTTGAAACTTCTTCATCATCAGTTTTTTCAGTATCACTTTAGTGTTCAAGTACTTCACTCATTCCTACATCATGATTGAGTGAATCAATATTTTCCCTATCAGATTCATCTAGGCCTTACTTCAGTAGGTTGTTTGATTCTTTTAATTGAATAACACTTTTTCCATAAACACTTCCACATTGAGGGATACCACATGACTTCTGATTCTTCTTTGATGTTTTTCCCTTTTCCATGGTACGCGAAATAAGAGCAGACTTATTTAACCACACAAATCGACTACACCAAGTCGTAGCAAACAAATCTGATAAAATCAACCTATCCCTTTGATACCAATTTTTAGGACCAATAGGGGACTATATACCCTGAGAGGGAGGTGAATCAGGGTATAGATATTCTTTTTAAAATTCTTCCAGCCCCACTGGATCTTGACCTCTTTATTACAAGGGTCACTTTGTTTGAACTTGTGTGTTTATTATGACCACTTCTTTTCTTCTTTATCCGATGATGACTCTATAGATGTAATGCAGGGAAGAAAGCAGGCCGACAAGAAGATTTTTACTTGGTTCACCCTCACTGGGCTATGTCCAAGGAGCATACAACGGCGATGTTCCGTTGTACCAAATCCACTAAGGATCACTACCAATAATGTTCGGGCTAGATCACTTATATTCCCAGGCTCATTGCCTTTACAAATATTAGGGTTAGCTCATTGCTTCCCAAGGTTCACTCCTTATTCCTCTCTCTTTGGCTCACTGCCAGCAGAAATAATTAACTTCCTCCTCTTCCTTGGCTCACTAAACTTGGAAGGGATCCACTCACAGTTTATAGACCTGTAGGCCTCTTAATTTACATGAATACATGCATCCTCAACTATTGATAGATTCTCTGTTAAAGTCCAACTTTCATCCACTGATAAATACCCCTTTGCCTCTAAACACTAGGCAACAACCTTTGGAAACACCATCGCAAAGAACCCTACTTCGCGAGGCTCCCAATTTCGCAAAGCTAAAACAAACCTTTGAAAAGCCCCTGCCTTTTTGCGAATAACTCTCGTGAAGCACTCTCGCAGAGCTCAATCCTTCGCAATGCTTAGGTCGTTGCAGAGCTCCTGCCTCTTCGCGAAGCACACTCCTTAGAGCACGCAGCCTCGTGAAGCGCACTGCCTTTCGCGGAGCTAGATTAGTCGTCGTGAAGCACCTCTCTTTCGCGAAGAACACTATCTTCGCGAACCACCTTCGCGAGATGAGAGCAAAGGATTTTATTTGGAATCTCTCTATACTTATCTTGAGGTGTTCGGCCTCCATTTATAGGCAACTCCAATGACCATCGACCCTTCCTCACGAAGTCAATGCCACGTCATCTCCAATCGCGAAGCTCCTAATTTTCTGCCGAAATTCTCTCAAAATCATGAAGCACCACTATAATTTTCCAATTGCGGAGCTCTTCATAATCACAGAGCATCGCCATCAACATTATTTCACGCCTTCGCCGTGAATCTCCCTCGCAAAGCCCTTCACCTCCATGATGCACTTCAACATCTGTCATTCACGAAGATTTGACGTAATTGTGAAGAATCACCCCCAACATTCTTCTGGTATTTTCGAATTCCAAATCGTGAAGCCTCTCTTCGTGAAATTCATGCCTTTTCCATATTTAATTATGATCTTCATGGAAATCCTATTTTCATGATGCTTACCAACCTCCAAATTCTGGACCCCAAAAAATTGGCAAACACTAGAAAATGGTGCCACCTTATACTGCTCTTTTTGTACCGCCTCCAGATCATCTGTTCCTTTGTCATCATTCTTTGTCAACATAGATTGTCAACAACTTCTCTGGAACTCGACAATTCACCATGGAAACCTACTTTGTCAACATACACAATCAACCCAAAAATGCTTCAATGTTACCTTGAGGGTTTTTTTCCCAACAATTTACCTCATGAGTTATCCATCATTACCCAATGAATTGGATGGAGAAATAGGTCCCACATGCCACATAAATAAAATCATAAATATGTGTTCTATATGATCATAAAACATTAATCATTGTAGAACTCATGAAAAGAAATATATTTCATAAACATTTCATCAAATTATAACCCATGGAAAAGGGATCATGTTTCATCAATATCTTATCATTATAAATATAAAACATCTAGAGAAAGAATAAGGATAACATATTTGGATCATATCACCAATAAATATTAATTAAAATCAAATTATTTGATCTTAAATGTAAATTTATTTTGAAATATCCCTTGGAATAATTATTTAAGAAAATAACTTTTCCATTTTTAAATCACTTGTTTTTTTTAAAAAACTATTCAATTATAAATTAAAACATTTTCTTTAAAAATAAACTTATAAAATTATAAATTAATCTTAAAATAATTGATGAATCATGATATTGGGAAGATATGTTCATGTTTTATAAGTTAAAAAAACATTGCTTCAATATTTTTATTAGAAAAGTTATAATGTACCTTTTTTAGAAAAATGAAAAAAAAACATTCCTTTCAAACCATTTTTTAAAAAAATTAAAACAAGGGTAAAAATTAATTTAACCAATTATAAGATAATATTAAAAACCTTTTTTCAAAAAAAATAGAAAACATATAAATGAAAGATAGATATTCCCCAATAGATACTTAAATATAAAAAAACTCAAATAATGATGAGATTGTGAAATTAACCCTTACCACTTTGGTAACTTTTGAATCATAAGCCCCATGAAAGAAATAAGATTAGATAGATATGTATATCTCATAATATTCATGAGAATAATCATAAAAGACATCCATGGTTAGTATGTGTTGGAGTTGGTGTCCTAGGACCAACAGTCTGTACTTTGATTACATGTATATTCAATGTATTGAATATTAATAAAAAAATTATTATGCATTTTTCATTGTTCTCTATGATACTAATGTACTAATTTACTATAGTATATGTTGCTTAGAAAAGGTTATATAAATTCCCCACTATGATTAGAACCTTTATGTGCTATGATGATATTCTTAAATAATGTTATGTGGTTGGATAACATACTCTGATGGGACACACAGTAAATATAATTTCAGGTGTGAGTACTCGTAAGAAGTCGAGGATTCTTCTCATAAAGTTCAAACTAGGTAATCTCCAATAAGGGAGATTATGGGAACAAAACCTCCATTAATAATTATGCATGTTTTTGTGTCATTGAATATTCATATCTACAAGCATGTGTGATAGTCCTTAGACTTTAAGATTATTATTAATGTTTGTTACAACTTTTGTACTTATATGTATTTCATAAACTATGATGACAATAGTTCATGGAGAAGTTGGATATGTTGTGTGTGTTATGAGTGACATGTCATTAATGAATAATTTGAGGAAGGATTTTTTCCTTCCATATTTATGGATGCTAATATCCCAATCCTTTAATTGAAATAGATCTATCATATTAAATTCTATAGACATGGTTTATCCAATGTGTTTATTTCAGATAGACAAAGAAAGGCATATTGATCAAATTAGTTTGTGACACATATGTGAAACCTACTTGATTATATATTGTGATAAAGTTAATATATTACATAGGGATCATTCAAATGTGGTTGTTGAAATTGCGACAATAAGTTCTTTCTCTTGGGTGCCATGACTCGTTGCTAGACAACAATCTTGGACCTTAGGAAATCCCACCTAATGACAATGAGAAATAATCCTGAAGGATCACACATTAATGTTTTTTTTGATCATGATTAAATTATATTTGAGTTTAATTAATGGAATAAATATTATTCTCAAGTCCAAGGAATAATTTTATTCAATTTATATTGATCTCATAAATTAAATAAGTATTTATTCACAGTCTTGTGAATAAAATATTTATTTTATTTATTTAATATTTTAATAAGTATTTATTACCTAGATTGTGAATAAAATATTTATCCAATTATTCTAGAGGAGTTTGAATGGACCAAGATTGAGTCTGGCGATGAATATTAATTAACAAGACCATTACATGATATTTTTTATTGCGCAAGTTGGCGCTCACAAAATAATAATAATAATATAATTATTACTATATTTCATGAGGTTTATTTTTTTTTTAAAGGTAATGCTTCGGTCAATGACAAAAGCACAATAAATTAGAGAGAAAAAGGATTACAAAGATCGGAAAGATGGGATTTTTTTACAATCTCTCTCAAAGAGAGGTAATAAGTCAGCTGGAAGAGTGTCGATCCAAGTCATGTTTTGTTGAATATCTTTGTTCGCGAGGGCGTCAGCAATAGAATTCGCTTCACTTTATGCATGATTAGCAATATAATCAATCCCGTGAAGCAAGTTCAGACACTTCATCCAAAGAGTGGTATGCGTCCAG
Source organism: Viscum album (assembly GCA_963277665.1). Lineage (NCBI taxonomy): Eukaryota > Viridiplantae > Streptophyta > Magnoliopsida > Santalales > Viscaceae > Viscum > Viscum album. The sequence goes on from OY728126.1 coordinate 1,012,559,029, forward strand.
GCAAGATGAGTGGTGTCGTTCCAAATGGCCTGGACGATAGTGGTGGAATCGCTTTCAATCCAGAGCTTTCTCCAGCCTCTTTGAAGCGCTAAATCAACCGCATGGATGACACCCAGCATCTCAGCCTCAAGCGATGAAGAAAGACCACAACCAACATAAAAACAGCCCTGACATTGACTAGATGAGTCTCTAAAGATGGCACCACAACTTGCAGGGCCAGGATTGCCTTTGGAAGCTCCATCAACGTTCACTTTAATCCATCCTGGCATCGGGGCTTTCCAGAAAACTTCAAAGAAGCTTTTGGGCTTTGGATATATGCCAGGAATACAGAGATGCCGAAGGATCACAAAGTCATCAACCGAGTTGTTACAAGAATCTTTTTGGACTGAAGCGGCTTCATGAATCGCAATAAGGATCCGAGCTTTACCTGCATTGAGACTAAATGAGTGGTTGTTATGAATAAAATTATTACGAACATACCAGATCACATGCAAAATCTCCACCACTGCCGCAAGGAAGATATTCTTGATCTGTAGAGAAGCATCATATCTAATGCAATTATTAAGAAATGAGTAAATAGAATCAATAGCTGGCCATCTGCAATTAAAAAGATTCAGAACGTATATCCATAAAGCAGAGGCTGTCGCGTAGGACAGAAAAATTTGGTTAGCATCCTCCCTATGTTGATTACACATGCAACATTTATAGCATAGTTGAATGGCAAAGGATTGAAGACAAGTATCAGTGGGTGTTCTATTGTGAGCAATACGCCAAATAAGGGTGAGCCTCAAAGGTTTTATCCAAGGCTTATTAAAAAGACTCACCCATTGATAATTATAATCCTCTCTAGAGAAGCAATGATTATAGAAGGATCTAGAATCAAGGATGCTATTTGAAGTCGGTTCCCACACCAGGAAGTCACCATGGGGAGAGAAAGGATGATTATCAATGATCTGAGTAATATTATCGGGGAGGGTATGTCGATGGGACCACAGGACCTCTTTTATAGAAAGACCAGTATCCCTAGGAGAGGTATTTGTATGAAGAAAAGAAATCAAGGGGTTACCACACCAATTGCCACACCAAAAATTAATAGAATAATCCGCACTAACCATCCATCTAGAATTCTCCATGATTATGTGAAACGAGTCTCTGATAGAGGGTCATATCGAAGAGATGATGTAACTAAAATTCCCATTCATGAGTTTAGGAAGGAATCTATGATTTAAGAACTCAGAGGCTTTAGAGGAACCATTAATGATATGCCAAGTAAGGCAGGCTTGGAGAGTATTATTGAAAAGCTTTATATTTTTTATACCCATGCCACCTTTATCAAGAGGTTTACAGCAAGAATTCCAAGGGATAGTGACGAGATTCCTTTCAAAAATGCTCCCCGTCCAAATGAAGTTTTTTATATAGGTGTTAATCTTTTTGAAAATGCTGGTAGGCCAATTGTAGATCATGAGAGAGTAGACCATTTTGGAAACAATGGTTGATTTGACCAGACATATCCTACCAGCCATGGAGAGCAGTTTTCCCTTCCATGTGGAGAGTTGGTTAATAATTTGATCAGTAATATTGGTGAAATAGTTTGCTTTAGGACGACCCCAGAAAAGAGGGATGCCCAAATAATTGAAAGGAAGGAGGCCTTCTTTGATACCAAGAGAAGCGATGATACTAGATTTCCTTCTAACAGGGAAACCTTTTCCAAATAAAATATAAGATTTATCCCAGGAAATCACTTGTCCAGAGACCTCTTCATAATGATTAAGGGCTTGTTTTAGGGCATGTATATTTTTTTTATCACCTTTGAGAAATAGGATGATATCATCAGCATAGAAAAGATGAGTAGGGGTATTTAGATTTCTGGCAGCTTGAATAGGTTTGAGCTTGCCCTGATCAACCAGGTAAATGAGGAGTCTACTTAAGTAGTCTTCAGCGATAACAAAAAGGAGGGAAGAGAGAGGGTCACCCTATCTGACACCCTTAGTACAACTGAAAAAACCTCTAGGGGTACCATTGATCAGAACCGAAATAAAAGTTGAGCTAAATAAAGTTTTAAGTTTTCTAATGAAAGAATCATGAAATCCAAAAGACATTAAAACATTGAAGATGAAGTTCCAATCAATGGTGTCAAAGGCCTTCCTGATATCAAGTTTAATGGCCACACATCCCTCTCTACAGCTTTTATTAAGACAATTGGTACATTCAGAGGCAAGAAAAATACAATCCTGGATGGACCTACCTTTAATGAAACTGAACTGATTCCAAGAGACAATTTTATTGCAAATAGGCATAAGTCTGTTTGCAATAAGTTTGGTGATGATTTTATAGAGAGTATTAATCAGGGAAATAGGTCTGAATTGATGGATCTCAGAGGCATTTTCAACCTTGGGAATTAAGGTTAGGAATTAAGCATTTATGCCATGTGGAAGAGATCCATGTATAAAGAAGGTCTTAACAAGGTTGCAAACATCGTTGTGAACAATATCCCAATGTTTTTAAAAAAACCATTATTGAACCCATCCGGTCTGGGCGCACTGTCTGGGTTAAGACCAAAAATAGTATCTTTAATTTTTTGATCAAAAGGAATGCTTAAAAGAGATTCATTGTCACTTTCATACACCAAGGAAGGAATAATGTCAGATCTGAGATCATCATTGGTCTTCGTACCATTAAAAATATTATAAAAGTACGAGATAACATGACTCGCTATTGCCTCTTCAGAGTCAAGGATCAAGTCCTGATGAGTAAGTTTAGAAAGAGGGCGGTTAGCCTTTCTGACTCTTTTAAGGGAGTTATAAAATTTAGTATTATGATCGCCATCAGTGAGCCATTTAGTCTTAAACATTTGTTTTCGGATATTATCTTTAAGGGTGAGCAAATCATTAAGTTTGAGAGAGAGATTAGCTTCTAATTGAGGGTCCATATTAAAATCAGATGAGGTATTTTGAGTTTGGACCTGGCTAAGATCCCCTTCAAGGAAGTATTTTGAAGAGAATTTTGATAAAAAATCCACATTGAGTCAGTTTGCGAACCATTTTTACAGGAGCTTAGAAAATTATAGTTAGGGGAACCAAATCCCATGGAGTTCATCTTATAGTTGACTTTAGGTTCAGCAGTAGCAAAGAGATGAGGCTTATGGGTGTTTAAGAACCTCTTAAGAGTTGTAGAAGTATCATTATTTTCCAAACCTTGGCAATTACAGAAGAGAAAATTCATTTCTATTTATGTTTTGGGTTAGCACCCTTCTTTTTTTTTTGATTTTCCAGAGCCTTTCTTCCCTTGGGCTCGTATGACCATAGGGGTGGTAGGAGGTTTTTGTTTGGTATTGTGGTCAGAGACTGGAGCATCTAAAGGAGTGTTGTCCAGAGAATGAACCTGATCAGTAACAAGAATAGGAGGTTGGACTAAGGGTAGGGTCCTGGCCGGGTCCTCTGATCTTGGTGAACGTTGTTCCTGACCTAATGTGAGAGCAGTAGGCGCAGAGAGCAGTAGGAGTGTCATGAGGTTTATTAAATGTGATAATTATCATTTAATAGATGGTATATAATTAAATAATGTTTTAACTTAAATCATAACTCTATAAATATACTTTTATTTTTATTATATAGAGTATCCAAAAATTTAGAATAGAGAATTGTTGCACACAACAAATTATCTCTCAACTCCTCCTTATCTATCCCTCTCAAGAAGAAGACATGCAATAAATATTTATTCAAGACTGAAGAACAAGTGATCAAGAATAAACAATGCAAGGTATCTGATTCTCTGCGCCAGTACCCAGGGAACGAGTGGTGTTTCTCATAGATCATTGGATCACCACTAGAAGTATTATATCCTTTTATCCTCACAGTGTAACAAAGACAATCTGAAAGGGTGTTTTTGGATGATCAACAATTATCAAAAAAATAAATTTTCTAATCCCATGTATTTATTTCTTCAGATATTAAATAAATTAATCATAAATTTAACATGCATGATCCTCTCTAATGGATTTGAAAAATTATTATTAAAATAAATTTTAATATATCACCCACCATTGTATTCTTTTGCTTCACTTGAAACCAACAAGTGGTATTAGAGGGGTCACATTTAAATTTATAATTACTTATTTTATTATTGATCCATACAAAATCATGATTTAATTTTCATTTCTTATTATTCTTTATTTAATATGATTTGAATTAACATTGCTCGAGAAATTAATCATATTCATTCAGAATTTTATTTTCTTAAAGGTTAAATAATAGATTAAGAACATCCAAAGATTCCATCATAAAGTTCCAAATATTGGGTTGGTAAAAATTGGGTTACACGGCATGTAGCTAGATTACATGTCATGAACCCATGCATATTATACCTAGATGCACCGAGAAATTAATTACATATGGTACTTTTATTTCACACTGTGTGTTGACTGGGCCAACCTTCCACATGATAAGAGGATACATGGTGTGTAGCTAGATTCTATATACTATGTAAGTTCATATGAGTTAACATTCTGAAGCCCCATGCATGTGACTCGGATACATGACAACTGAGGAACATGGCGTATAGCTTGATGAACATGCTGTGTATTCTCCCATTAATAAAAAATATTAAAATTAAATTAGATTTCAATATTGTATCACTAAAACCTTATTTTATTGATTGGAACACAATTTTGTGTTTGAAAATTTAATAACGGTTTTAAATAATTTCAAATGAACAATTAATTTATTGTAATTAATATTTCATTATTGGTTCTAGAATTTATTTTACATGAATTCCATAAATGATAGGAATATCCAATTAAGATCAGATAATCCTTAATATGAAAGGGAATTCATTAATAAATACAAGTGTGCTTATCTTAATAATAAAATAATTCATAAAGAAATGAATGTTATCCAATTAATTTTTCATATTCATTGCATGTATGACTGTTCATGAGCTTGACCAAGACCTGTGTATGTGTTGGATGTTTTAATTTAATTAATTGAATAGGTTTTCAATTATTTAAAATTAAATTAAATGATGGTCAGTGAGTCATCTCTCCCTCCATTATTACGTAGGGCATGTGTGTCCAAGGATATTTATGTAATCACCTTTAACCAATCCTTTGGTTCCCCTCACTTGTATGTGATTAATAAATACATGTAATTAATGGATCATTCCAAGGTGTGTGGAGGAATTTCAATACAAAACCATGATGATTCCAACTCAGTGATACATATATATACTGGTGGAATGTTGTAACTCATACCATGAACAACAAATGGAGTTATTCCACTAGGTCATAGGTTGATTTAATGTCCTCTCATAAAATCAACTATTATATAATCTCATGATTAGGTCATCTACTTTATTTATTAATTTCTACCTATTCATTATTTATTTTATATATGCAAGACTATAGTAAAATAAATGAATGAATTAACATGCAAAGACAAAAATTAAATAAATAAATTATTCATAAATGTTTTATCCAACATGGTTAATTAATTAAGTAACATAAAATTAATATTAAAAATACATGTAAAGGATTAAATAAGTTAAAATTTATACAAAAATTAATTAAAATCCATCAATTAAATATTAAGTTAGATTAATCCTTCTATTAATTGATTGGGAATGAAACCATATAACTAAGTGTAGTAAATGAGAAATGTATGAACACTTATATTATCAGAGAGTTATCATGAGATTTTTAGGTAGGCTTAACCAAAATTGTATTTATTTTAACGTCCAAATTTTTTTCAATACAAATTTGGAGGAAAGTGTTGAGGAAACCCAAGTCAGGATTTCAGGATAGGGGAATCAACTCAACAGATCAAGGAGCTGTAAGTCCATAGTTTAAAACACCATCTTCCTAATTACTTTATGATGGTTTTAATGTCCAATTCAGGATTGTTAAGAAAAGTAATAGGGATCCTTTCCACTATTATGATAAAGCAACTGGAGATTATGAGTTCAATGTTGAGGGCTATTGAGACTTGATAAAATAGTATTATATGTAATTAAAACATTTAATTTATTAAATATTAATTAATTTGTAATCAAGAAAAGTACTAATAATATGATCTTTTTAATTGTATAATAAAATAAAAAATTTATCATCCACACTATCCCAATAATCAATATTAGAGAAAGACAACCTCATAACTGAAATTAACTTCAATAAGAGGTTTATAATCCTTTGGATTATGCTACACCATGAACAAAAAATATTATGTGCTAGAATTCTCAATGTCTGGTCCTCTTGCTAAATAGGAAAGTGATAAAGAGTTCCTTTTCTATGAAAAATATTTGAGTCACATAGCCATAGTTCAATTTTTTATGCTTTCATCAATATATAGTGAACTAATGAAGTCTCAAAAAAAACATGGATGTGTATAGAACAATTGATCACCTCTATTGTATTTAATAGGAGAGAGATAGATATTAAAATTTTGATATTTCCAAGGCTCTCATTCCGAGAAATCTTAGAGTGGGTTCCCCATCTGGGAATCATGTTTTCAAGATCATTGGATTCATTGAGAACTTAAAGGTTTTAGGGTTTAAACTCCCCAAAGAAATGGGCACCGACCTCATTCTGGCATCACTCCATCAGAGATTCTCAAGCTTTGTTGTAAATTTCAATATGAAAAACATTGACAAGTAAATTATAGATCTTATTACTCTTATTATCCAAGTAGATAAGGATATGAATCATGAAAAATCTTCTCTTCTTATAATTAAGAAACTAAAAGGGCAAGAAAAAATATTTAAGACCAAATCTTCTTCACTCCCTACCAAGAAGAGGAAGATCAAGGGGAAAGCAAGGAAAAAGGATGTTATCTATTTCACATGTGGAATGAAGGGCCACTAAAAGAAAAACTACACTCAACAAAATATTTATTTTATTTATTTAATATTTTAATAAGTATTTATTACCTAGATTGTGAATAAAATATTTATCTGGTTGTTCTAGAGTATTTTGAATGGACCAAGATTTATTTTGGTGATGAATATTAATTAACAAGACTATTACATAATATTTTTTATTGTGCAAGTTGGAACTCACCAAAGAATAATAATAATATAATTATTAATCTATTTAATGAGGTTTATTAAATGTAATAATTATCATTTAATAGATGGTATAAAATTTAATAATGTTTTAACTTAAATCTTAACTCTATAAATAGACTGTTATTTTTATTATGTAGAGTATCCAAAAATTTAGAATAGAGAATTGTGGCACACAACAAATTATCTCTCGAATCAACCTTATATATCCCTCTCAAGAACAATAAGTGCAATACATATTTATTCAAGACTGAAGAACGTGTGATCAAGCATGAACAATGCAAGACATCTGATTCTCTACGCCAGTACCTGGTGAACAAGTGGTGTTTCTCAGAGATCATTGGATCACCACTAGAGGTATTATATCCTTTTATCCTCATAGCGTAACAAATAAAATCTGAAAGGGTGTTTTTGGATGATCAACAATTATCAAAAAAATAAATTTTCTAAGCTCAGGTATTTATTTCTTCAGATATTAAATAAATTAATCATAAATTTAACATGCATGATCCTCTCTCATGGTTTTGAAAAATGATTATTAAAATAAATTTTAATATATCACCCACCACTATATTCTTTTGTTGCACCTGAAACCAACAAGTGTTATTAAAGGGGTCACATTTAAATTTATAATTACTTATTTTATTATTGATCCATACACAATCATGGTTTAATTTTCATTTCTTATTATTCATTATTTAATCTGATTTGAATTAACATTGCTCGAGAAATTAATCATATTCATTCAATGTTTTATTTTATTAAAGGTTAAAGAATAGATGATGAATGGCTGAAGATTCCATCATAAAGTTCCAAATATTTGGCTGGTAAAAATCGGGTTACACGACATGTAGCTGGATTACATGTCATGAACCCATGCATATTATACATGGATGCACCGAGAAATTAATTACATATGGTACTTTTATTTTACAGTTTGTGTTGACTGGGCCAACCTACCACATGATAAGAGGATACATAGTGTGTAGCTAGCTTCTATATACCATGTAAGTTCATTTGAGTTAACATGCTAAAGCCCAATGCATGTGACTCAGATACATGACAACTGAGGAACATGGAGTATAGCTTGATGTACATTCCATGTAGTCTCCCATTAATAGAAAATATTAAAATTAAATTAGATTTCAATATTGTAGCATTAAAACCTTATTTTATTGATTGGAACACAATTTTGTGTTTGAAATTTTAATAGCGGTTTTAAATAATTACAAATAAACAATTAATTTATTGTAATTAATATGCCATTATTGGTTCTAGAATTTATTTTACATGAATTCCATAAATGTTGGGAATATCCAATTAATATCATATAATCCTTAAGATGAAAGGGAATTTATTAATAAATACACGCATGTTTATCTTAATAATAAAATAATTCATAAATAAATGAATGTTATCTAATTAATTTTCCATATTCATTACATGTATGACCGTTCATGAGCTTGACCAAGACCTGTGTATGTGTTGGATTTTTTAATTTAATTTATTGAATAGGTTTTCAATTATTTAAAATTAAATTAAATGATGGTCAGTGATTCATTTCTCCCTCTATTATTACGTAGGGATCGTGTGTCCAAGGATATTTATGTAATCCCCTTTAACTAATCCTTTGGTTTCCCTCATTGTATGTGATTAATAAATACATGTAATTAATGGATCAATACAAGGTTTATGGAGGAAGTTCAATTAAAAAACCATGATGATTCCAACTCAGTGATACAAATATATACTGGTGGAATTGTGTAACTCATACCATGAATAGAAAAGGGAGTTATTCCACTAGGTCATAGGTTGATTTAATGTCCTATCCTTAAATCAACTATTATAAGATCATGATTAGGTCATCTAATTTATTTATTAATTTCTACCTATTAATTATTTATTTTATGTATGCAAGACCACAGTAACATAAATAAATGAATTAACATGCAAAGACAAAAATTAAATTAATGAATTATTCATAAATGTTTTATCCAACAAGGTTAATTAATTAAGTAACATCCAATTAATATTAAAAATACATGTAAAGGATTAAATAAGTTAAAATTTATACATAAATTAATTAAAATCCATCAATTAAATATTAAGTCAGATTAAGCCTTCTATTAATTGATTGGTAATGAAACCATATAACTAAGTGTAGTACATGATCAATGTCTGAACAATTATTTTATCATAGAGTTCTCATGAGATTTTTGGGTAGACTTAACCAAAATTGTATTTATTTTAAAATCCAAATTTTGTTTAATACAAATTTTGAGGTAAGTGTTGAGGAAATCCAAGTCAGGATTTCAGGATAGGGGAATCCACTCAACAGGTCAAGAATCTTTAAGTCCATAGTTGGAAACCCTATCCTCCAAATTACTTTGTGATGGTTTTCATGTCCAATTCTGGATTGTTAAGAAAAGTAATAGGGATTCTTTCCACTATTATGATAAAGCAACCGTATATTATGAGTTCAATGGTGAGGAATATTGAGACTTGATAAAATAGTAAGATATGTAATTAAAACATTTAATTTATTAAATCTCAATTAATTTGTAATCAAGAAAAGTAATAATAATATGATCTTTTTAATTGTATAATAAAATGAAAATTTTATCATCCACACTATCCCAATTATCAATATTAGATAAAGACAACCTCATAACTTAAAGTAACTTTAATAAGTGGTTCATAATACTTTGGGTTATGCTACACCATGAAAAAAATATATTATGTTCTAGAATTATCAATGTCTGGTCCTCTTGATAAATAGGAAAGTGATGAAGATTTCTTTGTCTATAAAAAATATTTGAGTGACATAACCATAGTTCAATTTTTTATGCTTTCATCGATGTATAGTGAACTAATGATGTCTCGCAAAAACATGGATGTGTATAGAACAATTGATCACCTCTATGGTATTTACTAGGAGAGAGATAAATATTAACATTTTGATATTTCCAAGGCTCTCTTTAAGAGAAATCTTAGAGTGGGTTCCCTATCTGGGAATCATGTTGTCAAGATCATTAGATACATTGAGAACTTAGAGGTTTTAGGGTTTAAACTCCCCAAAGAAATGGGCACCAACCTCATTCTAGCATCACTCCATCAGAGCTTCTCAAGCTTTGTTGTAAATTTAAATATGAAAAACATTGATAAGTCAATTCCAGATCTGCTTACTCTTATTCTCCAAGTAGATATAGATATTAAGCATTAAAAATCTTCTCTTATTATAGTAAAGAAACAAAAAGGGCAATAAAAAATATTTAAGACCAAATCTTCTTCACTCCCTACCAAGAAGAGGAAGATCAAGGGGCAAGCAAGAAAAAAGGATTTTATCTATTTCACATGTGGCAAGAAGGGCCACTGGAAGAAAAACTACACCCAACCAAATAATCAAGGGGAAGCTTTAGGTGCATTTATTATTGAGTGATATTTATCTATTTCTATAAATTGGGTATTAGATAAAGCTTATAGTTCTCAAATATGTATTCAAATATAGGATCTAAGTAGATTCATAAGAATTGACCGAGGAGAGGTAGATCTACAAGTAGCCAAAGAGCTAAACTTATTTGTGTAGCTATCGAGGAAAACAACCTCATGTTGCCAACTACAATGATCTTGGTTTTAAAGGGTTTTTATTATGTGCCTTCAGTTACCAAAATCATTATTTATATATCCAAACAAGATACATATGTATTAATTTTTAGATTTTTTAATAAATGTTACTTATTTTATAAAGATAGAATTTGTTGTGGTAAGACACATTTAAATAAGAATATTTATGTGTTTGATTCCACAAACCAAGTAATGGAAATTGATAATGAAGTTACTTCACATGAATCATATCACACCCAACTTTGGCATCACCAGCTAGGTCATGTAAACAAAAATTGCTTGAATAAATTATATCAAGATTGATATTTAAAATCTTTTGAACTAAAACCCACTAGGTTTATGTCACACATGTTTACAAGGTAAAATGACCAAAGACTAACTTAGTGTGAAAGGCGATATGGATAAAGGGATTATTGAATTTTTTTCATACCAATGAGTGTGGACCATTTCCTATTGAATCAAGGGGTGGGTACTCATACTTTATAAATTTTAATGATGATTTTAGTAGATGTGGATATGTCTACTTAATGAGGTATAATTCAGATTATTTTGATAAATTCAAGGAATATAAGAATTAATTTTAAAACTATCTTTGTAAGAAGATTAAGAAACTCTGCTCAGACCATAGTAGATAATATCTTAATCAATACTTCATTGATTATTTACAGAAGTTCGGGATATTATCTCAACTCAATCCTCCTTATATAACTCAGTGTAATGGTTTAATGAAAAGTAGGAACCACAAATTTTTGTACATGGTAAGATCAGTGATGATTCATATGAGTCTTCCATTATTCTTTTGGGGATATGCATTACAAACAACAACATACATATTAAACTGAGTGCTTACTAAAGAAATAGACGGTATACCATACCAATTATGTAATGGAAAGAAACCCATTTTATATTATTTACATGTTTCGGGTTGAGAAGAATTTGTTAAGGCCTCTTAAGTTAATAAGATTTCATCTCAAGGCACAAAGTGTATCTTTATAGGATATCTTAAATAAACAAAGGGATACTACCTATACAATCCTTTAGAAAAAAATATTGTTATTGAAATAAATTCCAATTTCTTGAGGAGGATATTATCTCTAAAAGAGATAGTGGGGGTGATATAGACTTAGATGAAGTTTGGGCTCAAGATACACAAGAGTTAGAAAAAGAACAAATTCCAAAAAGCCCCATGGAAGAAGAAATTGTTCCAGAGACACAATTACTGTGTAGAAGTACTGGAGAGGTTAGAGAACCAAAATGGTATGGTTTTCTAGTCATAAAGGATGGTGATTCATTATTAGTTGATAATAATGGTCCTTTAACCTATAAAGAGGCATTGATTGGCATTGATTTTTACAAGTGGAAGGAGGCCATGAATTCCAAAATAGATTCCATATACCAAAATGAAGTCTTGATTTTGGTATAACCTCTAGTAGATGTAAATCCCATTGGTTGAAAATGGGTATTAAATAAGAAAATGGACATGGAAGGAAAATTTAGTACCTATAATGTGTGACTGGTTGAAAAATTATTTAAACAGCATCAAGGAATTGACTATGATGAAACCTTTTCACCAGTTTCAATGTTGAAATGAATCAAAATTATACTTTCCAATAAAGATTTCCATTATTATGATATTTCGAAAATGGATGTAAAAAATAACCTTAATTAATGGGATCCTTCACAAATATGTCTATATGACACAACTTGAAGGTTTTGTGACTCTAATGAATTCCCACAAGGTATTCAAGTTAAAAAGATCCATTTATGGATTAAAGAAAGCATCTAGGTCATAGAACATTCATTTTAATGAGTACATAATAGAATTTGGTTTCATAAAGAATGAATGTGATTTGTGTGTCTATAAATGGTTTAATATGAGTGAAATAATTTACTTAATAGTATATGTTGATGAAATATTACTCATTGGAAATGAAATACTAGTATTACAGTATGTTAAGGTGTGGGTGAATAAATACTTGTCTATAAAGGACTTGGGTGAGACAACAAATATTATTGGGACCAAGATCCATCATGATATATCTAATAGGTTTCTTAGCCTAAGTCAAATTACATCCATTGGCAAGTTTCTTAAGAGATTCAATGTGGAAAAATCCAAGAGGGTATTAATTTTAGCATAAAATGGTGTCCATATTTCTAAGAAAATGTATTCTTAGACACATGAGGAAAGAAACTGAATGACAATAATTTCATAGGCATAAATTATTGGTTCAGTCTTGTATGTTATCCTATGAACTTGTCTAGATGTCTCCTATGCATTAAGTGTGGTAGGAAGATATCAAGATGATCTAAGTGACCACCATTAAATGCAAGTCAAGACTGTCCTTAAGTATCTGAGGTGTACTAAGGATATGTTCGTGGTTTATGAAAGAGATGAGGAACTAGTCATCAGAGGATATGAATATGTTAGTCTCCAAACTAATCAATATGACATAAAGTCACAAATGGGGTATATCTTTACTTTGAATGGAGGTGTTGTGAGTTAGAAAATCTCAAAGCAGGTTGTGGTTACCAATTTAATATTAGAGTTTGAGTATATTGCATCTTTTTAGGTGTCTAAATTAGTGGTATATATGTGAAACTTTGTCCAAGATCTTGATGTGGTACCTAGTAAAAATGATCTTATCACACTCTATTGGGATAATATTTTAGTGGTAGCTCTTGAAAAATATCTAAGGTCACATCAGCGAAAAAAGAACATACATTAGAATTATCATCTCTTGAGGGATTCTTCTCAGAGAATTGAATTTGTAGTGAGCATTATTTACATGGAAGAAGTTATGGTAGAACCCTTGAATAAAGCCTTAACTCAGCAGAAACATAACTATCATGTGAGGTCTAGTAGACTGAAGGTCGTAGGCAGTTGGATCTAGTCCAAATGGGAGTTTATTAGAGTTTGTGTCCTAGGACCAAATATTTATACTTTGATTACATGTATATTAAATGTTTTGAATATTAATAAAAATACTTATTATACATTGTTCATTGTTCTTCATCACTCTAATGTAATAATGTCCTAGAGTATATGTCGCATTGATATGGTCATAGAAATTCCCTGTTATGATGATAACCTTGATCAACTATGACGATGTTCTTAAATAATGTTATATGGTTGGATAACACACTATGATGGGACACATATTACAAATAATTTTAGTTGCGATTACTCATAAGAAGATGAGACTTCTTCTCATGAAGTTCACGATTGGTAATCTCTAAGAGAAGATATTATGAGAACAGACCTACCCATAGGAATTTCACATGTTTTAGTGTCATCAGATATTCCTATATATGAACATGTGTGATGGTCCTTAGACTTTAGGATTATTATTAATGCATTCTATAACTCATGTACTTATATGTATTTCATAAACCATGACGATAACAATTCATTGTGAAGTTTGATATGTTGGGTGGGTAACAAGTGACATGTCATTAATGAATAATTCAAGGAAGTATTTTTCCCTTATATATTTATGGAATCTAACATCTTGACCCTTTGATTGGAATATAATTGTCACATTAAATTCTATGTCCATAGTGTAATGGCATGTTTATTTCATATATTCAAAGAAAGACATATCGAGCATATAGGTTGGTGACATGGATATGAAACCTATTTGATGAGATATTGTGATAAAGGGATTATATTATATAGTGATCATTTGTATGTGATTGTTGATGTTGTGTCATTAAGTTCTTTATCTTGGGTTCCTTGACCAATTGTTAGACAGTAATCTTGGACTTTAGGAAAGCCCACCTAATAACAATGATAAATAATCCTAGAGGGTCACACACTAAGTGTTTTTGTTGATCTTGATTAAATTATATTTGAGTTTATTTAATGAAATAAATATTATTCTGAAGTTAGAGGAATAATTTTAGTCATGTATTATTGATCGCATAAATTAAATAAATATTTATTTTATTTACTTAATATTTTAATAAATTTTTATTCATTAGATTGTGAATAAAATATTTATTTATGAATAAAATATTAATTTAATTGTTCAATAAATTCTATAGGAGTTTTAATAGACCAATACTGAGTCCGGTTACAAATATTAATTAACAAGACCATTACATAAAAAAAAAATTCATAAGTCGGTGCATGCAAAAAAAATATAATTATTATTATGTGTCATGGGGTTTATTAAAATTAATAAATGTTATTTAATGGTTGGTATGCAATTAAATAATATTTTAAATTAAATCCTAACTCTATAAATAGACGATTATGTCTATTGTGTAGAGTATCCAAAAATTTAAAATAGATAATTTTTTCACACAAAAAATTATCGCTTGAATCCTCATTATATCCCCCTCTCAAGAACAAGAAGCAAAAAAGATATTTCTTCAAGACCAAAGAATAAGTGATCAAGAATGAACAGTGAAAGACATTTGATTCACTACATTGACACCCAGTGATCAAGTGGTGTTGCTCAGAGATCATTGGAACATGTGTGGATCCCCACTAGAGGGATTCTATCCTTGGATGATCATGGTGAAACAAATACAATATGAAAGGGTCTTTTCAGATGATCAATTATCATCAACAAATAAAGTTTTTAAGCCCAGGTATTTATTTCTTTAGTTATTAAATAAATTAACTATAAATTTAACGTGCATGATTCTTACTCATGGTTTTGGGAAATGATTATTAAAAGAAATTTTAATATATCACCCACCATCGCATGCTTTTACAACAATCAAAACCAATAGTATATGAACAACACAAAAGAAAAAATTAGTGTATAAGTCATGTGTCCCATATAAATAAAAGTGAGATTAAAATCTCTTACCTTAGGATTGGCTTCCTTTAAAATTTCTTTAACCTCTTATAAAATAAATTTTAATTTATTATAAATATATATCAGACTAATTTTCATGGTTATTATATCATATATATTCATTATATATATATATATATATTTAAATTAATCTATAATTATAGATATATAAAATTAATTACACCACTCATAGAGATATTAGGTCGTACATATACATGAACGATGTATTAAATTTTTGAAGGATGGGACAAAAGAAAGGTAAATAATAATTAACCTTTCAAGAATCATTATTATATCATATATGTCATGTATATTCATCATATTTTTCCTCTTCACCATCCAAATAAAATATAAATAAAAAATGAATTGCATTGCTTCGTGTGGGTGGTAGTGCACACGTACGCACGAGTGATGCCTTCACATCCCATTTGATGAAACAAGGATGGATAATGGTGGTTTAATAATCATAATTATATTTCAGAATATTTATTATACTTAAGTTATTATTTTATGAATAATATAATATATTTATAGGAAGTAAAAGGAGAATCAAAAGGAAAGTAATCGGTTAAGGCGATTACCTCTTCTTTAAGATGACTTCCACAGATCTCCTCTTAAGGGCTCTAGGGTTGGTCTTTTGAGAATACCAGAATGTATATAATGTGTATAATGAAGTTTATAAGATAATTTGGTAGGGTATTGTTGATATATAATACACAAAGTGGTGTAAATAATTGAGGGAGGTGGTTCCCTTTTATAATTGAGGTGAGGGGTACTTTTAGAATTTCTCAAAAGATTAATTTAAAATAAATTCAATCTCAACCTAAATATCTCAAAACAACCTATAAATGAATAGGGGATGATATTTTATACCATATATTAACCCTTTTTTATTATTTTAATATTTTTATGACTTAAATAATTTAATAAAATAGTTTTTCATAAAAAAATTAGTTTTATCAATTTCGACACTATTCATTACTTTAAATTTAACACGTCATTAAAAAAATTAGAAAAAAAAATTTTAATACATCCCTAACATGTTATTATTATTTATAAAATATATTTATCACATTAATTTTTTTAAATTATATTAATTTTAATATTTTTAATAGAATTTGTTTTATTTTTTCATTAATAGAACAAATATTGTTTTGGAATTGTGTAAGTATTTAAGGAAATTATTTAATTCCTAAAAATTATAAATAAATTAACAACCTGAATATAATTTAATTAGGAACAAAATTAATACTAATATTCTTTCATAACTAATTTTTGTCTCTATGTGAACACATAAATGATATTTAAAACAAAGCGTGGCATTGTGTAAGTATTTAAGGAAATTATTTAATTCCTAAAAATTATAAATAAATTAACAACCTGAATATAATTTAATTAGGAACAAAATTAATACTAATATTCTTTCATAACTAATTTTTGTCTCTATGTGAACACATAAATGATATTTAAAACAAAGTGTGACATTGTGTCACTTCCTTTGGATTAAATAATATATAATTCATTTTGATGGAAAAGTATCCATTAAACAACTAAAAACTAGTTAATAAGGTGATAAGGGTCTAATTTATTTCATCCAATAAGAATTATTATAAATAATTATGGCCTTATCACTTATTTTTAACATAGATTTACCTGATTTACACTTTATTGAGGTGATTAATTTTACCACGATTACCATTCATTTTAATCAAGAATAAAGGGGAATATTTACCAGATTTGAAACTAATTATTATAGATATATAATCCATTTTTAAATATTCAATTTATATAAGTGTCCAAAAGTAATTTTAAAATAAATTTGAAACACAACTTAAAATAGTCTTTAGAAAAATGCATTTTTAAGCCCAAAATTGTAATTCTACCAAAATAATGTATAATGATAATTCAAATGAAGTTAATAAGATTATATATAATTAAATAATAATTATGTTACTTTGAGATCTAATTAAATCACAATTATAATTTATATGAAAATTAAATTACGGTTTAATAAAAATCTATTTTTTCACTATTCACTTAAAAATCAATCTTTTCATAAAAATATCAAAATTTCACCCAAAGATAATTTTGATACATTGATTTAAATAATGATTTTAATTTTAAAAAAAATTATAAAATTTCCAAAAAATAATTATAATATTCGCTTACAAAAATCAATAAAATTTCTTCTTGGAAGAAAACATATTTTTGAAGAATAAAATGACTTTACTAAAAATATAGTTATTAATTAATAAGAATTTATATTGAGTAGGTACTTTGTATATAATTCATAAAGTAATTAATCATATTCATACCATAAAATTTAACATCTATTTGATAACATTAAACAATAATATTTTTTATAGTATATTGTAGTTTATTTAAACTCTCAATTGTGTGTAATGAAAGTTATTGAAGAAGTTAAATATATTTGAAAGAAATTTTTTATAAAATTTATGGATATTACACTGAGATAAATAATATACAATATTTATCTTTATATTTTCCCATTATAAATACTCTTAGATATCTATACATCTTCATATATCTAGGATGAATAGTGAATGATGAACTATAAGCTTCATCCAACAGCTCCGTCCTCAAATCTGGTTTGGATGGAAAAAATACATGGTTATTAAACCTTATCATTAAATAATAAAAAAGGTTTAAATAAAGAATATTTCTCACCTTCTTTTACACTTCTAAATCTTCCTTCTTCTTCTATTTAATCTTCACTTAGATAGATAGTTTAACACTCATCTGAGCTTGTAATATTTCTTCCCTTCCTTCAAGATTTATAGGTTCATCCTTTTTAAATATATAAATATCAGATCCTTGTGATCCCCATAATAGATAAATTATCATGATCCTTTTGACTCATAGAATCCTCCACCTTGTTCACTTTCCCAATTTGGTAATGTATTGATCAGTCATGATATTTAACCAACTCCAACCATATTCTATGAAAAAATTTCAAGTCTTTTAGAGTGAATATATAATTTAAACTTTTATGATAAGTATATATGTAACCCCATTCTCTTTAAAGATAATTCCTCCAAATATTAAATGAAAAATTATGTTATCTAACTCAAAATATTGAGTCGGGTTATTTTTCTCATGAACATTTAATTTTTACAAGGAATAATCCATCACCATATCATTATTCATGAGGAAACATCTCAATCCCTTATTCGATGCTTCACAAAATATCAAAAACCATTATCCATTAGAGGGAAATGTGAGAATAGGTTAACTAACTAAACTTTTCTCCATATCCATAAAATTTTCCTTACATTCTTCCATCCAAAGGAACTTGACTTCCATCTAAGTTAACTTGGTGAGTGGATTATATAACCATGATAAATTCTACATAAAGAATTAATAATATATAGTTAAACCAAGAAAACAATGGATATCTATCAAATTACACTACTACAAATATGGCTTATAATAGCGCTAAAAATGGCCTTTAACAGTGCTAAAAAGCGCTGTTAATCTCGGTGAAGATAAAGGGGGGTCCCCTTTATCAGTGATAAAAATAGCACTGATAAAGGTAGTATTTATTAGTGCCATTTTCAGCGCTGATAAATGTATAATATATCAGCGGTATTTTTAGCGCTGATAAAAACTACCTTTATCAGCACTCAAAATAGCACTGATATATTATCCATTTATCAGCACTTAACTAGCACTGATAAAGGCCCAAGATCTTATCCAAAACTAGAACCTGCACAGAACCTGCTCAGCACCTGCACACATTACAGCACCTACACAGAGTCCAAATAAAACCTGAACACAGCACACACAACACCCACACACAATGCACAGAAGAACAAAAATGATACATACATTTACTTGAAATCATGAATACAAAACAACACACTTCTATATACATTTCAAACAATGTTTAATTTGGTTACAATTACATTTATTCAACAAACAGTTAAAAAACAATGATGTTCCATCCTTTTTTCATCCATCCGCTCTAAAAAATTGTCGTCCATGGAGGCGGTTTCCGAACAAAGAATTCAAACTGAGGAAAAAGATTTCAACTACATAATAAAACAAATATTGTGTTAGTAATATAATAATGAAATAAAGAATGGGTTTGCTAAAAGTAATTATACTAGTGAGGCATAAAACATAAAATAACCAATTAACGAAATTGGTGCATGGTTAGGGCTAATCATCTATAATAATCAAATGGACCAATGTTTAGTAGAACGTGGGCTATTTAATAATTATAGGGGGAATAGATAAACCTACATTTTGGTTCTAAGTTTATGATGGTCTCACATTAATAGTTAATGGTTTTTCAAATAATGTGATGAACTTGTGTAAGGTATGAGTTTTTGGGGAAGTATCTCTATATGGTTGAATAATGGATTGTAACCCACTCAATGAAACTATACGAATTAGAAGTGTCTGTATATTGATTCCCAAATTGTTGGAAAATGATTTATTTTACCCTTAGGCCTAATAATTCCCCTAATTAATGAGTGGAATTAACAAATTTTCACTATCAACCATTAAAGCGGGTTACCCTCATATATCCCTCATTCCACTCAACAAAATACTTTACACACACTCTCCTCTTTCTCCCTTCCCCTATGGGATATCTCCCTTACTTTTGAGATAAATCAAATATTATCAATTACATTAAAAGAGTGGTGAAATATCTTCAACCCTATTATCCTTCTCTATTGGATACCAATGATGGGCCTTTTGCAACGACATTAAACCTTGGCTATATACCTATAACCACGGTTTAATACCATGGCTATATGTCCCCCCATTCCATAAAAAAGAAGCACCCTTGCCCCCTTCCCCAGCACACCCCCTACACACTGCCCACCCCCGAGCACACCCCCTACCCCTGCACACTCCTTGCCCCCTGAACACCCCCCGTCCCCTTCCCCAGCACACCCCTGCCCACTGCACTTACTCCCTGCCCATTGCACACCCCCCTACCCACCCCCTACATATTTCAAAAGAACCCAGCACACCCCCTACACCTTCCACCTACCACTTTTCCCCCTTCCCCCTCCCCCAGAAAACCACCCTTTCCCTCTCACCTTGTCCCCTGCACATCATAAATAAAATACCTTGTATGGAAATTGTGCTCAATTTAAATTATACACATCATATATATCAACACATTCTCATGTACTTTCATTCAATGTAAATACACATATATAGACTCTCTACATCTCATAAGAAAACCCTCTTTAAAATTCACAAACACATTAAATCCATTTGAAAACACCCATCACACAACTTTCTCATTTCTTAAAACACATTTAAAGGACTTAAGCATGAAAATCCACAAGAAATACAACCGCATTCATTTTAAAAATAACTTTCAAGTCTATACACACCCCCAAATTCCTTTTATAACACATTTTTAACCACACAAACATTTCATATAGTACACTTAGAAAGAAAATACAGCATAATAAAATCATCATATAATGTAAAAGAATTGAATCACCTACATAAAGTGTGGAATCTTATGAAATCTGCTGGAAAACATAAAACCACACCTCCACAATACCTTAATAAGGACTGATTAAACATTAATATTGAATATATTAATGGAAACCCATGTTTAACTTGTGGTATTCCATGAGTTTAACATCCCAAAAGGATAGAGGTTCATGATTTAATTTCATACAGATATGTAAGACCTGGGTGGATCAAAACACTTATAAAGGTGGATCAGGTTGGTACATCTCTAGGAGGGATCACTTGGAATGTTTACCTGATAGATGGATCAAAACGCCCAATGAGGTCTGACCCAAGTGTGGTGCATCCCATAAAGGTAAGGTTTCTCATTTTGAAGACTTATTCAGATGCCACTAAGGGAAATACAAGAGGGAAAATAAGCGAAGGTGTACCCCGGTGAGGGGGTCACCATGGTTTACCATTGGTTGGGATTTAACCTCATGGAGGCTTCTTACGTACCCTATTTAGAATACAAGGATCAAAACCCATATATTTAAAAGAGGTATGTTGTGGGTATTACCCATGGTTAGCTTCCCTTCACACTAGGAATACTCTTGGTTGGATGAGTATGGGTTTTGTGGGGCTTATGCATTGTCAGATTCTCAGGTTCTTCCAAGAGTATCAATGGGATGAATGGGACATACGTGCTAAGATGGACCATGTGAATGGCGTGATCCTTGTAAAGAGGCACAAGGCACAAAAAAACATGTGGAGTTGTCTGTAAACATTATTTATGGTGGCCATGGGGCTTATCAGACTCCCCATACCTTCCATAAACACCTCAAAACATCACGAGGACCAGATTCTACATGATGGTGCATTACAGGGTTGATTCTTTTGATGATGTACTGGTTTTTTGAGCTTGGATTTCATCTCAACCAGCCTTTCCCTTAATTGAATTATCCTGGGACACATATTTTAGTTCCAAAAAATCCCTCAACGATACCGATTATCTCAAGCATCTACCTAGAAATAATTGTGCAAGTCAAACAACAACACATGTGCTCAAATACAAGTTCAAACAAATGAGATACAAAAAATGGATTTTGTTGATCCTCAGTGGTTTCGTCATTCACCCCATACGCACTGCACACCATCATGCCTTACTTCAATATTTATTTGTTCAAAGATCAATAATATGAATCCGGGGATAGAAAACATTAAGTAATAAATTAAGATTTCAATACATCGGAGCATTCTCAATTCACCAAAGAAGGTTTGAGGATAATAAATGATCATATATAGATAACATAAGTGGTAGGAATTCACCTTCATCCTATTTGTGTACAATCTTCCATCAGGTATGTTTCCCATTCATTTATAAACACATGTATATCATATTATGAATATGAGTTTTTGCGACAGTCATGGTAGTACTGAAAAAATATAAATACACAAAGGATTAATAAATATTTTAAATGAACTCATAATTATTTTTGAAAATACATCATCAGGGATGCTAGTTTGTTGATGAAATACGATCTCTTTAATAAATTTACAAACATAATAACCACAGTCTTTTCCGTTTGTTTGTTTTGGACACTAAAAAAACATCAATAACAATAAGTAATTTGTTTTGATATGTGTTTGGATAGTGAAATGTTATTATATATACCCGGATACTTTTCCAATTGTAGATCTTGTAGGCATGCTCATCCTTATGCCCTGGATTCATTCCATGCATTAGAAGATATTGATGCACTGCCCTATCATAACATAATCCTCATTAAAAGATAACATAAATTATATAACTAGATGTTTAGTTTTAAAATTTTGGATCTAGTGTATTACAAATTAACAAACTCCATCATGCATGGTCAGTTTATTGGATATCCATGTGTTGAATCTAGAAAATAGATCTTTGGAGTATCCAAATTGACTGCAATCAGCATCCAATGCTTCCTAAAAATACAAAAAGGAATAAGTAAAGAAAGAAATGAAAATATAGTTGATATGATTAAATTGTAGAGTTTTACCCCTGAATCGTTGGTATTAAAAAGAGTCTATCATCCGTAATTTTGTTTTCAAATGATTTGAGCAGGGATGACATTATTGCAGCCTCTTTAACAGAATCTATTTTGTCTTTTGAAGATGTGGTGTGAGGACTAACAAGTCCAAATTTTTTTTCATGGGGAAATCCCTTCAATTGTTTTTCATATATACGTCTGCGAAAAATATAAAATGTATTTAGTCAAAATTATCAGAGTATATCATCTTTTGTAAAATCAAATCATGAAAACTTACCTCATGTATACATTTACAACTGAGGTGCCTAGCCATTCATACTTGAGGAGTTCATTTACATTTTCAGCACTAATGAAATCTGATATCTCCTCTCCATACATATCTTTTTCGAAAACAACTATGTGAGTACTGTCGTCTTTCAACTTTGTATCCACATGAGCCTGCGATGATATTAACTGTGGATATAGAATGGGTGGGGTGAAGGTGCTCTCAGTAGACCGTTTCAATCAGTTGGTTGATCCTTGAGATAGTTTTGAGCTGATATTTCGTTTCAGCCCACAGTCTTTGTCATTCTATAATAACAGTCATCGTTTCAAACCTTTTTTCATTAAATATTAAAGGTTCATCTTGAAAAATAAATTAGAAATGAATACCTTTTTGTTGACATGTTTTTTTACAAGAACTGTCAGTCATGCGATGAATGTTCCAACAACTTGTTCAACCGTATGAATGTCTTCATCGTCATTTGAAACAGGTAGCTCGGCACTCATCTCATTAGTTATGTTAATTGACACTCTAAGATGATCTTTTGGAAGATTTCTGTTGTGTAGCATGTCGTTTTGCGTATTGAACACCATAGCCCTCGCTACAAGGCGATAGGTGGGAGTTGATAAATATAAATCACAGTCATTTTCACCCTATGGAATATTAGTACAGGAAAGGTATCAGTGTCTATGTAAATCACATTTCACAAAAACAATTATTAAAACATTGATTACCTCATCTAAGTCAGGTTTTTAGGGGAATGTCTCGCCTCAAAGATGGTGGGGGGTGGGGCGAGATCGTCACGCACGGGCTGTTGTTGAGTTGTTTCTTCTCTTTGCCTCTCCCCCATCAATTTTGCTATCATCTCTCTCTGGTATTGTAATTCTTCTTGAAAAATAGATAATTGTTCTTTCATATTTTCCATTTTTTCAGTTTGATCCCCCGCTTGTTTTCGTTTTTGATAATATGTTTGGGGTGTCACCCCAAAACCCGCACCTCTGACGCGGCCATACTTTTCTGGCTGCTTCAAGGATGCTGAAAGTATGCCTACATCTGGTGCGGTTATTATTGATTCTTGTGACTATTTCAGATAGAAAATATAGAAAAATAATTAGTTATTGTAATGTAATAGCGATTTAAAGCAACTCAAATTTATATTATTTCATACTTACACATGCTTCCCACACTTTTTGTGTGTTTTCATCTATCAATATCCCCTCTTTATTTACACGATCCTCCTTCCATAGCACATGGTGTGGGATGGATATGGATTTCGATTTCGATTCATCAATCTGTATATAAACAGAGAAACGTGGTTATGGTGTTGTTTTATGTCACATACTAGTAGTAGGATAGATTTAAAATACGTACCAATTTTTTCTCAAGTTCAGCGTACCCCATCCTTGCTTTACGGTAAGGGTACGCTGGTTCTGTTGCGCATTTTTTATTTTCAGCACTCAGTAGCTGCTTCATAAATAAAAAACTGTCAATCAGAGTGATGAATATAGGCAAATGTCAAACAACGTATTACCCCACACAATGTACCTGAAATGTATGCTCCCCACAACGGTTGCTAAACGCATCCCATGCTCCTTGGGATATCAAGTGTGCGTAAAGAGGAGGTGGGTGCGTCTTGATTTTCCCTTCTGCATCTTTAAGATGATATTTCATTAAAATTGTGCAGAAACCTCTATAAATCCTTCCTGTAACTCTTAATACATATTCCTTGTGCGAGACATCTACTATAAATTCACTCTGCAATGGATGATGAAGAGTAAGTCAATGTCTTGGTATTTTATTTTATTTTAATAAATTAAAAAAATGATATCATAATGTTACCGTAATCTCTTCCCACATTAGTGTCTTCAGCCCGGTGACAACATGGTGCCACGACTGTACATCAATCGGCACGCGTTTTCGAGTGACGATTCCAATGTAGCTACTAAAGATGGCTCTGTTGGGGTTAACATGTTGGCCTTGGTTATTCCATCCCACCTCAAATTTGATGCCTTTTTCTTTTACCTTGATGATTTTGGCCAACACTGTCAAACTACGACGCTCTTGTTTTTTTTGCGCTTTTAGGGTTTCATTTCCTACCATTTACTCAGAAGTGGCGTCAATATCTTCCCCCGGAGCGCTAGCATCGGCAATGGGACCAGCAACAACAGGTTGAGAAACCTGTTGTACCTTAGCACTAAGACCAGCAACAACAGGTTGAGAAACCTGTTATTGCTCTGCACTGAGAACACTAGCATCTAGTTGAGAAACCTGTTGTTGCTCTGCAGTGGGACCACCAGCTGCTGGTTGAGAGACCTTTTGTGCCTCGGGATTGGGTGCATCAGTAGGTGCAGAAGTCATTATCTACAGAAGTGGTTTAATATTTAATTTAGATTACATAAAAACAGCAGCGAACAGATAATAACATAACGTAACACTGTTGGGCGGAGAAAAAGGGAGTGATGTCAAGAGGGGGGGTGAATTTCCTTTTAAAAAATGATTAACAAATTAAAATCAAAGTTAAAGGTGCAGCGGAAATAAAGAGGCAAGACACAAGAATTGATAACGGAGTTCGGCCAAAAACCCGGCCTACATCTCCGCTCCCAACTCAACCGTTGAGAGATTCTACCGCTTGCTTTTCAATGGTTTTAGCAAGAAACCCACTAGCCTTTTTACAGGTGAAGGCTAGCTCACCTATTACAGCTTGCTTTTAATGGTTATGCAAGAACCCACTTGCTTTCAATGGTTGAGCAAGAACCCACTAGCCTTTTTACGGGTGAAGGCTAGCTCACCTTTGATTCAGGCCTTTTAAAAGGAAAGGCTTGACTAACCTCTTCACACCTTAAAGGTGATGTGAAAACCCAAAAGAAAGGGAGATGAGAAAGGGATGGGGTTTGTAGGCACAAACCCAATTTGATGCTCAAAATAAATAAAACAATAAAAACCGTATTTGGAGAAGCCTTGGGCGCCAATGGTTGATTGGAGTTGAAGACGTGCACTCCCAAGCTTCTTTGGTGATGCTCCTTGGATGTGGAATTGAGTTGGAGCGATTGGGGTTCCTTGGAGGAAGTCCTCCGGAGGTTCGCCAAATGATGGAGAATGTGTTCGTTGGCTTCACAATAGTTCCGGCTATGTTCCTTAGACTTCCGGGGGTTCAAGGTCCTTTATTTATAGAGGGGGAACCCTCATATGGCCGTTGGAGGCCTTTGGAGCCGTTGGTGAGGCTTTCGGAGCCGTTGGAGGCCAAGTGGACAGGCTGGTCAAAAGCCCAACGGCTAGTTTGACTACCTCCACCGGCTGACCGGTACAGGGCCACCGGTTGGCCGGTGCTTGCAAAATGGAAACTTGTTCTGCCCAGGAGCCACCGGCTGGCCGGTGCTGAGGCCACCGGTTGGCCGGTGCCAAGGCAGTGGCTCAGCCTTCTCTCCAGGGTCCATCGGTTGGCCGGTGGTGAAGCCACCGGTTGGCCGGTGGTGAAGCCACCGGTTGGCCGGTGGACATGAAAACAGTCCATTTTGGCTTCTTTGCTTTCTTGGCCCAATTCCTTGGCCACCTGAAATCATGCCTATTAACAAAAACACTTGAAAACAAGATTAGATAAAAATGAGAGTGATTGTGATCATGAAAATAAAACCACGAGGGGTACGAGAGGTACAACAATCTCCCCCTATTTTGATGATCACAATCACCAAAACAAACAATGTAAAATACTGAAATGAAAGGCATGCTTTAAAAGAATTTTTCCCCCAATCAACCAAGAATTTATCCCCCTTTGTGATTATCAAAATAGCACGGGGCATAAAACTTGATTGAGGGAAAGGCTTGAAAAACAAGATAGAGATTTTAAACCAAATGAAATTTTTTCAAATTTGAATTGAAAGTTTTGAATCAAGAATTCAATAACAGTTTGAATTGAAAGTTTTGAAAAGAAAATTGAAATGAAAAATTTGAATTGAAAGTTTTGAAAAGAAAATTGAAATGAAAAATTTGAATTGAATGTTTTAAATGAAAAAGTTGAATAATCAGTTTGAATTGAAAGTTTTGAAAAGAAAATTGAAATGAAAAATTTGAATTGAAAGTTTTGAATCAAGAATTTTGAAATAAAAAATTTTAAACCAAGTGTTGAAATTGAAAGTTCGAATCGAAAATTTTGAATTGAAATCAAAAGGGCTTAAACGATCCTAACTCCTCCTAAATAAAAACAACAAATCACCGGGGAGAGGTTTTTGAAACCGAGACAAATTTCGGTCCGGTGAGACTCGCTAAGAGGGATTTTTCAATCCATACTTGTCTAGTGGCGGGTCTTCTCCTATAAAATTCATCATTAAAGAAAATACTTTTGGGGCGGCCATACCGGGCATTTTTACAATTGCACTCATAAATTAAGTGCCCGGGTTTTTTGCAATAATTACAAAATTTAAATTGAGAGCTCCCCCTTACAAAAATAGTGGGTGCATGGGAGGAGGAAGCTTGCTTGGAATAGCCAAGCCCTTTGGTGGTTCTAGATAAACGTTGGGAACCAAGAAAATTGTTCAAATTTTGTTCCCCTTGGGTGAACTTGGCTAGAGTCTCCCTTAGATATTTGATGGTTGATTCCATGGAATCAACATCGGGAAGATTTTGGATTTTGAGGGACATCTCTTCCTTCTCTTTGAGAAGTTGTTCTTTTTCGGAAGAGAGTTTTTTGAAATTCTTTTTTAAAGCAACAAATTTGGAAGAAAGTTCGTGAAAACCTTCCTCCAATTGATCTCTAGCATGTTGGAGATCCTCGTATGACATGTGATTGAAAGAATTTGAATTTGAAGAACAAGAGGAGGAGGAGGAGGAAGTTACCTCATGAAATGCCATTAGGCATTTGTTACCGTTGTCGCTCGAGGAGGAGGAGGAGGATGATGTGGAGCTATCACTCCATGTGGCCTTGAAAGCCTTCTTCTTCTCCTTTTTCTTGGCCTTTTTCTTGTTGAGTGGGCAATCGGTCTTGTAATGTCCTTTCTCGCCACACCCGTAACATTTTACCTTGGGCTCGGATTTTTCATTGGATTGAGCCTTGCGGGTCTTCTTCTTCTTGTGCTTCTTCATGAACTTGTGCATCTTGCGGGCAAGGTTCTCCATTTCGGAATCGCCTCTTGAAGAGGAAGAAGATGAGGAGGAGGAGCTTTCTTCGTTTTGTACCTTGAAGGCGATGTTCTTTGGAACTTTGATCGGTTTGCCTTCCTTTTCAGCTTGCCTCCTCATGGTGATCTCGTAGGTCATGAGGGATCCGATGAGTTCTTCGACCGGCATGTTCTTGATGTCCTTTGCTTCTTGGATTGCCGTGACCTTCGGAGCCCATGAGCTAGGTAGGATCCATAGGATCTTCTTGACCATGGTTTCTGCAGAAATATTATCTCCAAGAGATTTTC
This sequence comes from Viscum album, assembly GCA_963277665.1. Classification (NCBI taxonomy): domain Eukaryota; kingdom Viridiplantae; phylum Streptophyta; class Magnoliopsida; order Santalales; family Viscaceae; genus Viscum; species Viscum album. The sequence goes on from OY728126.1 coordinate 1,012,587,647, forward strand.
TACCATTGCAAACATCAGTAAAACGAGTAAATATTTCAGAAATAGATTCATTTGGATGCATGGAGAAAGACTCAAAATCTTGACGAAACATGTCCAATCGAGTATCATTTACTTTGTTGGTCCCCTCATGGGTAACCTCCAAAAGTTTCCAGATTTCATGTGAGGAGGTGCATGTGGAAACTCGATTGAACTCATTTCGGTCAAGGCCGCAATGTAGAGCGTTCATGGCTTTGCCATCAAGCTCGAAATTTTTAATGTCGGCTTGAGTCCATTTGGATTCATCGGGGGAAGAGAGAGTGTAAACTTTCATGACAATTTTATAAATGGGATATCCTATGCTTCTAATAAATGTGGTCATGCGGGTTTTCCAATAATTATAGTCGGTTCCATCAAAGAATGAAGCACGACCCAAAGAATAGCCTTCGGGGGCGAAAGAGGTTGAGGCCATCAAAAAAAAGATCTTAAATTTGAAACCGGTGAAGGTATTACTCAAATTTTGCCTCTGATACCAATTGTTGGGCGGAGAAAAAGGGAGTGATGGCAAGAGGGGGGGTGAATTGCCTTTTAAAAAATGATTAACAAATTAAAATCAAAGTTAAAGGTGCAGCGGAAATAAAGAGGCAAGACACAAGAATTGATAACGGAGTTCGGCCAAAAACCCGACCTACATCTCTGCTCCCAACTCAACCGTTGAGAGATTCTACCGCTTGCTTTTCAATGGTTTTAGCAAGAAACCCACTAGCCTTTTTTACAGGTGAAGGCTAGCTCACCTATTACAGCTTGCTTTTAATGGTTATGCAAGAACCCACTTGCTTTCAATGGTTGAGCAAGAACCCACTAGCCTTTTTACGGGTGAAGGCTAGCTCACCTTTGATTCAGGCCTTTTAAAAGGAAAGGCTTGACTAACCTCTTCACACCTTAAAGGTGATGTGAAAACCCAAAAGAAAGGGAGATGAGAAAGGGATGGGGTTTGTAGGCACAAACCCAATTTGATGCTCAAAATAAATAAAACAATAAAAACCGTATTTGGAGAATCCTTGGGCGCCAATGGTTGATTGGAGTTGAAGACGTGCACTCCCAAGCTTCTTTGGTGATGCTCCTTGGATGTGGAATTGAGTTGGAGCGATTGGGGTTCCTTGGAGGAAGTCCGTCGGAGGTTCGTCAAATGATGGAGAATGTGTTCGTTGGCTTCACAATAGTTCCGGCTATGTTCCTTAGACTTCCGGGGGTTCAAGGTCCTTTATTTATAGAGGGGGAACCCTCATATGGCCGTTGGAGGCCTTTGGAGCCGTTGGTGAGGCTTTCGGAGCCGTTGGAGGCCAAGTGGACAGGCTGGTCAAAAGCCCAACGGCTAGTTTGACTGCCTCCACCGGCTGACCGGTACAGGGCCACCGGTTGGCCGGTGCTTGCAAAATGGAAACTTGTTCTGCCCAGGAGCCACCGGCTGGCCGGTGCTGAGGCCACCGGTTGGCCGGTGCTGAGGCAGTAGCAACCACTATTCATCTGGGTGCCACCGGCTGGCCGGTGCTGAGGCCACCGGTTGGCCGGTGCCAAGGCAGTGGCTCAGCCTTCTCTCCAGGGTCCATCGGCTGGCCGGTGGTGAAGCCACCGGTTGGCCGGTGGACATGAAAACAGTCCATTTTGGCTTCTTTGCTTTCTTGGCCCAATTCCTTGGCCACCTGAAATCATGCCTATTAACAAAAACACTTGAAAACAAGATTAGATAAAAATGAGAGTGATTGTGATCATGAAAATAAAACCACGATGGGTACGAGAGGTACAACAAACACAATGTATGTTACAATAAACAAATAACCTGATTATTGTACTCTCTTTTTTTTCTTTAAAGGTTGAAGTGATTTGACTCCTCTATCGACTATGTAAATTCCTTCATTATGGTCTCCTATGACATAAAAAACGTCGTCTACATTTGGACTGCTTCAAAATGATTGTGAAGTCCCTATAAAAGGGTCAACTTCCATTGAACTTTAATCTGACCCTTCAGTTGTTTTGGTCGATAACAGAACAATTGACCAATTTCAGTTTGCGGGGTCTGGAACATAAAATACTTGTACTGCCTGTGATGCCATTATAAATGGTTCGTCTTTCTCCCCTTCCTTACTGAAATAAACTTTCACAAATCCTAATTCATCTATTTTAACATCACTATTATTATCAACCCACTTGCATTGAAAAATCGGCACTTTGAATTTCGTATAATCCAACTCCCATATTCATTTGATGATGCCAAAGTATGACATATTTGCAAAAATTGGATTTTTGTCCTTATCACCGGAAACATGCATCGCCTCATCCACAAGTGCAACCCCACTATTCAGTATGGTACTGTCTTCATCATGTTCATTAGTATAGAATGTATAACCATTAACTGCATAAGCATTGTAAGATAATACATACACACTTGCTCCTTCGTCCAGCCATCGAAGTCGTTCTGAAATTGAGTCTGGATTTTCATCTAACTACTTAAAAATATAGTCTCGAAACCATCCTATAAACTATCGATTATGTGTATCTGATATCCATTTTTCAGCCCTAGAAGGATTCAAAAGCCTAATAATTTCTTTGTGGGTTTGAACATATGGATCAACGTCGAAACTGTTATGCAAAACATAAAGGTGTGCCTACTCCTGATCTGTAATATTGATTGTGACAACCTCTCTTATAGAAATTCTTTCACCCTCAAGACACTTAGTGTGATGAGATTTCGGTAGGCCAATGATTTCCACACCAGACAAGTATTCGGTACAAAATTCAACAGCTTCCTCAACAATATATTGCTCTGCAATACAACCCTCTGGCTTACTTCAGTTTTTGACATACCCTTTCAAAATCTTTATATACCGTTCAATGGGGTACATCCATCTATAATGTATAGGACCACATAGTTGAATCTCTCTCACCAAATGAACCATCAAATGAACCATCGTATCGAAAAATGTCGGCAGGAAGAACATTTCCAATTCACATAATATGACGGAAATTTATCTTTCCATAGTTGGCAATTTCACCGGGTCTATAATGTTACTGCATATAGCTTTGAAGAAAAAAAAGAGCTTCGTTAATGTATGGTGGACATTCTTGGGCAAAATGCAACGTAAAGCTATAGTAATTAGATCTTGCATCAAAACATGGCATTCATGTGATTTCAGACCCTTTAATTTTAAATCTCCCATTGACACGATGTTCTTGATATTTGATGAATACCCCTCTGGAACCTTTACGTCATTCAAGAAGTTTCAAAACTGATATCTCTCCTTCCTGGAAAGAGTGTAAGCAATAGGAGGAAGAAATGTTCATTTTTCACCCTTCATTGGTGCCAACTCTTCTCGTATTCCCATCTCAACCATGTCCAATCTAGCCTTAATTCCATCCTTTGTTTTTCCGGGTGCATTTATCAACGTGTCGATGACACTATCACATACATTTTTTTCAACATAAATAACATCAAGAAAATGTCTGACATACAGACAATTCCAGTATGGTAATTCAAAAAAAACTGATCTCTTTTTCCAAACAGTTTTCGTAAGGTTTTTCGAAAACAGTTTACCAAAAGTAGTGTCCAAATCTTTCACTTTCTCAAACAATTGATCACCTGTTAGTGGAGATGGTGTTGTACGTTCCTATGAACTTCCTTCGAATGATGTCGTCCAATATCGGTACTTATGTTGTCGGGGTAGAAATCTATGATGTCCTAGAAACACAGTTTTCGATGAATGTTTCAACCTAATTGACTGAGTACCTTGTTTGCAGACGGGACACCCTTGAGTTCCTTTAATTCTATATCCTGACAAATTTCCATAAGTAGGAAAGTCATTTATCATCCCGTACAACATGGCTTTCAAAGTGAACTATTCATTTTTGTAAGCATCATACATCGTAACACCTGAATCCCACAATATTTTCAAATCCTCGATCAATGGGGCCAAATAAACATCAATATCATTACCCTGTTGTTTTGGTCTTGATATAAGCATAGATAACATGATGTATTTTCATTTCATGCATAACCACAGTGGTAAATTATAATTTACCAACATAACTGGCCATGTACTGTGACTGCTGCTTTGAAAACCAAAAGGATTCACCCCATCTGTAGATAATGTCAGACGAAGGTTTCTCGGATCGTTCCCAAATTCAGGATACTCGTGATCAATTCTCTTCCACTAAGGAGAGTCTGCAGGGTGACATAGTTTCCCATCTTTAATTCTTGTATCTGTATGTCATTTCAATTGTCCTGTAGTCTCCTCACTTCTATATAGGCATCTAAACCTAGGAATGATTGGAAAGTACCATACAACTTTCGTAGGACTAGAATCATCTTTCTTGTATTGGGAAGCACCACACTTTGGGCATTCTTTAAGTGATTTGTGGTCCTTTCGAAATAATATACAGTCATTCGGGAAAGCATGTATTCTTTCAGATATCATACCCATCGATCGTAGCATTCGTTTGGCATCATATGTTCGGCTTGGGAGTTCATTATCTTCTGGGAGCATGTCATTCAGGAGAGCAAGTAGTTCTGTAAAACTGGTGTCACTCCACCCGTTTCCTGCTTTCAAATTATACAGCTGACAATGCTGTATATTTAGTGCAACCAGCATACAATGGCGTTTTTTCACAACTCTTTAACTTCTCAAACAATTTTGGGCAATCGCGAAGTTCATCTTCAACTTTCCTTGTCATTTCCTCAATACGATCTTCATCATCGTCCACATCTGTAATCACACCCTCCATACGATCTTCTTCACTGTTCATGCTTCTAATCATATTAGATTATCTATAAAATGTCATGTTCTCTGAGTCACTACCTACATTGGTTTTTTCCCCGTGTTTATTCCAACATGTATAGCTTCGATCTATTCCGTGACAGATCAGGTGTTCTTCCAACTCCTCTGGACTAATTTGTCTTGAATAACAACAGCGTAAACACAGATAAAGGATTTGAGAAGGGTCACATGCATGATCTTCTGAAAACTTGATAAACTCTTTCACGCCATCTTTATACTCTTTTGTCAACCGATTGGCATTCATCCATTCTTTATTCATATTCATCGTCTTTATGGGTTTGATCTTGAGAACTTTCCTAATATTATGTTTTAATTAATCAGGTAGCATTGTTTGGGTTTTATAAAAACAAATCATGGTACAAATGCCTTTAAACACATGTGAAATCCATATACATGGTGTGTCCAGTAGGGTGAACATCGTGTATGTATAAGATACCTGATTTAATCTGACATATATCAAATTTATTCCAAGTTAGTATTACAAAGACTGAATGATGCCTTAGAAAATACATGACATGCAAACAAGAGGAAACCAATGAGTAACAAGAGAAAATAGTAATAAATATGATGTTATCTCAATGTACTCAAGGTAATGATAAGATTTTGGTCAAGATCAACTATGGGTTGGGAGTACACTAATATTTAATTGAAAAAAACTACTAAAAATTGATCCAAAAAAGGATGAAATATCCTATTCATCAAGTCCCTTAATACAACCAATGCATTAGTTAAACCAAAAATCATTGCTAAAAAATCATACATGTCATAACTACTCCTAAAAGCAGTCCATGGTAGGTCCATCGATGTCCAACTCATCTAATGGTATCCTAATGTCAAATCTATCTTGGAAAAGATCATAGAACTTCATAGATGATCAATGTGACTATCAATGCGTGGATGAGGATACATATTCATGACTCTCATCAGGTTCAATCTCCAATAGTCCAACAAAATAATAAATACCAATCAACAATCTATTTTATAGAACTATAAAACCCCATGGTAAAGTACTATTCCATATGAAACCATTATATTCTATATCATCTTTTTGTAATTCAAACAATTGATGCTCTTTTGGTGTTATTTTAGAAATTGTGATAGAAACTGAATTTTCTCCCAAAACTAACTAGATTATAAAGTTTATCTCTTTATTAAGAAGTAAATTTTATACCTCATCAGTGAAAACATCCTAAAAATGTACTACCATTGGGGAAAAAGAATCCTACAGCATTCTAGAAACATCTACAATATGACTGACTATTTGAGCCATTAGGGTACAGTAAATATATAATTATAACATGCTATTTAAAATGAAATGTGGAAACAGGAAATCATACAGACTCCTGATAAACCCATAATACAAAACATATCACCTAGTATGTCTGTCACATATAAAAATAAATAAATTATAAAAAAAACATGCTACAAATCAAAAAGGTACCATTAAATACTTACATTGGTCAACTTGTTTTGGAAATTGTTTATATTTATCCGTGCCTTGTACTTGCACCCATGAATTTGAAGGTGAGTATGCGTACATGATAGTTGACCTTCTTAGAGAAGAGTTTCTGGAAGAGTTAAAGAGACATGAAGCAATGAATATCATTAGAGTGTTGGAGAAAATGTGGTTGTACAAATAATGTGGCAATCATCTTATGCAACGTGGCTTAAGTTACAACTTGTAGGTATTGTACTTAGGTCGTGTTTCATAAGCCGATTGCCACATTGTAACTTAGGTCGCGTTGCACAAGCTGATTTCCACATTGTTTGTAGCAACCACATTTTCTCCAACACTCTAATGATCTTCATTGCGTCATGTCTCTTATACTCTTCCAGAAACTCTTCTCTAAGAAGGTCAACTATCATGTACTCATACTCACCTTCAAATTCATGGGTGTAAGTACAAGGCACGGATGAAGATAAACAATTTCTAAAACAAGTTGACCAACATGCATCATCCTCGTCACTCATCACTAATTATGAATCACATCCCTAGAAATAATCATAATCACATTAAGACCACACTATCTATTATGGAAATCCTTACCGGAATTAGGCTCAAGATATGGTATCATTCCTATCTCACATCTATATTCACTATTTGGTCCTCACACACACAATATATAAATAATATACCAAGGGAATACCATCCATGTAACTCGCATACCACCTTGAGAGAATGAGGAGTAGGAGGACGAGGCGTCAGTAGTCATGGCAGCGAGGGTGGAGGCAGCAGCAGCGGTAGAGGCGGAGGCGGCGGCGGCAGAGGCGGCGGCGGTCGCGGCAGCGAGGGTGGAGGCGACAGAGGCAGTGGCGGTCACGGTAGCGGGAGCGGGGGAGGAGGCGGCGGCGGCGGCAGAGAAGGAGGAGGACGAGGAGGACAAGGAGGACGAAGGAGGAGGAAGGAGGAGGACGAGGAGGACGAGTACGAGGTCGTGCGGCGAGGGGCCTGGTTCAGCTTCCATGAGAACTTGACCGCGTGCAAGCGAGGATGGCCTATTAGGGTTATTAAATAAAAACTAACAGAACCTACTCAAATGGAAAATATTAAACACATCTTGGATAGCTATCAAACCAGATGGTAACTGAAACCAATAATAAATACTCCCTAGTGACCAAAAATCACTATGTTTATCCCATTACTCGGTGAAAACAGACATTGATAACCTAGACGATGATGTCCCAAGTGATGTGAAACTACGATAAACACCTAATCACTAACCTAAAACACCATAAGTTGATTCCAATGGTTCGTATTGAATTTATTATAACTCTGTGTAATGATTAAATTCTTCCAGATCAACCGCACCATCCCTTTCATCTCTTGAACAACACTCGAACCAACAATGGACCACTCTCCCAACTCTTCCCAGTACTAGGGATATCTATATGGATTCCAATATAAATAAATATAGGTATCCTTCTTTATCACATCCTGATAACAATTTTTATAGGGGAAATCAACAAAAGGAAATTTTATTTCCCAATATCAGATGAAATCTTGTGCATGATTTTGGAGAGTAACCTCTAGAATATTGACTTCCCTCTCTGTATATATATCCATATATATATGATAATGTGTTAATAATTTACCATGGAAAACTAGTGAAACCTATAATGATTTCCAAAACATATATTTCAACCTCAGATCGCTTTCTGAAACAATTATAGAGGGAACCTCATGAAGTCTCAAAAAATCTAAAACATATAAGTCCGTGAGTTGTTCCACTTTCATCGCCTCATTAATATGAAGGAAGTGCACATATTTTTGGAGTTGATCAACAACCACCCAAATAACAACCTTCTTTCAAGGAGTTTTTGGAAAACCAATAAAAAATTAATGAAAATATAATCCCACTTCTATACTGTAATGTTTAATGGCTAAAACAACAACATAGGTCTCTAGTAATCCTCCATAATTCTATAATATGTAATGAACCATGAATCCAAAACCGTTATCAACTATATCATCCATTGAATATTGCAATAACACCTCATGTCAGGATTTCACATGTTCAATTCAAGTGGTATAAAAAAAATTACCTAAAATTGAATATCAATAATGGTATCGGTGTCAACGGATGCAGCACCAGAGGCGGAGGTGGCGGCAGCGGCGGAAGTAGAGGCGGTGGCGGTCGCAGCAGCGATGGCGGAGGCAGCGGCGGTAGCGGAAGAGGCCGCGGTAGTTGTGGCAGCGGGGGCGGGGGCAGAGGCGGTGGCGGTGGCGGAGGAGGAGGAGGACGAGGAGGAGGAAGGACGAGGAGGAGTAGGACAAGGTCGCGGCAGACGAGGGGCCTGGTTCAGCTTCTGCAAAAGCTTGACCGCATGAGAGCGAGGATGGCCAGTTAGGGTTATTAAATAAAAACCAATGGAACCTTTATCAGCTCTCATTAAAAGCACTGATAAAGGTATGTTTTATCAGTTCTAAAATAAAAGCGCTGATAAAACATTTATTTATCATCTCTTTTTTAGCACTGATAAAGAGCTACGTTTATCAGCGCTTTTAGATAGCGCTGATAAAGGCATGCCCCTTTATCAGCACTTTTTGTTTAGCACTGATAAAGGGCAGCACTTCCCTTTCCCTATTTTGTGGTAGTGCCTCTATTTGATTATACCCTGAGAATCCATCTAGTAAGCAATATAATTGATGACTCGCCACTCACTCAAGGACTTGATCAATAAAAGTAAAGAGGAAATGGTCTTTCTTGGTACAAGAGTTGAGCTTCCTAAAGGAAATACAGACTCTCTATACACTACTGACCCTTGTGGGGAGAATGTCACCATCCTCATTGGTGATCACAGTGATTCCATCATTCCTTGGGACAACTTGAATTGGGCTTACCCACTCACTCTTAGCAATGGGGTAGATGATACCCTCTTTCAATAACTTAAGAAGTTATTTACTTACCACATCCATAAGATTTGGATTGAGTCTCCACTAAGGTTGAAGACATGGTTTGGATTCAGATTCAATAAAAATCCTATTAGTTCTAATGAGTGGGATAATCCCAAGAATATCATAAAGGGTCTATCCAATTGCTTTCTTATGATTTATTAGGACATCCAAAAGCATCATCTCTTGATTGGATTCAAGAGAGGAAGAAATGACAACAGGAAAGGATCGATTGTCCCCTAGGAATGCATACTTGAGTGATGAAGGTAAGACCTTAAATCCGAGATCATATTGGTTATAATTTTCTAAGAAAGGATGAGACTTTGTGTTGAAATCAGTTTCTTTATTCAGATTTCTTGACAGAATTGGTTCCTTGTGAATAGAATTTCCATCCACTAAATTAGAAAAGGTAGTTTCATGAATGGGTATGGACTCAATGTTATTTATGTCACCCATGGTATCATTTATTGGTGATTCTAGAAAATCATCAATAGAGCTATCTGAAAGAGATTCAATCCAAGGAGACAAATTTCCCTCATTTGAACAAAGAAAATCAATCTCTTCTTGACTTAAACATCCTTCAGTAATTCCTTGATGTTCTTTGAGTTCACTATAAACAATAATAATACAATTAACCTCATGGATCTCTTAATCATCCCCAATTTGAGAGTTTTTATTGTAGATGTTCAATTCTAGACTCATGTTCCCGAAGGTTATTGTCATGTTCCCATTTCGGACTTGGATAACTGAGTTGATTGTGACTAAGAAGGGATAACCAAGGATGATGGGGGTGTTCTCCGTAGGAACTAATCTTGGGTGATTTTAAAGTAAAATGAAGTCATCTGGGTAAATGAAATTTTAGAATTTCACCAAAACATCCTTTTAGATCCCCTTAGGAACTCGAACACTACGATCAGAAAGTTGAAGAGTGACAGATGTGGGTTGGAGTTCTTCGAGCACTAACTGACAATACATGGAATAAGGAATGAGGTTCACACTGGCTCCTAGATCAGAAAGGGATTTGAAAACTTTGTTCTCTCCTATCTCAACATTGATGTATGGACATCCTGGATCTTTCAACTTTTGAGGAATAGTCCCTTGAATGGTGGTTCTCACATTAGCAGCTAAAAGGACTTGGTTTTTATGTGAAATTTTCCTTTTAAAAGTGAACAAGTACTTAAGGTACTTTGAGTAGGAATGAATGGTTTGGATTGTATCGAGAAGTGGAATGTTCAACTTAACCTGAGAGAATATTTCCCCTAAAGTTTCATTCAGTTCTGGTTTAGTTTTTCCTCTCATGCGTTGAGGGAAGGGAGCATGTGGTTTGATTGTTTGGTGTGGTTGTAGGTCCTTCGCATTCTCATTGGGGTTTTCAGAATCTGTGGGTGGATCTTCATCATTTTCATGCATTTTTTAATCTTTTAATGGTTTTGGAATGGATTTTTTAGGTTTCTAAATGGATTTCCCACTTCGTAAAAAAGTTACTGCTTTGAGTTTTTCATGAGAGGTTTGTGTGTGACTGGATTTTCCCCTTAAGTTTGAGGATGGTACCACCTGAGTAGGAATGGGGGCCTTCTTAGTTTTAATGGTTTTTATTTCATGTTTAAGGGATGAGACTTCTGAGTTCATTTTCTCTATTTATTTACACAACTGCTCAAGGATTGGAAGAGGGATAGATTGAGTAGGAGCTTGTGCTGGTTGGTTTATCCCAGGAGGATACTTTGGTTGTTGGATTGGTTGTTGCATGGGTTGTTGTATGGTTTGTTGGTATTGGATAAGAGTATGTTGGTATTGTAATGTTTGTGGTTGGAACTGGTTATGGTTTTTAAAATTTTGTGGAGGGTGGGGGTTTGGTCCTTGTGGCTGGCTAGGTTGTTGGTTGGGTTGTTGGTTATCTTTCCAAGAAAATCCTGGATGGTCATTATACCTTGGATTGAAAGTGTTTTGGTACTATGGCTTCTGAAAGTTTAGAGCATTGACCTCCACTGGTGGTCCTCCTAGAAGAAAATATTTAATGGAAGGGATGTTTGGGCAGTTGTCTGTTTTGTGGTCATGTTTGTCACAAATTGTGCAAACAGGGTCTACAGTTTGGATTTCTTGGATTTTTTTAAGGTCTATCTCTTCAACCTTCCTAGTGAGTGCTGCGAGTTTATACCTAAGGATTTCTTCCTCCCAAATTTTGTGAATTATACCATATTTTGGTGGCTTCTCATAGTAAGTTGATGTTCCCAATGTTTGGTTTTGTTCGTCCAGTCCTTCTAGATACTCATAAGCATCATTTGGGGCTTTGTTCTTGAAGGTCCCATTACACATCATGTCGATGAATTGTTTGTTTTCCAAGCACAACCCTTCATAGAAAATTCAAACTTTTTCTAGGATTGAAAATCCATGGTGAGGTACCATGTTGAGTGTGTCTTTTAACCTTTCCCATGTTTCATAAAATTACTCCCCTTATTTTTCAAAAACGTTTTTGATACTCTTTTTAAGTGAAATTGTTTTGTGATGGGGGAAGTATTTTTTGTAAAATTCTCTTTGAAATTAGTCCCAGGAGTGGATTGATGAAGGTATAAGATTTTTTAACCAATTATTTTCTCGATCCTTTAGTGATAAAGGAAAGATCCTCATCTTTTCTAGCTCAAGTTGATGTGGTGGTCTCATGGTTTCCACAATGTTGTTAAACTCTTTGACAAAAAGGTATGGCATTTCTAACTCCATCCCATAGAAGATTGGAAGGTGGTTTAGGACATGAGGTTTGAAAACATAGTGGGATTATCCTAGGTAATAATGCCTAATGTAAGAGGGTTCATTAATCCAAGAAGGTGTGAGGTAGTCATTCATGGTTTGATCGACTGCATTCTCCAAGTTTTGGGCTGCCTCACTTGGATTTCCATTTTGGTTCTAAGACGGGTTTATGAGTTGGTTTCTTTGAAGTCCTTCCATTGAAATAGGATCAATTTTTAACTCTGGAGTATTAGTAAGGTTAGAATATAATTTAAAGAGTTTCCTTTGTGTAATTGACTCCCCAACCCCAGGATTATCGACCCTAACTAGACGGTTTGATTGGTCACTGGTGTAGGCGTACATGCGCCAAAAGAAAAAAATGAGAAAGGTAAAAGATAAGAGAATTTGGATGAGAATAAAATAAATGAGGGAGAATAGAATGGTTTTTGAGATGACTTACTTGGGTCCCCACAAACGGCACCAAAATTTGGTCTTTCCCAAATTTACCCAAGTTTTTAGGGTTAAGAGGTCACTTGTAGTTTAGCTTGGGTTGTCGAATCCTCAGAGACCTAAGAAGTAACCTAAAGACACGTACATTATATGGATTGTTTTTTGATATGAAGTTCCCAAATTTGGGTTGATTTTATATGGGTTTAAAGGATCACTACCAGATCTAAGTTAATTCAAATTAAGATAATGATTTGATCCTAGGTTATCGCTCGGGTGGATTGGATGAAATTCTTTTTTTAATGGTTTCAATTTCTTCTATTCGAGATGGGTTTATTCAAGAAGATCAAACGAATTCATCACTTACTAGTTTAATACTAAAATTCCATAATACTGATCACCTATAAACTTGGAGGATCAAATTTATTATCACTCCAAGGTAAAGTTTTGTATTAGTACTTGAAGTATGTGGCCTTAAAATTCAACAAGGACGAAGAAGTTTTAAAATCATCAAATAAAAATATCAAATATAAGAAGTGATTAGACATTAATGGGGTGATAAATAACATAAAATTAATCCCCTTGATACTCCCTTAGATCAACCCATAAGTGGGTTATCCCTCTATTGATTCTACGGTTTCAATAGAAGTGCGAAATAGACTTATGAGGGAGGAAATGGAGAAGTAAAAAAAAGACAATGAAATAACGATCACTCCACCGTTGTGTGATAATTTCACAAGGTTTGGTGTGAATAAATTAATACCTTGAGAAAAAGGTATCAACATGATATGAATAAGAATAGAATAAAAGGATAATAAGTACTTTTATTAAGAAACTAAGATGAATTAGAACAACTTAGATGTGAAAGAAAAACTTGAGACAACAAAATTGCAGCATAACATTACAATGAAATAAAGAACCAAATATGATAAAATACTCCACCACCACTACCTTAAATAGGAATTTAAAGAGTCTTGGGTTGATTTACCAATATTAAAAATGATCCCACTTGATTATGGTATGCCTAGGGTGGTGGAAAGTAAGGGAGAGTGGACTTCTTTATCCTTGACCCGAAGTGGAATCCAGCTTTCATCCACCTAAAAGAGGTGCCTAAATTACCTCATAGATGGAAGAATTTGAGTAATAAATAGAATAAAAACATGAATATAATAATTTCTCCTATATATATGTAAAATTTCATCCCAAATGAATTTGTTTTTGTCAAGATATAATTAAATTGGTGGCCTATTTTTCTGGGCCGTAGAATCTGGACAAGAATTTTATCTCCAACTTCGGATGCCTGGAAATCCATTCAAAAATCAGAATTAGATTTTGAAAATGTTGAATAAAATGTTACCCATTATTTACTATGTCTCTAGTTCAATTTTCAGAATTATTGGGCTTGGATATTGGTTGATACAGAAGTTTTATTGGGATTTTGTCCAGATTACTTCACCCAGAATGTTGTTTGTTCAAGGCCAACTTTGGTGGTCTTCCAATATGAATATTCAAGTACTCTAAAAGTATGAATTTTTACAAATGTAATTAGAAATCTAAAAATTAAATATGAAAATTAAATCAAGGTCATTAGGAACTTTAAATGATGTTTAAAAATGTACCATGTAATAGTGCATTTTAAGAAGGAATTACAATTATAATATGAAATAATGTTCGAAGTGTAAAATGCACTAAAATTATGTTTATGAATAATAAAGCACATTAATATTATATATATTAAAAATGAATATTATCCTAATTCAGTGGCTAATCAACGATGCACAATGTGATCGGTATTACTCCAATGGTGTCTTTTCATTTAAAATTGACATTAATTTTAGTAAAAAGGACAACTGACATACTCAAAACTAAGAAAAAACGTTCAAATTGTTTTAATGATTTATTAAAATGATCCATAAGTAATTTTTGACATGTAGGAATCATCCTCAATTCAATATAATACATGATATGTCTAGTATGACTCAAAATGTTCATTATCAGTTTAAAATTTACATTTTAGTTCAAAAAATGTCACTCACTAAAAACTGAGAAAACACACTCAAACTGTCTTGATAATTTATTAAAATGATTAATAATTAATTTTTTATGTGTAGAAATTGGTCTCACATCAAACCAACACATTATGTGACTAGTATGACTCAAATTGTGTGTTTCTAGTTTAAAATGAAATTTTAGTAAGAAAGACAAGTTACGTACTCAAAACTGAGAAAACACATTCATAATTTTTTTATACTTTAGAAAAATGATCCATATGTCATTTGGGATGTGTAGGAATTATCATAACCTCAATATGACATACGGTGTGACCGGTATGACTCTAAGTGCGCATTTTCAATATATACGTGTAATTTTAGTTTAAAACGTGCATCACATTGCCAAAACCGAGAAAACAAGCCTAGATTGTTTTATTATCATTCTATCTACTATTAATTAATTAATTTCATTATAATTTTTATATTATACTTATTTAATTAATTTTCATAGAGATGATGATTAAAGACAAACAAGAAATGGTGTGATGTGCAAGAATCTACTGCAACTCAATTTGATACACATTGTTCCTGGTTTAAGTCAAAGTTTAGCTTAAAATTAACACTTTATATTAATTATTTATTTATATTATTACTAACATAAGAATTTTTTTCTTATCTGAGTCGGGGTCAGGATCAAATGACAAAGGAACATTGATGTTTTTTAATGTATGTAATAATTTATACTTATGTAATTGTATAAACCAATGTTTTAAATTAGTGTTTTTTTCTTGTATTTTTGTTGTAAATTTTATTTCATTCAAATTCTGAATTGATACTTAATTTTGTTGATTTTTTGTGGTGTTTCTAGTGTTTCAATGTTCTGTTACATCACATTTCACCCGTGCTTCAGTGTGCTATTACAGCACACTACAGTATACCCCTTGATCAGCTCTTTTTTAGCACTAATAAAATCCTAGGGATTTTAATCTCTCTTTGGTATTCAATACTTCTCCAGTGATGATAAAGGCCATTTTTAGAATTTTTAAAGGCTTATTTTGTAGTAGTGATGTGGTGACAAGTGTTCCATTTGAAATGTTTCCCCATGGGAAATGGTGACTGCTAAAATTCTCAGGTCGGTGGGCATAGTGGTACGTTGAGGTAAGGTTTAGTAGAGTGAGGAGGAGTGGAAATGGTAAGCATGGTCTCACCATGCCTTGGTATTGGGCATGGTGAGGTGAAATGAGGAAGGGGTTTTCCCTATGTCATGGTGGGAAATCATGGTAGCCACCTAGGGATTGAAACAATATCCTACATGCTGGGATCCATGGTGTGGTGCAGTTTAAATTTTTTTAATGCATTTTTTTTAAGTGAGAAAGATTCATAGGATAAGGAATTTCGAATGCCTAGAAAACCAAATCCCTCTTTTACCAGAAGCACCACAGCTATAGTTAAGGCGACCATACCATGGTGGAGGCCAAATAGGATTTCTCTATAAATAAGGGTTTTGACCTTCCCTGGTTCGGATTTTATCTTCTCTCTTCAAACCCTAGCCAAACCTAGGTCTTATAAGTGATCTCTAATAATTTCCCTTGAGGTTTTAAACCTATTAGCTTATTGGGATCAAACTCTCTTAAATAAAGGTACCCTCGCTTTTATCTTCTCCTCTTATTTCTTGTTCTTTTCAATCTAACAATTTTTTTATGGTGAGTTTCTCTAGTTTTCAATTGAGATTCGATCGTGGATTGATGGTGGTTACTATGGTTCAGTTCTATGGTAGTTTTCTTCAAGGTTAGTGGTTATTGATCCCTTGTCACTCCATTTTCATGCAATGGTTCCTTAAAGCTTCATATTGAGGTAAGGGATTCAAGAACTCTCCTTTCTTCTTTGTAAATTATGGGATTAGCATGATTTTATTTTCTTTGGGTGAGGAGTATGCATTGTACTAATAAATATAATGAACTGGGCCGAGTGAAATTGATGGGAAAGGCACTATGGGAAAAATGACCTTTTGTGACTGATTATTTGCGATGGGAATAGATCACGTCACAAATAGTCCGTCGAAGAAGTTATTTGCGGCGGGATAAGTTCCCTGTCGCAAATAACTTATTATTTACGACGGGATAAGGGGTCCCATCGCAAAAGGTTTGACGTGGTTTTCACGCCAAACTGCAGGAAGGGTGTTTGCAACGGGGGGTGCATCCCCATCGCAAACACACGGTGGCGGTAAATACTATTTGCGACGGGGATATTCCCCCATCACAAATAGTGTGTCGACATGTCACTATTTGTGATGGGTCGCGTCACAAATACTCTTTTAATCACCGACATTAATTAATGTGATCAAAGGTATTTACGACGGGTCCTGTCATAAATAGTATCGTCGCAAATAATCTAACCTATATATACCCCCCATTTGTTTTTTTCATTCTTCCTCTCAATTTTTTCTTTCTCTCTCTCTCTCTAAACTCTAATTTTAGAGTTAAAATTTCTCTGAGTTATTTTTTTTTACGAACAAGTTTTGAAGTCGTCTACACTTATAAGAGAACAAGTTTAAAGGTATTTATGATTTATTTAATTTTTTTATGTTAATTTTAATTATTATTAATTAGTTGTAATTAAATTAGATTTAGATTGTTTTGTCATCAGTATTTATTTGTAACAATAAATTGAAATTATTAGTACTAATTATTAGTATTTAGTAGTAATTAATAATTATTAATGGTAATTAGTAATGAATATAAATAATTAGCAGTAATTAGTAATTAGTAACTGTAATTTGTAGTAATTAATAGTAATTAACACTAATTAGATATAATTAATGGAATTAGTAATAATTAGCGGTAAATAGTAATAATTAGAAAAAAATAGTAATAATTAGTAAAAAATAGTAATAATTAGTAATAAATAGTAATAAATAATAAGAATTAGTAATAAATATTTACAATTAGTAATAAATACTAATAATTAGTAATAATTAAAAATAAATACTAATAAATACTGATAATTAGGAATAATTGCTAGTAATTAGTAATAAATAGTAATAAATTAATAATAAATTAGTAATAAATTAGTAATAAATGGTAATAAACGGTAATAAATAGTAATAAATAGTAATAATTAGTAATAATTAGTAATAATTAGTAATAAATAGTCATAAATAGTCATAAATAGTAATAATTAGTAATAAATAGTAATAAATAGTAATAATTATAAATAATTAGGAATAATTAGGAATAAATAGCAATAAATAGCAATAAATAGGAATAAATAGCAATAATTAGGAATAATTAGGAATAATTAGGAATAAAGAGTAATAATTAGTATTAATTAGTATTAATTAGTAATATTTAGAAATAATTAGTAATAATTAATAATGATTAGTAATAATTAGTAATAAATAGTAATAATTGGTAATAAATAGTAATAATTAGTAATAATTAGAAATAATTAGGAATAGTTTGGAATAAATTGGAATAAATTGGAATAAATAGGAATAATTAGGAATAATTAGGAATAATTAGGAGTAGTTAGGAATAATTAAGAATAATTAGGAATAAATAAGAATAAATAGGAATAAAGAGTAATAATTAGTAATAATTAGTAATAATTAGTAATAATTAATAATAATTAGTAATAATTAATAATAATTAGTAATAATTAGCAATAATTAGCAATAATTAGCAATAATAATTAGCAATAAATAGGAATAAATAGGAATAAATAGCAATAAATAGGAATAAGTAGCAATAAATAAGAATAAATAGCAATAAATAAGAATAAATAGCAATAAATAGAAATAATTAGCAATAAATAGGAATAAATAGCAATAAATAGGAATAAATAGGAATAATTAGCAATAAATTAGAATAAATAGGAATAATTAGTAATAAATAGGAATAAATAGGAATAATTTGGAATAATTTGGAATAATTTGGAATAATTAGTAATAATTAGTAATAATTAGTAATAATTAGTAATAATAAGTAATAAATAGTAATGATTAGTAATAAATAGTCATAAATAGTTATAAATGGGAATAAATAGTAATAAATAGGAATAAATAGAAATAATTAGGAATAATAATGGAATAATTAGCAATAATTAGCAATAATTAGCAATAATTAGTAATAATTAGAAATAAATAGAAATAATTATAAATAATTAGGAATAATTGTAATAAATTGTAATAAATTGGAATAACTTAGCATAATTTCTATTGGATTGGTGACACTCCTTTTTCTTGATGATTATTCTCCTTTCAAATGTCACCAACTCAAAACATTATGAAAAATATGCTTCTATGTAAGCATACCCAATATTGTATGCATGAGTTTGGATATGCATTTGTAGGACCACATTTTTCATAATGTTTTCATGTGGTGATAGTTTCAAGAAGATGATTCATCAATAAAAATGGGGCTCTTTTTTCTGACGGCTCATTTACTTGCATTATTCTCACACTAAAATGACAATGAAGAATTTATTTAGAGGTAAGCTTATACATTCTTGTATGTATGAGAATGGATATGCATACCTCTGAGTAGATTCTTTATTGTAATTTTAGTGTGATAAAATTGCAAGTAAATGAGCCGTTGGACAAAAGAGTAGCCACCAATCCACTGGAAATTATATCGCCCCTAATTAATAGTAATTAGTAAGAATTAGTTGTAATTATTAATCTTATTTTTTTAAATAGTGTTTTTCTTATTTCAAATTATTCAAAAAAAAGTAATGATTTTATATTTTGTAAATAAATATGGAATAACGAAGTCGACAACGGTCATTATTATGTGATCATGCTTAGATAAATCAGTGAAAAAATACAAACAGTTCTGGTTTAAATCCTGTATATATTGAGGGTGTTGAAGATTTCTTATCATTTTCATCATTAAAAACAGAATTTTTTTCAGAAGGCACAATTAAGTGTCCTTGTAAAAAATGTGCTTTGAGAACATTTGACAGCGTTGGGGGACATCTCTTATGTTTTGGTTTTCAACTAGATTATTTTTTTGTATCAATACGGTGAACGTAGTTCCAGAGAAGATACTGATAATTTGATTTTAGATCCATCACGGTTTCAAAATTTAGTACATGATGTTACAGGTCTATCTGTTCAAAAAATTAAAGCTCGGGATGATATTGATTTAACTCCTAAGTTGGAACCATATGAATTTTATGAGTTTTTGAGGTCTGCTAAGGATGCATTATATCCTGGTTGAAAGATAATAAAATTATAAGTGGTTTAAAAATTTATGGCTATTAAATCAGATAATGGAATTTCAAATAAATTTTTTGATCAGTTATTTTCTTTGGTTAAAACACAGTTGCCGGAATGAAATGTGTTGCCTAAAAATTACTATGAGAGCAAGAGGCTGGTTCGTAATTTGGGCCTTAGTTTTCAGAAGATTTGTGCATGTGAAAATGATTTCATCTTATATTTTGGTAAAAATGATTCATTGGATAGTTATCCTATATGTGGACAATCAAGGTATAAAGAATCTCAACCGGAGAAGTTTGGATTAATTCCTATAAAATAGTTGAGATATTTCCTACTTACACCCAAGTTACAGTATTTATTTATGTCTCAGAACACAGCGTTAATGATGTCATGGAACAAAACCAAGATTTCAAATGGTAAAAGCTTGAATCATCCATATGATGGTGATTCATGGAAACATTTTGATTGAGTGCATCCATATTTTTCTTTAGAAGCTCGGAATGTGAAATTGGGTCTTTCTACTAATGGTTTCTGTCTGTTTGGTTCTTATGGTAGTCACTATTCATGTTGGTCTGTCTTTATAACTTTGTACAATTTACCTACATAGATGTTTATGAATGATCCCTATATCTTTTTGACCTTATTAATCCTAGGATATCTGAAAAATAATATTAATGTTTATTTTAAACCATTGATTGATGAGTTAAATTAATTGTGGAGTAATGATGTTAGTACATATGATGTTGCTGCGAAACAAAATTTCCTACTAAAAGTTGCATTGATGTGGACAATTAGTGACTTCCCAGCACATGGAATGGTATTTGGTTGGATCACACATGGTCTAAAATCATGTCCTTATTGTATGAAATACAATAAAACATTTATGCCCGTTAATGGAAAAAATCTTGCTATTTTGACTGTCATTGTAGATTTATTCCAATCGATCATCCTTTTTGGATGAACAAATCTCATTTCAGGAAAGGGAAAATTGAAAGGGATGGACCTCCAAAAATGATCTCAGGTATAGAGTTAAAATTAGTTGTATTTTCATTACCTCCCGTCACATTTAGACCAACAATAACCCAATAGAAAATTCATGGCTTTGGGAAAGAACACAATTGGATAAAACGGAGTATTTTTTTGGATCTACCATATTGGTCTAATCTGTTGGTATGACACGTGTTGGATTTCATGCATATTAAGAAGAACTATTTTGATAATTTATTTCATACAGTTTTGGATACACCAAGTAAGACTAAAGATAATGTAAAGGCATGATTAGATATTTCCCAAATTTGCAGGAGATCGAAACTTGAACTATTTGAAAATGTCAGATCACAGAGGTTAATGAATCCAAAATAATATTATACACTATCCAAAGAGAGTCTCTTAATATTTTTTTAGTGGATTTTAGATTTGAAACTTCCAGATGGTTATGATTTCACTTTGGTCAGATGTGTTAAGAATGGTCATATTACTCAATTAAAAAGTCATGATTGTCATGTTATAATGGAAAGACTTATGCCGATTGGATTTAGTGGTTTGTTGAATTATATGATTTAATATTCGATAAAAAACATATAATATTTTTTCCAAGACATTTTTGTGGTGAAAAATGATTGTAATGCACTAAGAAAACTGGAATAAGATGTTTTTTTAATTATATATAAATTGAAAAAAATATTTTCGTCGTATTTCTTTGAATCAATGGAATATTTGATATTACATTTTTCACATGAAGAAAAATATGGAGGTTCAGTACAGTTTTGATGGATGTATCCATTCGAGAGATGCATTCAGAAATTGAAGAAAAAAGTATGTAACAAATCATCAGTTGAAGGATCAATTGCTGAAGCCTATTTGCAAGAGGAAATTTCTTTTTTCTTCTCTCATTATTTTGAATCTAAATATCCCTCAAAATAGAACTACATGGGATGGAACGAGGGGAATTTTTATGATGAAATAGAAAATTGGTTATAGTTTTTTAATAATTCAGAGCTTGGATTCGATGGAGTTCATAAATGATGGCTTTTAGATGATGAACATCACAGAGCTCATACATATGTTCTGTTTAATTGTGAATAAATGACATCATTTGTACTATGAGGGATTCTATCAATTATTCTATAATTTATGTTATAGTAAGTAAACTTATCTTATTTTTAGGTTGTATTATAATCATATCAAGAAACTGCTTCCACAAATTACAACAGCTGCTAAGAATGTCGACAAAAAAATTTCTCAATAGTTTCAAAAACTAGTAACATAAATTATTGATGGTTTAACATATTAATTTGGTTTATTATTTATTATATTGATATTTTTTTTACAAATTTTTAGGTGTCTCAACATCCTGATAAAATTGATAAGTTACTATGTATATTGAGTAACCCACCATCCAAAATGGTTAAATATTGTAATGCATATGTGGTGAATAGTTTTTGATTTCATACACGTGAATATGGGAAATCAAAAAAAACAATGAACATTGGAGTTTTCTTGATAGGATCATGTCATAGAGAAACTAAAGTTTATTTTTACATTATGCTGGATGGAAGTATTAAATTGTGTTATCTAGGACAAAATTACATAACGATGTTTAAATATCAGTGATTGGATACTGAGAGAGGATTTCATGTTCATCTGACTCGTGGAATCATTGATATTAAATATAAAAGTCTTCTTTAAGTAAATGAACCATTTTTACTGGCTCAACAGGAACATAAAATTTATTATGCAAAGTATTGTGCTACTTCAAGAGACCTGGGTGATTGGTGGATCATAATAAAAATGAAATACTGGGAAAATCAATTAACTCAAACTGAATGTGGTTCCGCTAAAGTGCAAGTAATTGAAATTTTTCAAAAGAATACTCAAAATCTATCTTTTTTACAAAGATACATGAATATAGATGATGACACCCCACAATTAAGGGTCGATGGTGACAATGATGTTAATGATGTTACAAATGAATTTGAAATGGCAAGAGATAATGAAACTAAAACTCATATGGATATTTATAATGCTGAGGAGGAATATGAAGACATTGACATCGTCATATATGAAGATGATGATGAAGGTGAACATTGATATAGTTAAATTCCGGTTATAATCATAACTAATATATATCTATATATAATAGTTATTTTCAACTATTTACTAACAAAAATCATTTTTTGTTTCATATGGATAATGATCTATTTCGTGAGTTGTAGGAGGCTGAGATACCTTTAGATGAGGATGTTTTGGGATCATCTGACCCTCAGCCTACTGGCAGTTCAGGGGGTACACAAAGGGGGCACGGTCTTGCATGAATAATGATTCCTGACCCTATCCCCAAGCAATGTCCACATATTGGCTTTTATCCACGCACGCAGAGGTATGATAACCTGTGAATTTTAGTTAGCTTTCGTTAATTTATTTATATACTAATTGTTTGATTATTTTTTCATTTTTCACAGTTTTTTGCATATAGTTATTGGACAGGGGAGCGCTATCTTGCGCAATTATTTTTCTCAACCATAGATCGCATGGGAACAGATTCATGTTGATGTACAGCTTGGCATGTTCCATCATTGGATGGTACATAAATAAATAATATTTATTTTTAAATTTATTTCATTAATAACTTGATATTATAAATTATTTGTAGGGTTTATGGTATCTCATCGATGATAGCATGCGTGACGCTATCCACATTGCATGGGAGGTTTCTATGTGTGACCGTTTCCGATAGTTTTTGTACAATTTAAGAAGGATGTCCATGAAGAAAGAAGGAGTGGAAGTATTTGATGAGTAGTGTAGAGCCCACCGACCAGAGTACATTTCATCTCACATTTGGGATGGATTGTGTTCACACTGGTTGGGTGGTGGATTTCAAAGGAGATCTTCATTGGGCTGACAGAATTGGGGGAGACAAGAGGTGACGCATCGAGCTGGTAATCGTACATTCAGTTCACATGGAGAGAATCTGGTAATACTTTTTTTAAATATTTTATATAAATTTAAATATAAAGAGTTTATTTTATATTCATATAGGTAGTCGAGCAACCTGATATTATGGAGTACGATGTTTATCGGAGGATGTACAATGATCCATCCACTAGAGAGATTAGAGGTGATTGTCAGCATCGGGTTATGGTCAGTATTATTTCTTTTTTAGTTTGAAAATTAACTGTATATAATATTTTCACTATTTTAATTTCAAATTGGAACTGAAGGAGTCAAATGAAGCCATGACCTCTTAGAAACAGGCTGAGAGTCAGGCCAAGATGGCTGATCAAACTAGTTCCCACCATTTTAATGAGGTGGCATGGATACAGGTGACCCAATATGGCTTCGAGAAGGGTTGAGTAGTTAGTATCGACTCTCATTTGACTTCTGGGATTTATTATGGTACTTTTATGATGTCGGTGTCCAGCTCAAGAGGAGCTCGTGGAGAGGCTTTATCTTCTGGATCACAGTATCAGGAGCATCTGCAAGCTCAGAGTGATCTTATAGAGAGTTTGTGTAAGCAGTATGAAGAGATGTGTCAGTGGTAGCAGCAGTACGAGGAGGAGACGCATTGATGGCAGCAGCAGCATCACAATCAGATGGAGTACATGCACCATCTAACTCATAATTTAGAGATGGAGTTTCCTCCACCATCTCCTCCAACTCCTTCACCTCCTCCAGAAGACTTCCCCCCCCCCCATAGTGACTTTTTTTTAATGTTAAAAACATTTTAATTTAAAGTTTGTTGTAATATTAACTATTTACAGTTTCTGTCTTTTATATTGGTGTGAATATTGCATAATTTAATTTTTTTTATTTTTAATATATTATTATTTTTTTATTTATTATTATTATTATATTTTTTAATGTTTTTTTATTTTACTAATAATAATAATATTTTTTTTTTTTTGCGAATATCGAGAATTTTAATATTTTATAATTTTATTATTATTTTAATAATATTAATATTATTTTTTCATAAATATTAATAATAATAATAATTTTATTATTATTATTATTATTTTATAATTAATATTATAATAATACAATTTTTTTATATTATTAATATTAGTATTATTATTATATTATATTATATTATTTATATTAATAATATTATTATTATTATTATTATTTTCTAAAATTAATTTATCATTATTTTATTGAATTTTTTTATTAAGTATTTGCGATGAGTCCTTTTGCGATGGGACCCCATTGCAAAGAGTTTATATATTTTTTAAATAAGTATTTGCGATGGGAAAACTGGCCCGTCGTAAATACTTATTTGAGGCGGGCCTGCCACAACATGTTTTTGTATATATAATCTATATAAACAGATAGTTATTTGTGACGGGACAATTTCCTATCACAAATAGTATTTTTTTTACGACGGCCCATCGTAAAAAATACTATTTGCGACGTTATTTTCTACAACGGGCTATTTGCGATGGGACCCCATTACAAATACCTCAAATTCCAGTAGTGAGGGTAGAATCACATGTGTTCACTTGTTTATGTTATATTTATCATGAAAGTTATGCTTTTTTCTATAATTGCTAAAAACCATTATTGTTGTTAAGACTTATGTATTGAAGTTGTTAGTTCTTTTTTGGAATCTCCTCTCATAAAAGGATAATCACTAAAAGATGGTAATTGAACTAGTTTGTGTTTAAAATTTGATAATGAAAGGATAATTCTTTCAAAATAAAAAAGGATTTTAATAATAGTTATTGAAATTGGTTGTTATGTGCATGTGTACTTGTGTGGAATTTATTGGGAATTTTTTGTGGATGTGTTTGTGTGGTTATGTGTGGGGAAATGGGGATGCATTGGTTAGTATGTGTGGTGTATTGGGTCTATGTTGGTTGGGATGTGTTAGGTAGTGGGGTTTCATTGGTTGGATTTTGTTGGGAAGTTGGGATAGTTTATTAGTTTTTTTTTTGGGAAGTGAGGCTACATTGTTTGGTTTGTGTTGGGAAAAGTGGCTATGATTGAAGTATATTGTGATGGATATGGTGGTTATTAGTCATAATGAGTGTGGGGTTGTTTTATAGTGGATTGGTAGCAATGGAATGTGAATGGTAATGGTGAACCTAGTAATGTTTTTCGGCTATAATTGAATTAATAATGAGCTGTGATTGAATTATAAATAAATGTTAATGAAGCGGAATTGGATGGAATGTGTGTTTTGGATGGAAATGGTTGTTTTTAAATATGGGGTTGAATGGTTTAATGATCATAAATTGTATTTTAATTGGTTAACCTATAAATGGAGTAATTAAATGATTAATGAGAACTTTTTAATGATTTTTGTGGCATTTATGTGTGGGAAAATGGTCTGGTTTGTGGTGATGTGATTGGACGTAGTGGCAGTGTGTGGAAATGGTAGTATGGTGATGATGGTGGGCGGTGATGATGTTGTTAGGTGTAAATATTCTATATTGGGATTTTGTGTGACTATATATACATACTTATATTTTTTTATTATTTCATACACATCCCACCTAAGTCATATAATCCTACAAATGCCCAAAGTTTTTGGGTTCTAGGTGTTTTCCCAATATCCAGGTTGGTGAGGGTGGATGGTTGACTACCCTTTTTTCTTCGCTCTCCCCAAGCATAGATAATGGTGGTAATGATATATTTTGGGGATTATTCATAGAATGAGTAGTGAATGAGGTTGATTTCATTCATATTCATGATTCCCTATTTTTTGGGGTACTATAGTGGTATTGGTACATGGTGGGAGTCATGCATGGAAAGAGGAGGGCATGAGGTTTATGTACTCCATGTTCATGATTTCCTACTATGTTCAATATAGATATGAATATGTGGTTTTTTATTTATTTCAACACAAGATGTTACACCTTGCATAGATTAGGATGGTTAGGGTTGAGACTCGAACTATATTAGAAATTTTTATAGAAGGGATTGAGATTAAGATGTTTGACATCGAGTTATGATAGGGAAACATTAGTGGGGAAGTGGTTGAAAGGTGCCTTTTATTATACCTCCCCTTAATACTATTTTATTATATTGGATGTGATATTTGTAAAGTTATCCTTGTTGCAGCAAGGTGGTAGTTTTTTTGATAGGTGCTCATTGGTTCTGTTGTTTGTTCACTGATACATTAGTATGATCTTTCTGCATATGCATGTGAAATCTTGAGGATAATTCTACTAATTATATATAAAACTCCATTTCACTATAGTTATATGTATTTTTCATTAAATTTTGGTTTTAATTAAATTTTGGAAGTTTTTGGGCCATATATTTTAATTTTTGAGAGTTTTTTTCTATTTCACGGTTTGTGCATGGCATGTGCATGATTAGTGTAAATAGTGTAGATGACCTTTATATAGGTCCTCTATGGATCACATTTCAATGTGCATGGTTAAATTTGAATCGTGTGAGTACCCTTGTGCAAAGGGGTCCTTGGTTTATTTTTTACATGCGTGATTAGTATGCATAGTGTTGTGTATCATGATAGTATTATTTCCCATGGTTAGTGCACGGTTTGTCAAATCATGTGGAAAAATTATTTAAACTACCCAGTCTCTTAAAAATGTGAATTATAGGTTATGAATTATTCAATTTTTAATTGGTTTTCCATTTATTTTCCTCTCCTCTTGATCATCTGATCTAGGTTGCACGTTAAGGGATATCTTCCCCCCATTTTCTTCTTTCCCTGAGGCCTCCAAGCTTCGATTCCAAGTGGTTTCTTAAGGTAACTCCCTCATTCCTTCTTATTTACTTTTTTTCTTTTTCTTATCCATTCATCCTTCAATTTATCCCTTTTCCAAAACCCCTAGGGGATTCTAGGGTTGTTATTTGAGTTTGGGGTGGCCTAATCTAAGGGTTTTTGGTTGTTAGGTCTTACTTGGGTTTTCTTGAGGCTTGTTTGAACATTATCTATCAAAAGAGATGACTTCCCACTTTGTTGTTGTTTATTTGAGGTTGGTTCTTTTATTCTATTTCCTTAAATTAAAATTTCATTATGTGCTTTGTAATTTTAAATTTCTTATTGTTAAATTAATTCTATATGTGATAATTTTAATAGATTTTAAAAAAAATTAAAGTGAAATCTCACTTGGCATATGAATATCTACATGATTTTCTTATTTTCAAGAGGTATTTGGAATTACAAGTGAATTTGAAATATGTTTTAATGTATTTTTTATTGTGATATGGTAACTAAATGGTTTTTTACATGTTTGGGACATTTAATAAATTAAGGAGTTGTTTTTGGATTTTTAGTGTTTTATTTTGAAAAAAAATGTGGTTGGTCATTTTAATTGATTTCAAGTTTAGTTTTTAAATGAATTACTTTAAATATGATTTATAAATTTATTTTTGTAGTTGTAAAGGATTCTACATCCCAATTTAGTTTTGAAGGAAGGCATGTTTTGTGCTTTTAAATTGATTTTTGAACTATGTGGTTGTGTATGAACCTCTTGAGACAATTTCATTGAACCCAAGGGGGTTTTTATTTTATTGTTATATGAATAATGTGAAAGTTATTGTTTCTTGTGAGGACATTAGTGGTGAGGTGAGCATTGTTTGAATTGTTTTAATATTGAATTGTGAAATACTTGTGAGGTTCGATTTATTTCTCACATTCTGTTGTTGTTGCTTTCATGGGATCACTAGGAACTAGAAAATAGATATATATTTATGCTAAAATAGATGAAATACATGTCACTAGTGTCCCATCTATCCTAAGATAGGGATAGTGGGGAGTGGTCTCTAATGATTTCAGTGCGGGCTAGTTGGGAATCTTGTGTGGTTTGAGACGCAACACATTTAGGAAGTTGTTCTAGTGATTTTTTTAAATTATAATATTGGTCTTACCTTATGACCTAGTTTATTTACCATGAAACTAAATTAACTCCAGATAGAACTTTCATTTGTGTTCCTTAGTTCAATTGAAATCTATGGTATCGTGTTTTCTATTGACCTATTTTATTTTATTAGTGATGTGGTGCCTTAGTGTTTGATTTATCATTTTTGAAAATATTTTGTTTTTTAAACATGATTCTAAAATTTCTTTAAAATTTTATATTAATAAAGTGACTTTTGAAAGTGTATTTGAAATAATAATTTTAATAAAGTAGGTGTCGTTCGAAGAAAAGTTTTAAAGTGATTTTTTCATTTAATTTAAATAAAATAAGTGGAAGTTGTATAAAATTATTATGGATGTGATATTATCTTTTATGTACTTGTATATTAAATGAAAAATCTATTTTCTAATTGTATTCAAAACTAACATAAATTAAATGTATTTTGTAATTAATTTCACAAAAATATTTTGTGAAATCCTATAAAGCTTTTTTTCACACCCTATATAAATCATCTGGTGTGTGAAGCTCTCATGATTTATTTTTAGGTGAATTGGATTTGGTATTCTAGTTTTAGGTTTCTTGGTATAGGTTGGCTTGGTATGGGGAGAGTGACATAAGGGTCTCATGGAGATGGATAGTAGTGGTTTGGTTTTGGTTTTGTATTTATTTTGGCATTCTCTTATATCAGCCTTGATGGCATTGATCTTCTTTGGTTTATTTATTTATATGATGTCACTTAATTATTTATTGTTTAGTTTATGTGATGTTTTATTATTTATTTATTTTAGTCTATTTGGTTGTTTTATTATTATTGACCAGTTTATTTGATGGTGTGGATGTCTGACTCGCGAATGGGTCATATCGGTTTCTTGATGAAATTTTTTGTTTCATTTTAGATTCCGATGGTGAAATCATTACAACTTGATTAGTGTTAATACCCTGACACTAGTTTCCAAATAGAGGTGATTTGGAATGTGCCTCAAGTATGTCACTAGTTGGCTCGGGTGCCCAGTTCAAGGGCACCCAGATATTGGTTCATGAGAAAATGGTATCAGAGCCCCCTCTTGTTATTTAGGGTGTTTCTAGGTATTATGGAGACTATGATCGTCATCGAGACTCACGTAGAGGGTGTGGGTAAGTACTTGGATAGCTCTTCTATACACCAAATCTCGAGCTATAATGGGTGGTTGGTAATTGAGTCTCGATTTAGAGTATCTTTGATGGATTTTGATATGTAATAATGATATCTTGATTCCTAGTGAGTGTATTAGTGATTTCATGGGTCACCTTGGGTTTTGGAGGTAGAGTGGTGAAATTACCAGAGTTGAATAGTTATCCCACACAGTCTATTAAACTATGCAGAGCCCATACATAATGGGTCGGTAACCATCCCAGAGCCTATCACATAGTTGGTGCACAGTTTACCACCTTATGTAACCAAATCATGCCTAATGTTATTTCTCCTACGGAATTATCTTCTTGCCTCCCATGTTACTCAAACTAACTCCAATGTTGTTTACTATTTGTTTGAGGTTAAAAATAAATTTTATGTTGTCGAGTTGATGTTTTTAGGATTATTTTTTGAATTGTGTTTATGGATTAATATTTTTCCTTTCAATTGGAAACTTGTTTTATATTTTGGAAAATTAGTTTTAAAATGAAAAAAATGGGGCTTTAGAAATTGTGTGTGAAAAGTGTTAACCTTAATAAGATATTTTAAATTGATCATTTTGAATGTTTTAAAAAATAATTGATTTCAAAATAAAATTTTGAAGGTATTTTGGGATAAAATAGGGCTTTATTCCCATGGTATGTTTTAAAGTTTGATGTTTTTGGAATAAAATTGGAAATTTTCATGGAATGAGTGTAAATTTTTATGAAAAAAATTGGTTTTATAATGAAAATTTATAATATTTTTTAGTTTTTAAAATAGGGTTTTTTAAAATTTTAAAATGTGATAAGTTATTCTAAAGGTGTGGTTGTTTTAACAAATGTATGTTTTGGAAAAAGGGTGTTTTTGGAAAAATTTATTACTAGGATTGTGGTCTTGGAATAAATTTTTTATATGTGTTTTTTAGAGTGAGTTTTGTTTTGGAGTTGTTTTTATTTATGGTGGAATTTTTTGATTTGATTTATGGAATATGGAATGATTAAGGTTCATGAATTGTGTATTTAGAACATGTCTCCCAAATAGTATTTGAAAAAAAAAGTGGGAAGTCTGTTTAGTGATCTAATCTTTATGATGAATACTCTCATTATTTAAGAATTGTTTCTTTACCCGTTGACACTACCTAGACTCAAAGTCGATTGGTAGAGCCAAAGTTTTTCAAGTCCTTGGACTCTATCGAGGATTTTTTGAATCTGAGTGTTATTCATCCTGATCTTAGAGCTATCATAGTTGAATCTGATTTATCATCTTGTGTGGAGGTAATTACTATAGATCTATTAGCGGAGGTTAGTCAGGGAATTCTAATTGAAGTAAGTTGGGATGCTCTGTTAGATGGACTATAGGAGTTGGTTGAACCCAAGATAGAAGAGATGGTTGATTAGGGTTATTTTATTTATAAGAATAAAAATAAGAGACATATTTTTTTATTCTAGTGTGGATCACCAGGTCATTCTAAGTCATTTTGTTTGAAAACTACTAGGTCTCGTATTCAATTTGATCGTTTTTTCCATCTTCAAAATATTTGTAAGTTGTGTTTTTTTAAATGGAAGTCTCAAGTGTAATCAAGATTTTAGAGAATATTTTTTATTTTGGAACTCTTATCTAGTGTTTATTGAATATTTTAAAGTTTTCAATTTTATGGGTGGTAATAAATTATATATTTTTTTATGCCTTGTTGAATTGGGTATCTTTCTATAGAGGTTGTATGTGTGATTGTTTTGTGGTCATTTGAGATTGGTTTTTTAATGGTTTGAACATGGGAGACCATTGTATCTATTTCTGGGTGACTAAGACAATTGTGGATTTAGGGAAGTTAAGAAATTGTTAATTTTGGTGTTCATTTTTTTGATCTATTGTGGTATGTTGTTTCGGGTTATAGGTCTTAGTTTACCTATTAGGTGTAGTGAACCAGGGTCTGAATCCCATGTTGTTTTGTATTGAGGCTCATTATGGATGGTTTTTTTATAGTTTTTTCTTGAGGATACTAGATAACCTTATGAGTTATGTTTCTTTTGGGTTTAGAATCAATTTCCCAGATGGTAGTTTAGTTTGGTAATGATTGGTTATTTTGTAGGTTTATATGAAAATTGTGTTTCTTGATGATTTTTTCCCTTGAAGTGTGTGTCTCTCCTATGTTTATATATTTTATAAAAATTATAAATGGTTTGGAAAGGTAAAATAGATCTTTTTATCCTTAGGAATTTGTAATGCCCCGTTCTTGTGATCATAGACATCCAACATTGGCCAAATCAGGTATGCTATCGGATATTGGTTCCAGGGTAGGACTTGGTCCCCCTATGTGGTTACTTATGGTTAGCATCATCCCTTTATGTTCTCAAAGACATTCGACATTTAATGAAGAAATTATGAATAAACCAGGCATCATTGTGGATCATAATCATTGTAATTTTTATTTATTTATTATTTCCTACTTTATTTATACCACTTATAAATTCACTTATATTTTAGACTGGATATTTAGGGATAGTGTTGGTGGTGGCCTACTGAGTTGTACTCACACCATGCTCAGGTCATCGATTAGTACTCAAGAAGACCTCATGTTTATAGGATGTGATAAGGACAATCACATTATGATTAATTCTTATTTTGGAGTCTAGGATAAAGCTTGGTAGTTTGGGACTGAACTAGGACATAGAACCATTTTCCGGGTTTTTACCAGTTTTGGACATTTGGACTTTAAGGTTATATATATATGACCTACTACTGATGTATGATTTTTTTCATATATTTTATAGTAACATTTATTATAGAATAGGTTTTATTATTTATCATCACTTTCCTGGATGTATGCTTTACTACTTATTGATTTGTATGGTGCATATGATTGTCTTTATTTCCATTGTTGTTTTACTCTGATATGTGGGTATAATCTCCACATTGTACCATCTTATACTCATGTAGATAATTGATAAAGATAATATTTCCATGCATTTTACACTATAATTAAATGTTATTAATCTCATAATAGTGTTATTTTATGGGGAATTATCACATTTTTAGGTTTTTGTAGTATTTTGAGCTTAATTAGAAAAATGGTCTAATTTTGGATTTTAACTGTTTTAATTTTTTTCTGTATTTAGGCCATAAGTTTTTATAAAATTAATTAAATTGTGAATCTATTTTTTAGTATTACATACATTATAGGATTCATTTCATTTAATTAGACCTAATCTAAATTCATCATTTGAAGGCCTAAACCCATCTCATAATTTGGACCTTGAAATCTTGCATAAAATAGATCAATTTTATAGATGGGACTATATCTCAAATATTTTTGGCCCAATAAAGATAAAATTTGGCATGGAGATATATAAAATATCTAGGAAAAACTTCATTAGAAATTTACACACCTGAATATGATTTTTTAAAGTTCATAAATTCATGGGATGTTGGAGCCCTAGAATTTGAACAGTAACCTGAACAGATTAATTTCCTAGATTAAATCATCCATAACTCCTTAATCCAATGTCCAATCAAGATTATATTTTATGTTTGAATGAGGATAAATTATAGAAAAAAATAAAAATTAATACACACTTTCCTAATTTTCTATTTAATATGTAATCTATGCAAAAAAAATGAGGTCAAATTTTGGAGTGAAAATTCTTCACCCCTCACCCTATAAATATGTACCTCATCTTCCATTACAAGGGATATCCAATTTAAAGGGGGATAAGGTTAATTTTATTTTCTATAATATTTATTAATATTTTAAATATATATTAGTTTATCTCTCTTCTTCTTCCTTCCTTTTCTTTCATTTTTTATTTTTTCCCCCACCACACTTCTTTTATTCCATGTTTTTAGAGAGTTAACCCTCAATTTTGTTCGAGGGGGGAAGTAGTGGTGTTTGAGTTTATTGCACTTTAATGTTTTATAATTTTTTATTATAATAATTAATTAGTGGTTAAAATTATTATGGTGAGTAGTCATCCCACTTTCTCAACTATTGTCTTCTTCCTCCTCATTCAATCATTTTCCTTCTCATTGATATCTAAGTCATTAAAATGGTGGAGTTTGGATTAGGTATTGATGTGGATGAGATTAATACTATATGTAGAGGTATCATTGTATTTTAATAACATTAGAATAAGAGGGTTTATAGTGAAAGGTATTTATCCATACATTTAATAAAATATTGATATATATTTTGAATAATAATGATAACACCACTATGAACCCCTGAGAGCAACAGTTTTCTTCTTCTAGCTTGTTTGTGTCTTTTATTTATTTTCTATGTGTTTTGTATTTTTATTAATGTGTGTGTGTGTGTGTTTTATTATATTAATTTCATAAACTTCCCCATATAAATTAGTTTATTATTTTTATATTAGTTATATTATAATAGTGATAATAGAATTTCAGTGTGTGTGAGCGGCCTCCTTGTGATCAACCCTAGGTTGTGACACTACAGTAAATTCTTAGGTAAATAAGAAATTAATTTACCATTTTTTCATGAGAAATCAATGCCTTTTCAATTTGGTGTCATTTTTGGGGAGGTCAAGTGCTTATGCACACTATTTTTCATAAAAAAAATAAAGAATTTCAAAAATTTCAAAAAAAACTAAAAAAATAGATTTATTTCATATGTTTAATTTCATAGGTAAATATGGATTTTAATTGTGATGATTAATATTTTTAGAATTTAAATAACTTTAATGGTGAGAATAACATAGAAGATGAATTTAAGATTCAATTGGAACAAAATGCATTGATGATTCAAGATAATTTCAAAATTCTTTAAAAGGAAAGCAAGTTAGTAGCATCACTAACCAATGAAGTTGAGTAAGTTAAAGTTGTATGGATGGAATGGAAATAATGATAATATATGGATAATGAAATTCCTATTCCACCTACATTTAAATAATACATTGGTGAGGTTGAATCGATACTTGAAGATCCACTTCCCTCTCCAATAAATGAATTCCTAGCAACCTTGCTTAAGAAAAAAGAATCTGAAGTTGAAAGTTGTAAGGAAGATTTAATTTCCAAGCCTTGTTTTTATTAAAAAAATAATTAATTTTGAATTAAAAATTAATCTCACTTACTTTTATTTTTTATATTAAGCACCATTACTACAGGACATGGATTAATAAGATAAAGATTTATCTTGTGTTAAGGAGAGAATAGAGGATTCATTTGAGGTGTACACTGGTGCATATGAGGATGATGTCAAAAAATAAGAAATCACTAAGGAATAATTTTTTAAACCCAAAATAGAAGAGAATACATATCATGTTATACTACCTTCAACACCATTAGACGCCACTCCTCTATATGAACAAGACAAGTATTATCTCTATATTATTTTCCCTCCCCCTCTACACCTCATATGGTCTCTTTCATATCTTCTAGAGGTTAGGGATATTTTAATTTTCTTTGGAGTTTATAAATTTTATAATATACTGATGGATTTTTGGAAAAATTATATTTTGTGGTTTCTGATCAATAAACCCTATCCAACTTTGGATTGGGGTTAAACCACTACAACTGTCTGACTAGGGGTAGTAAAAACCTAGAACCCACATGGGGGTCCAAACCATGTTCTATATTATTTTTCCTTTCTCTTTAATTTTATTTATTTATCTCATGTTTTTCTTTATTTTATACTTTATAGAAATAAGTTGTGTTATCTAGTATATTAACTTAAGGATTCTGTTGAAAAATAAATTCAAGTTGTATATTTACTTCCCTTTGTTTTTTTCCCTTATTTTTATTTTTTTGAGATAAAATTAGGGGTAGTGAAATCTAAGTGTGGGGGTGTTAACCTACTTAATTGTTTTTTTATGGTTTTTTATTTTTATTTTTCATATTTTTTGTAACATTGAGCTAAAATGAATATTCTTATCATTTTTCACACTTGAATTGATTTTTATAGAGTCAACATTATTTTTGAAAAAATGGATTTTAAATGATTATTGATGTGAAATCATTTTCCTTGAATTGTATTTTCATACATTTTTATGAGTTTGAATAATTTTTGAAATCCATTCCTATGAAACACTGGATCAATATATTTTTCTAGTCATGTGAGGTATTCTAAACCATTTTTACATATTATTCCTAATAGTCACACTTTCTTAAGAGAAACTTGTATTTTGAGTGATGACTAAAACTTATGATTTTTCTCTTTCAAAGTTTTAGAATTCATGGAATATTTTTAATATGATTTAGGCATTTTATTTTCTATATAGATTTTAAACTGAGACCAACCATTACATATACACTCATTTTACCTTTTATTCCATGAATTGATTTATAGTTTTAAGCCACATTACAAGCCAATTATTTTTTAGTTACCCACACTCTTAATATTTTTGTATGGATATTTCAAGTTTGAGTGTGGGGAAAAATAATTTCATGCGTATTATATTGTATATTATTTATTTTTTGGTGTTATTAGGTGTGTATAATAATTTTGGGGAGTGTATAATGAGATAATTGGGAATGAGACATCATTTCATTGTTCTTTAATTTTATCATTCGATTCTCCTCCAACAAAATGAAAAAAAAGAAAAAAAAATAGAAAAGAAAAAAATGGAGGTGA
The DNA here is from genome assembly GCA_963277665.1 of Viscum album. NCBI lineage: Eukaryota > Viridiplantae > Streptophyta > Magnoliopsida > Santalales > Viscaceae > Viscum > Viscum album. The sequence goes on from OY728126.1 coordinate 1,012,623,792, forward strand.
GATTGAATTTTTTTCATTGTGTTTTATTTTATTACTCATGCGTCTCTCTAAAATCAATGTTATGAATTTTAATTCATTTTTTTTATTCAATTTTTATTTCATCCTCCATGTAAAAAAATAAGGTTATACCTTTCTGGGGCTTTAAAAAATGAAAAAGGGGGGTGGGAATTTAAATGAAATCATTCATTATAATCACTTCTAGGCTCATGTTTCATGTCAAAAAAGGGGGTGGTTTTGTGTTTCAATTTTTTAAGTGGATTAAATAAGGTATTTATTTTGTTTTCACTTGAATATTCATGCATTATACATAAGAGTTCAACAATCTCTTTCTAGCCTTAAATATTTCAATCATTTTCCCACTAACCCTAAGCCATAAAAATTACTTGTAAAATTCCTCACAATTAAATTCATTTTCATGTCTTGTGATATGTATAAATGATAATTTTCACAAGCCTATGGTGTCATATTAACTTTCCATGTATGATCATAACTCTAGATATAATTTCTCTTAAGTGACGAGTGACATAAAATTTAATGTGAGGTAGGTAGTGATTAGGCCATGGATGGATTTCTTATATTGAAAAAATTAAAATGTTAGGTATGAAAATGAAATGTATTTGTTTTTAATATAGGATACATGATTGAATTGTATTTTTTAAATGGTCATGGATGTTTTCTCCTTTTTGATTGTTGTGTGAATTTGGATTTGGATATTTGATCATTTCCTAGGATCATAAAGGTTAAGTGTGGGGGAGTGATGAAGCCAATATTTTCATACATTTTATATGATAATTAAATTTTATTAATCACACCATAGTATTATTTTATTTTAAATTGTCACATTTTTAGGTTTTTGTATTATTTTGAGATTAATTAGAAAAATGGTCTAATTTTTGGATTTTAACTATTTTAATTTTCCTCTATATTTAGGACGTAACTTTCTCTACACTAAATGAAATTGTTAAATTACATTTTTTAGGATTTCATACATAATGGGGTTCATTTAATTTAACTTTAACTCAATATAAATCCATCATTTTAAGGCCCAAAACTAGCTCACTATCTGAGCCTCGAAATATATTCATAGAATGGATCACTTTTAGAGATGGGCCTATATATAAAATAGGTCTGGCCCAATGGATATAAAATTTTACATTGAGATAAAGAAAATATGGGGGGAAAGTTTATTAACTATTTAAATGCATTAATATTCCTATTTTAAGGTCATAAATGCATTGTATATTGGAGCCTTGGAATCCGAATAGTCACCTGGATTGATTAATTTCCAAGATTAAATTATCCAGAACTATTTCATATGGTTTCAAATCAAGATAATTTTTTTAAATAAGATAAATTAGAGTAATAAGTTCAATGAAGAAACCCTTTCCCAATTTTTCCATTTATATGTCATCCACATGAAAAAAAATTGGAAGTTATATTTTAGAGTGAAAATTCTCCACCCTCTCCCTATAAATGTGTACTTCATCTTCCATTACAATGGATATACAATTTCAAGGGGGATAAGGTTGAGTTTATTTTCTATAATAGTTATTTATATTTTTAATATATATTATTGTATCTCTCTTCTTATTCCTCCCTTTTATTTTTTTCTATTTTTTATTTCCCTTATCATACTTATTTTATCTCGATGTTTGTGGAGAGGTAATACTCACTATTGTTTAAGGGAGTAAGTGGTGGTTTTGAGTTTATTATTATTTAATTTTTTATCATGTTTTATTATAATAATTAAATACTTATTAAAATTATTGTGGTGAGCGATATCCCCATATTATCTAGTTTTTTTTCTTCCTCCTCATTCAATCATTTTTCTTCTCATTGATATCTAAGTCATTAAAATAGAAGAGTTTGGATTGGGTATTTATGTGGAAGAGATTATTGCTAAATTAAGATTTATAGATATAGGGTAATACCATTATAATTAGATGGTTTCAAGTGATAGGTATTGATCCCTATATTGAATAAAACATTGATACATAATTTGAATAACAATGATAACACCATTATCAGCCCCTACGAGCAATAGTTTTCTTCTACTAACTTCTTTGTGTATTTTCTTTCTTTTCTATGTGGTTTTTATTTTTATTATTATATATACATTATATTAAATTAATTTAATAATAAAACCTCCATATATAGTCATTTAGTATTTTTATATTAGTTATATTATAATAATGATAATAGAATTTTAGTTTTTATGAGTGTCCTTCTTGTGATCGACCCTAGGTTGTGCCACTATGGTACATTATTAGGTAAATAAGAAATTAATTTATAAATGGTTCACAAAAAAATGCTAACTTATCACTAATCAGTAACCTCTAGTTTATAGGGAGGTTCATTTGAGGTCATAATAAATCTATGGTCTGGTCACTGTTCATAGTGGAATGGGGAAGGAATGTTACAGGTTCATCCTTTGTGGTAGTGTAGCATTGATATTGGATAATCTTTATGGTTTTATTTAAGTTTGTGGTATTTCTTCTTTAGGACATTTCTTTGTTCATTTCCCCACCCAACCCACCTCTTTCGTGAGGTTTAATTGTGGCATTTCTTCTAGTACTTCCACTTTTATCAAGACTTTATGGGGGATAAAGTGGCATGGTTGGGAGATTGTAACACCCTATGTAAGTGTAGTTATATTCATTTTCCATTAAATTTTAGTTTAAACTAAATTTTATATGTTTTTAGACTTTATATTTTAATTTTTGAGAGTTTTTTTGTTGCATAGTTTACGTATGGATTGTGCACAGTTATAGTGGACCATGTGGATGACCTTTACAAAGGTCTCCTATGGATCATGACTCAGTGTTCATAGTTTAGTTCAAACCATGAGAGTACCCTTACATAGATGGATCATCAGTTCATTTTTGTACATTTATGGTCAATGTGCATGGGTTTCACATTATTTGGGTCTAACCTAGTGGTTATTAGTATATAAAGTGTGGGTTACCCTTAAATATGGGTTTTGGGGTTTATGGGTTGCACACAATTAAGAAAAACCATGTGTAAACTATGAGAAGTGTTCTATAACTTGAAATTTTTGATTTTCAGGAATGGCACATGGTTTGTAAAACCGTGTGACCAAATCATGTGAATTACTCACTCTCTTAAAAATGTGAATTTATGGTATTTCCCCTCTAAGTTTTTAAAAGTGTATTCTCGTTATTTTTTTCTCTTTTCAATTAATAGATCTTGGGAACACAATAAATAATCTCTTCCTATCTTCTTCTTATTTCCTTGAGATTCCAATCTTTGATTCCAAGTGGTTTCTTAAGGTAAATACTTCATTAATTTTTATTTCCTTTTTTCCTTTTACCACTTCCTTCCTCCTTCAATATCTCTATTTTCCTCAAAACTTGGGGGCTTATAAGATCTATATTTGGTTTTGGGGTGGCCTAATATATGTGGTTTCGGTTGTTAGGGATTGGTTGAGTTTCTATGAGGCTTTTTTGAGCATTCTCCATCAAAGTCGATGACTTCCAACTTGGTTTTCATTGATTTGAGGAAAGGGATTTGTACTATTTCCTTAAATTAGAATTTTATTATGTGTTTAGTGATTTTAAATTCCTTAATATTAAACTAAACCTATATGTGATAGTTGTAAGGGATTTTGAAATTTTTTTAAAGTGAACTATCACTTGGTATAGTAATTTTTACAAGGTTTTCTTATTTTTAAAAGGTATTTGTAATCCAAGTGAATGTGAAAGAGGTTTTAAAGTATTTTTTCAATTAAAATATAGTAACTAAATGGGTTTTTACCCTATTTATGGAATAAATCAGGGGTGTTATTTTGAATTTTAAGTGTTTTATTTTGAAAAAAATAGGGAATTTGGTCATTTAAATTGATTTCAAGTTTAGTTTTGAAATGAATTATTTTAAATATGATTTAGAAATGGATTTGGGTGGTCGTAAAGGACTCTACATCACAATTCAGTTTTTCAAGAAGGCTCATTTCACACTTCTAAATTGATTTGAAAACCATATAGGTGTGTATGAATCACTTTATCCCCTTTCCTTTACCTCAAGGGGGATTTTTATTATATTGTGATATGAATAATGTGAAATATTCTTCTTCCTGTGAGAGTGTTATAAGAGAGGTGAGAATTATTTTAAATAATTTAATATTGAAATGTGAAATTCTTATATGATTCGATTTATTGTTTACCACAAATTATTTTTTCTTTCATGGAATAATTGGGCACTAAGAAATAGGTCTAGATTTATTCTATACTAGATGAAATGAATGACACCAGTGTCCCCTTTGGTGTGATATGGGGATAGTGGGGAGTTATCCCTAATGATGTCATTGTGGGCTAGTTGGGTAACTTATGTGGTTTAGGATGAAAAACATATTGTACATTGGTCCATTGGTTTTGGTAAAGTCTAAGAGTGATCTTACCTTAGGACCTAGTGTGTTTCCCATAATACTAGATACCTGTATAGTGGAATTTCATTTGTGTTCCCTAGTATGATTAACATTTGTGGCACTTTGTTTTCTATTTACCTAATTTATTTTATTAGTGATGTGTCACCTTAGTATTTGATTTATCATTTTTATTAAAAATGTTTCTAAAAGTTATTTAAAAATTTGTACTTATAAAGTGACTTTTGAAAGTGGATTTGAAATCAAAATTTTAATAAAGTAGGCTTTGACTGAAGAAAAAATTTGAAAGTAATTATTTTCATTTATTTTTTAAAAAAAATAGATGTTTTATAACATACTTATGGATATAAAATTTGATTTTTTGTTCTCTCATATAAAATGAAAAACATGTTTTCTAATTGTATTCAAAACTGGCATAAATAAAATTGATTTTTTAAGGAATTGAATAGTCACTTATTGAAATCTCATGGGGCTTGTTTTTTTCACACCATGTATACACCATCTGGTGTATGTATCTCTCAAGGTTTCTTTTTAAGTTCCCTATATTTGGTCTTTTGGTTTTTGTTTTCCTATTATTGGTTGAATTAATATTGGGAGAGTGATCATGGGGTTACATGGATATATTTGGTAGTAGTCTAGTTTTGGTTTTGTATTTATTTTTGGGTTCTCTTGTATCATTATTGATGACCCAGATCTTGTTTGGTTTATTTATTTATATTATGAAACTTACTTTTTTATTTTTATTTTAGTTTATGTGATGCTTATTATTTATGTTGCATGCTCTATTTGGTAATTTTATTATTATTGACTTGTTTGTTTGATGGTGGGAATGTCAGACTCATGGATGGTTCATATCCTATTATCAGTGGATTCTATGGTTTTATTTTATATTCCAAGGTTGAAATAATTCCCACTTGATTATTTTTTATTCCCTAGAAATAATTTCCATCCTAGAGCGATTGGGAATGCGCCTTGGGTATGTCACGAGTTAGATCAGGTGACCATTTCATGGGCATAATAGATTTAGTTCATGAAATTATACATGTTATAATCATCCATATATATATATATAAAATTAGGCTTCCAGAGTGAGTTTGGAGATTGGTGTAGATAGATATAGCTTAAAGTTGTAGTCGGGGTCATTTTCTAGGAGTTTTATTGGTATTCTATTGAGATATTTATGTTTGTGTAACATATTCATGCATTATGGGATTATTATGGATCTTGTTTTATTTATTTCATGGCATTGACTGCTGGTTTTATTTATGTATTCCTAGGATATATGAGGGCAATTCCACCCATTTGTATGCTTTATACCCTCAGTGCTAGTCACTAACCAAGGGAATATTAGAGACTGGACGTAGGGGTCACTCTCATCTCTATTGTAGGCTTAGGAGTGGTTCATAGTGGGTTTAGGTCACAAAAAATTATTATTAGATCTTTTGGTTAAGATTTAAGATGGATTATAGAGTTAGGAACTAGTAATGATCACATGAGTTTGGTAGGAAAACATTCTTGGTCTAATTTAGTATGTGACATGGAAAGGTATGCTAGTTAGTACATAGGTGATTAGGGTCCCATGTTATCTAAAAAAAGACCTTAAGATTATTGAACACCCTAGGTTAGATAATATTGATTATGGGGAAAACCTAGAAGAGGTACATGCATCATATCTATTTACACTTGTGTATAAATTGGGGTGATTCTGGAGAATTTAAAATTAATCCAGTGAAATGAATATATTTAAATGAATATTGAATGAATTCTATGCTACCGAGCTTAGGGTATTTTTCATGTTGGGGACTTATGTTTGAGTTTTATGGATATAAAGGGGGTATTTTTGGGAGTATCATTGTTTTTACTTCTTCCACCTCAAAATGTTGTCAGTTTAGTTTTTCTCTATGTTTTTTGATTGATCCCTATCTAAATAAATTTGTATATTTGAATCTATAAATGTTGATATATATGTGATTTTATATTGTTTTATTATTTAAATAGATATAAAGTTTTTATAAACTTAGGACCCTAATAAATAATAACTTCTATCTAAGGTAAATGATAAATGAAAATATTAGTAATGTTAAAACCAACATTATGATTTTTAACCCTTGGTCATTTACCTTAGAGTATTCTTGATAATTATTGATTCATTAGTAATCTAAAGGACCATTGAACTAGATAAAATAAATTTTTACAGTCTCACCTTTTTAAAATTTGTTGTGTGTTAATTTGGAATCCCTAGTTTAGAGTTAATCATGTTGATATTGATTTTATAATGAGAATTATAGGGTTTTATTAGTTTTATAAAAGTAATATTATGTAGGAAATCAACTGTTCCTAATTCTATACTTGTGAGTTAATAAGGAAGAAATGTTTAATACGGTATGTTAGACATCATGCTTAGCATATATTGAATTTCTTAGGGTTATTAGTTGGATTAATAGAAAACATATTAATGTTTTAATGTGATAATGGATAGAGTATTAATATACTCTTATACATGATGAGTTTAACTGGATGTAATGTTGGGTAATAGAGTTTAACTAAATTTTTAATGATCTATTTCTAGAAAAATAATGTAAAATTAATAATTATGATTTTGAGAGTTTGTTCTATGTTGTATAGTGGTATGTGAAGTGATGTTTGGTATTGTTTTCTTGACTTGAATGTAAATGTTCTTATTGTAAATAAATTTTCTTAAATAAGTGGAAGATTTAACTTTAATAAATATTATATTTATTTTAAAAGTGTAATTGTTAAATGGGTTGAGGCTGTATGACAAAAGGGTTTTGTTTTACAAAAATGGTTTTTATTTGAATGGATTTCCAAAGTTTAAAATTATTTTGTTAATTTTAAAAGTTTTAAATGTTTGTATTTCAAGTAAAAATTTTCATGTTTTGAACTAATGTTTTGTTTTGAGGTTATTTCAATCATTATTGAAGTGATTAGAATTTTTTAGGGTGAATTATTGTTTCCTTGGAGAGTATTACTGAAGTCTTTTATCTAGATAGAATTGGTGTGCGTGTTGTGTGGTCGGAATGATTTGTGTGGTGAAGAGAGGGTGGTTTTTATTGTTCTATGCTTTTATGGATAATGGTATAAGAAGTTGTGAGGTAATTTTTTTTGGAGGGAGGATGGATGTTAGTTGGGTGAGAAGGTTTAATTCATCCATAAAGGGTGGAATGGTTGGTGATTTTAGGTAAAGGAATAGATGTGATTCTTACAGTGTGTTTGAGTTTTACTTGGTGTTACTATATAATTTCATTATTTGGACTAACCATGTTGATTTTTATGTTTTTATTTAATACGTGATGATATATAAACACTAGGGTGTTGTGCTCAAAAATCAGGAGTCATAGGATAGGTTGCTAATCAGGTTCCAATAGTATGGAGTATTAAAGTTCCTTAGTGGAGTGTTGGTAATTATATTTGAGGAGTAGTTAGAAGAGGTTAGGGTTTCTTTTAGATTGACCAGAACTCTGGATCGATTCCAAGTCACCTTATTAATGATTTTTCTCTAAGGTGTGGCTCAAGTGTGGTTGAAGACGAATCATGGTCAGACGGAAGGAGTTTTTTGGGGTGAATTTTTTATCTTGGTCAAGGAGCAGTTTATTCCCTATATGAGGAGAAATAAATGATGGAATGGGTTCTTGAAGGTCCAATAAGGGGATGTAGTGTGCATGATCTCAGGATTCACTTTTTCTTTATGATTTCCCAGTTTCCAGACCTCATGGAAGGTGAGGACATAAAGATGTGACAGTTTGAGTCAGCCTTGAGGATGAAGATATGTCAGAGGGTAGTGATCTTGAAATTGAAGTCTTGGATAAAGGTTATGGATCATATTGATGTGATTTATAGGGGTTTTATCTAGGATGCTAAGAATTTCTTGGGCGACACTTTGATTTTTGGGGCTTACGGTAAGTGGAGGTAGGATTTAAAGTGGTATCTTGAGGTTTGTGCATAGCTTAGAGCCTTGAGTTTGAGTAGCTTTATGTGTTTTGTGATGGTTAAGTAATTTTCTTTCCATTATAATGGTGTGGGTCATCAAGGGTTTCAGTGCCCTGTGATTCATGGTATTCTATATTTAAGTGTTGTGGTTTAATGATTGGTGGTATGGTTAGGTTTTCAAGGGTTGTCAATTATGATGAATTAAGTTTTGTGTGATAATATAAGGATATTTTTTTATTCAATCACTTTAATCCTTTCATACAAAAATTATTTTATGGTCTTTAATATTTTGTATTAAAGTTTTTTTCTTGAAATATTTGTTATTTTCTCCTCTTAACATGAATTTTGAAATTTAAATTAATTGATTAAGTGTAGGTGTTAACTTAAAATTTAATGATTTTATTGATGGAGATAAAAGTTGTTTTCTATTTTATTTAAATATTGGTAGGTTTTGAGAACCAGAATTCATTATTGCATAAACAAATTGGTTTATAAGAAAAAATTATGAATTTATTTCACCATTATGAAAGGATTAATGGTTGGTAATATGGAGGTCAATATTTGGGTCATATTGGTTAGTTTTTTTTTTCCTACTGTATTGAGTTCTCTATAGTGGTTAGGTTTTTGTTTAAGTGGTGTTTACCAAGAGGGTGAAATTTCTGGGAGTTATCTTATTGAAAGTGAGTTGGGGTCATAGTTGACCTATTCCTTAGTGGGTGGTGATAGTGTGTGTTTTTTTTGAGATGTTTCTCATGTGGTTGATGGGTTTTAGAGTTTTACCTATTAAGGTAGGGTTGGTATTATGTAAGAATTATTAATTCAAGGGTGGTGAGTTTATATAGGATTATTTTCCTTGATCATAGTAATCCCTGGTATTAGGAGGTGGTCTGATGATCAGTCTAGTTCTCCCTGGTTTTGAGAGAGTGGTTACTTATATAGCATTGGTCTTATTAGGAATTTACATGTCTTAGTGGTTGTATTGTAGGGTGTTCTACCCCTCGATTGAGTGGTGAATGAAATTATTGATTTTGTTCTATTATGATTGAGGTTTTCATTCCTTTATTCAAGTTCACGTTTCAATGATAGTGTTACCTCTATTTGAGAGGTATCTCTCAAGAGTTTTTGGGTTGGTTGGTTTTCACTTCTTTTTCAGTTTGTATTTTATTCTTAGGGATGAGAACCATTTGAGAGTTATCTAATATTAGAGATCATTTTTATAAATCCATCCCTTTATTGTTTTCCTAAAGCTTTGAGGTGTCAATAGGGATCTTTGAGGAGTTCTAAAGGTGGGAGTTGATTTTTTTCCATCTAGAGGTTCACCAAACTATGATTTTGGTCATGGTGGAGGTTGTGGCCCTCCTAGTTTGTATTTGTGGGTTTAGTGGGATAGATTTTGGAATTTCTATCCATGTATCTCGTTCATTTTTGTTCTTGGAGCACCATGAAGTATGAAATTTATGTGTTGGAGGGCGTATTTCCTGGAAAATTCCCCTATGTAAAAAGGGTTAGGGATCCATTCCCATGGTATATGGAATGGTGACACTAGAGGTCTTAGGAGTTTCATTGAGTTGAGTGGAGGTCATCACACCATATGGGATTTTGTGGTGGTGGTTGTGGTGTCTATAAAGTTTCCCTATGGGAAACGGGGACCGCTGAAACACCCAGGCTAGTGTGCATAGTAGTGCATTGAGGAAAGGTCGAGTAGAGTGAGGAGGAGCAGAAATAGTGAGCATGGTCTCACCACATTATGTTATTGGGTGTGGTGAGGTGAACCTATTAAGGGATATCCCTTGTGTCGTAGTGGGAAGTCATTATGGCCATTTGAGAATTGAAACGATGTCTTTCATGTCACGGTTCCATTAAAATCTATTTAATGTGGTTTCTAAAAATCCTACAAGATTTTAGGGGTAAGTTATTTTAAATGCTTGGAAAACCAGATCTCGCTTTGACCAGAGGCACTGTGACCATAGTGAAGGTGACCATGTTGTGGTGGGGGCCAGTTGTTATTTCTCTATAAATAGGAAGTCAAACCTTACTTGGTTCAACTTTTATCCTATCACTTGAAACCCTATCCAACCTCAATCCCTCTAAGTTCTCTCTAAACATTTCCCCTAAAATTTTAAACCTCTTTGTTTATTGGTATCAAACTCCCTTGAATCATGGTACCCTATCTTCTCCTTGTCTCCTACTCTTCCTTATTTTTATCAATTTAGATTTTTATTATGGTTATTTGCCCTATTTTTGGGATTATATTAAAAAATTTATTAATTTTGGTTGTTTTGGTTAGGTTTTGAGGTGGTTTATTTTTATTTTGGTGGTGATTGATCCATTGTTGCTATGTTTTTGTGCAGCGTTTCCTTGAAGCTTCATATTGAGGTAGGGGATTCATGAAATCTTCTTTCTTATATTTAAATTATGGTATTAAAATGATTTTGTTTTCTTAGGGTGATATTTATGGATTGGAATAATAAATATAGTGACTAGTGAAATTGATGGAAAAAGGGTGAATCACATGTGTTTCCCTATTTTCATGATATTTTTCATGAGACTTATATATTTTTTTATTTTTTGATACTAAAAATCATTATTTTTTCTAATAATTTTGTGTTGATTTTATGGTTTGTTTGTTGTAATCACCTCTCATAAAATTATAATAACTTAGATATGTTAATTGAACTGGTTTTATGGAAATTTTGATAATAGAGGGATGTTTTTTGTAAAGGAAAAGTGGTTTGAAATGGTAGTTGTTGTTGAGATTGGTTGTTATGTTTTTGTTAAAGGTGTGTGGATTTTTTTGGAAATTTCTTATGGATGTGTTTGTGTGGTTATGTGTGGGGTGGTAGGGCTATGTTGGTTGGCATGTGTGAGGCAGCAGGGTTATGTTGGTTGGCATGTGTTAGGCAATGGGGCTGCATTTGTTGGCTTGTGTTGGGCAGTGGGGTTGGTTAGTTGGTGTGTGTTGTATAGTGTGGTTTTATTGGTTGGTTTGTGTTGGTAAATAAATATATTATTGGATTATATTATGACATACTTGGTGGTTTTTGGTCATGATGAGTATGTGGTGGTTTGTAGTGGCTCGATATTAGTGGAATGTGAATGATAATGATAAACCTGGTAATGGGTGTGGGATAGAATTGAATGAATAATGGGTTATGACTAAAATATTAATAATTGTTAACAAAGTGTAATTGTATGGAATTAATTTTAGTTTTAGATGAAAATTATTGTCATTAAATATATAATTGAATGGATTAATGAGCGTAAATTGGTTGGTAATTAGCAAACCAAAAAACAGAGTAATGACATGATTTAATAGGAACTTATGAAGACTTATTATTATTGGAGTTGGTGCCCTATAACCAACTTATTTTTACTTTATGATAACATGTATTCATATTTTTTTAATATTAATAAATTCCTTATCACCTCATGATTATTCTTCTATGTAACATAGCATGTGATAATGTCCTACGAGTAGTTGTCACAGTTAAAGGTCATAGCAGTTCCCCGCTATGATGAGAACCCAGAAGTGTCATGATAGTATTATAAAATATATGTTCTATAGCTAGATGATATCATTTGATAGATACAAATTATATAGGCTACCAGGGGTGGAGACCCATAGGACTTTGAGGAACCTTCTCACGGTGTACACCCTTGGTAATATCTAGTGTGGGATATTATGAGAATAAGACCCACTAGTAGGAAATACACATTTATATGTGTCATTGGATGTTCCAATATACGAGCATGTGTATTTATCTTTAGACTTTAATATTGTTATTAATAAGTATTACAATTCATGTACTTTGATGTATTGATGAAACCCATAATGACATGTGTTTACAACAATGTAGGATATATTGGGTGCATTGTGAGTAATATTGTATTAATGAATAATGTGAGAAAGGATTTGTCCCTTATGTTCTTTAATGGAAGTTGATATCTCATTCCCTTTTTTGGAAATAATATATCCTAAATAAATCCATGGCCATGGTGTTCTATATAAAGTTTGATTTCTAAAAATTTAAAGAAAGTGACATTGAGCACATAGGTTGATGGTACTAGTGTGTAACTTTCTTGATTAGAGATATCATGATAAAGGGATTATATTACATATTAAGAATCTGTATGAGGTATTATGTCATTTTGGAATTAACTTATTTCTCCATGGGTGTGTTGGCGTGTTAATAGATGTTAACCTTGGACTTTAGGCCGCTTTGCCTAATGTCACTAAGAAATAGGCCTAGAGGGTCACACAATAAGTGTATCCAGAATCTCAGTTAAATAATATATTATTATTTATTATTTAACAAGTTGAATAAATATTATTCTCACATGTGGTTTAATAATTATTCATGTATTCTTGATCGCATATATTTTGTCAACAGTTATTCGAGATAATATTATGTGAGCAGAATATTTAATAAATATTTATTTTTTATTTAGTGAATATAATATTTATTTATTTATTGGAGAATAATTCAATGATATTTATTTATTAAATAAATATTCACTATTTAAGTCCTGATAAATATTGTGAAGTAATGGTGGACTGATTTTTTAGGTCTGGTAAGAAATAATATATATTGAATATTATTTGATTAAATAATATTTAATTTAATTTTCAAGTTAATCACGTGTTGAGGAAATAATATTATTATTATTATATTGTACATAGGTTTCCACAAGGGACTAAATAAATATTAAAGGGAACTTTTGAAAATATTTATTTATAAAACCTAGTGGTATTTAAACCCAATTGTATTATTTTTTTCATGAGAGTCGATTCATTTTTCTATTCACAACAAATCGGGAGAATCCTATTGAACCCCTTGAGAGCTCCCTTCTCCAAGAACACTTTGAATAACGGAAAGAGATCTTCATACACCTCCCACTCTTGAGTCTATAGAGATCAAGGAGAACACTTTGGAAGCGATTTTCATGGTGATCAAAGGCAGATGATGCAAGCGATAAGATCTATCGTGCTAGCACACAGATATTCCTATGGCGACGTTCAGAGATTTTTAGAGCACATGTGGATCGCCGCTAGAGGGAATATGATCTTGATTCCTACAACATAACACCAGTAAAATGAAAATCTATTTTTAGATCCATCAATGAAGAAATAATTCCCATAAGGTAATTCTTGAATTGATTAAATTAATTATAAATAATATGAGATGATCTTGTGCTTGGTTCTGACATTTTATCCCATGTATATTCTATTTGATTCAATTTTGTTGATCACAATGTTTATCATTATGAAAATATCAGACTTTTCATTGATCATGACAAAAATTAAAGTTGGGAACAACCCACCGCATGCTTCTGCTACACCTGGAACCTTCGAGTGGTATCAAATTGTTCACATAATTATTTATAATTGTTTAAAGATTTTTTATTGATTTACACATTTTTCATTTAGTTTTCAATTCAAGTTGAATCATTATTTAATACAAATTTTAAGATATCCTTTCTCCTATTTTATTTCTCATAAATATAATAAAATCAATTAATTTTATAAACCAAATAAAGTCGAAGAACTCTTCTAGAGGTGTTGAGGATTTTGGTTGGATAACACAATAGTATATGTCATGTACTAGTGTTCAATGCACCAATAATTAATTGAGAATTAATTCAAGTATTTGTCATTGAATACATGCGGTGCATTTAATTATACATCATGTGTTGACTGGGCTAGTCTGACTCATGATCAACCGGAGTACACATCGTGTAGTCCACATACACAATGTGTAGTCCTGTAGTAATAGATGGGTTGTGTATCTTCTTACATGGCCTACTTTAATGGTGATCATATAACTCGGATACCACACATCGTTTGTCCCATATACACATAGTGTACTCTAATATTTTCCATGGAATAGTTTATACATCGAGTCCCTTGGAATGTGCCGCTGATAAATGGTGAGAAAGGTACACACCGTGTAGCTAGCTTGTACACACCATGTATTTATTTTAGATTACACAGAATTAAAATTAATTTATTATACTGTGTAAACCTTATCGACATGTGCTTGTGTGTTCTCATTAATTTTAAAGTACATGTCATACTATAGGTTTTAATATATATATATATATATTTAATTAATTTTTGTGTAGCTTTCAGATCTTCATATCATGTGTTATTCATATTACAATTATTAATCTACATGCATTGAAACAAAATATGTGAGAGAAAATTCATTTAATCCATGTAATCATTAAGTTGATAGTACATGTCATGAAAGTATGTGATATTTCATGTATTCCATATGTCACAAGAGTAAATAGTATATGAGTATAATACATGTTGGGTAGATCCTGATGGGTATTCACCATGTTTCCTCCAAAGTATATTTATATACACAGTTGATTTTAAATAAATTTATTTAATTTTTTTAAAATTATTATGGATGAGAATCTCAAGGAAATTCAAATGATAATTAAGATAAAAGAATTGATTAATTAAAGAATATAATTGATTAGTTTGTGATTTATCTTAAATAAGAATGATTAGAATTGAATGCTAATTTTATTAAATGTTTAATTTGTCGCATGATAATGGATGATCATGATCTTAGACCAATACCTTTATATGTGATTGATTTAATTTAATTTATTATTAAATTAAATTGTTGGCTTTCATGTCATCTCTCATCTCATTATGTAAGGGTCTATGTGTCTATGGTTTCTTTTATGTAAACCCCTTATTTCTCTCACCTATGTGTGACTAAAAGAATATGTAATGGATGGAGATCCCAAGCTAGTGGGGGTGGTTTAAATTTGGAGCTAAGGTGAAACAAATCCAAGAGAGATACATAAGTGGATAGGTGGAAAACTACAGCATGAATCATAAATGGTTCAAGGTGATTTTCCACTAAGTCGACGGTTAGTTTATCATCCGCTAGATAAACAAACCATTACTAAAAGTTCATGATCATAACACTTTATTATTTTATTCTTGTCAAGTTTCACGGTTATTTCATTATGTATGTTTTTTCAAGATAACATTAATTAATGAATTAACAATAATTTAATATAGAACTAAAATAAGTTGGATTGTACATAAATATTATCTAAGTCATGGTTAATCACTTAAGTAAATCCACTTAATATTATAAATAATGTAATAAAGATAATAATTGGAAATTTATACATTAAAGGGTAAAATCCATCAATGATATATATTAAGTCGATATAGTCTTCCACTACTTTAGTTAAAATCAATGTGTAGTTCAAAGTGTTTGACCATACAAAGTTAGGATGCTTTCAATTATCAGGGAATTATAACATGAAGTTTTTGGGTTGACTTAAATTAGTTCACATAAATGTGTGATTACCAAATCAGGACTTGGTGCAACTGAGAGGCAAGAGTTGAGGAAATCCAATTTTAGGATTTTAGGATTGGGGAGTCCACTCAACATATTAAGGAACTCTGAGTTAATTCGGTTGGAATTTGGAATGCCTACCTAAAACCATTCAAGTTGCTTGACCAACGATAGTTTGGATAATGAGAAGGGGAATATGAATCATTGACACTAGAATGTCCAAGAAATAAGATATTCCAAATCCAATGGTGAGGGCTATTAGGTTTTGATAAAATAGTGGGAGATTAATAAATATAATATTGATTTATTTATCTAAATTTTATTAGATAAAGTGATAAAATTCTACTCATCTTATTTTTAGAAACAATAATAAAATGACTTCAAACTTATCACTATGATCCATAAATGAGAAGGATAACCTTCTAACCTGCACAAATTTCCAAGAGTGGAAAAGGCGCTTACATGTTATCTTTTCCCATGAAAGAAATTTATATGTGATGGAAGAACTTATTACTGATGTGACTGGTAATGAGGCTAGTGATGAAGAGTTAAATATATATGATAAACATTTAAACGATTCCATAGATGTTCAATGTTTAATTCTATCATCTATAACTAATGAGATTTTGAAGGAACATGAGGACATAGATGTGTATAACATGATGTGTCACCTTAGGGATCTCTATCAAGAGAAGGAGAGACAAGAGAGATATGAGATGTCCAATGCCTTGATTATAACTAATCTTAGAGATTCTATGACACCTAGGCCTCATGTAGTCAATATTATTGGCTACATTGGGATTAAATTTCCAGATGATTTTCACACAGATCACATACATTCATCATTTCCCAAGACCTTATCTAGTTTTATTATTAATTACAATATGAGAAATAATGAGAAGAGTCTTTAGGAACTTATTAATTTTATTATCCAAGTGGATAAGGATATGGGGTATGAAAAATATGTGGTTCTTATAGTGAATAATAAAAGGAATAACAAGGTGAAAGGGTCCAAGACTCATAAAAATTCTAAAGCTCCCGAGCACCATCCTTCCAATAAGAGGAAGATCTAAAGGCAAGGAAAGGAAAAGGAGGTAGTATGTTTTGCATATGGAAATCAAGTCCACTGTAAGAGGAACTACACCCAAAAGAAATGGTAAGAAAATGGTGTGTTTTTTATCAAGTGTATTCTTTCAATATCTACACATTTGGTATTAAATATAGGTTGTGGTGCTCAAATATGTATCCAAATGTAAGAACCAAGTAGATTCCAAAAGATTTCTAGAGGGGAGGTGGATTTGTGAGCTACCAATGGTGCAAGATGATTTGTTCTAGGCATCAGTGACTACCACCTTTCATTACTAACAGGGATGGTTTTGGTTTTAAAGGATTGTTATTGTATACCAATGGTTACCAAGAACATAATTTTTGTATCATTCCTGGATGCAAATGGTTTCATTTTCATGTTTGGAAATAAAATTTGTTTCTTTTATAATGACAACATATGTTATGGTATGGCACATTTAAATAATAGTATTTATGTATTAAATTGTGAAAACCAAATATTGGCAATTGATAATGAATCATGTTCACACGACTCATATAACACCCAACTATGGAATCACTGTCTTGGTCATGTAAATAAGAAGTGTTTGAAAATATCTATCAATATGGTTATTTAGAATCTTTTGATATAAAACCACTTGAAATATTGTTTATTTGTTTACAAAGAAAAATTACCAAACCACTATTGGTGGACAGGGTGAAAGGGCCACAGAACTTCTAGTATTGGTACACACTTATGTGTGTGGACCATTTCTAGTAGAAGCAAGCGATGGGTATTCTTACTTCATAACTTTTATTGATGACTTGAGTAGATGTAGTTATGTCTACTTGATCTGGTATAAGTCTGAGCCCTTTAATAAATTCAAGTAATTCAATAATGAAGTAAAGAATCAACTTGTGAAAATATAAATAAGTTTCGATTGGATTGAGGTAGTGAATATCTTAACCAAGAGTTCATTGAATTTCTACAAGAGTTTGGGATTCTATCTCAAATCACTCTACCTTACACACCATAGTGGAATGGTTTTAGTGAAAGGAGGAATTGTACCTAGTTAGACATGGTAAGGTTGATGATGATTCATGAAGATCTTCTATTATCCTTTTAGGGATATACATTAAACTGATTACCAATTAAATCATAAAACATAATTCTCTTTGAGTTATGGAGTGGAAAGAAACCTGTTTTGTCACATACACATGTATGGGGTTGCGAGGAATTTTTTAATGCCTTCTCAGGTAAAAAAATAGCACCCATGGGTAAAAAGTGTATCTTTATAGTATATCCTAAGGAAACAGGAGGATACTACCTATACAACCCCTCAAACAATAAAGTAATTGTTGCTAAACAAGTTGTCTTTCTTGAGAGGGAGCACATCCACAAAAAGGATAGTAGGAGCAAGATTGAATTCGATGAATTTGATGCTCAAGATACACAAGAGTTGGTAGAGGAACAGATTCCATAGGTCCCCATATAAGAAGTAGTTCCTGAAACACAAGTACTACATAGAAGCACAAGAGAGGTAAGGGAACCAGAGAGATATGGTTTTCTAGTCACCAAAGATGGTGACTCATTATTGGTTGATAATGATGAACCTATCTCCTATAAATAGATGGTACAGGGCTTAGAAGCTGCAAGACGGAAAGAATCCATGAATTCTAAAATGGATTCTATCACTATTAGAATTTCAACTATCTTTGATGGGGCATTTATGACGGGGAAGAGCCCCATTGCAAATAGTTATCAGAAAATAACTATTTTTGATGAATGTGTTATTTTGTCGTAAATAGTGATTATTTAAGATGAAACATTTCATATGTCACAACTAGTTTTGGCAGGATTTCCTGCCATCCAGCATGAAACGTATTTGCAACAGGCTTCTACTTTTGTTGCAAATGTCTGTTGACTCAAGATCATTTGTGACAGATCAAATAGGTCATCAACTTTCAGGTCATGAGCAATTAAAAATTTAATTGTCATGTAGATATGATTGAAACAAATTCATTATTGTTATAACCTAAAAATTGGAAATTTTATGATTTACATCTTTTTAGTAATTTATAATATATTTTATTCATTTGTATTAAATTATACAAATTTTTTATTTTTTTTTATTTTTTTTTATTTTTTAATTATTTGTAATTTTTTAATTTTTTTAATGATTTTTAATTTTCTTTAATTATTTGTAATTTTTTAATATTTTTAATATTTTTTAATTTTTTTTTAAATTTTAATTATTTTTAAATTTTGTAATTATATGTAATTTTATTAATATTTTTAATTATTTTTTATATTATTAAATGTTTTTATTTTTTTATTATTTCTTAATATTTTTAAATATGTATAAATATTTTAAATTTTTGTAAATTTTTTTAATTTTTTTTAATTTTTTTTAATTTTTTTTAATTTTTTTTAATTATTTGTAATTTATTTAATGTTTTTAATGTTTTTAATGTTTTTAATTTTTTTAATTATTTGCAATTTTTTTAATATTTTTGATGATTTTTACATTTTTAAAAAAATTTAGTTATTTGTAAATTTTGAAATTTTTTATAATTTTTCTAATATTTTTAATTATTTTTAATTCTATTAATTGTTTTTATTTTTCTATTTTCAAATAATTTTTAGTATTTGTAGTATTTTATATTATATGTAATTTTTTTTAATCATTTTTAATTATTTTTAATCGTTTTTAATTTTTTTAAATTTTTTTAATATTTTTAATGATTTTTTATTTTTTATAAAAATAATTATTTGTAAATTTTGTAATTCTTTTAATTATATAAAATGATTTTTTATTTTTTTATTATTTTCTAATATTTTTAAGTATGTATAAATATTTTTAACTATATGTAATTTTTTTTAATTTTTTTTAATTATTTTTAATATTTTTAATATTTTTAATGATTTTTAGTTTTTTTATTTATTTTTAATTTTTTTTCATTCTTTTATGATTTTTAATTTTTTAAAAAAATAATTATTTGTAAATTTTGTAATTTTTTGTAATTTTTTTAATATTTTTAATTAATTTTAATTTTATTAAATGTTTTTATTTTTTTATTTTTTTCTCATATTTTTATATATATACAAATATTTTAAATTATATGTAATTTTTTTAAAATATTTGTAACTTTTTTAATATTTTTAATGATTTGTAATTTTTTTAAATTTTTCAATTATTTGAAATTTTTGTAATTTTTTGTAATTTTTTGTAATTTTTTTAATTTTTTTAATTATTTTCATTTTTTTTATAATATTTTTAAATATGTATAAATATTTTAAATTATATGTAAATTTTTTTAACTATTTTTATTTTTAATTATTTTAATCATTTTTAATTATTTTAATTTTTTGTATTTTTTTAATATAAGTATTTGTGACAGATGAATTGTCTGTCGTAAATACTATTAATTGTGATTGTCACGCCCGGACTTCGCCTTGAGGTATGTCCTTAATTTTAAATTTTTATTTCATAAGTTGAATCGCTCGCTTATTTAATTACTAATGTTAAGTGCGGGCTGAACCTAAAATGAGACCTTTGTTGTGGCGCTGATAAATGCGTAGGTCTCCGGCTCGGTTGGTTTTGAATGATTTGCATCTGGTGGAAATGGATCCAAAGCCATCCAGTTTTTCAGTGAGGCACAAACCTTCTCTGCTGGAAGAAGAGGATAGCCCACTGAAGAAGAAGATTTTGGTACCAAAGAGAGGGTCCTTCTCGGCTGGTGCCTCAAGACCGGTTACCTGGTCGATGTCCAAAGATGAGTGTTGCAGAACTTTATTTGTCCCTGGCCAAGGTAACAATGGCAGACGGGTCAAAGCTCCTCTCTGTTAATGGTTTCTTTGATTGTTTGGAATGCCAGGGGACTGGGTGTTCAGGCAAAGAGTGCTTTTATAGCGTCTGAGGCTAGGAAATATGGTATCTCTATGGCTGCAATTCTGGAACCTAAACAAGATATCGGTAAAATCAAGTTCTTTGCGAAGAAGATGGGTTTCGGTCAGTTCTGTCATGATCACCCCACTAATAAGCATATCTGGTTATTCTGGAATCGTAGCATTCAGGTGGATTTTATGCAGGCCACTAATCAGTGTTTAACGGTAAAGATTGGGGCAAAAGGAATGGGTATATGTTTCTCTTTCATTTATACTAGCAATGACATACAAGAGCGGAGGGCCCTTTGGGAGTATCTGGAGGCGTTCGATCCAGCAGGCCTGCCTTGGTTCGTTGGTGGGGATTTTAACGTGATTGCTGATGTCTCAGAAAAGAGAGGTGGTTTGGAGAGTTCAGTCAACGATATGCTGGACTTCAAGAGCTTCATGTCTAATAAGGGCTTGCTGGACTTGGGCTTCAAGGGAGGAAAATACACCTGGTGTAATAATTGCAAAGGAGCTAGGCGCATTTGGAGTCGGCTGGACAGATGCCTTGCCAACTTAAATGGGTTAGACGTCTTTGCTCATTCCTCTATTTCACACTTATCCCGTGGTTTTTCAGATCACACCCCTTTGCTGGTTGAACTTAAACAAGGGAACCAGGATCTCAAACCATTCATGTATTCGTCCAAATGGATTAATGTGGAGGGTTTTCTTCAAATGATGCGGAATTCATGGGAGCAGGAGATTGAAGGGAGGGCTTGGGTTGGGCTTACTGGGCGGCTGAAGCGACTTAAGTTTGATATTGCTCGCTGGATTTCTATTAATCCAATCGCGGACAGTTCGGTGGTTTCTATCCAATTGGAAATTGATAATCTAGAAGATCAGCTTCAGAGGAGTTGGGATGAGAGCATTTTTATTAGGTTATGTGACAAACGTAGCTTCCTTGCCGAGAGGGTGCTGGAGATTGAAAGAGATTACAGGCTCCGCTCTAGAGTTAGATGGCTTAAGGAGGGCGATCGCAACACCACTTTCTTCCATGCTTGTTTAAAGGAGCGACAGAATTTAAACCTCAACATTAAACTGGAGGATGGCTCTTTCACGTCTGATCTCAATATAGCAGACCAGTTGGCCTTGAAACATTTTGAGAATTTGTTGGCAGGTGACATTCGAGGTGACCGGCTTATTGATGTTCCCATAGAGGATCAGGAGGTTTTCTTGGGAACTATTTCTAGCAGTCTTGGGGTGGAGGACAACAACATACTCATGACCATTCCGGAAAGGGATGAGGTTTGGGACACTATCCGTAGTATGTCCTTAGACAGTGCCTCGGGTCCAGATGGTTTCCCAGGGAGTTTCTTTGTGGCGGCTTGGGATTTTGTGGGGGTGCATGTTATTGAGGCTATTCAGGATTTCTTTCGGGGAGGTGCCATTAACAGGAGTTCTTCTTCCTCCAGGGTCGTTCTACTACCAAAAATCAAAGATCCATCATCCATTGAGCACTTTAGACCCATTTGCCTATGTAATGTCTCTTACAAAATTTTGGCAAGTCTGATGGCTAGGAGACTGAATAAAGTTTTGCCGAAAGCGATCTCTCAGGAACAACACGGTTTTATTAAGGGAAGGGGAATCCAAGGGGCGATTGGAATTGCCAAAGAATTGGTGGAAGATATTAATAAAAAGGTTCTTGGTTCCAACGTCATTATCCAAGTGGATATGGACAAGGCTTATGACAAATTGAATTGGAGCTTTATTATTCAGATCATGAGAGGTATGGGGTTCTCTAAATGGGTGTGTGATCTGTGCTTTCGCTGTTATTCTTCGCCATGGCTGTCCATCTCTCTTATGGGTAAGGGTTTTGGTTATTTCAAAAGTGTGCGGGGAGTGAGACAGGGGGACCCTTTGTCTCCCTTTATGTTTCTTATTGCTCAGGAGGCCTTTTCTCAGAATTTACACAGATGCATGGTGGAAATAAGGATCCTCCCGTACCACAGCAAAGCTTCGGATGGGTATTTGTCACACCTTATGTTTTCTGATGATATTCTGGTTTTCTTGAATGGCAGGAGATCGTCCATTTTGTAGTTTATGGGAATTATGGAGACATATGGTTTCTTAAGTGGGCAACATATCAATGCAAGGAAAAGCAGCGTTTTCATTTCAGCCAAGTGTTCAAGGAGGAGGGCTCGGGATATTCAGAATATTTTAGGAATTCAAAGGAAGCAGTTTCCAATGATTTATCTGGGGGCTCCTATTTCTAAGGGGCGCGTTAAAAAAGCCTTTTTTGAGGATATTATTACAAGAATGTTGGGCAGAATATTAAGTTGGAAGAGAAGATTTCTTTCCTTCGGGGGTCAGGTCGCCTTGATTAACAGCGTGCTTTCCTCAATTCCAATGCATGTAATGTAGGTAATTTCCCCTCCCAAAGGTATCATTTATTTGATGGAGAAGATTATGAACCTCTTCCTTTGGGATGCCAATGCCACAGCCAAGGCTCATTGGGCTTCATGGAATCGTCTGGCTAAACCAATTGAGGAGGGTGGTGTTGGCATCAGGGATATTTCCCTAACCATTCAGTCCATGCAGGCCCGCATGGCATGGGATTTCATGGTTGGCGATTCGCTGTGGGCCAAAGTTCTCAGAAACAAATATGGAAAACATTGGAAGATGTGGGATAAGAAGAAACTGTCTAGGCTGGTGAAGAATGTGATGCAAAATCTGGAGATCCTTCAGGACAATTCATGTTGGGTGGTTGGGAGGGGGGAGATCAGCTTATGGGATAATAATTGGGTTGGGGAGAAGTTGTTTTTTCCGGGCTGTCCAGTTCTGGATATCACTCTCAAAGAGGCTTCTCACTTCCCCAGATTTTTGGATGCTATTCTTGATGGGGAACAGCGGGACCTCTTCCAGGAGATTATCTTTAATGAGGAAGCAGACCGGGTCTGTTTTACTCCTTCTGGTTCTGGTTTGTTCAGCGGACATGAATTCAGAACTCTAATTCATCCGGGAGGGGTTCGTGATGAATGTGTGGCTCGGCTATGGTGCAAAGAGGTTCCTATAAAGTTTAATTTTCTGCTTTGGAGAGTCCGGAATAACGCCTTGCCAACGGAGGATAATGTCCAGCGGAGAGGGATTTCCTTAGCCTCGCGTTGATATTGATGTATTTCTCCGCAGACCGAATCAGCCTTCCATTTATTCATCCAAAGTGAATGGGCCAGCTATCTATGGCTTCTTATGGGTAGCTGGGGCTGTCAAAATTCTCCTTTCTCTTCTATGCAGGACTTCTTTGCCCGCTGGTTTATGGGTGCAGGGAATCAAGACATGGAAGTCAAGAGTCGCGGCATTATTGTTCTCGCCATCTTCTGGATGTTGTGGGAGGCTCGGAATAAGGCTAGAAATGATCTGAGGCCTTCGAATACTTTCCTGAATGTTAGATTAAAAGGGATAATTCATGAGTTGGCTTCTATGGTGAAAGGCGGACAGCAATCGTCTGTGATTTTCAGGTTGCTGAACCGAGTTCCGGTCCCGGATATTCAGGGCAACTGGATCTGATGGCAGCCGCCGAGGATTGGACACAAGCTTAATGTGGATGGTTCATGCCTCAATGGCCAAATGCATGGGGGCGGCCTGCTGAGGGATGAACACGGTTCTGTGCTGTTCGCCTTCAGCAGCTTCTTTGGGCCAGGGAATTCGCTCGGTGCGGAATTCAAGGCTATTCAAACAGGTATCAAGCTCTGCAAAGACATGAACTTGAGGTGTTCTGAAGTGGAGTCAGACTCTGAAATTGCGGTACGAGCTATCAACGGACAGGTGGACCCCCCTTGGCAGCTAATTTACGTAGTCCGTAGTTGCATTTTGGAACTTGGACAGGTTTGCTCGGTTCATCATGTGAAAAGGGAGGCTAACTTCGCGGCGGACGTACTTTCTTGGGGAGGCAGTCCGTAGGTACCGTTAATTGTGTTTTCTAGTTTGGGATCTTTACCCCGGGAGTGTAATAATTTTGTGTGGGGGGATGCACTCGGGCTGCATCACTTTAGACCCCCGTAACAAACTCTTTTTGGGCAGTTGATCTGCTTCCAAAATAATAAAAAAGCCAATTATCGATCGATCGTATTTTCTCTACACCGCTTGGTGCGCGGGCAGAGCACGAGCGTAGCCGCGTGACCTTGCCTTTTTAGCGTGCGGCGCTTTCTACGCGAATGTTCTTTTGCTGGGCGATTAACTTCGGCTTTAGAGTATTATTATTATTATTATTATTATTATTATTATTATTATTATTATTATTATTATTATTATTAGTATTATTATTATTATTATGACATTAAATATCATTAATTTAATTCATTGTGTTTAACTCCCCCCCTAGAAACCCTAGCCGCCACCCTCCACTCCCTTTTTTTTATTTTCTTTTTCTTTTTTTCCTTCTTTTCTCTTTTCCTTCCTCCCCACGTTTTCCTTCTCTCTCCCTCGTTTTTCTCCTCTATCCGCGGCGGACCCCCACACCTCCTTCCTCCTCCGCCCCAGCCGGCTCTCCCTTCCTCCCCCTCTACCCCACGACCACGCCTCCGCCTCGGCCGACCCCGCTACTCCCCTGCTGCACCCACGTCGGACCCGCGTCGGCCACACCTTCGCCTCGGCCGACCCCGCTGCTCCCCTGTTGCACCCACGCCGGACCCGCGTCGGACCAGCCACCCCTCTCCGCCCCTGCTGCGCCCTGCTGCATCCACGCCAGACCCCCCCCCCTTCTTCTTCTTCTCTTCTTCTTCTTCTCTTATTCTTCTTCTCTTATTCTTCTTCTATCCTTCTTCTTCTTCTTCTCTTCTTCTTCTTCTTTTTCTTTCTCTTTCCTCTGCTCCGCCGCGCAGGTCAGTTTTTTTTATTTATTTTAATTTATTCTGCTATTTCACTTTATTTAATATGTTATTAACATTTTATTATAAATTATGATTTATGTGATCATTATTATTATTATAGCATTGATATTATTAATATGTTAATATTATTATTATATCATTACTATAATCATTATTATGTTATTATTATTATGTCAATAACAATTTTATTATTATATTATTATTGTTACTATTATTACATTATTCTTATATTATTTTTATTACTATATCAATGTTATTATTATTATTATTATCATGATAATATTATTATGTTATTATTTTTATTATTATTTTATTATCATTATTATTATGATTATGTTATTATTATTATTTTTATTATATTATTGTATTGTTATTATTATTATTAAAATATTATTATTATTAAGATTACTATGATTATTATTATTATGCTATTATTATTAAGTTATTGATATAACTACTATTATTTTTGTTATTATTATTAATATTACTATTATGTTAACATTATTATTGAACCTATTTAACGGTCTACTGTTTTAGGACCTGTTTGACAGCTCGATACGGTGTGATCGTTGCGCAACTGGAATCTTGCACCATGTCACTTTTCTGTTCCTATTTGAGGTAGGTGGTTCCATGTCATTACTTCATTTAGATAATTTAATTTGTTTGTTTAGTTTAACTTAATATGTGTTATGGTTTAGTTGCAAGATGCGAATTATGTTTATAATGTTTTGGTAGAGCTGTAGAGGTTTTGCGAAAATGCATTTTAAAAATGGTGTAACATGCATGCATGATGAATGTTGCACTTTTCTTTAGAAATTTTCATTTTTATTCCTTTCGATTCGGTTGTGGTAAATTCTAGAAATGTCTAATAATTGTTTATAGTGTGCCAAAGAGGTTTTGAAAGGGGTGGTTTGTGAAATTAATTTTGTAATGGTTTATTTTGCATGCGATATGTTTCATAAGTTGAGGAATTGTTTATTTAAGTGGTGTTTTTAGTGCGAAACAGGGTTGAAAGGTTTTTGAGGGTTGTTTGGCAGGTGCGAAAGGTGTTTTCAGGTCACTTTAGGTGTTTGTATATTTAAATAGATGTTTTCAAAGTATATGAATCACTTTTGGTGTGTTTTCCTTGTTGTGTACCTTTGAAGTTGAAATGAAAAATTGTTTGAATAATGGAAAACAAGTTTTGACATGGTTACCTCGTGTATCAAGTTTTAAAGTGACGCCTCTGTATAAAATCAAGCTGTTTTTGGTGTAAGGTCTTCTTGTATTTTCTGGAAATGATTTCAATAATAACTCAAATGATTTTTTGGTGTATTTATATGACGCTGAAATGGTTCTTTATAGGAGTTGAATATGCTTTCACTTTTAAAGTGGTGTATTTTTATAAAAAGAGACATGTCGTGTGCGTGCGTCTTTGAAATAGTGCTTTGGTATGCAAATGGTGACTTTTGTGTGCAATATCTTATTTGGTCTGTGAAATGAGAAAGAAATATATTATGTGAATGTGAAACTTGTTTGAGCACAATGGAAAACCCTGGGTATCTAGGTGGGCGGACTAGAACTAGTGTGCTAGTGAACCGGATGGGTGTCGTCCCTGTTTCACTTAGCTGGATTGACGATTGCAACACTAACTAAACATGATATCTGAGGGTCGTGGCCTTCTAATCCACATGTTCTGAGGGTCGTGGCCTTCTAAGCCACGTTTTCTGAGGGTCGTGGCCTTCTAAGCCACGTTTCACCGAGACACGAGGTTCTAGGGTCCCACTTGAGCTAGATGAACCTTAGGGGATTTACCCACAGTGCTCTACCATCAATGTCGTGGTGCCTTCCATCGGTATATGGAGGACCACTTGGGTGTTAGCGTGTGGGTGTGGGTGTGGGTGTGTGTGTGTGAGTATGTGTGTGTGTGTGTGAGTATGTGTGTGTGCGTGTGTGAGAGTGTGTGTGTGTGTGCCCATAATGAACTTTTCTTATCCTCTTTAAAATTGTGTCTGTGAAATGAGTTCTTTTTAGTGTTTTTCTTTAGCATTTAGCTTGTAAATGTTTTCTTTAAAATCATTTTTAAAGTATAATTTTTAATAAGCACTTTAAATTGTCTTTTGATGTTGTGGCATGGAACCATTTCTCGGTGGCATCCTATTGGGATTTTATCTCACACCCTGCATACACCCTTGGGTGTATGTAGATTTTGTTTCTTCTGTATTCCAGGTTGCGACTTCGTGCTCAGTGATGGTGGTTCAGGTTGCAGTTGGTCTTCTCATGCAGAATGGTGTTGATGTGGTTTCACTTCTTCCGAGAGGTTGAGTATGAGTTTTAGTTTCCGCTGTCGTCTTTTCTTTTTAGTTATTGTTTCGAGTTGTAGACCTTAAACTTGTTCATAGTTTAGAGGCACGTTTCGTTGTCTATTTCTAATTTCAGTTTATCTATCTTGTTAGTTGGTTTTTCTGTCTTGTATTTTGGGTAAAACCGTTCCCAATTGTTAAACTTGATACCCGGGCACTTGTGCCAGCCCGTGGGGATCGGGAACGCCCTTCGGGCCTTGCCGCGGACCGGGTCGGGCGCCGGGTCGGATGGCGACCCGGGCTGGTTTGTGACAAAATGGTATCAGAGGGAAAGGTTTGCTCTCTTGGGTCGTTTTCTTTTGGGATAGAGTCACGGTAGACTTGAGTTAAATTTGTCAGGACTCGACGTCCTGGCTACGAGTAAGGTGCCTGGCCAGCACACCTCGTGGCGGGACTCAAGTTACCAAAGTATGTTGAGGTTTGTCTGAATTTTTTTGGTCCTTGCGGTTAATTTGTCTAAGGGAAATGAAAAGGGTTAAGGTCATTGTTCCTAGCGAGCTCGCAGGGTCTGGCAAGCCATGTGGAGCCGGGGACGCTGTCCTAGAATACCCTCCGTGGCAGTGGCATGACTGGTGTATGGCCGCCAACCATACATTCCAGTCACCCGCTGACACAAGTTTTCTCTTGCGTCATTTCTCGTCTCTTTTCTTTGGATTCGTGAGAATTTGGTTTTTAAGTAAAAATGTTTTGGTCCTGGAGAATGTTTTCAAATGAAGCGCTTTAAAAATGAAATGGTGTGTGAGTTTTGGAAGGTGTGGGTTGGATGTTTTGGTTCTGAAAAATGGAATGGTATTATTTTAATCATTGGTGTTCTCGAGGGAAACCACATGCATGAGTGTATATGGGAAAAAGGGAAATGGTTAATGGTACGAGTGGATGAGTGCCTGGATGGACATGAGGTGGGTGCCGGTGCGGCATGAGAACATGCATGTGCGAGGCTCATGGGACGCCAATGGTGTTTGTGTGGCGTGTCCTTGTGTTTTTGAGATGTTGGATGTGTGGTGTTTTGATCTGAGTATTCTTTCTGAATGGTTTGTGTCCTGAGTTTGAGTTCTTATTTGTAAGTTGGTATGCAAGCGGGTACCTAGTTAATTCTTTTGAAAAGTGCACCGGGGAGCCCTTGCAGTGGTTTCCCCTTCACATTTGGTGTTTTCTTGTGGTATTTCTTGATCATTGGACCAGTTTGATTTTGGTCCATGTTTTTCTTTCTTGAGTAGTGTACGCCCCCCCCCCCCATAAAGTGTTGACATGTGATTAAAGTGTGGCCACGGGAAATTCTCCATTGGACGACCCTCCAGTTGATCAAAGGAATATCTTATTGAATTCTAGAATGAAACTCACCTCTCCTTTTTGCAACTAAGTGGATCCTCTCGCAGTGGGATGACAGATGCGAGGGGAGTTGAAGGGAGTTTTGGTCGTTTGAGTTGTTCGATTCATTGGGTATGAGTTTTGACGTTGTCATATTTGAAGGTTTCCCCTGGAAACAGCAAAAGGAAATCTAGCGAGGAAGGGTGAAGGCGGTTCAAAATTATTAGTGTTGACCAGTGTCTTGAAGGGCTTTGTAGTACTTTCATTAGCTGCAAGGGTCATGTTTGGTGATGTATTGCAGCTTGAGGTCCCTTTGATAGTCAACGGTTGTTTGGAAGTGGTAAAGGAGACTCTGGTGGGGAAAAGGTGGAAGCAACCCGAAGTTGTCGGTGCGGTCTATTGTTTTAAATGACCTCTGGTCTTTGGTTTTCCTCGTTTAAGAAAAGGTTCATGTTAGACTACTAGTTTGGCAGACCCAGTCGTATGAGGCTGCTATGGTCGTTCACAGGAATCACGTGTTGTTTAAGACGTGGTTTAAGGTCTTTCTTAGTGTAACGTTCCTCT
Source organism: Viscum album (assembly GCA_963277665.1). Lineage (NCBI taxonomy): Eukaryota > Viridiplantae > Streptophyta > Magnoliopsida > Santalales > Viscaceae > Viscum > Viscum album. Next base: position 1,012,653,485 of record OY728126.1, read on the forward strand.
CAATAGCAACGGTCATGTTTAGGTGATGATTGGTGGTGTCTTGTTCTCATTTAGTGTGACAAAGGGTGACGCGCATGCACCATTTCAACTCTGGTGTTGGTGAATGTTCCGCGTATGATTAGTCAGATGCTGTAATGTGTTGTGTTGCTGGTGTCGTCTCAGTTGCAGTGAGGTTGCGTGTGACACCAAAAAGAGAAGCTTCGCACGGGAATCCTCAATACCTGACTACGAGGCAGGGGATGCTTCAAACATCAGGGCTCCAGCCATAGGCCTCGGAGTGAAGATGGCGCGTGGTCAGGAACCCCGGGAGTGTACGGGACCCCAACCTGATTTCTGTCATCGGTGTCGAGAGTGAAAGCAACATAATTTGTTTTCTATGGTTGTTCCGCTCTGAATGAGTCGTCTGGTTGCATAAGGTTTTCGTGACCATGTGGAAGAATGTTCGTCTCGTGCATTAAAGTCTTGGGGGTCGCGTTCCACTAGATATAATTGCTTTAGTGGTCCTTATAAGAGTTTATTGAGTAAATCTGTCTCAAATCTAAGTAATGATCATCCAGGAATGTGGAAATGCTGGTTTGTCTTGGGTTATGCTTTTGACACCCGGTAGTCGGGCCCCTCCCTCCCTGCCCCTTGTGGTGGGGTGTTTGGTCACCTTCGAGAATTTTTCTTTTCAAGATTCTATATCCTCTGTTAGTTCTAGTGGCGGTGAGACCCACGATGGGTCTCGCACAAAGGTCTCTGGAACAAATCGGTGTTCGCCTTTCCTTAATGGTGGGGAGTCCGCCCGGACCTCCCCATGTTGGTTTTCTAGTCTCACCTTGGACGTTGGTAGGTTCTTAATGGTGGGGATACCCACATTGGGTCTCGTACGAATGTCTCTAGAATGAATGAGTGATGGATTTTTCTTTAATGGCGGGGAGTCCGCTCGAACTTCTATGTGTCGGTTTTCCAATCTCGTTTCGAGCGTCAGTGACTTCCTAATGGTGGGGAGCCCTCAGGCCTCCCCATGTTGTTCTTATGCTTATGTATTTAAATATGGCATGGTGATAAGTGATAAGAGTGTTCCTTGGACGTGGTTTGACCTTGTATGTTCACTCTAGCCAACGATGTGGTTTCGGTTTAATAGTGCTTGAGATGTCTCAGCTTGTCAAGTTGGTTTTCACTGGTGCGATAGTTTCCTTCCTCAATCAGTCAACTGGAGGCATTCTAGCTCTTTGGGGTGGGCACCTCATATCAAAAATTCTTTTTACATGCTTCTTGAGGTTGTCATTTGAGTCACTTCTTATGAGCACATTACTTTTGCTTCTTTCCGCTTGTTGGTTGTAGAGATCCTTTTTGAACTTTAGTGGGGTATCAGTTTCCTCTTTGTGCCTCTACCCTAGTTGTTGCTTTCTGGGGACGGAAAGTTTTCATGGTGGGGAGAATTGTCACGCCCAGACTTCACCTTGAGGTATGACCTTAATTTTAAATTTTTATTTCATAATTTTAATCGCTTGCTTATTTAATTACTGGTGTTAAGTGCGGGCTTAACCTGAAATGAGACCTTTGTTGTGGCGCTGATAAATGCGTATTTTCTCTACACCGCTTGGTGTGTGGGCAAAGCACGAGCGTAGCCTCGTGACCTTGCCTTTTTAGCGTGCGGCGCTCGCTACGTGAATGTTCTTTTGTCGGGCGATTAACTTCGGCTTCAGAGTATTATTATTATTATAGTATTACTATTATTATTAATTTTTATTATGATTATGTTGTTATTATTATTATTATTTTTATTATTATTATGATAATATCATTATTATTATTATTGCTAATAATATTATTGTTTTTATTGATTATTATGTTATTAGTATTATTATTACTATTGATATTATTATTATTATTATTATTATTATTATGAAATTAAATATCATTAATTTAATTCATTGTGTTTAACTCCCCCTAGAAACCCTAGCCGCCACCCTCCACTCCCTTTTTTTACTTTCTTTTTCTTTCTTTTTTCCTTCTTTTTCTCTTTTCCTTCCTCCCCACATTTTCCTTCTCTCTCCCTCGTTTTTCTCCTCCATCTGCAGCGGACCCCCACACCTCCTTCCTCCTCCGCCCTAGCCGGCTCTCCCTTCCTCCCCCTCTACCCCACGACCACGCCTCCGCCTCGGCCGACCCCGCTACTCCCCTGTTGCACCCACGTCGGACCCGCGTCGGCCACGCCTCCGCCTCGGTCGACCCCGCTGCTCCCCTGTTGCACCCACGCCGGACCCGCGTCGGACCAGCCACCCCTCTCCGCCCCTGCTGCGCCCTACTGCATCCATGCCAGACCCACGCCCCCCCCCCCACCTTCTTCTTCTTCTCTTCTTATTCTTCTCTTCTTCTTCTTCTCTTATTCTTCTTCTCTTCTTCTTCTTCTCTTCTTCTTCTTCTTTTTCTTTCTCCTTCCTCTGCTCCGCCGCGCAGGTCAGTTTTTTTTTATTTATTTTAATTTATTCTGCTATTTCACTTTATTTAATATGTTATTAACATTTTATTATAAAATTATGATTTATGTGATCATTATTATTATTATAGCATTGATATTATTAATATGTTAATATTATTATTATATCATTACTATAATCATTATTATGTTATTATTATTATGTCAATAAAAATTTTATTATTATATTATTATTGTTACTATTATTACATTATTCTTATATTATTTTTATTACTATATCAATGTTATTATTATTATTATTATCATGATAATATTATTATGTTATTATTTTTATTATTATTTTATTATCATTATTATTATGATTATGTTATTATTATTATTTTTATTATATTATTGTATTGTTATTATTATTATTAAAATATTATTATTATTAAGATTACTATGATTATTATTATTATGCTATTATTATTAAGTTATTGATATAACTACTATTATTTTTGTTATTATTATTAATATTACTATTATGTTAACATTATTATTGAACCTGTTTAACGGTCTGCTGTTTTAGGACCTGTTTGACAGCTCGATACGGTGCGATCGTTGCGCAACTGGAATCTTGCGCCATGTCACTTTTCTATTCCTATTTGAGGTAGGTGGTTCCATGTCATTACTTCATTTAGATAATTTAATTTTTTTGTTTAGTTTAACTTAATATGTGTTATGGTTTAGTTGCAAGATACGAATTATGTTTATAATGTTTTGGTAGAGCTGTAGAGGTTTTGCGAAAATGCATTTTAAAAATGGTGTAACATGTGTGCGTGATGAATGTTGCACTTTTCTTTAGAAATTTTCATTTTTATTCCTTTCGATTCGTTTGTTGTAAATTCTAGAAATGTCTAATAATTGTTTATAGTGTGCCAAAGAGGTTTTGAAAGGGGTGATTTGTGAAATTGATTTTGTAATGGTTTCTTTTGCATGCGATATGTTTCATAAGTTGAGGAATATTTTATTTAAGTGGCATTTTTAGTGCGAAATAGGGTTGAAAGGTTTTTGAGGGTTGTTTGGCAGGTGCGAAAGGTGTTTTCAAGTCACTTTAGGTGTTTGTATATTTAAATAGATATTTTCAAAGTATATGAATCACTTTTGGTGTGTTTTACTTGTTGTGTACCTTTGAAGTTGAAATGCAAAATTGTTTGAATAATGGAAAACAAGTTTTGACATGGTTACCTCATGTATCAAGTTTTAAAGTGAAGCCTCTGTATAAAATCAAGCTATTTTTGGTGTAAGGTCTTCTTGTATTTTCTGGAAATGATTTCAATAATAACTCAAATGATTTGTTGGTGTATTTATATGACGCTGAAATGGTTCTTTATAGGAGTTGAATATGCTTTTACTTTTAAAGTGGTGTATTTTTATAAAAAGAGACATGTCGTGTGCGTGCGTCTTTGAAATAGTGATTTGGTATGAAAATGGTGACTTTTTTGTGCAATATCTTGTTTGGTCTGCGAAATGATAAAGAAATATATTATGTGAATGTGAAACTTGTTTGAGCACAAGGGAAAACCCTGGGTATCTAGGTGGGCGGACTAGAACTAGTGCGCTAGTGAACCGGATGGGTGTCGTCCCTGTTTCACTTAGCTGGATTGACGATTACAACACTAACTAAACATGATATCTGAGGGTCGTGGCCTTCTAAGCCACGTGTTCTGAGGGTCGTGGCCTTCTAAGCCACGTTTTCTGAGGGTCGTGGCCTTCTAAGCCATGTTTCACCGAGACACGAGGTTCTAGGGTCCCACTCGAGCTAGATGAACCTTAGGGGATTTACCCACAGTGCTCTACCATCAATGTCGTGGTGCCTTCCGTCTGAATATGGAGGACCACTTGGGTGTTAGCGTGTGTGTGTGTGTGTGTGTGTGTGTGAGTATGTGTGTGTGTGTGTGTGAGTATGTGTGTGTGCGTGTGTGAGAGTGTGTGTGTGTGTGCCCATAATGAACTTTTCTTATCCTCTTTAAAATTATGTCTGTGAAATGAGTTCTTTTTAGTGTTTTTCTTTAGCATTTAGCTTGTAAATTTTTTCTTTAAAAGCATTTTTAAAGTATAATTTTGAATAAGCACTTTAAATTTTCTTTTGATGTTGTGGCATGGAACCATCTCTCGGTGGCATCCTACTGGGCTTTTAGCTCACACCCTGCATACACCCTTGGGTGTATGTAGATTCTGTTTCTTCTGTATTCCAGGTTGCGACTTCGTGCTCAGTGATGGTGGTTCAGGTTGCAGTTGGTCTTCTCATGCAGAATGGTGTTGATGTGGTCTCACTTCTACCGGGTGGTTGAGTATGAGTTTTAGTTTCCGCTATCGTCTTTTCTTTTTAGTTATTGTTTCGAGTTGTAGACCTTAAACTTGTTCATAGTTTAAAGGCATGTTTAGTTGTCTATTTCTAATTTCAGTTTATCTATCTTGTTAGTTGGTTTTTCTGTCTTGTATTTCGGGTAAAACCGTTCCCACTTGTTAAACTTGATACCCAGGCACTTGTGCCAGCCCGTGGGGATCAGGAACGCCCTTCGGGCCTTGTCGAGGACCGGGTCGGGCGCCGGGTCGGATGGCGACCCGGCCTAGTTCGTGACAGTGATGGTTCGTCGCAATTGCCATTTTTTAAGCAAAATGAAAATCATTTGTAACGATCTTATTACCTGTCGCAATTACTTTTTATGTGTGAAGGTGCATCGCAAATACCTTCATTTGTGATGCTATTTTTTGCAACGACATATTTGTGATGGACTCCCATCGCAAATGTGATGTATTAGAACCAAGTTTGGGTTCTGGTCGATGTGATAGTTGATATAAAGCTCGTAGGGTGCAATTGGGTATTCAAGAGAAAACTGGATATGGAATGTAAAGTAAATACCTATAAATCAAGGCTAGTGGCTAAAGGGTTTAAACAACATCAAGGAATTGACTATGATAAAACATTTTCATCAATTTCCTATAACAGTTTACCATGACTGTGAAATTTGGTAGATGGATGTCAAAACTACTTTTCTTAATGGGAACCTTTGGGAAGATGTCTATACGACAAAACCTGAAGGGTTTGTGACTCCAGGTGATTCCAAAAAGATTTTCAAGTTGCAGAGATCCATTCATGGATTGAAGTAAGCATCCAGGTCATGGAACATTCGATTCGATGGAGCTTTAAAAGAATTTGGTTTCATTAAGAATGAATGTGACCCATGTGTTTATAAGAGGTTTAGTGGGAATGCAGTCCTTATCCTAGTAATATATGTTGATGACATATTACTTATTTGAAATGACATACCAGTCTTACAGTCTGTTAAGAACTAGTTAAACAAGTGTTTCTTCGTGAAGGATTTAGGTGAAGCAGCCTATATTTTAGGGATCGAGATCATTTGTGATAGATCTAAGAGGCTTCTTGGAATAAGTCAAAGTACATATATTGACCAGATACTAAAGAGATTTAGTATGGAACAATCCAATAGGGGATTGGTTCCAGTGTCACATGGTTTACATCTTTCTAAGAAAATGTGTCCTCATACACAATAGGAGAAAGAGATAATGAGTAAGATCTCATATGCTTTAGTGATAGAATCAATCATGCATGCCATGTTATGTACTAGACTTGATGTTACTTATGCCTTGAGCATGATAGGAAGATATCAATTCGATCTAGGAGAACAACATTGGTTTTTTGTTAAGGATAACCTCAAGTATCTGAGAAGAACTAAGGATATATTCCCAATGTATGGAGGAGATAAGGAGCTGGTTATCAAGGGTTATACTAATGCTAGTTTTCAAACATAACTGAATTATCTAAAGTCACAGTGAGGATATGTTTTCTATCTCAATGGAGGAGTTGTGAGTTGGAAGATTTTAAAATAGTCATTTGTCGTTGAATCTACAATGGAGTCTGAGTATATAGAGGATTCTAATGCATCCAAGGAAGCATTTTGGATGTGAAACATTTTCCAGGAGCTTGATGTGGTACCTAGAAGTAAAGACCCTATCACATTGTATTGTGATAATACTACAGTGGTTGCTCTTGCAAAAGAGTTAAGGTCGCACCAATGGAAAAGGCATATATTCTAGAAGTATCACCTCTTAAGGGATTTTTATCAGAGGGGTGAAGTTTTTATAAGAAGATTTCTCATGGAAGAAAACATGGCAAACCCTTTGACTAAAGTCCTATCTTAGCAGAAGCATGAGTATCATGTGAGAGCCTCTGGAGTAAAGGTTGTTAGTAGTTGGATCTAGAGAAAGTGGGAGTTTGTTAGTGTTGGTTCCCTAGAACCAACTTCTTTGTACTTTATGATAACATGTATTCATAGTTTTGAATATTGATAAAAAATTTATCACATCATGATTGTTCTTTTACATAACATAGTATGTGATAATGTCTTAAGAGTAGTTATCGCACTGAAAGGTCATAGCAGTTACCTGCTATGATGAGAACATAGAAGTGACATGATAGTATTCTTAAATATATGTTCTATAGCCATGTGATACCATTTTAGGGATAAAAATGATACAATATATTAGGGATAGAGACTCATAGGGCTTTGAGGTACCTTATCATGGTGTACGTCGTTATTGGTAATATCCAGTGTAGGATATTATGAGAACAAAACCTACTAGTAGAAAATCCACATTTATATGTGTCATTGGATGTTTAAATCTGCAGACATGTGTATTTATCCTTACACTTTAATATTATTATTAATGAGTATTAGAGGTCGTGTTCTTTAATGTATTGATGAAAGTCGTGACGACATATGTTGTGGTGAGGTAAGATACGTTGGGTGTGTCACGAGTAATATTGCATTAATGAATAATGTGAAAAAATATTTGTCCCTTTTGTTCTTTAATGAAAGTTGATATCTCAGACCCTTTGATGGAAATGATATAGCCTAAATAAATCCATGGTCATGGTGTTTTATAGTCAAGTTCGATTTCCATAAAGTCAAAGAAAGTGACATCGAGCACATAGGTTGATGACACTCACGTGCAACCTGCTTGATTAGAGATATCATAATAAAGGGATTATATTACACAGTAAGCATCCGTATGAGGTATTATGTCATTGCAGCATTAACTTCTTTTCTCTATCGGTGCTTTGGCATGTTGTTAGACGTTAACCTTGGACTTTAGGTTGCTATACCTAATGTCACTGAGAAAAAATCCTATAGATCACACACTAAGTGTATATAGAATCTCAGTTAAATGATATATTATTATTTATTATTTAACAAGTTAAATAAATATTATTCTTGTGTGTGGTTTAATAATTATTCATGTATGCTTGATCTCATATATTCTCTCACCAATTATTCGAGAGAATATTATGTGAGCAGAATATTTAATAAATATTTATTTTCTATTTAGTGAATATGATATTTATTTATTTATTGGCGAATAATGCAGTGATATTTATTTATTAAATAAATAGTCATTATTCAATGTCTGATAAATATTTTGGAGGAATGGTGGACTTATTTTTTAAGTCCGATGAGAAATAATATATATTGAATATTATTTGATTAAATAATATTTAATTTAATTCGCAAGTTAAGTGCATGTCGAGGAAATATTATTATTATTATTATTTTAGACATGGGGTTCTGCAAGGGATTGAATAAATATTAAAGTTACTTTTGAAAATATTTATTTATAAACCCTAACGGTATTTAAACCCAATTAAATTATTTTTTCATGAGATCTAATTCATTTTATTGTGCACAACAAATCTGGAGAATCCTCTTGAAGCCCTTAAGATATCTCTGCTCTAAGAACGCTCTAAATAACGAAGAGTGGTCTCCTCCATATCCCACTCTCGAGTCTAGAGAGATCAAAGAGAATGTTTTGGAAGTGATTCTTATAGCGATCAAAGGCGAATAACGCAAGTAATGGGATATGTTGTGCTAGCACATGAGATTCCTATGGAAACATTTGGAGATTTGTGGAACACATATAAATCACCACTAGAGGGAATCTTCTCTTGATTCATACAACACAACGACGATATGACACAGTTCTATTTTCAAATCCATCAACTAAGAACCCCCACAAGGTAATTCATCAATTTATTAAATTAATTTTAAATAATATGTGATGATCATGTGTTTGGTTCCAATGTTTTATCCCTTGTCTATTTTATTTGATTCAATTATGTTGATCATGATGTTTATCATTGTGAAAATCTTGGATTGATTATCGATCATGATAAAAAAGCAAAGTTAGGCATGACCCATCACACGCTTATACTACACCTGAAACCTTCAATTATGACATTTATGTGTGGGAAAGCCAGTTGGTTAGTGGTGATGTAGTTGGAAATAGTGGTGGTGTGTGGTGATGGTGGCATGATGATGGCGGTGGGTGGTGATGATCTTATTAGGTGTGAACCTAATATGTTGGTCTTGTGTGTGACTATATCTATATACTTGTATTCTCTTATTATTTCATACACACTCCACCTGAGCTGGATAATCCTACTGACGCCCAAAGGTTTTGGGTTCTAGGTGTTTTCCTCAACATCCAGATTGGTGAGGGTGAATGATTGACTACCCCCTCTTCCCTGCTTTCCCTTCGGACGTAGTTCATGGCAGTAATGGTGCATAGTGTGGGGTCTTGCATGGAAGGAGTAGGGCACATGGTTGATGTTCTTCATGTTCATGATGCCCTACTATGATAAATATGGATATGGAGATGGGGTTGTTTGTTGATGTCAACACGATATGTTTGACCTTGTGTAGGGTAGGGTAGGAAGGTTCAAGACACGACCCACATGAAATCTTTATATAAAAGGGATTAAGCATAAGACATTTGACGTTGGGTCATGAGAGTGTCACATCAATGGGGAAGTGGTTGTGGAGCACCATTGATTATATCTTCCATTGATACTATTTTATTATATTGGATGTGATATTTGGTGAGTGGCCCTCGATGAGAATGGGTGGTAGTTGACCAGATATGTGTTAGTTAGTTCTGTTTGTTCACTCGTGCATTGGTATACTCCTTTAACATTTTCTCCTTTTTTGGTGAGGCACTCTTCTTTGGGCCTCCCGCTCCATCATTCCTCATATCCCCTCATGGGTTTTCCCCTTGCTTATCTTTCTTTCTTTGGGTTTGTGACACCTACTTTCGAGACTTCGACCGCAAACCACGACTACTTTGTTGATCGGATCTGTCATGCTAGACCTCATTTTTTGTCTTTTTTGGCTTTCTTCATGGTGGTTTGGGATGTGATGGTGGTTGCAGTCAATGTCTTATTTCTTGGTTTGGCGGAGGTGTGTGTTACGGTTCTTCAGCTTTCTTCGCGGTCATAGCCCGCTATCGAGGCCCTTGTATGGTTCAACCTTTGCTTTTGCTTCTAAATCTATTACATTAGGATTCATTTTGGTCTAATGCAGTGGTTTTCATTGGGGTTTTGGGATGCGTTGGTTGGTGTTCCTGGAATCACGACCTATGTTAATTCTGCTTGTTCCTTTGGGTTTTAGTGTTCTTCCTGGTTGAGCTTTGGGCCCTTTCTATTTTCTGGTGGTCTTTTGATTGGGGTGGTGTAGTTCCAGTGGTCTGATGGTGGTGTGGTTTTCCTTCCTCATCAACGATGTTGGTTTCTGGTTTGTTGTCTTTCTCGGTAGTTCTTTGCAAAGGAAGTAGTTTTAATGTCGCCTTGTTGAAGGTTGCAGCTCGTTGGAAGACATGTCTATTTCAAATCTGCTCTTGCTTCCTATTTTATTGCTCCCATTCCAAGTTGGTCCAGTGTGGTGGATCTGGTGGAGGTTTTGGGTTGTGTTTGTGCGGGTGTCAGTGTTCCAAGAGGTGTGGCCTTGCAGACGGTGTTTGTGCTGGTCTAGAATTTGTGGCTCTGATGTTTCACTCGCGACATTACATCCAGTTTCATGGTCGATGTACTACTGGTGGTGATCCCTGATGATCGGTGAGCTTCGGTGTTGGTTGGCCTATCTATGGCGGCGATGGTAATTACCATTGGACATTCATTCGGTGTGGTTTGAGTTTTCTAGTTCTAGTGGTTTTATACGACGATATTGATGGGGTTTAGCCGTATCCTCATCGGCACTATGGGTGTGGAAGCAAATGATGGGGACCTGCGTGTCAGGGTTTGCGACTCGAGATGGATCACAGTTAGAGGCGATGATGTGTTGGTTTTTTTGAATTTTGAATTTCATTGGTTGGGATCAGTTACGCAGGGCTTTGGGTCTGTTTGTATTTTGCACTGATGTTCTTTTTTGTGGTGTTTTTCATTTTGGTATCAAGCCATTTGTGAGGTTTGAGTGGTTTATTTAGAAAATAAAAATATGAACTTGGATTGATGGTGCGAGTTTGGAGATCGGGCTGGACAGTTATAGGTAGGAGTTGTGGTCGGAGTCACTGCATGTGAGTTTTCTTGGTATTATATTTGGAGATTTGTATTTGTCTAACATATTCATACATTGTGGAATTATTGTGGATCATGGTTTATTCATGGTTTTATTTATGCATTCTCGAGACGAGGATAATGTCTCTCATTTGTATGTTTTTTACTTTGAGTGCTAGTTGTCAACTTGGAGCCTATTGGAGACGAGCCTCGGGGTCACTCATGCCTTCACTGAAGGCCCATGAGGGGTTCCTGGTAAAGGTCGGTCATGGCATTTTAAAATCAAACGTCTAATTTTTAGGAAGTAGTTTAGATTAGATATCGTTTTTCAATAGTGTCTATAATATCAAATGACAATAAAATGCATGAAATTAAAAGATTCGCATAATAATGTCAATTTTATAAAAGATCTATCATTTATTCAATGCCAATGAGTATGTCTACTTATTAGACATTTGAATAAATGCCAAAACTTTTATAACTAATATTAATGTATTATTATTATCATTATTACTAGTTATTGTTATTAATTATTAGTATTATCATTAACTAATCATAACGTATTATTGTTAATAATTAATAATTATCATTAAAAATATTAATTTCTACTATATTAATATTAATCATTATTTTATAATAATAATAATTTTTTAATAATTGTTATTATTAATAACAATTTTTAAAATTAATTTTTTTTAATAACAAATTTTAATTCCTACAATGTTCATAACAATTACTAATAATAATTTTAATTGATTAGTAATATTATTAATAATTATTACTACAATTATTACTAATTTTTGTATTATTAATAATAGTTATTAATATTAATTAATAATTAATATAGGTTCCCATTAAATATTAATCGATTATTATTGTGAATTGTTATTACTTATCATTTATTATTAATAATCAAGTTATCATTAATTAATAATTTATTATCAATTATTAACGATGATAATAATTATTAATAAGTTGTAATCAATTATTTTATTTTATTATTGTTGTTATTATTATTATTATTATTATTATTATTATTATATATTTTGTTTTTAATTATTATGGGTGGCAAAACGGTGTCGCTTTTTTAAACCCTTTTTTCATTGTTTCAATTCTGGTGACGGCACAATCCCTTCAAAAAAAAAAAAAACAAGACCCATATTAAGAATTAAAATCAAACCTGACCGCCCAGGCAAATATTTTATAAACAAAACACATAAAATAATATATCCCACAAAAATAGATTATAATCAAATATAAATGAATTAATTTAAATCATATAAATCATTGATAAATTTGACATATAATGAAATTTGATCCATTTTATTGGGAAAAAAATCAACACAGTATAACATCATATGCACACACAGTAAGATCAATATTTTAAAAAATACAACATATATTGTACAAACACATCCTTATTCTTAAAAAAAACGTTAAAAGTTTTCTAACATTCTAATTTATTTTTTTATACATGGAATGAGTGAATCAATACAAAGTTAGAATAAATATTTTGATACAAAAAAAAAAAAAAAACAGTATAATACATAGACGCGTCGAGATCAATTTGATATTATAATGAAATTCGATCCATATATTTTATTGGGAAAAAAATCAGCACAGTATAACATCATATGTACACACAGTAAGATCAATATTTTTTAAAAAACAACACATATTGTTGTACAAACACATCCTTATTTGAAAAAAAAATAAACGTTAAAAGTTTTCAGACATTCTAATTTATTTTTTTTATACATGTAATTAGTGAATCAATACAAAATTAGAATATATTTTTTTATAAAAAAAAAACAGTATAACATCATATATAGACGCGTCAAGATCAATATTTTTAAAAAAGTAAAATTTAATTCACAAACAATAATTTATTAATTTTGTAAAAAATGTTGAACTTTTAAATTTTGCTATTTTCACAAAGTTAGAATAATTTTTTTGATACAGAAAAAAAAGGTATAATATCATATATAGACGCGTCAAGATCAATATTTTTAAAAAAGTAAAATTTATTTCACAAACAATAATTTATTAATTTTTGTAAAAAATGTTGAAATTTTAAATTTTAATAAAAAAAGCGCGACTCCGCTGGGGATCGAACCCAGAATCTCCGGTTCCGTAGACCGGCACCTTATCCATTGGGCCACGGAGTCAACATTGATAGGTTTTAATATCGTTTCATAACAGTATTTTCTAAACGTCTTTTCATCATTTCTTCTTTTAGAAATAGGTTAATTAAACGTAACTGAATTAATTAATATCATATAAATCGTTGGTAAATTTGATATATAATGAAAAATGTTACCATGGAAGAAAAAAATAGCCTCCACTGCACCAACTATACATGATGAACCACCCATTTGTTCCATAGAAAAATATTCATTCAACTCTCTGGAAAATTTATAACCATGGAAAGGCATCTATGTTGCAATTGTATGTCATATATTCAAATTTGAGATTCCTTGGAAGCGAAAATGGGTGACAACCATTTGATGACCGCTAAATGTGATATTAGTGACCATTAAACGGTGGTCACTAGACCCTGAAAAAAAGGCAACACGATTTTTCCTTGTAGTAACTACTGTAAGATTGTCTTTTATCAATGTTAAAAATGAGCTTTATCGGTACTTAAAAAGCATTGATGTTTTTAGTGATGACAAAAACCAATGACTTTTATCAGTTCTAAAAAGACATTGATAAATGATAAACTTTATTAGTGTTCATATATCTTTAAGACCGATAAAAGGTGCTCTATGTGAAGGCTAATTTTTAGCACGGACTGTATGAAAAAGATGATTTAACAGCATTTAAAATGTCATTAAATGATTTGTGACAGAATTTGAAAAATTTCATAGATTGGCGTGTCAAGAATCATTTCACAAGGGTTTTTTCACAACGGTTTAAACTAAGGGTTGCAATACGAATAATGTTCGGTGAACCCATTTTATATTTAGGTTGAAATGTTGAACCCTAACTTGATCTGTTTATTAAACGGGTTATCGTGGTGATAATCATGTCACATCTTATTTATATATTTAATTAACTATTCAATATTAATTATTCTTAGAATGTAAATATAATTGTTGATCAAATATGATATTCATATTTATGTTCACACACACACACACATATATATGTTTGTAATAATTTATGTAAAAATAAAACATTTTATACAATAACATGTACATGTAAATTTAAAAAAATTAAACAATTACTGATGGCAACTCTATAAAATTCATCATATATATAAACTGGAGGGGGTGGCGACTCTCCGTTGATGCACGACAGGCGCAGGTCGTTGACGGAAATGGGCAACAACGGTGACAACTCCATCACTGAAAGGAGTGGTCGCCATGCAGCAGGGCGACGCTGGGCAATAGCGCTGTCGACGCAGTGGGGCACGACCACTGTGACGGCGCGCGATGTCCGATGGCAGTGCAGGACCGTGCGGCGAAGACAAGATACTGAACAATATTTTTTCACTGCTCACAGTACTGTACTTAGTCCTTTCTTGGTATTAGGGGGGATTTTTGTCCGGGTCAATGACACTTGAGGGTCAAAAAAGAACCTTAATTCCAGTTAAGGACCTATATATTTTTTTGTCCAAAGTAAAATCTCATTTAATTTAAAAAATCATAAACTTTTTGGTCCTTAAATGGATTTTATCATATTTCTGGTTCCAAATTGTAATTAGGTCTGTTTTGGTCTTGTACTGTCATTTTTCCCTTTTGTCCCCCGTTGTCATTCTCCCTTGAAAAAAAGTGCAGGCGACCTACTTCTGCCCCATCTAGTATTTGCGTGTGTAATTGTACTCCCAACCTCCTGACACACACACACACACACACACACACATTAATATAAAAAAAATACTTTTAATTATATTAATGTATACATAATTATATACAAATATATTTATATATGTATATATATATTTGCAATTAGCGAGTAGTAATTATTAATTAATATTTATAAATTGTGGATTAATTGATAATGACAGCTAATTATACGTTGCATATATATTTATATATTTACAATTTTATATTTATATACCTATATATATCACTACTAGAAAACGACGATGATTTATTTGTGACGGATGACAATCCATCACAAATAACTGAAAATATTTACTTTTTTGGGACAGATAATTCCATCCGTTGCAAAAAACATTTAACGCGATAGGTAATAGCGATATGTATGAAGTTCATCGTTATTAGTCATGACATGATTACCCGCGCTATGGTGGAAGAAGGTGATTAGCGACAGATAATATAGTATGTCGCATTAAGTTTCATCGTCATTCTTTTAGCAACCGAATATTTCGTTTCTATTACTCCATTGTAAAAAAACCCATTGAACCCTTTTCTCCCCACTTCTATTTTTTTCCTTGTTGTTGTCGTGCATCCGCCCCTAAGCAGCCCACCCCTTTGTGCAACTCTCTCCATCCTTCCTGATTTCTCCCATTTTTTGGCGATTGAGATTCAAATCCCCCAGGTATGGACCCCGTCCTTCTTTTTGTAATTCCCCCTTCCCTCATGCTGCAATTGGTTCGACCAAACCTTAGGTCAAAAGATTTACCCAATTTCTATGGTTTATTCGGTATTCAGGGTTCATGTGGGTTTATTATTCCATATTTGAGTGTCCGCTATTGAAAACAACATGTTTTGGCTACTCATAGGTTGATCCCCCTTGATTTGAGATAGGTTACTCAATGTTTAACATTTAGATTTAAGAACTTACTTACGTTCATTTAATGTCTCTGCCTCTCTTGAGTTTAATTTAGATTTTCAATCAAAAAATGGTTACAAAATTGTTTGAAGGGTGATTTCCATATTTTTCAAGATTGCATTAAAATAAAACGCTTCTTTGGAAATCTTTCTTAAATTATTTGTTAGCATAAGCTACGCATTTTGTTTGAGTTTCATATTATTATTGCATATTTGATCTTGGGTATATTTTGAGGTGTGAATGATTATAGATTTATGATTATATAATTTGAAAGTGATTACTTATTAAAGTGTGCGGGGAGGTGAGATAAAGTGTTGAAATTGTTTGAGAAACCCATTTCATATTATTATTGCATATTTGATTTTGGGTATAAAGTGAAGATAAAAATCACATCATCTGCATTGATCTTGGGTATATTTTGAGGTTTGAATGATTATCGATTTGAGATTATATAATTCAGAAGTGATTACTTATTAAAGTGCGCGGTAACACTACAACAAAACTGACCCCTAGCGGCGGTTTACAAAAACCGCTGCGAAATTGGGCGTCGGCAATCTATTAGCGGCGGTTTTTACTATTTCGCGGCGGTTTAAGAAAAGCGTCGTAGATGCCTCTTTTCGCGACGGTTTTTGTCCATTTCGCGGCGGTTTTATGCGTAGATGATATTTTTTTTTCGCGGCGGTTTTAATCGCCGCTATATTCTGGCGTTTGATGCGCCTATGTCGCGGCAGTGAAAACCACCGCTAAATTTAAACATAATACATTTAGCGGTGGTTATAACCGCCGCTAAATACTGACCAATAAGGCATTAGCGGCGGTTATAACCGCCGCTAAATGCTGACCAGTAAGGCATTAGCGGCGGTTAAAACCGCCGCGAAATGTTGACCTGGAAAAAAAAATAATTCCGCTCCTACCACACACCACTGCCCTAAAAAACAAATCAAACCAGAATATTGAACAGAAGACACCATACAAACAAATAACATGGTAGTATTCATTGAAAAATAGGATATGAGCAAATGTTGTATGTTATGGAGTCCAACCTAAGGAAAGGTATGTATCACAATTTGGTGAGTAACCAATCCATGTGACCCCCAAGATGTATATGTGTTTTTAGGTTCTTTAATTTCTTATGTGTTTTAAGAAGGGTTGATTTATATTATATGGATACTAATACTCTATATAATAAATGGTTATGAATTTTGATACAATTTATGTGATCATGCTAACCATGGTGATGTGTAATGATATGTAATTGGTTATGCTCTAAGTTGGCCGATATAACATCCATGGGTGGATTGTGATATGAGTTGAGTTTTTTTAACAATGGATTTGTGTTATGGGATAGAACAAATTATGTTTATATGGGTATAGAATTTGTTCCAAAGATGGATGTTTGAGTAGTTATAGAATGTATGTTATGGTATAGTTTGTTGTGTGTTTTGGGTTGGTTGTTAATGCCTACTATAGAAAATGGGTAACTTGTGAATTGGCGTGTGTTTTAGGTTGGACAACACGCTAACCGTGCATGGTGCTTGAGAGAGTATGGTTTATGATCTTGTAGGTTATACATGATTCCTATTGAGGATTTGAGTTATGTCATTGGATATGAGATAAGAGTTTCATGTATACATCCCAAGATGGTCATCATGTTGCAGGTTGGATGGGATGCATCATGATATAGTTGTTATTGACTTCGTTAAAGAAAATAGGTTTGAGTTTTTTAAAATTTCAACAACTTATCTAATGTTTTCCTAAATACCTTATTGGTGGAATTATACTTAACCAAACCAAATGATATTGATTTTTCACAATAGTTATTATCATAAGATAATGTCATTAACATATATGTGCATGTATGTGATCTTTATCCTTCAGGGGAAGTATGGTGTGTCGATTTCTAGTTAGGATTAGTAACCTAGATTTCATAGTTGGATTGGGTATGGGATTTGTGATATGCATGAGAACCCTCGAGTGGGTATATTGGCCTATGATTTTCCTCGTGATATTTGAGATGGGTTCATAGATGCTTCTCCATGAGTTGTATCCTATATAGGATGTGACATATGAACTAGGGTTGAGAGAGACTAGTAATATTGAGATGTATCTTGGGATATTGGTGATTGGAGTGTTCTAATCAAGTGAAATAGCGATTCTCATTTCCACCTGATGAGGGTTTTCTTGTATGTATGTAATCCAAGAGAGGACTTATCCTAGGTCTATGAGTTCATTAAAAAAATGAAAGTAAGTTTAGACACTTTGTTCTATAGTGATGGTATATAGGTGGATTGTGGTTTGGTATTCAGTTAGTAATATCATTGTATTTGGTATTGTGAATGTAAAAGCATGGGTAGTTCTTGTGTTTTGTTAAGTCTAACATGAATAATTGACATGGTTATTTGGGGGATAAGTTAAGTTAAACTATGATTATTTGGATGTTATTGTAATGATGCATATTAGGTGTTTTAATAGAGTGTATACATGCTTAGATTCATGTTATACTGATAAAGGTTAAATTTAGGTATTGTGGGAGGCTTCCAAGATACACTCTTTCCATGTCAGTAAGAGCGTGAGTTCTTTATCAGCATAATTGGTATGTTGGTTGTATAGTCTAAGATTAGTCTGTCAGGTGGGAATTTCTTCATGCCTATGTAATGTGTTGTGGCTCATTGGGCCTTGATAGTGATGGTATGAATTGGGCTCACACAGCTAGGATACCCAGGTGCTGCTATGGAGCAACAATGATATGAATGGGACTTACACAGTTGGACTGCCTAGGTACTTGTATGAATCAGTTATGGTATGAATCGTGCTTACACAATGGGGCTACCCGAATGCTGCTATATAGTAGAAATGGTATGAATATGGGTTACATATATGGTATTCTCATTGGATGTGGAACCAATTCAAACACAGACCTAAATGGAATGATGTATACCACACTCGAGAAATCAAGACATAAAATGAAACATCATAAATAAATAAAATGCATAGAAGGAAACATGAGAAATCAAAAAAATGTTAGGACATGAAAATGTTTGGTGGCAACTATGTGCCATATACATGTTACATATACAAACCAAACGTTCTCATACTTGTTCAACACATCAACAACACTACTACTCATCATCTGATGCTGCATCATCACCCTCTCCACCTTCATCTCCACTACCTGCTGCCACCTATAAGAACATTATATTGAAAATTAAATATTGTTGCATATTTATAATTAAACTTAAAACCAATAAAAGTGTGAAAACAAAATGATTTTGATTTTTTGTGATTTACCTGCTCACCACTAGCCGATGCACTACCACCGGGGGCATATCTGCTCATATACTGACGTATTTCAAGCAACTCTTTCTGCAAAGAAGATATCTGATCCCCCTGCTGGTGAACTGTGTTTCGTAGAGAAGACATCTCCCTCTGAGTATCTTCAAGTATGAAATGACTATAACCAGGAGTAGATGTAGCTGAAATCCCTGATGGCCTGCCAAATACCTCAGATGGTACGGTTCCAAAACCCATCCCGTGCACTCTACCAGGATGCTCCTTCCCAAGGACTTTACCAACCGGGTCATCCTGGGAGACTGAGTAGGATTGCTCAGGATTGACATCCCATATTTCTTTAATTTTTACCTATAAATCAAATATCAATATATATTAACACAGTAAAAACTGATAATAAGTTATTATAATAAATAATTGACTTCATACCCCAACTTCTCTGGCAGGTTCATTAACAAAACTTCCATCTGTTTTTTTATGAACATCCAGCCACAGTTCTGTTCGGGATGCTTCATGCCCTAAACTCTGTGACTGCATTAAACAAAGATAAATCAAAAATTAAATATGTTAAATAGATAATATTGTCTTATAAATATTTAAACTAATTAAAAGATTACCAATGACATTCGGCTTCTAGAAAAGCTTTTTGAGCCCGTAGTGTGCGGGATGACTTGTTTTGCCCGGTTTGATGCATTCTGCCTTGAGAGATCCTGAAATAAATAAAATTCAATTTAACAGTAATGTATTCAATGTCTATCTCCTCTTCATGTACATGTATAAATGTAAAATGAGGATAATATAATAATATATATTTCAATACCATCCGCTTCTCATCACGATGGCTATCGACAAAAACTTTCCACTGTTCTTTCGGTACCCCATTGGGTAGATTCTCATACATCTGCTGCACGGTCAACGAAGTATCATTGGCATCACACCACAACCTCCATTTGATCATAAAGTATGCATAATATAATAAAGATGGTTCATTGATCACATTTACCACTTCAGACCAACCGAACAAGTCTGGTCCATAAGAGACAACGTCAACACCTCATTGAGGAGAAATAAGAATATCGGGTTACACACTTATCATAACACTATCTACCCAACTATTTTTTATGGTTTCCAATGGGATATGTTTACAGAACATGAAGCACCTAATTAATTCATTATCCATGATAAGACATGTCATTATGGACCAAATTTACAAGGGAGAGAAGTCACATGGATTTTTGTAAAATAAACCATTGGAATTGAAATTGGTATATAGGATGGGATTTAATCTATTGAACATATCTATATTCTTGTAAAGAGTTGAGGTGTAAATAATATTAAGTGATATCCCAAAGGAACCAACTGCTCAATATAAATTCCAAGAAATTACTCAAATTGTGGATGGATATTCTCACTTTTAGTAATGAATACATGAATAAATGTAGGAGAAATATATAAACCACAAAAATAAATAATCCACAATTACTATGCATGACTTATCCGTCGTTTATAAGAAGCAATCAAAGAATCAAGGAAGAACTAAAAATTACCAAAGTCGAAAGGGGTCGCGGGGGGCGCCGGGGGGTGCGGGGGTCGCCGGAGGCCACATGGGGCGTGGGGGGTGTCGGGGTCAATAAAAAAATTACACCCATGAAAATAAAATAGAGAATTCTCACTAAGCATATACCTAGGTATGAAATCCATACTATAAAACCATTCATGGAAAACCCAATACACATAATATGAAATCATACCTTCTTTAAATAAAAAAATAAAGATAAAGTGATGGTCAAGGTTTCTATAATGACATGACCTTTATAATTAACTACATCATGATGAATCTCTGAGAAAAGTAATATAAATTTACATTCATCTTTCGACGTACAAACTACATGCACTTGATAATTTATACTTAGAGCATCAATAATGAAATTTCACTTTCTTGGAGTATAATTAAAATCCAAATAAAATGACTAAATATATTCATCCCATATCCTCTATCATAAATTTTTATCCCTATGATAAAATATTTACTACATGTTTTTTTATTTGTAAATTCCACAAAATTCTCATTGAATAACTAATTTCATAAACATTGGAGGGCATGCATAACCATGACTAACTCAATATCATGAGTTGGATAATTGTTATCATTTATTATAAGTTTCAAGACCCATTTACTAAAACTCATTCCTCCATATCAACATAAATCATAACATCACATTGGAGGACTCATTATTGACCTTATAATGCATCCTTGGCTTTGGTCAAATAAGAATAGGTGTAGATGTCAATATATTTTTTAGCTCATAAAATGAATCTTTTTATTTATCATCCCACTAAAAATTCACTCCATTCCAAGTCAATACTATATTTTTAATTAATATGTGAGAAAACTCCAAGATAATGCAAGAATAAGAAACCACATGACCAATGAAAATATGAATCTCAACAATATTAGTATGAATCTATTAAGAAATTATAGATTCTACTTTCTCAATATCCCCTAATATCCTAGATTTAGAGAACTCACGACCAAAAAATGTCACCTATTGATTATAGAAATAACATTTCGATATATTGGCATATAAATGATGATATCTCAATGCGTCTAAGAACATAACCAACTATTCTTCATGCTCCTCATAGGATCATGATCATACCGATATATCATTGATAAATATAGTCCCGAATGAAAAAAAGGATAAAAAATGGTTTATCAAAGTTATAAATACATATGGTTTCTCCATTACCCTAAATAGAATTACCAAAAACACAAAATTACTATATAGTGTTTGAAATTCTATCTTGGACACACCTTTAGCTCAAACCTTTAACCGCTGATAACCTAATCGATGAACAATCTTCAAAATCCATAAAGAACCTCTAAACTGATTGAATAAATCATAAATTCATAGAAAAGGATACCAATTATTAAGAGTAACATGATTTAATTTATAATAGATAATATAAAATCAATAACTCACTCTTGCAATATTGGTAAAAAGAAATGGATAACCCTATGTAGACACACTCAGATTAATAAATCCATTGGATTAAAGATCTCCCAACTAAATATTTATCTATCTAATATCCCATAGAGATATATAGTAATGGGATATTATGATAGGATCGATACCTTGTACTAATTCAATCATAAACTCCACCTCCATCTCTAGAGGTAACCTTATAAAGTCCTCAAAAAAAACATCTTGATACTTATTAATTACAGGAGGAAAACAACACTTGAAACACCATTAGCTAACCTGAGATCCATCCATACCACTAGAGATATAGTAATCCCCATTTTCCAATAATCATATCTTGATCAATTGGAATTATAATCTTATTCACCTAGAATAACATATGGTTTATCATAAGATGGAGAGAATTTCTCTCTTTTCTAATAACAATAAATATATGCTTTAAAATGTGATAACTAGTCTATACTAAAAATTACAATGAAACATTTCATCACTATAATGACCAATTTCCAAAGATATACATATCCAAAAATATCAGCTACATAATTTAGGAACTTCTAATGGGATCCTCTCTTTTTCCCAATGAATTATTTAGAGAGAAAACTTTAAATAAAAATTCAACAATCAAACCTATGTTGGATACCAAGCAAGAAGACATAAAATAATTAGAATAACTATAATCAAATAACACACTGAACAAGGTTGAGGTATCAATTACTATGCATGAATTTTAGTAATAAATACATGAATAAATGTAGGAGAAATATATAAACCACAAAAATAAATAATCCACAATTACTATGCATGACTTATCCGTTGTTTATGAGAAGCAATCAAAGAATCAAGGAAGAACTAAAAATTACCAAAGTCGAAAGGGGTCGCGGGGGGCGCCGGGGGGTGCGGGGGTCGCCAGAGGCCACAGGGGGCGTGGGGGGTGTCGGGGTCGCCAGATGGCATAGGGGGCGCGGGGGGCGCAGGGGTCGCCGGTGGTCGAGGGGGGCGCTGGGGGGTGCGGGTTTCGCCGGAGGGCGCGGGGAGTGCGGGGGGTGCGGGGGTCGCCGGAGGGTGCGGGGGGCGCAGCGGTCGCCGAGGCCGAGGGGGATCGGGGACGAGGGTTTGGGAACGCGGTCGGGGTGGGGGAAAGGGTCGTGGTGTTTTAAAAAAATTTGGGTTTCGCGGTGGTTTTTAATAAACCGCCGCGAAACCTTCACCGAAAATGTTTAGCGGCGGTTTTGTGAACCGCCGCCACAAAACCGCCGCTAAACCTAGTTTTTTTTTTGTAGTGGAAGGTGAGATAAAGTGTTGAAATTGTATGAGAAACCTATAGGGCACCTCATGTCATTTACCATGATGATTTATTAATATATTTACTAATATGATGGTCAACTCAGCCCGAATGACTTCAAGATTTTTATTTATTTTTGGATATTCCCCCTTTTATGGGTTGAGGGGAAGTCATAACATGACCCGTAGACCCAAAGACACAAGACCCAATATATGACTCGAAGGCCCAAAGAGACAAGGCCTAATGAATGACCCAAAGACCCAAACCCTGACTACACTAGAACCATCCCTCCCCAAAATCTGTATCATTGAAGGCGTCTAGCTCTCCACCTTGCATGACTGATCGACTAACATTGCCCCGTGTAGAGTTGCATGGTGCCCGATACTGATGGTGATTGTCAGCCCCTCTTGTTCTTTCAATCCAGTTAGCTATACTCTAACAAGTGCTACTTGTTTTGAACCCTTTTCTGGGGCATGTTCCTGTGTTGTCCACCCAGACTACTTTATGGTCCTGTGACCCAAAATTCCATGACCTGAAGGCCTAAGGTAGCCCGGAGGCCCTGTGGCCCGAAGATCCAAATCAAATGAATAGTTTCGATTGCTACAATATTTGCAAAGTACCCTAGAAATATCCCTCCTCTAGAATTTTATCCTGGGTTTCATGTATGATTACGGGGTGTGTAAGCACTCGCCTACCATCCCAACTGCAATATGTTTACTTAGATGATTCCTTTTATGTTTGAACTGTTACAAAGCAAGATATGTAATATTTAAATTTATCCTACATGTTCACGTTTCTTGATTGTATTAATTGTTTTAGCATTACATATCATTCGTCAATGATATTTGATTATCATTCTTATGGTATTTGTCAATTTCCCATGTTTGAGATTAATTATCATGTCTTAGTAATCCATATTAAAATTTTAGTTATAATTAATAAATAATTAGTATTACTTAATAAATATTTGTAATAATTAGTGAAAATTTGTAATAACTTGTAAAAAAATATAAAAAGTACTAATGATTATTAAAAAATTACAATAATTAGTAAAAATGTAGTAATAATTAAAAAACTAGTAATAATTATTAAATTATTTTCAATAATTTATAAATATTTAATCAATTTTAGTAATAATTAGTAAATGTTAATAATAATTAGTAAATATTAGTAAATTATAAAAATTTGTCATAAATTGTAAAAAATTAAATTCTAATAATTATTAAAAATAAGTAATATTTATTTAAAATTTAGTTATAATTATTAAATAATTAATATTACTTAATTAATAAAAATTAAATATTATTAATAATTTTTAGAAATTTTTCAATTACTTGTAAAAAATATAAAAAATACTGACAATTATTAAAAATTCACAATAATTAGTAAAAATGTAATAATAATCAATAAATAATTATTCAATATTAGTAATAATTAGAAAATGTTAGTAATAATTAGTAAATATTAGTAATAGTTAGTAAATATTAATAATAATTTTTAAATAAGAGTAAATTATGAAATTTTTTATTAAATTGTAAAAAATATGTAAAATGCTAATAATTATTAAAAAATAGTAATATTTATTAAAAAATTTAGTTATAATTAGTAAATAATTAGTATTACTCAATAAATAATTGTAATAATTAGTAAAAATTAATAAATATTAGTAAAAATCAGTAATTGTTTTGTAATAACTTTTAAAAATAAAATAAGAAATACTAAACATTATTAAGAATACACAATAATTAGTAAAAATTTAGTAATAATTAGAAATATTAGAAATAATTATTAAAAAATTTGTAACAATTAGTCAATATTAGTAATAATTAGTAAATGATAGTAATACTTAGTAAATATTAGTAATAATTTATAAATATTAGTAAATTATGATAATTTGTAATAAATTGTAAAAAATAAAAAAACTAATATTTATTAAAAAAATTCTATAATTAGTAAAGATTTTGTAATAATTAAAAAAATATTAATAATTATTTACTAAATTGTAATAATTAAGAAATAATTATCCAATATTAGTAATAATTAGTAAATGTTAGTAATGATTAGTAAATATTATTAATAATTTGTAAATATTAGTAAAAATTATGATAATTTGTAATAACTTGTAAAAAGATATAAAAAATACTAATAATTATTAAAAACTAGTAATATTTATTAAAATTTTATTTATAATTAACAAAAAAATAGTATTGCTGTCACGACCCATCTTAGAGGGGCCTGTACCGTGACTACCCCAAACTCGCATCCAATAGGCCAGGGGTTGGTGACTAGTACCGAGTAATCATATCCCAAAAATGGGAGACATTTTCCTAAGTACCTGTACACACACACACACACATCTCCAATCCTAAAATACTGAAATGTAAAAACACTAAGTAAACAATGTATGCATGCACTAAGATACCAACCACATAGTAGGATGGGAAAGTAAAGTATAGTAAAGTACAACTGGGCCAAAATACAAGCACACCAAAAAGAAAGAGTCTGTAGCATAAAGTTCTGAAGATCATGTGCAGAAGTCCCTACATGAAGGGTAAGTACAGAAATAGACGTCTGGAGCCACATGATAACACCTCAATTGGCTGGTCTCTCTTTAAGCACCACTTGGTCTTGGTCCACTTAGGACTTTTCCAAAGCGTCAATGGTCTGCACAAGACACAAGACGTGCGGGCAAAGCCCGTGCAAGGGTGAGTAAAACAATACTCAGAAGGACACCCCGAAACACAAAGTAAAAGAACACATAGGAAACATCACTAAGAAGATACAATCATCTCAAATAGGTATATTTCTACAACACATATAACAAGAACATTCAGGTATTCTCATAAAGGATTTCAAGACTCAAGGTCTCACCCACTGCCAGCTACACAGTTCCACTCATAACATGCTCATTCTGGGAGATCTCACTCTTCGAGATATCTGATAGTAAGCACATAGAACAGGTCTACCAAAAGTATCTAAGAGAACACATGGTCTCGATAAGTCACATAGTTTCCCTAAGACATCCAGTCTCACTAAGACATGGAGTGTTGGTAACATACAAAGTATTGGTAACAAACATAGTGTCTATAACACACAGAGTGTCGTTAAGATACAAAGTGTCAGTAAAAAATGGAGTATTGATAAGTCAAGTAGCCCCTAAGTCATGTAGTACCCAAGTCACAACCAAACATCAGCCACTGAAAACTACCCAAAACACGCTCGTTAGGTATGGTCACGTAGAACGAAAATAATCTGATATCGATACACAGATAAGGGGTCCTCCCGCCTAGGGCTCACTGGGGGGACTCCTCGCCCTACTGGAAACATCATCCTAGATAGGGGATAAGTGCTCGTGTAAATATTGGTCACACCTTGTCCACAAACCCTATCTAAGGTACCACAAAGATAAGTGAGGACCGACCGTGCCTCTTGGTGTGATACATTCTCTAAACCGCTGAGTCAAATATTGAAACCGGGCTGAGACAACTCACTTTAGAACACGAGTCATCCTCTATGACATGAAAAAGATCCTGTATTGAACCTTTATAGGAAATACTAAGGGTAATCTCTCAACCGCTACTATCACCCTCTATGATGGGAACATGATTATGCATCGAACCCTCATATAAAAGAAAAATAGAACACTCGCAACCCCTTATGGTCCAACTAAAAACCCACTAAGTCATATCAAAAGAACCACCTCGTCTCAAGGGTCCCAACTCTATAGAATGCTCGTCAAACGAACCCCCCTGTTTGAAAGTTATGGTTGTTTTACTGAAAAGGGTCCGGTCTGGGTCTGGTCCGGGTTAGACCCGACCCACCGGTCGACCCGACCCAAGTCGGCTGACCCAACCTGACCTGGGTTCGATTAACCCGACTCGACCTGCATGCCCGGTCCAAACCGGACCGACCCAATGGGTCTCTAGGTCTAGCCCGTTGGGCTATCGGAGCGACCCACTCACCCGGTTCAGCCCACACACACGGGCTGGTTCTGCTCCACCAGATATGATATAATCCAACCACATTCTACCTAGTCCATGTAATTTCCTGAATGTGTGGCCAACTGAATCTTACACATGCAACTTAGTCACATGAACCAGTCAACGCGAGCACCAACGTGTTCAACGCGGCGGGCCGCCGCATCCTGCCAGCCTCACGACCCCACCGCCATGGGCTCCCACGGCTCCCCCGATGGGCCATGTTTTTCCTCTGTCGGCCACCCCATCGGCATACCGCCTTTGGCCACCGCACCCATAAGTGGCTGCTGTCGGTCACCGATCACCGACGCCGACGTGGTGGTGTCCCCTTCCGCAGGCCACCGGGTAGCCTCTAGTGCTCCATTTTTCGAAATAGAGGGACCTATATGATCCTTGGGTCACGTTCTTCATCTCCCTAGATCAGTTCAACATTGCGATGCATTCTGAAGAAAAATGATCAAAGGGAAATTACTCTCAGAACATGTCAATTTGTCCGCTACCATCATCTTCACACCTCTGCTAGGTCGTCAAGATGTTGGATCTCTAATTTTAGACCTTTGTGCTAAGAAACAGATGCAAAAAAATTTTCATTCATATTACCATGAAGAAAATGAAAAATACAAAGAACAATTGGGGGAGAAATGCACAAATAGAAACCCGAGGAATGAACCTCGACCATTTGTTCATTCTGGACTTGATCCATTCTGTAAGAATGATCCAAATAAACAAACCTTAATAAAAATCATCCCCAACATAATTCTTGCAAATAATCCCTACTATAAGAATGAGTGAATTGTGGGTCGACCTGTTCGTGGGTTGATCCACGTTCATCATTTAAATCCAAGAACAAGAAAAAGAAGAAATTTAAAACAGATGCCCTACTTGGGGTTTGGATTAATCATTGATGAAGGGTGAAACTACATTGTCATCATTCATTGATTCATCGATGCTTTATCCGAGTTCCAACCTCTGATCTATCATTGCCGATTAGAGAGCCTCCTTCTCATTGCCTTAGAGAAACTCCAAGGTTACGACAATAACCTTGGGTTTTTGACAAGGCTTATTAAAAAATGGAAACTGCTTCTGTGTCATCACACAACATTAAATAAAATAATTTTATTAAATATTTTAATGATGTTCACGTCCAAAAAACTATATTTCATAGCAGTCCTGAGTCGTCTGAGGTTAGGCCTTTCCAAAGGAAAGCACCCCCTTACAAAATCAATAGTGGTCTCAGATTTCCAATACAAGTTACAATTTATGAGTTATTAGGATTTAAAAAATAAAATAATTTTATTTAATAATTTTATTTAAGGTTATTCCATTTTTAGGTTTTTCCACAGAAGATCTGCGTCGACTAAAGTTAAGTCACGCTTGGGGTAAAGCTATTGGTATGAGATCAACAGTGCCCTTATATTTCTGATCTGGTCACCCATTTAGAAGTTATTCCACTTTTTTAGAAAAATCACTCATGTGTGCTATTAAAAACTTAACATTTTTCACCAAACCGTTTAGGCACACCGGGCCTCAGAATCGCATGTCATCTCAGTACCTGGTCTCGTAATTTTTCTAGAAATTTTATAAAAATATAATCAGGAAAATCCAAGTCATTACATTCTCCCCACCTTAAGGATTTGTCTCTGAAATCCAAACCAAGGGATACCCAAACAAATGAGGGTACCGAGCACGAATATGAGCCTCATGCTCTCATGTGCTCTTCCGAAGATTCTTGTGCTGCCACTAGGCACACAATAAAGGAATCTACTAACCATGTAGGATCCTCTCTTGTCGATCCTTTATCTCCATGTCCGAGATGAAAAACGAGCATCCCGATCAGAAACTATCATTGATGGGATTCCATGGAGTCGAATTATATCCTACACATAGAGGCATCCTAAGATATCTACTGAACTCTGCTTCTGAAAAGGTGAGAAGTGGCCAACTTGGTGAGTTGGTCAATTATCACTGAGATGGTATCATGTATCCTGGACGTATGTGGTAAACCCATCACAAATTCCATTGTTATTCCATCCAATTTCCATTCCATCACCTCAAGGGGTTGAGTCAAACTCGTCGGAACCTGATGCTTAGCTTTCACTTGTTGACAAGTGAGGCATTAAAAAAAGAACTATACCATTGCTTTCTTCATCCCTAGACATAAGAGATAACGTTGAAGGTCCTGGTACACCTTCACCACACCTATATGTACTGCTAAAGGGGTTTCATGAAACTCTCTCAAAACCTTCTCTCGCAATGCCAATGGTAACATCGTTCATCCTATGAAAAGAACAGTGTGCTCCCCACCTTTCAAATATCCATCAGGGGCATGGCTTGTAGACATTTAAGTACGTAGATCCTCACAGTTAGTATCCCTAAGTTGTGCCTCCCTGACTCACCAATAGAGTGGAGGGGTGACAACCATTGACTAGAGATAAGTTGTTCCATCTCTATTTACAAAGGATATCTTCAATGAGGCCAAATGATCTAATGCCTCATTTATAAACTACAAGCTAGATCGCTTTCTGAGAGCATTCGCCACTACATTCCCCTTCCCAGGAGTATTGATAATCTCAAATTCATAGTCTTGGAGGAACTCTATAAATCACATTTGTCTCAATTTCCAATCCTTCTAAGGGAAGATATACTTGATACTCTTATGTTCGAAGTAGATGATAAACCACTCACCCATTAGGTAGTGTCATCACATCTTCAATGTGAAGACTACTGCCGACAACTCAAGACCATGGGTCACATAGTTTTTCTCATGTGATTTCAATTGGTGTGAACCATAGACAACCACCGCTTGCCTCTGCATTAGGAAACAACCAACCCCAGTTTCTGATGCATCATAGAACACTACATACTCGACACCCTCCTATGGAAATATCAAGATTGGGGAACTCATAGAACTTTGTCTCAACTATTGAAAATATTTATAGCACCTCTTTTTCCACATGAAAGGATTCACCTTTCAAGTCAAGGTTGAAAGATCCGGGTCATGAGTCCCATGAACAATACTGGGGCGTTCGTCACGTCGAAGGGCATCACCAAGTACTCATAGTGACAACAACGACATCTAAAAGATGTCTTTGGTATATCCTCATCCCGTAATCACAAATGGTGATATCTTGATCTAAGGTCAACCTTTGAGAACCAATGCACCGCTTTCAACTAATCGAAGTGGTAATTGATCCTTTGGTAGTGGATAATCGTTCTCCATGGTAACTTGGTTAAAGCATTGGTGATCCACACATAACCACAAAAACTGGGTCTTACAAATCCCTTCCTCTACAAGTCCTTTAACTACACCCTCAACTCACAAAGCTCTGTGAAATCCATCCAATATACTGATGCTGATATCAGTTCCATCCTGGGGTGTAAAAAAATGAATAAATTGATCTCCTGGTGGAAAGGTAATCCTAGAAACATCTTCCAGAAAGTCATCCTCATACTCTTCCACTACTGTTGGGAACTGAAAACTCACAACATCTACTGATCCAAGGGTAATAATATCCAACTCATGAGTGATCAGTTGCACCATCCTATGCATGAGTCTATCCTATGCTGGATGGGGTTACTTTTTTCACTGACCAAGGAAAACCCAGTTCTATTGCTACAGAAATACCACACCCTTTTCCTAAAACTGTCAATCCGATCATGGAATTTCGATAACCTATCCATACCAAGAATGACATTGTAAGGACTCAACGCCATCACCAAGATTTTCCAAAAAAAAACTCTCACCTTAAGGGTCAGATCACACTATCATCACTAGTGTGATTATCGAGTTTCCTTCTATAGGTATCTTCAGATGTAAGGGTCAAGTCAATGGTTTAACTGGAAACTCTAGGTCTCGAACAAGATTCATGACAGGGAAAGAATGATTGGAACCTACGTCTATAAATATGGCAGCTAAGAGTAGACAAATATTGCACCTAAAATCATTCTTAGAGCCCTTGGGTCATACAACTTGACCACATGCATTTGTCCCCTCCCTTTTCCTCCAGTTCCCTGAGCCTGGTGTAGACCACTTGGGGGTTGTGGTAGTAACATTTCAAAATTTACACCACCTTCTACTGATCTCCCAACTCCTCTGCCATGTCTTCCATCCTATAGATCTATCTGTTCCTATCACTATCTATGACTCGGTGGCCCATCCACTATTTCCCCGCTTTCCACTGCTAATATTAACTGGCTGTATCCACTCATCCAAGTGACTTTCAACCACAAAGGTTCACTCTAGAACCCTAACATAAGTAGGAATGCACAGAAGAATAACATTGTCTAGGATGTCCCTAAACAAATCTTGCTTGAAGGTCTAATCCCTAAATCACCGATCATGTATCGTATTCATTGAGTACTCGAAATGATCAGTATGACTTTATGAATACTTAGATACCAACATGTCGTCTTGTCGAAGCTGTAGAAGATCTTGGGCACACATAACCCTCATCTTCTAAGGCATAAACTCCTTTTATGAAAAAGGTTCTCAAACTCGGTCTACAAAAGATTCACCTCATCATAAGATTGAGTGATCTAAACCCCACCATCACCCTATCAATCCATGTAGAAGGCTCACCGCTTGGACCTCCATCTAATCTGTTGGTGCCCTGACTGAATAGAAAACTTAGTCACCACCTCAAGCCAGTCCTTAGCCACATGAGATTTGAGCTCTCCTCAAAACCTAAAGGGTCACTATTACTAAAACTCGTGAATCATGCTCAGCCTACGCATCTCATCCGCTGGTACTACAGGTACCATGCGCTACTATACAAGTGGTGGTATAAATATTACACCACCCAGAGGTGTTGTCTCTGGTAAAAAACTCTATACCGATATCGTGTTACCCCACAGATCATCCTTGTGATCACGTAGTGGAATCTTGGCTAGATGTCTATGTGGAAGCATCTTGAAGTAAAACAATATATACCATGGTCAATAGAGTATACCTGGTGAGTTGACTCAAGAAGGATATGGAAAGAAAAAACCATACCTATATGATGCAAGTAACATCATTTCCCCCCTGTAATTAGTGTTTT
Source organism: Viscum album (assembly GCA_963277665.1). Lineage (NCBI taxonomy): Eukaryota > Viridiplantae > Streptophyta > Magnoliopsida > Santalales > Viscaceae > Viscum > Viscum album. Next base: position 1,012,685,612 of record OY728126.1, read on the forward strand.
CATGTACTGAGTCGAAAAACAGAATTCAAAGTCTTGGTGTATGGATACGTCGGTCGCTGCACCAACACCGGATTCCCAAGCCTGGAATCCAAACTCGAAACATTTAACATTATTTCACCAAAACAAAACACATAGACTCTTGGTCCTTAAGGTAGAATCAAACCTTCCTTTGATACCACTCTGCCACGACCCATCCCAGAGGGGCCCGTGCCATGACTACCCCAATACCACCTCCAATAGGCCAGAGGTTAGAGACTAGTGCTGAGTGGGCATATCCCACAAATGGGAGACATTTTCCTAAGTACCTGTACACACACACACACATCTCCAATCCAAAAACACTGAAATGTAAAAACACTAAGTAAACAATGCATGAATATACTAAGATACCAACCAAAAAGTAGGATATAAAAGTAATGTGCAGTAAATTACAATTGGGCCAGAATACAAGCCCACCAAAAAGAAAGAGTTTGCAGCACAAGGTCCTGGAGATTATCTGCAGAAGACCCTACCTGAAGGGTAGGTACATAAACATTTGTTTGAATACCCAAGAGCACACCTAAACTATCTAGTCTCTCTCTAATCACCACCTAGTCCTGGTCCACCTTGGACTCCGTCAAATTATTGATGGTCTGCATAAGACACGACACGTGCGGTAGAAACCCGTGTAGGGGTGAGTAAAACAATACTCAGTAGGACACCCTGAAACACAAAGTAAAAGACCACAGGGGAAACACTACTAAGAAGATACAATCATCTCAACATAGGTATATTTCTAAAACACATATAACAAGAACATATAGGTATAATCATAAAGGATTTCAAGACTCAAGGTCTCACTCACTGCCATCTACAAAGTTCGGATCGTAGCATGCTCATTTCGGGAGATCTCACTCCTCGATCTATCTGATAGTAATCATGCAGAACAGGTCTAAAAAAAGTATCCAAGAGAACGCATAGTCTCGATAAGTCATGTAGTTTTCCTGAGACATCCAGTCTCACTAAGACATGGAGTGTTGGTAACACATGAAGTGTTGGTAACACACTGAGTGTCAGTAACACACAGAGTTTTGGCAACACACAGAATGTCGGTAACACATAAAGTGTAGGTAAAAAATGGAGTATCGATAATTCAAGTATCTCCCAAGTCATGTAGTCACCAAGTCACAACCAAACATCAACCACTGAAAATTGCCTGAAGCAAGTTTGTTAGGTTTGGTCACATAGAATGAAAAGAATCTGATCTCGATACACATATAGGGGGTCCTCCAGCCTAGGGATAACTGGTGGGACTCCTCACCCTAATGGAAACATCATACTAGATAGGGGATAGGTTTCCATGGAAATATTGGTCACACCTTGTCCACAGACCCTATCTAAGATACCACAAAGAGAAATGAGGACCAACCGTGCCTCTCAGTGTGATATATGATCCAGCCCGCTAAGTCAACTATTGAAACCAGGCTGAGACAACTCACTTCAGAACATGGGTCATCCTCTATGATAGGAATGAGATCCTAAATCAAACCTTCATAGGAAATACCAAGGGTATTTTCTCAACCGCCGCTATCACCCTCTATAATGGGAACATGATTTTGCATTAAACCCTCATAAGAAAGACAAAGAGAATGATCCCAAACCCTTTTAGTCCAACTAAAAACCCACCAAGTCATCCCAAAAGGACCAAATCATTACAAGGGTCCTAACTCCATAGACATATCATCAAACAAACCTCTCATTTGAAAGTTATGGTCATTTTACTAAAAAGGGTCTGGTCTGGGTCAGACCCAACCCGCCGATCAACCTAACCCAACCTGGGTTTGGCTGAACTGACCCAACCCGTAGGCCCGATCTGAACCGGACCGTCCCAATGGGTCGCTAGGTCTAGCCCGCTGGACCGCCAAAGCGGCCCAGCTCACCCGGTCTGGCCCACATGTACAGGTTGGTTCTGCTCTACCGGACATGACCCGGTTCATCCATGTCCCACTTGGCCCACGCATTCGCCTGAATGCGTGGAAAACCGTCTCTTCCACACATGGGTTAGCTGCGTACACTGGTCAACACAGGCACCACCGCATTCAACGCTACAGGCCATTGTGTCCCGCCATCCCCATGACCTCGTCGCCGTGGGTTCCCATGCGGCCCCTAGTGAGCCGCATTTTTCTTTGTGGGACACCCCATCAGAGGACCGCCTTCTACCACCACACCCACAAGTGTCCGTTGCCACGTTCCACCATTGGACACCAGTTTCCAGCACTGGCGCACCAGTGGCCCCTTCCGCTGGCCACTAGGTAGCCTCCGATGCTCTGTTTTTTGAAATGGAGGAACCTACATGATCCTCAGGTCACATTCTTCATCGCCTTGATCTCAGATCAACATTGCGATGCATTCTGATGAAAAAAATAAAAGGGAGATTACTCTTGAAAAATGTCAATCTGTATGCCGCCATCATCTTTACACCTCCGCTAGGTCATCAAGATGTTTGATCTTTGATTTCAGACCGTTGCGCCAAGAAATGGATGCACAACGAATTTTCGTTCATATCCCTATGAAGAACATGAAAAACACGAAGAACGATTGGGGGAGAAATGAAAAAATAGAAACCCAAGAAACAAAACTTGGTCGTTTGTTCATTATGGACTCAATCAATTCTATAAGAATGGTCCAAATAAACAAACCATAATAAAAATCACCCCCAACATAATTCTCACAAATAATCCCTCCCGCAAGAACGAGCGAACCACGTGTCAACCTGTTCGTGGGTTGATATGCGTTCGTTGTTTAACTCCAAGAGAGGGGAAAAGAAGGAATTTAAAACACACACCCTAATTGGGGTTTGGACCAGTCATTGATGAAGGGTGAAGCTGCGTTGTCTTTTTTCATTGATTCGTCGATGCTTGATCCGAGTTCCGACCTCTGATCTATCATCGCTGGTGAGAGATCCTCCTTCTCCTTTACTTAGAGAAACTCTAGGGTTATAGAGATAAACTTGTATTTCCTAAAAGGATTATTAAAAAAGAGGAACTGCCTCTGTTTCATCATGTAATATTAAATAAAATAATTTTATTAAATATTTTAATGATGTTCACATCCAAAAACTATCTTTCACACCTAGCTTGAGCCAGCCGAGGTTAGGCCTCGCCTAAGGAAAGCACCCCCTTAAGAACTCAATGGTGTTATCATATTTCCAATCCAAGTTACCATTTATGAGTTATTAGTATTTGAAAAATAAAATAATTTTATTTAATGATTTTATTTATGGTTATTCCATTTTCAGGTTTTTTCCACAGAAGACCTGCTTTGATTAAAGTTAAGTCGCACCTAGGGTAAAACCATTGGTATGAGATCAACAATTCCCTCATATTTATGATCCATACACCCATTTAAAAGTTATTCCACTTTTTTAGGAAAATCACTCGTGTGTTCTATTAAAAACTTAACATTTTTCACCAAACCATTCTAGGAACACCAGGCCTTAGAATCACATGTCATCTCAACGCCTGGTCTTGTAAAATTTTCAGAAATTTTATAAAAATAAAATCAAGAAAATCCAAGTCATAATAATTACTTAATAAATAATTGTAATAATTAGTAATATTTAATAAATATTAGTATTAATTAGTAAAAATTAATAAGAATTCATGATAATTAGTCATAATTTTCCATAATTAAAATTTAGAAATATTTTTTAATAATCAATCATAATGAGAAATAATTATTCTTATTTCCATTGTTTTTTAGAAAACTATGGAATTGATAAGTAGACACTGGTTTCTATTATGTGATCATGATTGAATAAATCATCCCAAAAATCATAATGGATTTGATATAAATCCCTATCTATATGGAGGGTATTGAAAATTTTATATCATTTGCATCATTAAATTCAGAATTGTTTTCGGAAGGAACAATTAATTGTCTATGTAAGAGATGTGATCTCAAGAGATTTGAAACCTTTGATAAATTTGAACTTTATTTACTAAGTTTTGGTTTTTGGAAAGATTATATTTTTTTGGTATCAACACGGTAAAAAAAATTAGTATAAAATACAAATTTTTTGTTTCTATATCCATAATTTCAGAATATAGTACTTGAGGTTGATGGTCCATCCATTCAGGAAACAAAAACTTAGAATGATATTTCAAATACCGAATCAGAACCATCTTAATTTTACAATTTGTTGAAATCTGCTAAGTAGACCTTATATCCAAGATGCAAGATAAGAAAACTTGAAGTTTTTATAAAATTTATGGCTATTAAATCATATTTTAGAATGCCAAATAGTTATTTTGATCAAATATTTTCGTAGGTTAAATTTTTGTTGCCTCATAGAAATACATTACATGCAAGTTTTTGTGAAAATAAGAAGTTAGTCCATAATTTGGGTCTTAGTCATCATAAGATCCATGCGTGTTCAAATGGATTCATCTTATATTATAGTGATTATAAATCGCTAGTTAATTGTCCAACATGTAAAGAATTAAGGTATAAATATGTATAATAAGGAAAGTCCAGATTTCCTACAAAATATTTGATGCATTTTCCATTTACACTTCATTTATAACATCTATTTATGAATCAAAACACAACTACATTGATGATATGACATAAATAAAATATTTTTGTCATTAAAAGCTTAAATCATCAATGTGATAGTGATTCATGGAAACACTTTAATCAGGTTCATCCTTCTTTTTCTTCAAAACCTTGTAATATATGGTTGAATATTTCTACTGATGGGTTTTTGTCCATTTAGTGCTTACAATAGTCAACATTCTCATCGGACTATTTTCAAAAGTCCATATAATTTTTATCCTTAGATGTTGATGAAGGAACCACATATATATATTTGGAGCTATTAATTCATGGACATATAAAGAAGAATATATACATTCATTTAAACCCACTAATTTATGAGTTAATTTTATTATGGAACAATGATGTAACTACATATGATATAGTTGCAGATCAGAATTTTACACTGAAAGATGCGTTAATGTGGAAAATCAGTGATTTTTGGCATATATTATGTTATCCAGATATGATACATTCTAGTAATAGAAATATATAATAAAATTTGGTGTTCTAATACAAATTATAATTCTATAAAAATAAAAAAACAAACCTTGTATCCTTTAAAGGTCATGATCTTATACTAAATATTAAGGTATCTGACAATATTGTGAGAACAATAATAAAAAACTATCCTCATAGAGCCTTCAATAATAACATATATTAGGTCCCACCTAGGGTGATGAAAAAATAAGAGGTATAGTTTGAGTTAGAAATTTTAAATTAATCAGATTAAATTAATGTATAATACAAAATTCAGTAGAATAGATGTTTCAAAAATTCAACAATAATCTTTATGATGCGTTAAAAATATGAATATTGTATGTAGTAAAGTAATCAAGTGGACAAAAGGATTTTATATTAATTTTGAAAAAAAATACTATAGACACTCATTGAACTATCAAATTATGGGTATGAATATCCATTATAGATATAGCCTTTTAAAATATGTGTATAAAAAAACTAGACTTTTACAAATGGAGAAACCATAACCCGATCATTTACATGGGTTTAGAAAAAACAAATCTATTCAATAGACAAAAAAATCATACATTTTTTTTCAATTAGTGCAGACTAAACCTCATATTTATATAGGTTTATCCTTAAATATAGTGTCTTTTATCTTTATCATAAAAAATCAGGGCAACATATCCTTTTGATCAGGTGGGCAGAACAAATAGTAAATTTTATGGTTAGTATAACCCATGAAAGTTACATATTACAGTGAAGATACTCCAAAAAATTAAGAAATAGAGTAACTTGATAGAATTTGGTATAGATGAAATTATGGAATTGAAAATTGTTCCTCACCCCTTTAAGTTGAAATAATATTATTTTAACATTCTGTATGTTCTTTAAAAATTCATTATAAAAGTTTTTTATAGGGAACTTTAGTATCCAATACTAAAACCATGCAAAAAATTTCCTAATTTATTCAACCCTTTGTATAGATAATCTTTAATGGATATAATCCCTGATATACTTCCAAATTCAACCTTTAATTATCAATAATAACTTCAAATTAAAATCACTTTAATTTTCATAGCATTCTATAAAAAAATTGCAATAAATATATAATAATAATAATTTAGTTAGTTAATTAATACTATAATAAATACTTCTTAAAATATTGGTAATTAACCAATGAAATTAATTTTCCATTAACCAAGAATATTACTCCTAAAAATAACACATAAAATTTTATTGAAGTTCCAAATAATACTTGAATTCAAAATATGGAATCTAGATAATTAATGTAATAAATATATAACATCAAAATAAACTTATATAAAATTATAAGTAATTAAATCTCATAAGTCAAATAAATTTAAGACTCTATTAATTCAAAATGAATATTCCTTAAATTCAAAATGTTAGATTCCCTATATACTTATCGACACATATCTAGAAATCTAATTCTAGGAAATGTGTAAGAGGAAAATGTATGAGTCCTTAAATACTTATCCAAAATATATAGTTCTTCACAACCTAAGTAATACATATGATTCAATATAATTAAAACATAATAGTACTGTATATCTACCTCGTAAGTTATAAATTTCATCATTACACAATTTACTGCCTCTGCTAAAATGTAAGAGTAAAAACTTTACTCTAATATAATGTGCTTGGGTCATATAAATGGTGATGTTTCTAGAAAATAAAATAAGTATTATTCACTTCAAAATTATACAATATTTTTATAAATCATCACATTATCAAAATCCAGAACATAAGAGTAAAAAACAGAGAACATAAAATTCATGTCCTTAGGGAAATTTCCAAGCTTATTAGTAAAAACCATGAAACATAGAAGTAAATTAAAATCACCAAATCCTATACTTAGATAAAAAATTCAATAAAAAAACATGATAAATAAAAGATTATAAATTCTATAATAGTAGAGAATAAAAACAAAGAGTAAATCAACATCATTTTATTTATTCTATAGGTAGAGAAAGCATTGAACACAAACATAACATAATAAAGTAACACCAGTGTTAGGGATTAGAATTTATCAAAATAAACTAAACTAATCAAAGTAATGAAATTTTGAAAAGTGAAACTCAAAATTTATATTATTCATTAAACCAAGTATATTTATAAATATAATTAAATATATTTTATTTGAATATGTAGATTAGTCTTTTGTGGTATTTATTGATAATAATATTTATAATTATATTTTTTATGAGCATTAAAATCATCAATTGATTATTCTTAAGACCATAGAAAATATATTTTGTGAAAAATTTAGTTGAAGTGAATTTTAGTTTCAAAAGGAATCATTTATTCGACACATAGTAATGAAAAAAACTTTCCTAGAATAGTCATCATGTTTATTGATTAAAATAAAAGGTAACTTTTCAGAAGCATCTATCCATTGGGTGAATATGTCCATTACATTTCTACACTTATGACTTCATAAAAATTCAATTTAATAGAATTCCTTAAAATTATATATACCCAATATAATTTATATCACTTGGTAAAAGATTTATTATACCATATCATTCCATCTAAAATAATTTTTCTTCCATGGAAGGCTTGTTAAGGCGATCTCCCAACAAACAATGAGGTTTATTGAATTTTAATTTCCCCTACCTCAAAATTATTATATTATAATAGGCTGGGCATGAAATCTAAGGAACATCTCAATATTTGTGTATATTATTCTCATTTTATTAGTGCCTTATTGAGAAAATCCTAGATATCCTTCCAAACATCATTCTATTTGATCAGTTTCTAGAAAACATGTTTTAATGTGTAGAGTAACACACAGAGAGGGATCACTGAGTGGATTTGGTGTCAAAATTTTGTGTTTTCATGGAGTTATTTGACACCATGAGGAATCAAAATATGACCTTCACTAACCATATCTTAAAACATTGAGCTCATTTACCGACTCATAAAATATCTTAGATCATGTAATATCATCATATAAACATGATTATAAAGGTACATAGTGGGTGTTATAGATTCCATCAAATATAGGGTATAATCTGATAAATATTGGTGAATGTTTGGAATGAATCATGTGTTTGTTGGATCAGGTTATACCAAATATACACAAGAGGGGGGTGAATTGTGACTTTCACAATTTCTTCGCAAGATCGTGATATGTCCTTTCAACTTTATCAGAATGATTAAGGAGTGAAAAATAAATAGAAAAGGACATACTATGTATAGTGGTTCAGGGAATAGAATGCCCCTAGTCCACTCCACCAACTCTCTACTCCACGAGCTGGGTGATTTTCACTGTCTGGTCCTCTTATCAATAGACCGTTCCAAAACTGAGTGCAGGAAATTGACACCTTTATAAGTTTAAGGCTAAATAGAGCCTTCTGGTTCATACACAAAACCAAATACACAGCTTAGTATGAGAAGCTGGTTACTCAAAGTAAAAGAGTATTTGTTCTTTGAAATACTTTCCAGTTGTTCTTCACAATTGCAACAACACAAAATTGACAGTAGAATGATCGTTGTCTTCAGAAAGAATAATCTTTAGGTAAAAGTAGTTATGAGCCGATCCAGTTGTAATAGATCTTGAAATATAATTCACAACTTTAATCAATAGTCAATTCAAAAAATATATTCGATTTAGAATCGGTGAATCTTCAATCGTGTTTCCTCTTCATCAGAAAACAGAACTTTGTTGTTCTTCGTAAAAACAGATATGTAAGTCTCGATTGTCTCTGTAAATTGTAGCAATGAAAAACTCAAGATCTTGATATATATTTTAGATGATTCTCCTCTATATCTGTAATACAAAATAATACAGGTATATATAGAATAAATACGAGTGTTCTACTTTTAAAATTTAGATCCACAAAAGTCGCCTTTAGAATCACAATATTCAAAAGTTTTAATAACAGAGCAGTCATAACTCCCCTGAAAATTCGGCATGAAAATATCCTCTTAAAACAATCCTCTTAATCATAAGTAAATGGCTTTGAATTCTTCAAAGACATTCTTTAGATTCAGGCTTTTAATCTAGCTTGAAATCATCTTAATAATCCGCTTAAAGACCGTTGCTCGATAAAATCGTAATTGAAATCTTTGACGTCAAACGTAGGGTTGGACTTCATAGAATTAATTCTCATGAACGTAAGGTTCACAATGTAAGGTTGATCTCAAACATAAGGTTAATGTACTACTGGAATTACCATTTTTTGCAATGAGATATTTGCGATGGGATCCCATCGCAAATAGCCTTTTGTGACGGGCCCCCGTCGCAAATAGCCCGTTGCAGAAAACGGTGTCGCAACATATATTTTTTACGACGGGCCCATCGCAAAATATATCTATTGTGACGAGACTTTTACCCATCGAAAAAAACCTCCCGATTATATACATTACATACCCAAAAACCATTTGCGACGGGCCCGTCGCAATTAGTTTTTGGGACGGGGAACTTACCCGTCGCAAATAGCATTCCGATTATATACATTATATTCCCATAAACCTTCTACGACGGGCCTGTCGCAAATACTAATTGCGACGGGCCCGTTGTCCCTTTGCAAATACTAATCTTAAAAAAAATATTTCACTTATTTGCAACGAGGCCCCGTCGCAAAAGACCCCGTCGCAAATACTAAAATTAATTAAAAAATAATAATAAAATTATGATTAATGAAAAAAATTATATTATTATTATAAAAATAATAAAATAATAAAAAAATAAAAAATATTATTATTATTAGTAAAATAAACAAACATTAAAAAATATAATACTAAAAAAATATATTTAATAAAATTATGATTAATAAAAAATTAATATTAATATTATTAAAATAATAAAATGATAAAAAATTATTAAAAGTTTCAATATTTTCAAAAAAATAAAAAAAATATAAAAAAATTATTATTATTATTATTAGTAAAATAAAAAAATATTAAAAAATATAATACTAATAATAAATAATAAAATATTAAAAAAAATTAAATTATGTAATATTTCCACCAATATAAAAGACAGAAACTGTAAATAGTTCATATTATTACAAAAGTTGAATTCAAATGTTTTTAACATAAAAAACAAATCACTGAAGGGGGGGGGGGGGGTCGTGTGGAGGAGGTGGAAGAAACTCCATCCCTAAACTACGAGTCAGACGACGCATGTACTCCATCTACTCGTGATACTCCTGCTGTCACCGCTGCTCCAATCGACGCAGCTCCTCCTCATGATGCTGCTCCTGCTACTGCTACTGCCGACACATTTCTTCATGTTGCTTCTGAAAAGTCTCTATAAGCTCAGCCTGAGTTCGCAACTTCTCCTTATACTGTGAGCCAGAAGATAATGTCTCTCCACGAGCTCCTCTCGAGATGGACGCCGACATCACAACAGTACCATAATAAGTACCAGAATCAAATGAGAGCCGATACCAACTACTTGGCCCTTCTCAAAGCCATACTGAGTTGCCTGCATCTATCCCGCCTCATCGAAATGGTGAGCACCGGTCTTCTCTATCATCTTGTCCTGACCCTCTGCCTGTGTTTGAGAGGTCACAGCCTCATATGAATCCTTCAATTCCAATTTAAAATTAAAATTGTGAAAATATTATATGTAGTTTATTGTTAAAATGAAAAAATAATACTAACCACAATCTGACGCTGACGATCACCTCTAATCTCTCCAGTGGCTGGATCACTGTACATCCTCCAATAAATGTCGAGCTCCGTAATATCAGGATGCTCGACTACCTACAGAAATATAAAATAAACTGTTTATATTTAAAGTTATATAAAATATTTAAAAAATATACTTACTAGATTCTCTCTATGCGAACTAAATGTATGACTACCAGCTTGATGCGTCACCTCCTGTCTCCCCTGGTTCTGCCATCCCACTGAAGATCTCCTCTGAAATCCACCACCCAACCAGTGTAAACATAATCCATCCCAAACGTGAGATGAAATGTACTCTGGTCGGTGAGCTCTACACGACTCATCAAATCCTGTCACTTCTGCTTTCTTAATGGCTGTCCTTCTCAAATTGTGCAAAAACTGACAAAAACAGTCATGCATAGAAACCTGCTATACAACATGGATAGCGTCGCGCATGCTATCATCGATAGGATTCCATAAACCCTAAAAATAATTTATAATATCAAGTTATTAATAAAATAAATTTCAAAATAAATATTATTTATTTACGTACCAGCTAATGATAGAACATGTCGCGTCGCACATCAATGAGAATCTATTCCCATGTGATCCATGGATGAGAGAAATAATTGCGCAAGATAGTGCTCCCCTATCCAATATCTACATGCACAAAACTGTGAAAAAGGAATAAAAAAAATTAGTATATATATAAATAAATTAATGAAAGATAACTAAAATATACAGGTTACTATACCTCCATGTGTGTGGATCGAAACCAAGATGTGGACATCACTCGGGGATAGGGTCAAGAATCATCAGTCGTGCAGGACCGCACCCCCTCCACGTACCCCCTGAACTGCCAGTAGGATGAGGGTCAGATGATCCAAAATCTCCCTCATCCAATGGTAGGTCAGCCTCCTGCAACTCGTGAAATATATCAGAGTCCATCTGAAACACAAAATTATTGTTGTTAGCAGATAGTTAAAAATAACTATTTAATATAGATATATATTAGTTATGATTATAACCAGCATTTAACTGTGTCAATGTTCATCTTCATCCTCTTCTCTGTAGCTATCAATGTCAATGTATTCATATTCCTCCTCAACATCATCAATATCCATATGATTTTCAGTTTCAACATCTCTTTTCATTTCAAATTCATTTGTAACATCATTAAAATCTTCATCACCATCAATACTTAATTGTGGGGTGTCATCATCGATATTCACATCTCTTTGTGAATTAGATGGATTTTGAGCAGTCTCTTAAAAAATTTCAATTCCTTCTACTTCAGCAGAACCACATTCAGTTTCAGTAAACTAATTTTCCTGAGATTTCATTTTTATTATGGTCCACCAATCGATCAAGTCTCTTGAAGTAGAACATTAATTTGTATAATAAATTTTATGTTCCTGTTGAGCCAGTAAAAATGGTTCATTTACTGTAAGAATACTTTTATATTTAATATCGATGATTCCATGTGTTGTATGAACACATAAGCCTCTCTCAGTATCCAACCACTGACATTTAAACATTGTTATGTAATTCTGTCATAGATAACACAACTCAATAATTTCATCCAAAATTCCATAAAAGTAAACTTTAGTTTCTCTGTGATGTGATCCTCTCAAGAAAACTCCACTGTTCATTGTTTTTTTGATTCCCCGTATGCATGTGTATGAAATCGAAAACCATTCACCACATATGCATTATAAGATTTAACCATTTTTTATGGTGGTTTACTCAATATACATAGTCGCTTATCAATTTTATCATCATATTGAGACACCTGAGAATTTGTAAAACAATTATCAATATAATAAATAATAAACACAATTGATATTAAACCATCAATAATTTATGTTACCAGTTTTTGAAACCATTGAGAATTTTTTTTGTCTGTGTTCTTCAAGAGTAGCTGCTGTAATTTGTGAAAGTTGTTTCTTGATATGATTATCATATAACCTAAAAATAAAATAAAACTTAATAATGTAACATAAATTATAGAATAAGTGATAGAAGCACTCACAGGAAAAATGATGTCATTTATTCACAGTTGAGCAGAACATATGTATGAGCTCTGTGATGTTCATCATCTGAAATCCATCGTTCATGAACTCCACTGAAACCAAGATTTGGATGATTAAAAATTGTTAATTGATTTTCCATTTTGTCATTAATATTCCCCTCATTTCATCCCATGCGATTGTGTTTTGAGGTATATTGAGATTCAAAATAATGGGAGCAGAAAAAAGCAATTTCCTCTTGCAAATAAGCTTCAGCAATTGAGCCTTCAACTAATGCTTTATTACGTAATTTTTTATTCAATTTCTGCATGCATATCTCTAATGGGTACATCCATTGAACTTGTACTGGACATCCATATTTATCTTCATGTGTAAAATATAATATCAGATGTTCCATTGAGTCAAAGAAAGCTGGTGGAAATATTTTTTCTAGTTTACATATAATTACAGCAATATCTTCTTCTAGTTTTCTTAGCACATCATATTCTGTTGTCACTGCACAAATGTCTCAAAAAAAATATGATATGTCTGTTATCGAATCCCAAATAATAGAATTCAACAAACCTCTGAATCCAATCGGTATTAGTCTTTCCATTATAACATGACAATCATGACTTTTTAATCCAGTAATATAACCATTCTTAACACGTCTATCCAAATTGGAATCATAACCATATGAAAGTATCAAATATGCAATCCACTGACAAAATAATAAGTGACTCTCTTTGGAAAGTGTATAAGCTTCTTTTGTCTTTATTAACCTCTGTGATCTGACATTTTCAAATAGTTCAAGTTCTAGTCGCCTGCAAATTTGGGCAATATCTAATCATGCCTTTACAATATCTTTGGTCTTACCTGGTGTATCCAAAACTGTATGAAATAAATTATAAAAATAGTTCTTCTCAATATGCATAACAGCCAACATGTGGCGGACCAATAAATTATACCAATACGGAAGATCCCAAAAAATGCCCCGTTTTATCCAATTATGTTCTTTCCTAAAGCCATGAATTTTTTGTTGGTTTACTATTGGTCCAAATGTGATGAGAGGTAATGAAAATACAACTGATTTTAACTCTGTACCTGATATCATATTTAGAGGTTCATCCCTTTCAATTGTACCTTTTCGGAAATGAGATTTGTTCCTCCGAAAAGGATGATCGGTTGGACGAAATCTATGGTGACAATCAAAATAGCGTGTTTTTTTCCATTGATGATCATAAAGGCTTTGTTGTCTTTCATACATTAAGGACATGATTTCGGATCATGTGCACTCCAACCAGATAATATGCCATATGCTGGAAAGTCACTAATCGTCCACATCAATGCATCTTTTAATATGAAATTTTGTTTCACAGTAACATCATATGTATTAACATCATCACTCCACAATGCATTTAACTCATCAATCAATGGTTTCAAATAAACATCAATATTCTTTTTCAGATGTCCTGGGATTAATAGAATCAAAAATATATAAGGATCCTTCATCAACATCCATAGAGGAAAATTTTACAGAGTTATAAAGACATGACAACATGAATATTGACTACCATAAGAACCAAACGGACAGAAACCATTAGTAGAAAGACCCAATCGCATGTTTCATACTTCTATAGAAAAAGATGGATGCAGACGGTCAAAATGTTTCCATGAATCACCATCAGATGAATGATTCAAGCTTCTATCAGTTGAAATCTTGGTTTTGTGCCATGACATCATTGATACTGTATTCTGAGACATAAATAAACGCTGCAACCTAGGTGTAAGGGGGAAATATCTCAATTGTTTTACTAGAATTGATCTAGACTTCCTTGTTTGAGTTTCTTTATACCTCAATTGTCCACATGTGGGACAACTATCCAATGACTCATTTTCGCCAGAATATAAGATGCAATCATTTGGACATGCATGAATCTTCTGATAACTAAGGCCCAGATTACGAACCAACCTCTTTCTCTTATAGTAATTTACAGGCAACACATTTCCTTTAGGTAAAAATGTTTTAACCAAATAAAATATCTGATCAAAACAGTTTTTTGACATTGCATTATCTGATTTAATAGCCATAAATTTTGCAACCGCTTCTAATTTTCTTATCTTGAAACCAGGATATAATGCATCCTCAGCAGACCTCAACAACTCATAAAATTCGGATGGTGCCAACTTATGAGTTAAATCAATATCATCGTGAGTTTCAGTTTGTTGCATAAATGAACCTACAACATCATGTACTAAATTTTGAAACCGTGATGGATCTGAAATCAAGTTATTAGGATCTTCTCTAGAACTGCGTTCACTGTGTTGATACCAAAAAACATAATCTGATTGAAAACCAAACCGCAAGAGATATCCCCCAACCTTGTCAACTATGTCAAACGTTCTCAGAGCACATTTTTTACAAGGACACTTAATTGTGCCTTCTGAAACATATTCTGGTTTTGATGATACAAATGTTAAGAAAGATTCAACACCTTCAATATATACAGGATTTAAACCAGAACCATTTGGATTTCTGCGCTGATTTATCCAAGTGTGATCATATAATAATGACTGATGTTGACTTCCTTTTTCCATATTTTTCTACATAAAATATAAAATCATCACTATTTTTGAATAATTTGAAATTATAAAAACACTATCTGAAAAAAGAAGATAAATAATTACAACTACTTCTTAATAATTACCATTAATTAAGGGCGACACAATTTCCAGTGGATTGACGACTACTCTTTTTTCCGACGGCTCATTTACTTTCATCTTTCTCACACTGAAACCACAATGAAGAATCTGGTCTGAGGTACGCATTTTCATTCTTGTATGCATGAGAATAAATATGTGTACCTCTGACCAGATTCTTCATTGTGATTTCAGTGTGAGAAAGATGCAAGTAAATGAGCCGTCAGAAAAAAGAGCCCCCTTTTCGTCAATGAATCGTCTTCTTCCAACTATCACCGCCTGAAAACATTATAAAAAATATGATCCTATGAATGCATATCAAATCTCATGCATACAAGATTGAATATGTCTACGTAGCATCACATTTTTCATAATGTTTTGAGTCGGTGAGAGTTGAAAGGAGAAAATTCATCGAGAAAAAGGAGTGCCATCAATCCACTGGAAATTGTGCCAAGTTCTTAAAATTTATTAAAATTTATTAAAACTTCTTCCTAACTGTTCCTAACTGTTCCTAACTAATTATTGATAATTATTACTAATTATTCCTAATTATTCTTATATATTCCTATTTATTCCTATATATTCCTATTTATTCCTATATATTTCTAATTATTACAATTTATTGTTAATTATTACAATTTATTGCTAATTATTACAATTTATTTCTAATTATTACAATTTATTGCTAATTATTACAATTTATTTCTAATTATTCCTAATTATTGCTAATTACTTCTAATTATTGCTAATTATTCCTAACTATTCCTTACTATTCCTAATTATTTCTAACTATTCCTAAGTATTGCTAACTACTCCTAATTATTGCTAACCATTCCTAATTATTGCTAATTATTGCTAATGATTCCTAATTATTGCTAATTATTCCTAATTATTTCTAATTATTCCTAATTATTGCTAATTATTACTAATTATTGCTAATTATTACTAATTATTACTAATTATTACTAATTATTACAATTTATTACTAATTATTACAATTTATTTCTAATTATTCCTAATTATTGCTAATTACTTCTAATTATTGCTAATTATTCCTAACTATTCCTTACCATTCCTAATTATTGCTAACTATTCCTAATTATTGCTAACTATTTCTAATTATTGCTAACCATTCCTAATTATTGCTAATTATTGCTAATTATTCCTAATTATTCCTAATTATTCCTAATTATTGCTAATTATTACTAATTATTACTAATTATTACTAATTATTACTAATTATTACTAATTATTACTAATTATTACTAATTATTACTAATTATTTCAATTTATTACTAATTATTACTAATTATTACAATTTATTACTAATTATTACTAATTATTACTAATTATTCCTAATTATTTCTAATCATTTCTAATTATTGCTAATTATTGCTAAATGTTACTAATTATTACAAATTATTACTAATTATTACAAATTATTACTAATTATTACTAATTATTACTAATTATTACTAATTATTACTAATTATTACTAATTATTACTAATTATTACAATTTATTACTAATTATTATAATTTATTACTAATTATTATTAATTATTACAATTTATTACTAATTTAGCAATACTTAGCAATACTTAGCAAAATGAAAACTGCTTGAATAATGAAAGGAAATTTGGTAATCATCGTTGTGGAGATGATTATAAATTTTCCCTTCATTATCCAAGCAGTTTTCGTTTACTAATTATTACTAATAAAAAAAACTATATTATCAATATTTATGAAAAAACAATATCAATATTATTAAAATAATAAAAACTTTATAAAATATTAAAATTATCAATATTCACAAGAGGCTTTGCTCTATTCTTAACATGTTCAAATCTCAAAGGGTCACCAATTGTCAGGTCATGCACAATAAAAAGTTTGTGTCAGCCATGTCTAATGTAAACTCTATAATTGTCCTTGAATGGTTGATCACCTCGCAAGTAGTGTTGCAATAGGACGACCAAAGTAATGTCATTCTCATCTCTAAGAATCATCTCGCTCCCTTTACATAGATCATTCTTCCTTAAAAATTTGATGGGACATCAGTATCTTTCCCTTAAATTTTCAAGGAAGAATAGTCTATGTAAAGGGTCATGTGAGATAATTCTTATAGATGAGAAGGGCATGAGTTGGGTTGTCCTATTACAATGCTACTTGCAAGGTGATCAACCAAGCAAGGACAATTATAGAGTTTACATTGGACATGGCTGACACAAACTTTTTATTGCGCATGACCTGACAATTGGCGACCCTTTGAGATTTGAACATGTTAAGAATAGAGCAAAGCCTGTTGCAAATATTGATAATTTTAATATTTTATAAATATTTTAATATTTTAATAATATTAATATTATTTTTTCATAAATATTGATAATATAATTTTTTTATTAGTAATAATTAGATATAATTAAATTTACTATTTATTACTATTTATTACTATTTATTACTAATTATTACAATTTATTACTAATTATTACAATTTATTCCTATTTATTCCTAATTATTCCTAATTATTGCTAATTATTCCTAATTATTGCTAATTATTTCTAATTATTGCTAATTAGTTCTATTTATTCATAATTATTACAATTTATTCCTATTTATTGCTAATTATTGCTAATTATTCCTAATTATTAGTAATTATTGCTAATTATCAGTATTTATTAGTAATTATTACTAATTATAGCTAATTATTAGTAATTATTACTAATTATAGCTAATTATTACTAATTATTGATAATTATTACTAATTATTGATAATTATTCCTAATTATTGCTAATTATTCCTAATTATTGCTAATTATTCCTAATTATTAGTAATTATTGCTATTTATGACTAATTATTACTAATTATTACAATTAATTACTAATTATTGCTAATTATTCCTAATTATTGCTATTTATTTCTAATTATTTCTAATTAGTTCTAATTATTCATAATTATTACAATTTATTCATATTTATTGCTAATTATTCCTATTTATTGCTAATTATTGCAAATTATTGCTAATTATTCCTATTTATTGCTAATTAGTTCTAATTATTCATAATTATTACAATTTATTCCTATTTATTGCTAATTATTCCTATTTATTGCTAATTATTACTAATTATTGATAATTATTACTAATTATTGATAATTATTCCTAATTATTGCTAATTATTCCTAATTATTAGTAATTATTTCTATTTATTGCTATTTATTGCTAATTATTACAATTTATTACTAATTATTGCTAATTATTCCTAATTATTGCTAATTATTCCTAATTATTGCTATTTATTTATAATTAATGCTAATTAGTTCTAATTATTCATAATTATTACAATTTATTCCTATTTATTGCTAATTATTCCTATTTATTGCTAATTATTGCTAATTATTACTAATTATTCATATTTATTGCTAATTATTGCTAATTATTGCTAATTATTCTAATTTATTGCTAATTATTGCTAATTATTGCTAATTATTCCTAATTATTCCTAATTATAGCTAATTATTACTAATTATTGATAATTATTCCTAATTATTGCTAATTATTGCTAATTATTCCTAATTATAGCTAATTATTCCCAGTTATTGCTAATTATTCCTAATTATTGCTAATTATTCTTAATTATTGCTAATTATTGCTAATTATTGCTAATTATTCCTAACTATTGCTAATTATTCCTAATTATTCCTAATTATTGCTAATTATTCCTAATTATTGCTAATTATTACTAATTATTGATAAATATTACTAATTATTCCTAAATATTAGTAATTATAACTTATTTTTAGTAATTATACCTAATTATTACTAATTATACCTAATTATTACTTATTATACCTAATTAGTACTAATTATACCTAATTAATACTAATTATACCTAATTACTACTAATTATACCTAATTACTACTAATTATACCTAATTACTACTAATTATACCTAATTACTACTAATTATACCTAATTACTACTAATTATACCTAATTACTACTAATTATACCTAATTACTACTAATTATACCTAATTACTACTAATTATACCTAATTACTGCTAATTATACCTAATTATTACTAACTATAGCTAATTATTACTAATTATATCTAATTATATCTAATTATATCTAATTATTACTAATTATATCTAATTATTACTAATTATATCTAATTATTACTAATTATTACTAATTATATCTAATTATGACTAAATTCCTCTAATTATCAATAATAATCTTTAATTATTGCAAATTAACACTAATTATTTATAATTATCACTAACAATATCAATTTCTTACTAAAAATAAATATAAATGAAAATCAATTTAAATCTAATTTAATTACAACTAATAAACAACAATTAAAATTAATAAAAAATATAAAAAAAATAAAAAAATAAAAAATATAAATACCTTAAACTTTGATATTTTGAAGGTGTTGGCGCCTTCCAATTGCTCTCGTATAATTTTTTTTAACTAACATTATTTTTTTTCTTAAAACTGGAGAATCAAGAGAAAGGGAGAGGAAGATCTAAGTGATTTGAAAAAAAAATGGATGAGGGTATATATAGGTTATATTAGTTGCGACGAGGTTAGTTGTGACGGGTATCCCGTCGCAAATGGTGGTATTTGCGACGACCCCCGTCACAAATACCCTTGCCCGCATTAATTAAAGTCGGCGGTTAAAAGGGTATTTGCGACGGGACCCGTCACAAATACACACCTGCCAACATACTATTTGCGACGAGCGGCTTTGCCCGTCGCAAATGGTATTTACCACCGTCGGGCTTTTGCGATGGGGCCCGTCACAAATACCCTCGCCCGCATTAATTATAGTTGGCGGTTAAAAGAGTATTTGCGACGAGACCCGTCCCAAAAGCCCGACGGCGGTAAATACCATTTGCGACGAGCGACTTTGCCCGTCCCAAATGGTATTTACCGCCTCCGGGATTTTGCGACGGAGATGCGTCCCCGTCACAAATACCCTTCCCAAGTTTTGGCGCGCAAACCGCGCCAAACCTATTGTGATGAGTCGCCTATTCCCGTCGCAATTAACCTACTATTTGCGACGGGAAAAGAATCATGTCTCAAATACGTAGTTCGTCGGACCTTTTGCGACGATATATATTCCCGTCGCAATTGACCCATTGCAAAAAATCACATTTCCCGTAGTGATGATCCATACTTTTCTCAGCTTCCAAACGTAAGGTTGATCATTCACAGAAGTAAGGTTGATGAACCATACTTTTCTCTTCAACTTTCAAACATATGGTTGTTCACAAAAGTAAGGTTGATGGATCATACTTTTCTCTTCAACTCTCAAACATATGGTTGTTCACAAAAGTAAGGTTGATGAACCATACTTTTAAGAAACAAACTTAACGTTCCATACTCACATAATGATCTTCTTCCATACTTTGTCGATTTCCCAAACGTAAGGTTCCTTCCAAACATAGGGTTCTTCTTCCAAAAGTAACGTTCCTTCCAAAAGTAAGGTTCCTTCCAAAAGTAAGGTTCCTTCTTTCATACTTTTATGATAACTTATGTTTTCTTAACCATACTTTTCTGATATCTCGTAAAGTAAACACCGCATTCCATCCTTACGCTACGCTCTTCAACGTAGGGTATGAACAGTGTTTCCAGAACACGCTCAAGTAATTTCCAAACATGTAGAGCATGAACAGTGTTTCCAGAACATGATAAAAACGATTTCCGAATACTTTTCCAAATATTCCATGCGAATTAAATGCTTTAATATTATCTCAAAATAGAGAAATAAATAATATTAATTTCCTGAAATATACTCAAAATAAAATTATTAGAATAACAAATAAGGATATTTGTGAGCATCAAAATCATCATAAAGAGATAGAGTATTGTTCTCAACAATATCCCCCATATAAAATTATGTATTGTTGAAAACAAAACTTTCTCAACAATCTCCCCCTTTTTGATGATCACAAAACCCATAAAATAACCAATGAAATTAACATACAAAATTAATTACATATAGTTTAGATTTTTTCAATGATAAAAAAATATCCTCCCATAAAATATTTAAAAATTTAAAGTAAAAAAAAAACCGTGTTTATAATTTCTCCCCAAAATAACATCTTAAAATTTTAAATAATTTCTCCCCCTGAGTAAAAATATTTAAAATCTTAAAATAAAATTTTAATTTTCCATTTTTGTGAAAGAAAATAAAAATAATTTTAAAGAAATTTAAAAATAAAATGTTGTGTTTATCTAAATTTCTCCCCCTTTTTGTGATATCAAAAAGAATGATTGAATAAGATATAACACATTTCAATGTAGCACTGAACTAAGTAAATTATTTTATTAACTGTTTATCAATATTTGAATCTAGATTACACGCATTTATAACATAGAGAGTAAAACAAATAAATAACACACAAATATTAAAAAAAACTTAATTAAAAATATTGTAAAAATATAGTAACAACAACAGGAATCAAGGTTGGGTTAAGGGTAGGTTTCATCTCCTCTGAACTGTAGCCTTGATCTCTACTAACTGAGTTCTTAATCTACTCATCAATCCATATCCTAACTGGATTATGAGATCTCTGTTTTCTTGAGTCAAATAAAGATCTTCAATCAGATTGACTATAAAGAACTCATGAAGCCTCTCTTCCTTGTCCATAAATAGAGTTAACTTGTCTGTGAACTGATTCAGCAAAGTTCTAATACCTGGTTTACTGGAAGTCAACTGGTATACCAGAAACTTATGATTGTCCAATAACACTATCAAATGAGCACTATTGCATTGTAGGTCTTGCAACCTGTCATTCATATTTCTCATTACTACAGTAATGGGCTGGAATCTTCTTATCAGATAAGGTGAAGTACTGAATGTACTGGCTTCACTAGTCCTGACATATGTGAATTGTTGATCCATGAATGATTTAAATTCTATTAAATCAGACTTCATCACCATATCATACTTCAACTCAGCGACTTCAACTAATATTTATTTCTTGAAAATTTCAACTTCTCCTTTTGAAATAGTACTTTCTTTCAGTTTTTGAAATCTCAGATTTTCCTTTTCCAATGCTTTTCTTAGAGAAGCATTCTCAGATTCAACTCTGCTCAAATTTTTATGTATCTCTTCCACTTCTTCATTCACAGAATCAGAGGAACCCTGTGCTTGAGTCTCTATTTCAGCTTCATTCTGATATAACAGTACTAAGGGAAAGTGATTAGCATCTGATTTCTCTTCATCCCCTCCCTGTACTAGTTTTTCCACAGATTTTTCCTCAGATTCCTTCCTTGACTCATCAGAAAAATATTCATTTAATACCTCATTATGAACTTCAGATAAAATTTCTTTTTGAATTTCAATACCTTCTTGAGGTTTCTCCTTATGAGCATCATCATAATTTACTTCCTCCATGACTGGATTCTCTAAAATTATTTCTTCTAGATCAACTACAGTTTCAGCCACTACCATTCCACTAGGCATTGCCTCAGCATCTATCTCTATTTTTGCCTCTTCCTGTGCCTAAGAAACAATTTCTTATTCCACTTGAGGAGTCCCCTCAATCGTAGAAATTGTTTGTTGTTCAATGTCCTATACTGTAGATTCTCTAATAAATCTGTAGCTCAAAAGCGGTTGAGTTTCATTTGCATTTGTTTGAGTAGGATACTCTCCAACTTGATCCACTCTATGCCTTTTTCTTTAAAGTCCTTTTTGACTTTCCTCATCTGTAGGTGTATCAAAATTTTCAAATATGATTCTTCTTGAAACTCTGCTTACTCTCGATTCAGCTTGTCCTTCTTTTGACTTTTCAGGTTGTTCTTGAGCACTCTCTTCATCTTCCTCTGCTCCTACATTCATAATATTTCCTTTGATTGTGTTCGACAAATAAACAATCTTTCTCAATGTTCCAGTATTGAACATGTTACTGTCGTGGCATCTCACTCGAGCATCCACCAACCTTATCATATCTTTCTTAAAAAAAATCATTGAAATGAATCTTCCAAAGGGATACAAGTTTATTCTCGCTTCTGGTTGGTAGCAATAATTGAGATATCTCACCATATATCTCAGAAAGTTTAACTTGATATCACTCATCAATAGAAACATGATATACATGTCAGGGTATAAAATTTTCTCCATTTATAACATAAGAGGTGCAATCCCTATTTGTACAAACTTAACTAAAATCTTTTGATCCGGCTCCAGATATTTCACTAGCATCTTCCTTACATTCGTTGAACCAAACAACAAAAGACATAATATCCTCTGACTTATGTACACTATCACCTATATTATTCAAATCAAAGTGAAATACTCCCTCATGAGTTTAGTTAAAAATTTGAGCAATTTCCACAGAGGAAATCGAAAAGTCTCTATCCTCGATCTTTGCTATCACAATATCTTTCTCCTTTCCCAGGCTAAACTGAATAGATTTAAAGAAATAATGAAGTTCTACCTCATATAGAAACTCCATATTATCTCCATTAAACATTTTTTACAGGTTCTGAAAATCTAGGGATTTCCGTAGAATCAAATCTTTCTGATATAGAGATTCTAAATTAATTACCTTTCCTTGAAGAATTTTCCTTCCTGCCGTGTGCTGATGCTTAGTAGTGTTGGTCTCTGGCTCATCGGTCTGGTTGTTCTTTTCCATTTCTGATGTAGATCTCTGAAGATTCGAAAGGTTAGGGTTTCGAAGGTGCAGGTGCGGGTAGAGAAGATCGGTAGAGGTTTTCAAGGTTTCGAAAGGGTTTTGAGAAAATGAATGAGTTTGGAATGAGAAACGGTTTTTGACATCCTTGATTCTTATGTCATTACGTACATAGTAATTATTACAATTTTTTTAAAAAAACTTATGTGAAAAAAGTTTAAAATAGAACCAATAAAAATTTTAAATTAGTCTAAAAACAAGTAATAATAAAAAAAAATAAAATAAGAAAAAAATTATTTAAAAATAAATAAACCTATCCCCCCTTAATAAATTCAAACCTTGAAGTGGGAAGTGGTTTAGTAAAAATATCAGCTAATTGAATTTCAATGTTTACAAATTCTAAGATTATATCCTTTTTAAGAACATGGTCTCTTAGAAAGTGATGTATGATATCAATATGCCTAGTCCTAGAATGATTAATAGGATTTTTTGAAATATTTATAACACTTGTATTATCACATAAAATAGGAATATTATTAAAATTTAGTCCAAATTCCATAAGAGTGTTTTTCATCCACAAAACTTGTGCAAAACAACTGCCTACAGATACATATTCTGCCTTGGTTGTTAACAGGGAAACTGAGTGTTGTTTATTACTAGACCATGACAATAAGGATTTTCCTAAAAAGCGACAAGTCCCTAAGGTGCATTTTCTATCTAATCTACAACTTCCAAAGCATTCATCTGAATATGAAATTAAATTAAAATCATATTTTTTTTGGATAAATAAGAGAATGAAAAACAGTTCCTTTTAAATATCTAAAAATTCTTTTGACAGCACTTAAGTGAGATTCTTTTGGATCATATTGAAATCTAGCACAGAGAAATACTAAATACATTATATCTTTCCTGCTAGTAGTAAGATATAATGAACTACCAATCATACCTCTATATAACTTGTTGTCAATTAATTTTACAGTTTCATCCAAATCAATTTTTATATTAGTACACATAGGAGTTGAATATGTCTTGCTGTTTTCAAGTCCAAATATCTTTAGTAAATCAGTAATGTATTTTCTTTAATTTAAAACATTTCCAAAATATTTTTGATAAATTTGAAGTCCTAAACAGAAATTTAATTCTCCCATCATGCTCATTTAAAATTCATTTTTCATTAAATTTGAAAAAATCATGACAAAGTTTTGAATTTGTTGATCCAAAAACTACATCATCATCATAAATTTGAACTAATAAAACATTAGAATCTTTAGTTTTCTTAAAAAGTGTTGGATATTCCATTCCAATAGTAAAATTATTTTTTAAAAGAAAAGATCTTAATCTTTCATACCAAGATCTAGGTGCTTGTTTAAGGCCATAAAGAGATTTAGTAAGTTTAAAAACAGAATCTAGTTTTTGAGAATTTTCAAAAATAAGAGGTTTCTCAACATAAACTTCCTCCATTAAATAACCATTTAAAAAGGCAGACTTAACATCCATCTGAAATAATTTAAAGTTCATATGAGATGCATAGGCTAAAAGGATTCTAATGGATTCTAATCTAGCTACAGGTGAAAAGGTATCATCATAGTCTATACCTTCTTCCCGATTATAACCTTTAGCTACTAGTCTTGATTTATTTCTAGTTATTATTCCTTGGCCATCTTGTTTATTTCTAAAGACCCATTTGGTTCCTATAACTGGATAGTTCTGAGGCCTTTTAACTAAATTCTAAACAACATTTATCTTGAATTGGTTTATTTCTTCTTGTATTGATATCATCCAACTTTCATCAACTAAGGCTTCTTATAATGTCTTAGGTTCTAATTGGGATAGAAAGACAGAGAATTCAATAAGATTTCCTACATTTTTTCTGGTTTTTATTTCTGTGTCTAAGTCTCCTATAATAGTTTCTAAAGGGTGATTAGTTAGGGTTCTAGACTATCTAGGCAGTACACTGTTAGTTTCTTCAATGTTATTTCCTTCTGAACTGGAATGAATTTTATTTATATCTTTTTCAAAATCATCTTTCAAGTTTTCAAGTCTCATGTTATCATTAGAGTCAAATTCATCAATTTGGACTTTCCTTTTCTCAAAGGGATCATATTCATCAAATTTCAAATGAACTGATTCTTCAACAATCCTTGAATTTTTATTAAAAAATATATAAGCTTTGGAAGTAGTAGAATATCCTAAGAAAATTCCTTCATCAGATTTTGGATCAAACTTACCAAGATTGTCCTTGGTGTTTAATATATAAACCTTGCATCCAAAAACTTTAAAGTAATTTACTTTTGGTTTTCTGTTATTCTAGAGTTCATAGGGTGTCTTTTTGAAAATAGGCCTGATTAAAACTCTATTCATTATATGAATGGATATGATTACAGCTTCTACCCAGAAATAGATAGGAAGACTATATTCATTTAGCATAGTCCTAGCCATTTCTTGAATATTCCTATTTCTTCTTTCAATAATTCCATTTTGTTGAGGTGTTCTTGGTGCAGAGAAGGTGTGTTTAATACACATATTTGAGAAAAAGGAATTAAATCCCAAATTCTAAAATTATCCACCATGATCACTTCTTAATGAAATTATTTTAAATTTTTTTTCATTTTGAACAACTTTATAAAAACTTTCAAATATAGAAAAAGTTTCATTTTTTATATTTTAGAAAATAAATCCAAGTAAATCTAGAATAGTCATCAACTAAAACATACACATATAATTTACCAGCCAAGATTACTACCCTTGAAGGTCCAAACAGATCCATATGGATAAGTTCTAGAGGTTTAGATATAGCAACTTTGTTAACAAATTTGATGGATGATTTGTGCTTCTTTCCAAGTTGACATGCGTCACAAAATCTATCACATTCAAATTTGAGACTAGGAAAATCAGAAACTAGCTGTTTCTTAGATAACTTATTCAAAGTATATATATTGAAATGTACAAGTCTTCTATGCCATACCCAAGATTCATTTATCTTTTTAGTTAATCATTTTACTTTTTGTTTACACAAGTAATTTAAGTCCAGAGTATAAACATTATCAGTTCCTAGTGCTCTAAATTTAAGCAATTTATCTTTGAAAAAAGTACAACATTTGTTAGAAAAATAAACAGCATAACCATCATCATAGAGTTGAGAGATACTTATCAGGTTGTGTTTCAATCCTTGTACATAGAGTACTTTATTGATTGAGAAAACTTCTGGATCTCCAACTATTCCAATGCCAATAATCTTTCCTTTGGAATTGTCACTAAATGTGACTAAACCTCCATCCTTTTGAGTTAAAGTCCTGAAATTTGATGAGTTTCCACTTATATTTCTAGAGCAGCCACTTTCCATATACCATATTTCATTTTGGCTTCTGTGACCTACTTCCTTCAATGTCATTTAAACAAGGATTTGTTTTGGTACCCATATTCTATTGGGTCCAGTAGTGTTAGTTATCAAAGACCTGGGAATCCAGAATTACTTTGTTTTTCTATAAACAATAGAATCATATAAACTGCTTGCAACAAAGGCTTTATTAATCCCACTTATTTGTGGTTTCCTTAAATAACAGTTTTTAGATATGTGACCTTTTGTTCCACAGTAGTTGCAAATTTTACCTTTTGTACTTAGAAAAAAATAGTTCTTATACAGTTTAGGTTTTTTACCTTTAATTCCTATTCCATATCTTTCTTTTTTAATCACATTCTTTCAAATTATTTCATTGAGTGTATTTTATCCATTATCTAAAAACAAGAGTTTCATTTTTGTATGTTTCTATATAGTTTGTGTTAATTAAGTTATACTTTTCTAGTAATTCCTGATGTTGCTTTAGCATAGTATCTCTCTATCCTAAAACAACATTATGAATATTATTTAAAGATTTGTGTTTCTTGAATAAAGAATCACATTTCTTTTCAAGTATATTGCAGTAAGCTGCAAGTTTATCATTTGAGCAGCTTGAATTAGAGTCAGATGAGTAATAGGATTGTAGCTCATCAGTTTCTGCTATAAAGTACATATTGACTTTTAGGTTCGATTCCACTTTTTCTAAATCATACTCTAATGAGCTGCTAGAGTCTTCAGATACACTCCAAGTAGCTTTCATTTCCTTCTTCTCTTTTTTGTCATAATCATTTCTCTTAAAGAATTTTTTCTTCTTGTCTTCCTTTAATTGTGGATAGTCAAGTCTGATATGACCAAGTTTCTTTCACTCATAACATCTGAATTCCTTATCATCCTTTTTAAAAGGCTTTCTAAAACCTTTTTCCTTCTGATAAAACTTACTGAATTTTCTATTTATCTAAGCCAGTTCCACGCCTGAATTGGATGAATCCGAACTTTCTGATTTCACCTTTATTTCCTTTTCCCTCAGTTTTCTACTTTTGATTTGAGATGACACCTTTAAGGAAATGTCTACTCACTTGATCAGAACCTTATTCTTGTTTGCTTCATTCTGAATCTCAGCCTCATACATCATTAGAGTTCCAATTAACTCTCTCATTATTAAATATTTTACAGGTGAAAATTGTATGATAGCAGTAGAAATTCCATTCCATCTTGGTGGTAGTACTCTTAGCACTTTCAGAGATTGATCAACTTGTTTAATCGGATCTCCCAAAGCAGTGATGTTGTTGAAAATTTCTGTCAACCTTCCATTCAGTTGGGTGATGTTTTCTCCTTCAAACATCCTAAATGTATCAAATTTGAGTTTAGCAGTAGCATACATCATCTGTATGACATTGTCAGTTACTTCATAAGAAACTACAATAGTATGACACATTTTATATGATATCGGGCACTGAAATACTCTGTTGAATTCATCTAGTCCAAGAACACAGATGATAGCATTCATGGCTTTTGACTTTGTGTCATACTCTACTTTGTTATCAGCACTCCATGTTTCGGGTTTCTCTGGAATAACATAGAGAGTTAATTTTTTTGAGTAGACTCTGTATCCAAGGTTCTTTAAATAAATGATCATCCTTGATTTCTAGCATCCATAATTTTCACCATTGAAGTAGGGAGCTCGAACCATTGACATAAACTCTCTTGTATCAACCATTGTGCTCTGTATAATCCGAATACTTTCAGCTTGTTATAGATTTGACAAAAGCTCCTCATTTGATACCAATTGTTGGATCAGGTTATACCAAATATACACAAGAGGGGGGGTGATTTGTGTCTTTTACAATTTCTTAGAAAGATTGTGATCTGTACTTTAAAATTTATCAGAATGATTAAGTAGTAGAAAATAAATAGCCAAAGATACACAATGTATAGTGGTTTGGGGAACCGAAGGCCCCTAGTCCACTCCACCAACACTATTCTCTATGAGCTTGGTGATTTTCACTATCTAGTCCTCTTATCAGAAGACTGTTCCACAACTGAATTTAGGAAGTTGACACCTTTACAAGTTTAAGGCTAAACAGAGCCTTCTGGTTCATACACAAAACCAAATACATATCTTAGTATGAGAATATGGTTACTAAAAGTAAAAGAGTATTTGTTCTTTGAAATACTTTCTAGTTGTTCTTCACAATTGCAACATCACACAATTGATAGTAGAATGATTGTTGTCTTCAGAAATAATAATCTTCAGGTAGAAGTAGTTTTGAGCTGATCCAGTTACATTAGATCTTGAAATATAATTCGAAACCTTAATCAATAGTCAATTCACAAAATATATTTGATATAGAATCGGTGAATCTTCAATTGTGTTTCTTCTTCATCAGAAAACAGAACTTTTTCGTTCTTCGTAACAGGATATCTGTAAGTCTCGATTGTCTATGTAAATTGTAGCAGTAAAAAACTCAAGAGATTGATATATATTTTTTATGATTCAACTGTATATCTATAATACAAAATAATATAGGTATATATAGAATAAAGATGAGCATTCTCCTTTTAAAATTTAGATCCACAAAAGTTGCCTTTAGAATTGCAATATTCAAAAGTTTGAATAACATATCAGTCGTAACTCCCCTAAAAATTCGGCATGAAAATCTCCTCTTAAAATAATCCTCTGAATCATAAATAAAAAGATTTAAATTTGTCAAAAACATGATTTAGATTCGGGATTTTAATTTGGCTTGAAATCAGCCTAATAATCTACTTAAAGACCATTGCTCGATAAAATCATAATTGAAATCTCCAACATCAAACGTAGGGTTGAACTTTATAGAATTCATTCTCATGAATGTAAGGTTCACAATGCAAGGTTGATCTTAAATGTAAGGTTAATTATCCATAATTTTCTCAGCTTCCAAACGCAAGGTTGATCATTCACAAAAGTAAGGTTGGTGAACCATACTTTTCTCTTCAACTTTCAAATGTATGGTTGTTCAAAAAAGTAAGGTTGATGAATCATAATTTTCTCTTCAACTCTCAAACATATATTTTTTCACAAAATTAATGTTGATAAACCATAATTTTAAGAAACAAACTTAACATTCCATACTCACATAATGATATTTTTCCATACTTTTCCGATTTCCCAAACATAAGGTTCCTTCCAAACATAGGGTTCTTCTTCCAAAAGTAATGTTCCTTCCAAAAGTAAGGTTCCTTCCAAAAGTAAGGTTCCTTCCAAAAGTAAGGTTCCTTCTTTCATACTTTTATAATAACGTATGGTTTCTTAACCATACTTTTCTAATATCTCATAAATTAAACGCCACATTCCATCCTTACGCTATGCTCTTCAATGTAGGGTATGAATAGTGTTTTCCAGAACATGCTCAAGTAATTTCCGAACATGTAGAGCATGAATAGTGTTTCAAGAACATGGTAAAAATAATTTATAAATACTCTTCCAAATATTCCACATGAATTAAATTCTTTAATATTATCTCAAAATAGAGAAATAAATAATATTAATTTCCTAAAATATACTCAAAGTAAAATTATTAGAATAAAAAATAAGGATATTTGTGAGCATCAAAATCACCATAAAGAGATAGAGTATTGTTACCAACAATATCCCCCATATAAAATTATGTATTTTTGAAAACAACACTTGATCAACAGTATTGGGGGTGGTATCATACATAATCATACTAGTTTGAATATTGTTTTTTGAAAATCTTTTTACTGTTATGAAAACTCATAGATTATAAAGGTTTGTTCTCTTCTAAGCGGAATCATTTTATATATGTAATAAAATATCCTATTGTTTGATGTTGAAACTAAATCCACTATTCTTATCAAATTCATGTAAGACATTTCATATAAAAATTATTTGATCATCTATGGACTGAATGAATCATATAAATAGATGTTCTTTCTTCCAATAGTGATCCTATAAAAATCCTTAGAGTATAACATAACCTTGGTTCCAACTCTCAATATTTCCAAATTTTTATTTGTAATAGTGTACTTAGAGTGCACTTATTTAGGCCACCATAAAAATATTTTGGGTATTTATGAATCTTATCCAATAAAAATTATGTTTTTAATGGTGGATCTTATTATGAACAATTTCTTTGATAGGTACCCAAAGATAAATAATGCAATATGAATATGATGTTTCCCCAGGTTGGTAGGTTATTACTATTTTTTCTAGAAATTTTATATAATTATCCAACCAATTAACTAAGATAATTTGAAAGGAGAATGAATTTAATTTAGATATTGAGTGTGAAATAGGTGTTTAATATTTGAAACAAAATCCAGTTAATGATTCTATATTAAACCTTCCATCTATAAATATATTTTTTAATTTATAATGTTTCTTCAAGAAAAGGTCTTAGGTGTGTTCTAATAATAAGTTATACTATATTTTAATATGAATCATGTTAGTTAAAACCATATGAGTAAAATCTTCTGACATATTATTTGGAACTTATATATTGATTTTTTTTCATTAAAAAATTGGCAATCTTATTTATAAGGGGATATACATCACTATGTGTTTATGTCTGTATGCATGAAAATATTTTTAAAAAATTATTTACCTAAAAAGAATTATGTAAGTGGAAAATAGGTTCTTTGATATAATTAGAGTTTATGACTCTACAATTTATTATAACCTATGAAACCGAACATGGTAGATGATGCATTAAGTAAAAATGATACTAAAACATTGACTATATTTCTTTTGAATCATGACCCATTGGTTACATAACTATTTAAAACTTTTATTAACATTGAGATATTATAAAATACCCCCTTTTTAGAATAGTTTATGGTTCAATCTTATATAATAAACAAAATAAAATTATCTTAAAATGATGATCATGGTTTAAAAAAGATAAATTTAATAAAGGAATGAAATATAGATTTATTTAATATTTAAAATGATGGTATTATAAGTTTTTTGGTGATTTTTTTGGAAAATATGATAAAATTGAAAAAAATAACTTTCAAATTATTATCATATTTTACCTATGTCATTCATTTTGGATGAATAAAAAATAT
Organism: Viscum album; assembly: GCA_963277665.1. Lineage (NCBI taxonomy): Eukaryota > Viridiplantae > Streptophyta > Magnoliopsida > Santalales > Viscaceae > Viscum > Viscum album. The sequence goes on from OY728126.1 coordinate 1,012,718,052, forward strand.
ATAATGATCATCATGAAAATTTCTATTGAGATAACATGAAAAATGAGATCATTAGTTTCACCACAATTTAATGCATTAAAATAGTTTTATTAAGACTCATAACCTCCAAATGGGTTCTTTAAAAATTCTACATTACATTGTGTGAAATTCCAATGTAATCAATTATGTAACACTAAGAAGGGTGGGGATTGAATAAGTGTTAATTTTTTTATAATTACTCATATTTTTATAAATCAAACTATATGGATGGTTAAGATCAATATCTAATCAAATAAAATCTCAGTCTCCAATATATATAAATTAAAGAATGAAAAACATAGCACATAATATTTTTAAAAGTTTCTCTCTTAGGGTGGTTTATTACATCCTTTACATAATCTATATGAGCTTGAGATAATGATTTTATCATTAATATAAAAAATTATTACATTATAAGGGAAGGTAATATCCTTAACCCTTGTGAATCCATTCACCAACTCTAGAAATCTCTGGATACGTTTTTTATATAGGACCTCACTAGTTTACAACAAGTGATCCAAATATAATCAAGAAGATCACAAACAAGATCTTGGATAATTAACAATAAAAAATTGATCTCCTTTAATCCTTCTGAATATTAAATTTTCCTTTAGGTTTTACACTTTTTATGAAATATTTTTTTAAGTAAATATAATTTCTTCGATAGGTTCTGTTACACTCAACACCAAATTTTAAAAAACAACAATATACTATTGAAATATTATTATTTAAACATTACCATTATAACACACCCATTAAATTATGCTCTATAAATAGGAATAACCACATTTTGAAAATTATGTATATATTTTTTAGACAAATAAAATATATTGATAAGTAAGTACTTTATTTTTAGTATTGTCTTTATATGCTTCAAAAATTATTTTTTCCCCAAAAATGATTTTTATTGTTTTTTAAATAAATAATAAAGTTTATTTTTTGAAATTTTAAAAAATATATTTTAAGAAATGAATATTATTTTTAAAATCAACATGGAAAAATTATTTTAGCTTCACCTTTTGAGACTTTTCTAAAAGGATTGTTTTTTCAAAGAATAGTGAAAAATATAAATTTTTATTAAAATTTTTCTTTTCATTTAATGAATTTACAAGTCCCATTTTAATTTTTGTAAAATTATTTCAATTATATTATGATATATCTAATTTAGGTCATTGTAATTTATTTTATGTTCAATTTTGATATTAAAACTTCTTAAAGTTAAGTAAACTTTTTATTTGGAAAACCGTTCTTTATCACGTAAATGTGTTTAATTGTATGTTAAATTATTCCAATACCTTTAATTTAATTTAGTAAAATGGATCCCATATTTTAATTATCATAATTAATATTAGTTAATAATTTTAGTTTAATTTTTTTCCTAATAAATAGTAAAATTAGTAAAAATTAATTACTACGGTTAATGTTAAAATAGTTTTACTGGGGGATAAATGAAAAAATAAGGATTAAAATGACCTAAAAACTTCTATAATTTCTATTTTATGGCCATATTGTTACCATATCTTATATAAGTCTCTGTAATGTTCTATTTTGGATCCATTTGGTGTGTATAAAATATGGGTATGATTTATTATTTTCAAAAATTCCTTGTGTGTCCTCTCCCCCACTTATAGAAGGATACCCCTATCTTTCCCTCCCCACATGTCAAGAGATTTTTAGTTTGGAAAATTCCTCAAAAAATTTATACCTTATATCCTTTAATACTTCCTTCAAGCTTTTTTTATTAGTAAAACCTTCTATGAAGGCTTTTGGTGCCAACCTAAAGAGGTTTTCTGAAAGAGAAGTTTCATTCTTAACCAAGTGTTTTTATTTAAATTATTCTTTAAAAACCCTCAAATATTCTCCAAATATGATGAACTAATAACATAAGAATCATGAATATACTGATATGTTATTATATTAATTAAATAACCTACATCTATCTCCTCTTCAATCAAATGTGAAACAAAACTCTCGATCATGTGTACAGTGAACTACTTCCTCAAAATCCGATGTAATTCATTTACCATCACCAACTCTCATGCTTGGATATAATAATGGATTTAACATATGTATATTATATTTATGAAATAATTTTATTCCTTTAATTATAATATCACATCTACCTTTTAACATTTGAATCCTTTGGAAAACAATAATGTCCTCATGCTTACATGAGGAGTACCTCCTCCATAAAGTGATGTGAAACTTTCTAATTTAATTTTGACATGGATGGTAATAAGGAAAGATTTATTGAATATATATGGTATCTATGATATAGAAATTATCATTTTAATATGAATTAATATTTACTATTCTTTAGTTCTATCTAAAAATAAAATGGAATCAGAGTTCCTGCGTATATACGACCTACCATCTTCATGAATGATGTAATTCATTTTTCCATCTATAAATATTATGGATAAATATAAACATGAATATAATTAATTTATATTATATTTATATCATTATTAAAATTATGGATATTATTGAACCATTATAAATGTATAAACACCAAAACTACCAAATCAAAACACACATGAAAAACAAAGTAGTTATGACCTAAAACAACGATTTAAAAAAAATGTTAATAAATGGGTGATAAAAGGTTATAAGTAAATCATATATGGTATGATAAATTTTATTATGTTTATATAATATATTTATAATAATACTATATTTATTATATAGTATTTTCAAATGTGTATGATGAAATTTGACAATTGTAGTAAGAGATTTTCATATCACTTTTATTTTTGTGGGACACATGCATTATTCACCACTTATTTATTTTGTATGGTGTATATAATTTTCATTAAGGTATTTTATAATGAATATAATAAAAATTATGGGATATAACCATAAATATAATTTTCTTTATTTCATAGGTATTATGATTCAAAAGATACTAAAGTGTTATTAGTTTTATGTTACAATCTCATTGTTTATGGATTTTTTTTGTGATTAAGTTTTTGATGATAAAATATTATGATATACCACTCCATAAAATTATTAATTTTATTATCCATTGTTTATTTATTTATAATAATTTTTTTCCTTTATTTCCCCCACTTTATGGATTCATGAGATTGAAACAATATTTTTAAGGAAGATCAACTTTATTTATATCTTTAGTAGAAAATCCTCTATTCCATGTCCTTGTTTTCTAAATTTTTTTTCAAGAATTATTATACTACTATCCAGTGATATATTAAAACCATTTTACCTACTATTTTATTTTTAAATAATTTTAAAAAATAATATTCTTGTTGTTTTCTGAAACTAGTAACTTTTTAATTTTTACCAAAAGTGTGAAAGGAATCATTGTTTTAACATACATGACATGAACATGATTTCCCACCATGATGAACACTCAATACTTTAAATATTAATTTAGAAGTTTAAAAATTCAATTTAAATGAAAATTTTTTCCTTAATATTTGAGATATTTTTGGATTTTAAATAATTCACTTAAAATTGAAACTGTTATTTCCTCAAGAAATATTCCATGTGATCTTTTAAATGAATTTTTCATCTATTATAATATCCTTAGATGTTGATTTTATTTTACTAAGGATATGATCCAATAGTTCCATACTTATTATTTTATCGATGGTTTATTATTACTTATGGTTTTATGTTTATGGAAATCATTTATCTTCCATGGGTTATGCTATGATGGATTGATGAAATGTGTATGAAACCTGTTTTCTTTTCATGGGATATAATACGATGATATTATGAATGTTTAGTGATCTCATGGAACATATATATATGATTTTAATTATAATACAAGTGGAATCATAATTATATAACCCTCAAATACATTGGTTAAAGTATTATATCTCATTGGTAATTATGATAAACATGACGATGTGCTTCATTTGCTATGGGAAACAAGTTGATGTGCTTGATCTACTTAGGGAAACAAGTCAATGTTCTTGATCCATTATAGAAAACATGCGTTGATTCCTGATATGTTAGTATTTTATGGTCTTGGTGGTTAAAACTGATAATATGAAATGATTTTTACAATTATGATGGAACCACACTTTTTTGACATGAACTTATGGTTCATGATTGATTTATGATGATTTTTCACTCTTATGATTCATGTTTTATGAAATGATAATGCTTTATTCCATATATAATGTTTAAAATCCACGAGATATTAGTTATTAACTTTGTAAATTATATTCATGATAACATACAATTATTATTTTCTTATACCTTCATATGATTATCAATTGATATCTCCCATGTTTACCCTTACTAAGCATCTAATCTAACCCTTTATTATGTTTACTTTCCCCATGTTATGAATAAAGGTATATATAAGGTAATTATATGATTATTTATAAATAGGAATATCATTATAGGTTATTAAAAGGTTATTTCATGAGATAAGAATATTGTGTATCTAGTCTCCAAAGAAACTAAACCTTTATAGTCCTCAGGTACGTATTTGTGAAATATATTGAATATTTACCTAAAAAATGAATTATTTTTATATAAAAATATAGGGTCACTATATTTAGCATCAAATGAAATGTTTAGTTAAATTTTGGAACTAAGATGAGAAACATTTAGTGGGTACCCTGGTGATATGTCCAAGAAAAATCTATGTATTATAAAATAGCCTTGAATTTTGGTAAAGGACTATGTGAGTGGTTTCCAATCAATTACATTCATATATTAATAATACAAGTGTATGTGTATTTGGAACAATTTTACCTAAGTATGATAACTCTAAAAATGTAGCATTGGGATTTGACTCGATCGTCATTTGGTGCATGGAAACAGGCCTTACTGCACACCTATTTTGACACTCATGGGGGATATGTTTTGGATATTCCCAAAATCTTTATGAAAAATCATAAATTATTTGAATAATTAACATGAATAAACTAGGTTAAACCTAAGGTTTCATAGATTTAAAATAAGGTTTCATGATTTAGATATCCTATTAATTATTTTTCACGATCATGTGGTTCCAATATATGATTAACATTTCTTAAGCTATGATTATTTATTTTAATGAATGGATGAAACTTGAAGGAATAGTGTTAACATTGAATGTGGCATAAAATGAAATGATTTTCTTCTTGAGAAACCAAATTTTATGGGATCTGAAATGAAAAGTTCATTGATATTCTCACACAACTTTCTCAAGATATGAATTGTGATAAACTTAAAAATGGAAAAGGAGGGAACAATGTTATGTTGAGTTCATCATGAGGTAACTTAAAACTTATTTTAGTGGTTATGATGATCCACTAGTTTCCAAGAAATGGATTGATACCATTGAAAAGATATTTTACTTTCTCCCATGTTTAGAGGCTGAAAATATAATTTTGGTTTTCAATCATTTGGAAGTCTAAGAGGAACAGTGGTGGAATCTTATCAAGAATTTGAGGATACAATAAGAAATTGACCCCATAGAGTGGGATGAGTATAAGATATTAATTTTCAATAAGTAATTTCCTTGTATTATTCATATGAAAATGGAGAATGAATTCCTTTGTCTAAAGTGGATGGACAATGAATCAACTGGTACCTATGAGGAAAATTTTTAAATACTTGCGAGGCACACTTATGGTATTATCACCCAACCTAAAAGTATGGTTGATTGATTATTTGTTGGCATAAAACCAATTTTCAAAAATGTGTTAGATATAATTGACTTTAGTAAGCATGAATAAATCATTAAATGTAAAATAAATATAGAAATGTAACTTGGATATTCCAACCATTACCATGGTTTTGATAAGAAAAGAAAGATTTAATCTCATGAAAACTCAAATAAATCACATGGTGGAATGAAATTACAACCATATACATGGAATAAATTCAGAAATAAACATCATGGGAACTACATGATAGAAACTGAGAGGTTATTTAAATGTATAATGGAGGGTCATAAATCCCTAAAATATCAAAAGGATATGAATGGTATAGTTAATTCAATGGAAGTGAAGAAGACACCCACTAATGCACTACCCACACTCCAATGATTCACGTGTAAAGAGTATGGGAATTATTCTAACCAGTGTATGAATATGAAGGTTTGTGATGATGATAATCACCCAAAAACTATCAAGATCAATGAAAAAGGGAAATATCATGTGATCGTGACCACTGAAGTGGGTTTTGAGAATAACATGGTGAAATGTACACTTATTATCCATTCTAGAACTGTTAATGTCTTATTTGAATATGGATCTACCCACTCTTCTATATCTGATTAATTTTATAAGGGTATCAAAATTACACCCAAACAATTATATGTTGAATTATTATTTAAAACCCTAATGGTATGATGATTATATTCATTTCTATGATTTATCCCAAATTGATGTTTGTGGTAATGTGCTTCCTAAAAATCTTGTTATTCTACCTCTGGTTGAATTTGATGTTATCTTAGTCATGGATTGGAATTTATTATATAAAACCAACATCAATTTTTTAGCAAGGGAAGTCATGTTTGATATTCGAAACCATCCTATGATTGTCTATCATTGTGTCAATAAATAAGAACATCTGATGGAGATCACATCCATTATCTGGGTCTTGATTTATTTTCAAAATGGGTGTTTATCTCAGATGGTTGGGGAAAAACTCAACATCAGATGATATTAATATTCTATGGGAGTTATTTGATTCCTTTTGGGAATATTTTACTACTCATACACCGAATCATGAGGTTGATTTCTCAATATAACTCATACCTTCTACTATACTTATTTCAAAGAAACCCAATAAAATAACCCTGATTAAGTTGTAGCAATTGAAGAAAAAAATACAGAAAACAATAAAAAGGGATTAATTTGACCAAGGGTGTCACCATGGGGCTTAAATATTTTTTTTAAATGAATGATGAATTTATGTGACTCTATATTGATTATGGGTTACCAAACAAGATCAAAATCAAGAAATTATATCCTCTACCTCATATTGATGACTTGTTTGATCAATTGTGTGGAGCTTAATAATATTACATGATTGAACTTAATTCTAGATATCATCAATTGAAGTCCAAGAAAGTGTATATACCCAAAACATAATTCCATATATGGTATGGATACTATGATTATATAGAGATTCAATTTGGTCTTATTAATGACCCTTTTATCTTCATGGATTTGATGAATAATGTATTTAGAGATTACCTTGATTAGTTTATGGTTGTCTTTAAATATTATATTCTTATATATTCAATCATAAAGGAAGATTATGATGATCACATGAGATTGTACTGAAGACCCTAATGAAAGATAAATATGAAAAATTTACCAAGTGTTATTTTTTTCTAAATAAAGTTTTATTTTTGTGTCATATAATCTCAAGCGAGGGTATATCTGTGGATCCATCAAAAGAGGATATTGAACGTTGGCCCAGACTAACCATTGTCACTAAGATCCATAGATGTATTTTTATGGATAGATATTATTAACACTTTGTAGAAAATATTTTATGGATTTAAAATCCCATATCCAAGTTAACTCAAAAGGAATCAAAGTTCCATTAGATAAATGAATATGAGGAATATTTAAAGGAATTAAAGAGAAGGATATTCATCACACCTACACTCACATTACCCTATTATGTAAAAGTGTTTGTAATATATAGTGATTCTTAAAATAAGGGTCTGGGATGTGTCCTAAAGAAAAATGACATGGTTATAGAATATTTATCAAGACAATTGAAGGTTCATGAGAAAACTTACCCAACTCATGATTTGGAGTTAACTATAGTAATTTTTTCATTAATGATATAGAGGAATTATCTTTATAGATAAAGGTGAGATATATATACTAATCATAAATTTTAAAAAGTATATATTCACTCAAAAAGAGTTTAATATTCTCCAATGAATATGGTTCTAACTGATTAAAGATTATTACTTCTTAATACATTACCATGCTAAGAAAGTAAATAAGGTCGCTGATTCTTTGAGTCGAAAGGATCATTCTAACTTATCTATGATGAGGATTAAAAAAGATACAATATTTATGGATTTTAAAGGAATGGATCTATAAATATAAAGGCGAGTATAGAAATATTATCTTTCTCAAATTAGTGTTCAACCATATATCCATGTGAAAATTAAAGTAGTATAGAAGGAAGATATATAACTATAAAAGAAAGTCAGAAATGTTCCTGAGTTTAACATTGATTATGATCAAAGTATAAATTTTAGGAAACTTTTATGTGTTCTTTCTATACCTTATTTGAAGGATCTATTAAAGGAAGATCATAGTTCCTCATTATCTATTCATCATAGAAGTATACATATGTATATAGATTTGAAAGAGTATTTATGGTGGGATATAATGAAGGGAGATATCAAAGAGTTTGTATCTCAGTTCTTGGTATGTAAGTATTTTAAGGCTGAGAAACAAATATATAAGAGGATGTTAAAACCATTATTCATACCAGAATGGAAATTAGAAAACATCACCATAGGTTTTATGGTTGGACTCCCTAAAACATTTGAACAGTATAATACTATATGGGTAGTATTCGATCACCATAAAAAATCAGAACCCATCATTACTATCATAGAATATTTTGATCTAGATCATATTTCAAGGATATATATTAAGAAAGTGGCAAGGTTTTATGGATTACCACATTCTATTGTATTTGATTAGGATATAAGGTTCACCTCAATGTTCTAAAAAAGTCATCAGTAGGCTCTGGATAAAGAGTTATACACCAACAATACTTATCACCCTCAAATAGATGATCACTATGAGAGGACCATTCAAACCATATATGATATGTTGATATCTAATTATATATATTTCAAAGGGGGGTTTTACATAAACCAACCTGAGTCGACCCCGAACCGGTCACCCGAGCTGACCCGTGACATCCCCTAGGTGTGTTACCGATCACTCTGGGGTGGTGAAAAGCACCAAGAGCATCAAAAGAGTAATGATGGGAGTGAGTTTTAATAATAAAAATAAAAAAACATAGCATAAAACTAAAATAGAATTGAAAAATGAATAAAACCAAATAGAACAACTAAAAACAACTAAAAATAAAATTAACCAAACCTGATGACCACTAAAACTTTACGTGACTCCATAATCCACTCTCTGATTCTAAAACCTAACATCAACCACGATAATCAAGAACAATCTGGAACCTACACTAGAGACTAAAAATTAGAAATAAGTATATTCATGAGTATTAAAACTTAGTAGGATTTCCCAAGTAATATATTCCCAATGAATTTCATTTAAATAAAATATTCATCAACTTCTGGTTTGAAATACAATTTATAAAAATAGGTTTTTTCATACATTCTATTTTAAATTAAATCACAACCCATTTACCTTTTCATTTAAAACTTGTTTCTTTTTTCAAGGGAAGGAGACTTTAGCATTTAAAGAAATAAAAGATAGGTGATGCGTTTATTAAAAAGTGGAAAGAAGGTGTAAAATATTTTTAAATTTTTTTTCCATAAAATATTTAAGAGATCATTTAAGAACTTTTTGGAAAGAGGTACACCAATAAAGAAAGAAAGAGAAACAATAACACTATAGGGGTGGTTAAAAATACTACACTGGAGACCAAACTAGATGAGGCACCTAAATTATCTACTAAAGATAAAAAACCAGGGGATAATGGAAGTAACTTAAATCTCAAGGGATAATCTAGAACATACTAAAACCTAATTCATCATGTAGGTATGACTCACTTGATTCCACCAACTTTCCCAAATACTTGGTATTACCCTACCTGGCCTAAAAAAGGCGCACAATCCCAAAGTAGAGCAAGGTCCATATAAGGGCCACTATCCAGATCGTAATCTAAACTAGTGCATAAAATTTTCTCAGAAAATCCACTAGCTATGCTAAGTTCCCATATCATATTGAAAGTGGGGGTGATCCAAAAAAACCAACCATATACAAATCACAAGCATAAGCCACATAACCAAGAATCACCCCTGAATCACCCTAAAGAAGATTCTATTACCTTTAAACCATCAAAACATGAGGGAAGTCTCATGACTAGGACCTCCCATTCCCATTAGCATCCATCAAGGAAAGATATCCATACCAAGTGGGTTTTCAAAAGAGGACTAATTTATGAAGGTGTCAAATAGTCCTCAAGAAACCCATGAATTACAAACCATTTCAAAAAAATACAAAACCATTTAGAAATATATTTGAGGAACCAAAACACATTTATAAATCCAAATACATCCTTTAAGAATAAAAAATCAGTTATAAAGGCTAACTAGGAATTTCAACAAACACTTGGTGTGAAAAGTTTAACAAAAGAATTCCATACTATTCAATACAAAGATTTTTTCACTTTGTTTCACATAAAACAATTTTTAAAAAATAATACTTCACAAATTGGAATTTAAGATAGGTGTGAAAGACAAGTAATAAATGTTTCTTCAATTTAAAGGGAAAATGTAAAGGTAAACCTACCTCAAACTCACAATACTTTAATAAGGAAAACCCAGAACAACTCCACAGAAGTCCAAGGAAGCAAGAACATACACAGAAGTCCACTTAGAATCACTATGGAAGAGGGAGGGGATTCTTGAGGAATAAGGGAGGAGCTATCCTAGGTTTTCAAGAACCAAATATGGGGGAAAGGAGTAATTTTAGGGTTAAAAATTGATAGGGTTAAAAAGGTCAATTCAAAATTTTAATTAACCTGGGAACTACACATGATTTAGACGTATGGTTTGGGAAGTCATGTGCCAACCATGTTCCCCTCACTGGACACATTGGATAACAACATTTTTTGTTCACACAGTTTGGGAAACCATACTACAACAATGTGACATTGTTCTGTTAAAAATTATAGATCCATGCACCTGCCTTCCGCACAGTTTGAGCTAACCATGCTCAGGCGGTGCCCCTTTGACCAGAGATACCTAGGACCCACACAGTTTCTACTGGGATATACACTGTTTGGATAAAACCATATTCTACCCATGAAAATCAAACCATGTGAGTTAAAAATGAAATTAAAAGATACTCATCCATAGGATGTCGTACATTTTCCCCTTAACTATGCTCTTAAACCATGTAACTAAAGAAAAACAGCCCGAAACTCGAAATTTTGTTCTAAAACCTCTAAAACTCACCACTATAAAATTGATTTTTAACTATTCTAGTAAATGGCCTTTAACAATGCTTATAAAGCGCTATCTAAACAAGTGCTGTTAGAGGGCTTACTTTAATAGCACTCTCAAAAATCACTGTTAAAGGGGGTAAAATTATATTTTTTTGGACCTCTATGAGCGCTCAACCCCTTTATCAGCACTTCCACAACCCCTTTAATAGTGATCCACCCCCCTTTATCAATGATTTTCACCCCACCACTCCTTTAATAGCACTTTGTGAATTTCTAGCCTCATGCACACACATGAATTTGAACCCTGCACCTCTACATTGAAGATGAAACACCTTTACCATTGTACCATGTTATTTTTTTTGTTTAATGATATTTATGTTTATTTATATATATTTACACACACACACACATATATATTTTATTCATATTTTATATAATTATTTTTAAATACATTTATAATATATATATATGTGTGTATGATATATATATACTTATATTTATTTAAATATATTATATATTATATTCATTTATATATACTATAATATAATATAAATATATATATATCTATTAATACACACACATATATGTATATATAAACATTGCATATATATCTGTATAGTGTAAAAAATGGTTAGATATTATTTTAAATACATTTTTAGAATATGTATTTATTTACATATATTAGAATATATATATATATATATATATATATTTATTGACACAAACATGTTTATATTTAAACATTACTTGTATAGGTATATATATACATATTAGTGCATTTGAATATGGTAAATAAAATGGACAATTTTTTACTTTAAATAAAATCAATAATAAATATTTAGTTTATATATTTAAAAATACATTTATATATAAATATGTTGATAGATTTATTTATACAAGTGATTTATTATAAGTAAATATAATAAAATATGAATTTATTTAATTATAAATAAAACTAAATTATGAAAAATGATAAAATTTAAAAACCAAAATATCAATATGAGTGTAATCCCTAGGAATGAATTCAATCCCCATTAAAAATGGGCAAAAATACCCCTTAAATGAGGTTGAAATTCCATCGAATGTTAAAAAATTGGCTACCCCGACTAAAAAAATAAGTTTTTAGGGCCTTATGGGATTTTTTTGGCCTTGAAAAATGTGACTCGAGATTCCTTGATCACTAGTGCATAGATCTCATTGTAGGATTCTATTTGATATGCAATAGATCCTAAATAGACACCCAGATCAAAAGTTATGACAATTTAAAGTTCAAGTAATGTTTTCAACTTATCTTAGATCATTTTTCAATTCATTTAATTTTTATGTCATCCAACTATTATTAAATGACTATTACTCAAAAATAATTATAAAATTATTAATTAATAATATTTTTTAGTTATTTTATAATCCATTTTCACTAAATATCTTATAAATTAAGTGTAAATTCTTATTTAGCCTCATTTAAAACATATTTAAAAAATATATATTATATTTATATCAATATTAATATATAAATATATAAATATATTATTTTTAATGAAATATTTTTTTATAAAATATGCCTTTTATCATCGCTAGAAAAAAAGTGCTGATAAAGGGTGGACCTTTATCATCATTTTTTTAAGTGTTGATAGGGAGCTTTATTAGTGTTTTTTTACAAGCACTGATAAAGAGCCCCATTTAATAGCACTAAAAAAGGTGTTGTTAAATGACCCCTTTGACAAAGATTATTCTATCATTGAAAAATGAGGGTTTTAAGAGTTCTTTTAGCTAGCACTATTAAATCCATAGTATTGGATAAACCCAGTTTTATAGTAGCAACTCAATGGAAAATCCGAAGAAAAAAATATAAACAAAAATAAAAGAGGAAAATTAAAACCGTGGTGTAAAAAATATCCCACCATTATGATTTATACCCCCAAAAATCCTCAACCTTTATAGTTGACCAAGTTAAATGAGAAGTGTGCACATATCCACATAATCCAATTCCTAAAACTGAAGAACACCTCAACCAGCACTAAAACAAAACTCACACCTCTTACCCAAAACAAACTACTGAACTCAAACCATTCCTCGAATAATGATGAAAAAACCCAAACAATAATTGAAGAAAATAACTTCATAACTATCAAGCCTACTCCAAGATCCCAATGTTCACTAATAGATAAGGAAAACTCATGGTTAGAGGACAATAGAGGGTAGACCTAACTACTTAGAAAATACTTAAAGGAAAACAAATAAAAGAGAAAAATAGAAACAAGATCTTACCTCATTCAACACAGGAGGCCAAGGTTATCTCCCAACCATTTTAGAATTATAGTTAGATTCCTAACCAACACCACTAGTAAAAAATCAAACCTCTAAACCAGAACATGCACACACACCCTATAAAGATCTGAATGATAGGAACAAGAATAAAAACTAGTTAAGATTTACTCTAAGATGATGAAATTTAGAAACTCCAAAAAGGCACTTTCATTATAACAATGATTCAAAAGACACATAAAACTTCCTTAATAATTCCAAAAAAAAGATGAAACCACAAGATATAACCACTACAACAAAAGGAGAGTTTACAAAAAAAGAAACTTGAACTTAATCTTGATCAACACCCCACTTCTGAAAGAGGAATGGGGTGTCTTATAAATGGGTGGATTTATCTCCACATCACTTCCTGGAAATACCTTAAAAAAAATATTAAAAGTGACCCAAGAATTTATAGTTATAGTAGATATTTGGATCATTAGTACACAACAAATTATTGTGACCTGACCTACCCCATTGATGACACATCAGAGTCTAGCACCTAGAAGAAGCTGATGAAAGATCAGGAGGCCTCTTGATTCCACCACAAACACCACTAAATTCAAGAAAATTTTACCATATCCTTAGTGTAATTACCTTCATTGATTACAAAGGATGAATACAAATTAGTTTCCTTGAGAACCACTTCCAGTAAAAATTTAACCTGAATGAATTTCCTCACCACATCAAAAAAGGAGGTTAAAATAAATTCTGACACCTTAGACTTCAAATCAGGATGAATCCCATTATCAAAATGTCAAGCCTTTAGAGAATATTCCTCAGTACACTTCGTAAGATAAGGAACTAGATCTAAAAAATGATAGAAAAATTCCAACACCAACCCATAACCTTGCTAAAAGCAGCATATCTCAATCACCTTAACCACCTTCAAAGCCTTAGATAAGTACTTTCAGATGAATGAGGCCTTGAATAATTATCAGAAGAGGTATTCTCAAAGATTAGTCCTAATAACTGACTTCCACCACTTTAACTCAGACCTTCTAGAATAAATGTAACAAACCTCACCTTTAGGGACTCAAAAAACTCAAGGAAACCAAATATCCTCTCAACGCATCGCATACACTCTTCTATATTAAGAGGATTATCTTGATCATAAAAGTGGGGATAGTTTAACTTCTAAAAATAATGAAGGAGATCTTTAGGTTGATCAGCTGGTGGGTCTGATAATAATGAACCACCCATAGATTCACCCTATATATCCATTTAGTATTTGGTGGGAGAATACACTAAATAACAAGGAAACTAATAACTCAATGAAAACCAACACACTGACCAAAAATTTCCACATAGAAACATCAAACATAAAAGGAAACCAACTCATAAATTTTACAAAAATCCATTCAAGAAGCTCACTAACTATCACTTCAAAAACTAATTTTCAAACACCACAATCCTATACATTTCATTCTATAAAAAAATCCCATGAATTATATAAAAAAACCCAATTCTTACTATTTAAACCATTTCCCTCAACTTTAAACAAACCCCATTTCATGAAAATCATTTAATTAGAAACCCATTTTATAAAAAATCACTTCATTAAAAATATATTTTCTAAGATTTTATTTATGGTAAATTTAGAAACTCAATTTCCATTATCCAAAAATCAAAATATCACCACATGAAATAGGGTTTTCATGATTTAAAAAAAATATTTCAAAATGATTTTTATAATTAAGAAGGACTAAAAAAACTCATGAAGGGAAACTAGTGTTGGTGGGTGACTTGGCCACATGGTTGGAAGCCATGTGTCAATCATGAAATCATCATAGAGGGTCTTTTAGGACCATATTATAAACTCCACATGGCTTTACAGTCCTTATAAGATCACCGAGATCACTATAATGACTCTTGTATCATTTCCCAAATATGAAACAAATACAAAACCCAAAAAATCCAAACAAAACCCAATTTACCATTATAACCCAAGGTTCAACAAAAAAGGTTTTGGCTAGAAACTTCCTCATACCTACACCCCATTTCTGATAATCCTAACCCATCTACCTTGACAAAAAATTTAACGAAGGGCGCTCTAAAAGCTAGGTCCTCTAAAAAACCTACTCTAATAGAATTTTTTCATGAATCAACCTGGTTCGACCCTGAACCAGTCACCCAAGATGACCCACA
This sequence comes from Viscum album, assembly GCA_963277665.1. Taxonomy (NCBI): domain Eukaryota; kingdom Viridiplantae; phylum Streptophyta; class Magnoliopsida; order Santalales; family Viscaceae; genus Viscum; species Viscum album. The sequence continues at coordinate 1,012,733,628 of OY728126.1, forward strand.
ACATCCCCAAGGAACATTACCAATTACCTTGGGGTGGTGAAAAGCACCAAGGTCATCAAAAAAGTAAAAATGGGAACAATTTCTCCCAATAAAAATAAACAAAAGCATTAAAAAACTAAAATATCATACCAAAATAAATAAAACCAAACAAAAAACTAAAAATAATTGAAAATAAAACTAATTGAACCTGATGAGCACTAAAACTCCACATGACCACACATGTCTCTCTGATTCCAAAACCCAACATCACCCATGGAGATCAAGACCAAGCTGGAACCTATACCCAATACTAAAAATAAGAATGAAGTATAGGCATGATTATTGAAAATCAGTATGAATGCTCAAGCAATATTTTACCAATTAATTTCCTTAAAATAAAAGATTCATCTATTTAAAGTTTGAAATACAATATATAAAAATAGTTTTTTCACACATTCCTTTTTAAATAGAATCACCTCCCATACCCTTGTTTGTACATGTGCTTGTTTTTCTTTTGTTTGATTAATTTTCCTCTATATTTTGATGATATATCAATCAAAAGTGTTATGTTTCGAGCGATTATTATTAATTTGGATAGACAATGTATTTATATAAACTTAATTAGTTTGTGATAAAGTTTGAAAATACTTTTCTAGCACTCTAAAAATTCAATGAAATTGTTGCTACAGTTTTAGAATTTTTACAATCTACAGTTTTGAAATGTTTTTATATTTAATTTATTGAAAGTTTTAAAGTTATTGGATTCACTTGAAAATTGGTTTTACTGAAATATAACATGTTTATCTGGATTTCATTAGTTTACATAGAAGTATAAAAATGTAATTTTTATGGTCAATAAATTATCTGAAGTTATGCAATGCTATTTTATAGTTGTAGTTTTTCCAGAATGTTTTTGATTCTGTGTTTTGATAATTTGAGGAGCATTAGAAGTATAATTTATTCGATTATTGATTATTTGGAAATATAATAAGTTTTTCTAAAAATAATTCTATTTTAACAAAGTCTGAATATACTAATAAGATCCTTTAATTTTTTTGAAGTTTGTTATAATATGCTGTCCATTTTTTCACAAAGTATGATTAAAAAACACTACTTTCACAAAGTATAGTTAAATAACCATACTTTTTAAAAGTAGTATTTGATAATAATAATTTCACAAAGTAGGGTTCAATAACCCTACTTTCTCAAATTATGTTTTAGAAACCCTACTTTTGAAAAGTATGGTTTGGCAACCCTACTTTTTCAAAGTATAGTTTGACAACCCTAATTTTGTAAAATATGGTTTGAAAAACCTACTTTTTTAAAGTATGATTTGACAAACCTAATTTTGGAAAGTATGGTATTACAAACCTATTTTCACAAAGTATGTTTTGGAAACATTACTTTGATGAATCCTACATTACTTTGATGAACCCTACATTAATTTGGTGAACCCTACATTACTTTGACAAACCCTACGTTACTTTGAAGAACCCTACGTAACTTTGATGAACCCTACATTACTTTTATGTACCCTAATTTTGTGTACCATACTTTAATGTACCCTACTTTAGTGTCCCATACTTTTGTGTACCCTAATTTTGTGTACCCTACTTTACTACTGCCTCTTTGTTCTTTTATGTTGGACATTGATTTGCTTCATATTTATATGGATTATTTTCAATGATTTTTCTATTGGATAAATTCAAATAAAATCTAAGGATTATGATCAAAGAGTTATTGTTGATTTTGGTGTAATATTTTAAGAGAAAAATTAATAAATTATTTCAATGTCTTTTTTCCAATAAAGTTGGAGGATTCAAGATTGTTTAAATTCAAATATTTTAATTTTCTTTCAGATTGTGCTGCTAGTTTTCCGGAACTGTATTAACTAAGTTTGAATGGATTTAAACCATAGGTTTAAATAATTAAATGATAATATTACTATGGAGATATTACTATAAGAGTTATTAAAATTATTTAAAATTATTTTATTTAATATTATTCTATAGGAATTAAGAGGCAACAATTTTGCGATTTTTGTGGAGATATTTATCAAAGATCTTGACTCAATTTATTTTGAATATCTGAAGAAAGTGAAGTTGTTGCAAATGATGAATATTTATTCTCTCTCTCTCTCTATATATATCTATTGTAGAAAAAAATATATATACACAGGTTAACATATTCAATACTTTTTTTTTCAAAGAGAAAGTGGAACTTTGAACCTGCTATGCATTTGCATTGTAATGTGAGACCCTGTTTCATCACCTAGATGTTCTCTCAAGTGCTGAAATAATTCCTATTCGACAATAATTGCCTTTACAAGACGTGCTAATCCAAATTTCAATAATCGGTACTAGTACTTTAATTGTTTATCTTCTCTTTTTTGGTGTCTGATTCTGTAACACAATTTCCCATCTCTCACATGCACTCTATTTTTTCTATTTATTATTTTAAATACAAAATCATTATTTTTATTCGTTTCCTCAGGTTATGAATCCTAAATTCTAAAGTCAGGATCTAAGAGTTATGACTCCTTGTATCTAAATTCATGACTGTTTGTGTTGTGACTCCCTCTATCTAAAGTCAGGTTGTAAGGGTTGTGACTACCCATACAAAATTCAGTGTCATGGTTATCCCTCCACTAGAAAAGGATTCCGTAATTGGCTTATGATTCCCCCTTAAAAATCATTTTTTGTTCACATGTATCTCTCACTAAGTAGAGTGGTATATGAGTAAAGTAGGCCTACTTTGGACCAAACTACTATAAAAAACATCCTTGTGTTATTTAATTTTTCCAATGCTAATTAACCTTAATAATTAACTTTGATAATTAATCTGTTTAATCAATTAATTTGTTTAAAATTTTTAATCTAGTATATTCACCCCCTTTAAACTATATTCCATTACCTTATCTGACCAAACAACCCTTTTCATTTAAAACATGTTTCTTTTTCCAAGTAAATGATGCTTTAACATTTATAGAAAGGAAAGAGAGGTTATGTGTTTATTAAAAAGGTAAAATAAGGTGTAATTTTTTTTAAATAATTTTTCCATAAAACATTTAAGAAGTAATTTATGAAATTTTAGAAAAGAGGTACACTACAAAAGAAATCAGGATCAACAATGACACTAAAAGGGAAATGTAAAATACTAAATTGAAGACTAAAACTGACGAGGAACCTAAATTATCCACCATAGATAAATAAGTTCCAGAGGAACATGGGAGTAACTTGGAGATTAGGGGATAATATAGAACATGCTGAAACCTGATTCATCTCGTAGGTGCGCCACACCTGATGACATCAACTCACCCAAATGCTCGGTCTTACACTACTTGGCCTAGCCGAGGGGAACAATCCTAAAGAATATAAAGATAAATACTAAGGGAAACTAGCCAAATCATAATATAAACAAGTGTAACAAACATTCTAGGAAAATATTATATCTATTTCAGGTTCCCATGTCATATCGAAAATGGGGGTGATCCAAACAAACCAACCATATAAAAATCACAAGCATAATCCACACAACTAAGCATAACCCCAAAATAACCCTAAGTAAGATACTATTACCTTCAAACCATCAACACATGAGGTAAGTAACATAAATAGGAACTTCCATTCCCATTAGAATCCATCAAGGAAATAGTTCCATACCAAGTGGGTTTTCAAAATATGATCAATTTATGAAGGTTCTAAATAGGTCTCAAGAAAACTTTGAGAAAAAAAGAATTTCAAAAATGAAAAAAACCATTTAGAAACATGTTTGAGGAATATAAAAACATATATAAATCCAAATAAATTCCTTAATAATCACAAATCACTTATAAAGGACACCCATATATTTGAACAAACACTTGGTGTGGGAATTTTAACAAAAAATTAAATTTTATTCAATAAAAAGAGGGTTTCACTTTATTTCACATCAATTTTTTCTATAAAAACTATACATCACAAATTATCAATAAAGAGAGGTGAGAAATAAAATCAATCAATGATTCTTAATTTTAAAGGGAAAATCAAAAGGAAAACCTACCTTAAAATCACGACGTTTCGTCAACAACAACTCAAAACAACTCCAAAAAGGTACAAGGAATAAAGAACATCCATAGAGAACCTTAACTATAGAAAAAACCAAATTAATACCCAAAGGAACATAAACCCTAGACCCAATAGATTAAGGAATAAGAAGAACCCCTGGGAATATGGAAGATTAGGATAATAGGAAGAGGTTACCTTGAGAAATCACCCCAAATCCTTGAAGAATCCACTTACAATCACCATTGAAGAGGGAAGGGATACTTTAGGAAAAAGGGAGGAGATCCCTTAGGGACACACAAACCAAATAAGGGGTCCAGGATGTGTTTTGGGGTTAAAAAATGAGAGGGTTAGAAATGTAAATTCACATTATTAATGAACTCAGAAACTGTACATGGTTTGGAAAACCATGCGCCAACCGTACGCCCCTCATTAGACACACTAGACACTCACATGGTTTTTCCTCACAGTTTGGTAAACCATGATCCAATCGTGAAACTTGATTCTATCTAAAAATATAGATCCATGCACATGCCTTCCACACATTTTGGGATAACCATTTTTCAGTTCATACGCCCTTGAACAGAGATAACCATTCCCAGCATAGTTTCTCCTGGGGGCCACACGGTTTGGTTCAAACCATGTTCTTCCCATGAAACTCAAACTATGAGAGTTTAAATATGAAATGGAAAGAGATCCAACCCTAGGAGGTCAAACAATTTCCCCTTAAACATGAATCTGAATAAAAATAGCCCAAAACTCAAATTTTTTATCTAAAACCTACAAACCCTAAGGGAAAATTCAAAGAAAAAAAGATAAAAAAAAATAAAAGAGGAAAATAAAAACCAGGATGTGATAGGTTTGGGATCAACACCTTCCTCTAGTCGAGTTTTCATATAATAATATCTTTCACTCAAGCATTTAGATAACTCCTTATGAATCCCTCTATGAATGGAAGTATAGAAATAAAACATAGTGGGATGAAGTTTGAGAAATAAATATATTAGGACCTAATATATTTATTGAAATGAAATTTAATGTTAGGTCCATTTAGTGGTTAAATTCTTTTTTAATGGGGGTAGAATTTAATTCCCTAAAATTTTATGTAATATATATATTTTTCAAATATATTTAATTTCTTCCATAGCTTTTATTACATGCAACACTTAATTTTAATTAACCACAATATACTATTGAAATATTATTAAAAAAATTGAAATTCTAACATAGTAATTTAATTGGTAGGTATAAATATTAATAGATATATTTTAAAAATTAATTAAAAATGTTTTAGATAAAGATATTATATTTACAAATAAGTTATTAATTTTTATAAGTATTTATATGCATCAAAAATTATTTTTTCCTAAAAAATAATGATTATTTTTTTTGTGAACATATAATTTTTATTTTCATTTTTTGGAAATTTATTTTATAAATTTAACATCATTTTTGAAATCAAAATTTCAAAATTATTTTACTGTGATTCTTTGGGAATTTTATGAAAAGAATAATTTTTCAATGAATAGTGAAACAATACAAATTTTTATTAGAAATTATGTATTTGTTTAAAAAATTTATAAATACCATTTTATTTTAAGAAAAATTAGTTCAATTATATTATTATTAATCCAATTTTGGTCATTAAAATCAATTTTATATTCAATTTTGATATAAAAACTTCTTATACTTATGAAAAAATTTTCACTGGATAACCACTTTGTCATACCGTCTATGAGTATAATTTTAAATTAAATTATACATCTTATGCTAATTGAATTTGGTAAAATGGATTTTTTATTTGAAATAAAAATAAATAATATTAGGTAATAAGGTCAAATTAATTTTTTTTCATAACAAATAGTATAAATAATAAAAATTAATTACTTCGATTAAGGTTAAAATGGGTTTAACGAGCATTAAACTAAATTATTAAGAGATAAAGTGACACAAAACTTTTCTAATTTCTATTTTATAGAAATATTTAGACCTTATATCAACTATGGTTCTATAATGGTTCACTTTAGATCTATTTTGTGTGTGTAAATCATGGGTATACTTTATTCCTTTCAAAAATTTTATGTGTGTCATCTCCCACAATTATAAAAGGACACTCCTCTCCATTCCTCCCCACACTTAAATAGTTTTTTTTGGACAAGACCTACCCAAATAACATTCTAACTTCCCTTATGACTTCCTAGAGGTCTTTTTTTGATTAAAAAAACATTATTAGAAGGATTTTGGTGCTAACATAATAAATTTGTTTGAAGAAGAGGTATCATTTTTAACCTAGTGACTTTCTTTCATTTATTCTTCCATATCCATCAAATATTTTTCAAATATATTGAAATAATAAAATCTGTACCTTTCATATAAAATTATATTATTATGATAACATGATAACCCATATCCATATCCACTTCCATAAAATGGGAAATGAAATTGTCGATCATATGTACGTTGGACTACGACCTCTTGAACTGATGGAATTCGCTTTCTATCACCAACTCTCATGGATGGATTTAATTACAGATTTAACATATATACGACTCTCGTGGGTGAATATAATTATGGATTTAACACACACACACACACACATATAAATATGATATTTATGGCATATTTATACTCCTAAAATAATAATTTTTCATCTACCTTCTTACCTTACAATCCTTTGGAAAATGACAACGTCACTCATGCGTACGTTTGGACTACTACTTCCATGAAGTGATGTGATACCACTTTCTTTTAATTTTTACATGGATAGAAATAATAATGTATTTATTTAATATATATGATATATATGGTATAGAAATTATTATGTAAAGGTGAATTAATATTTAATTCTCTTTCATTCAATCTGTTGAGAAAATGTAACAACGTTCATGTGTACATATAAACTACCTTCTCCATGAATAGTGTAATTTATTTTTCTATCTATAAATTTTATGGATGACTATAAATTAGTATATAATGAATTTATATGATATCTATATAATGATTAAAATTATGTAGATTATGGAACTATGATCAAAATATAAATACCAGAGTTTCCAAACCAAAACATACAAGAAAAACAAAGCAGTTATTACCTGAAATAATGATTTTATCAAAGAATTGTTAAAAAATGAGCGATAAAAGTTTTTAAGTAAATATTATATGGTATGATATATATGATAATTTTTCATTAATAAATATATAATAAACCTATATTTATTATAATGGAGGTTCAAATGTTTACAAATAAACTCAGTAATTGAGGTAAGAGATTTTAGTCTCACTATTATTTCTATGGGACACATGCTATATTCACCAATTATTTAATTTATATGGTGTATAAATAATCATGAATTTATTTTATGACTATTAAAATTAAAATTTTGGTATATAAACATAAATATAATGCTCTGTATTTCATTGGGTTTATGATTCAAAATGTTTCCAAAGTTGTAACAATTTTGTGTTACAATCACTTTTTTAATTAGGATTGTTTATGATTAAGTTTATAATGATAAAATATTATGATATTCCTATCATGTAACAAATTAATTTTCTTCTCCTATATTTATTTATCAATAATACATGTTTTCTTTTCAAATTACACACTTTATGTACTTAAAAGACTGAAATAATTATTTAAGGAATATCAAAATTATTTCTCTCTTCGGTCGAAAATCCATTCTCTTCCATGTCCATGTTTTCTAAAAATGTTTTTAAGAATGTTTTTACTACTATACAATGATTTTTTAAATTAATTTTTACTCATTAATAAATTTTTCCAAATTTTTTTAAAAGGAATATTCTTTAATTTTTATTAAATTATATAATTATGACTTTTTATTGAAAATCTGAACGAAATATTTATTCTGACGAGTATGGAATAAAATTGATTCCCCACCTTCATGAAAAATCAATGATTTAAATTTTCCTTTACATGTTTCCAAATTTATTTTCAATGAAAATATTTTTCATAATGTTTGTTAATTTTTTTTTATTTTAAATAAGTGTTCTCAATGTGGAAAGGTTGTTTCCTCAATAAATATTTCAAGTGAACTTTTAAAATAATTTTTCATATATGATGACTTCATTGGATGTTGTTCATGTTTTATTTAGGATATGGAAAAATAAAACCATACTTATTCTTGCATTGGATAGTTTATGATTATTGATGCTAGGATGTTTATGAAACTCATTTATTTTTCATGGGTAATGCTATGATGGATTGATGAAATGTATTTGAAACGTGTTTTCTTTGCATGGGTTATGATATTATGATATGATGAATTTTTAGTGATCTTATAGAATACATATGCGTGGTTTTAATTATGAGATGCATGGACAAAAAATAATATATCAATCTAATGAATTGGGTATAGTATTATATCTTATGATATAATTATGAGAAACAAGTCGATGTACTTGACCCGCTGTGGGAAACAAGTCAATGTGATTAATCCCCTATGGTAAATAGTTGTTTATGAATAATATATTATGATTTTATGGTGTCATTTTTTATCTATGACATTATTAACTGTTTTCTATAATTATGATGGTACCACACTTATATGACATGAAATTACTAATTTATAATAATTTATCTCTCTTATGATTCATTTATTTTGAAATTATAATGTTTTAGACCATGGATCGTGTTTATGATCAATGATAGAGTGTGTATGAACATTTTACTATATATTAAGGATCTCATACCCTTATTCTTATCTTATTCTTTTATATTATCATCGATTATCATCTCTCATATTTACCCTTACCAAGCATATAAGCTCACCATTTCTTATGTTTCCTTTCCCCAAGTTATGAAGAAATGTTTAAGAAGGGTAAGCAATGAATAGTACTAAATGGTAATAAATTTATGGGATATGATTAAGATATTTCATGAAATAAGAATATTGTGTTTCTATTCTTCAAATACACTAAAACTGTATAGTTATTAGGTTATTATTAGTGAAATGTATTGAATACTCATCTAAAAAGATGAAATATTTATGTATAAAAACCAATGTTGCTATATTAATCATACACTTATTCAAAATATGTATGTTCATCTTATAAAGAAGATAAAATGAGTCATCAGCCATGAAATTAAGATCTCAAATTCCACTTTTATTGACTATTATCACTTAGTATATACAATTTATCCCAATTCATTTCATTTTTCCTTATTTTATATTTCCTATAGGCCATGTGGAGAATTTCATATTCAAAAATAAATAAAATTCTAGGAAAACCTAGAATAAAAATATTCTAGAATATTTCTTCAAAATATTTAACAAATTTTCTCAAGTATGTTTCTCATTATCTTATTCTTCAAACTAATCATATAGGTTAGTTTTCAAAATCCCAAATTGAATCTGAATCTCAACTTACCACATGGGTTTTCTCCTCATGATCCTTAATTTATTTACAAAAATATCCATATTATTTTTTCATGTTGTGCATAAAGGTATTTCCATGTGATAATACCTCTACTATGAAACATAAAACCTCATGCTATGAGTAAATTTTAAATTATTTTTGTGACTTAATGGTTACTGTGTGGTGTCTCCATTTATAATAGAATCTATCTATCCATGTCAAAACCTCTTATAACATATATTTCAAAACTTCTCATTACAGTCTAATTTTTTCCCATAGGATCCACTCCCTTATATTGCATGGAGTGGAATTTGGAATACGATATGACTATACATAATATAGTAGAATCTTTTCCAAAAATATAAAATAATATGAATTATCTACGTCATTAATTATGACTTAATAATAATATTCATGGAATAATCCCTCTTCTACAACTTCTTCTTATTTCATAATATGTATTTTTTATATTTAATACATTTGAAATAAACAATGTGTCATCACATATGAGGGATTCATCTCATGAAATAACTCATTATATTATCACATAACTTTTTGAGGTATATTACATAGAATCTAACAACTTCAATTTAATCTAATGAATTCTCAGTGTTATTCATACATGAGCTCATTTTATTCTACAAAAGACTCTAGGACCTTTGAGTTAATCTAACAAAACTTTATGATTTATCTAACATTTCCTTTATAAAATCTCTGTAAATCTAAACCAACTCAAATATAATATAACATAGCCTTCAAAAATATATATTGACACATACATAGATTCAAACCATTCTCATAGAGTACATTTTTCACGGGTTTCATCATATACAAGCACTCAAATTCATATGTAAACTTTCATAACTAGAAAAATATAGGGTTATTATTATACTACTCATTAATTTATAATCTCTTCCATTCCAATCAACTCAAAATATTCCAAACTCAATTCTTGGAAACTATAATAAATATTAAACATCCTCAACTACTTTAATTCATATTAATATCATTATCAACAACATCCAATGATATTCACACAATGTTAAGGACAAATTCAACAACCATAAATAATTTCAAGGGTTCTTAAATATCAAAAATTGTATTTTGTTATAAAAATATAACAAGTCAGTCTAATTTATATAAAATCATAGCCTTTATCAAGGATAGATATCTTAAAATAGTACTACTTGATAGAGTATTTATTTTTAGATAATACCATCCATTGGTGAGAATAAATTTCTGGCCAATGATTTATATTCCCCCTTAATTAAATCCATAAAAATTACCCTTTATTACAATTTAAACACATTTACATTTTATGTAAGGAACACACTCTATGTATCATTCTATATCATTGATAATAGAATCCAAGAAATTATGGGGTATACAAATAATCATCATGTATGAGGTAATGTATGGTCCCTTATAATAATATGTTCCAACATCAAATTCTTTACACTTATCCAATCCCTAGGCTCGATATCCTCAATAACTAATTGAGGCCCATGTTGAAAACTGGGAGAATTTTTTTTTGATAATCCTCAATATAATTATATAAATCACTTGTTACTTATGATATCCAATTATAATTTCACATCCAACATTATTTTTCAAACTTTGATAATTAAAAATTTAATTCCTTACTATACTGTCATTATTACTGGTATGATTAGACTTATATCAACTTTAACTGAATTATTTTCCACTTCTTATTCACCAAATATTTAGGAATTATATATACTATTTTATTTAGAAATTTTAAATATAAATCCTTTATCTCACTAATATTGAGTTTATTTTCAATGATACGTACATCATAATAGTTTACTAGATGGTGTTTCCAGTTGTTCCTATGCTTTTGGCCTCTATCAGCGGATAAGTACCCCATGAACACTCCTTCAACATTATCATCTTTCAAACCACATAATAATATTTGATATTCATTAAAAATGGAATTCCAAAATATTTTAAGTAAATCATTGCAAGATTCATATTGCACCATGTTTCATAACAAGTTATGTTTGATACATGTTTTAAAAATAATCAATTATGAATATAAAGTGTTTTACATATCACTTATCTCTCACTTTTCTTGAGAGTTTGAACCCTGTAATCATGGTACATTAGATATCAACCAATATTCCATTTTCCTCTTTTCAAATAATTTTTTTCGTGGAGTATATGGAGTACTATATTGGTGTTTAATCCCATTCTTTTCAAGAAATGATCCAAAAATATTTATTATAAAATTGATTCCAATTACTTTTTCTCAAATTATTTATATGAAGTATCATATAATTTATAAATTATTATCTAAATGTTTTAAACATTTAAATATATTCATATTTGTTATTCATTAATGTCACATCAGTGATCCTTATAAAATCATCAATGAATGTGTTGAAATAATGATCAATTTTAGTGGATTTATTTTTCATTATCCCATATAAATTTGAATGAATTAATTCAAATATCCTAGTGTCAGTAATTCACACTCCTTTGTGACTTCCATGTACTAGTTTCCATTTTATCAATGTTTTAGTAATATTTTCTATTTCTATTTTTAGTTTGGGAAGTTCTATTACAACATCTCTTTTTGAAAATTTTCATTATCTTCTTTGAAAAAATATTAAAATATCTTTTGTGACAAATTTTTTTCTCATATTTTAAACTAATAATCACATGAATTGGTAATTTGGAATCTATAGACATTATTTAATTCTCTATTAGTGATAAATATTCCATCCTTTCAACATTTGGTAATGCATAAGTTTCTTCTAAAAATTTTATCATTATGATAGTCATATAGTTTTATAACACTAACCAGATTTTGATTGAGTCCTTTAAAAAATTAAGAATTTTTAAATTGTATTTTTTGACCCTATATAAAATTTGTATCATCTCCTATAATTTAAAAAGAACATTCATTTCAAATTGTAATAACACCCCCATAATCTTAACAAATTTCCTATAAGTTTTTTTTCTCATAATGTGGGATGATAAATCACTTATATTATTATATGTTTTTCTTTACATTCTTTATTTAAGATCCACATTAATAAGAAGTGAATTCTCTCCCTTTTCTCACGACTAACATTTCTCAACTACAATACCATGTGGTGTTTTTCTTGGATTTGATCCCATATGGACTTCTAAATAATAACCCTGTCTGTATCATATTACAAAAATTTATTCTAAACATTCAAAAATATTTTGATGGTAGAAATTTAGTAAATTTTTACTTAAAACATGTATTTTATATATATTTATTTTTAATTTTCTTGTATAGAACCTTATCAGTTTATGACTTCTTTGACTCTATGGAAATTACATGTTGTACCAACATAGGAAGGATATATTCCCATAGACTCCAAAAAACTAAAAATATCCTTTACATTTAGATTATCTATGATAGTATAAATTATATAGATAAAAATATTATTACAAACTAGATTAATTATGAAATTATTCATGACATTGATATCTAGAAATATAACTTCTTAGTGAATTATAAATTTCCTTTGATATATTATTATCATTACTATGATTTTTATCAGCCTATACAATCCTAAATTTTTTCTTTAGGACATAAACCATAAGTAGAAACATATTTTAAAACTTTATTTTTAACATGATCATACCATACCTTCTTATTTAAGCTAAACATCTAGAATCTTGTTTTGATTTCTCTTGTATCGAAATATCTTGACTATAATATTCTATCATCTTATTGAAGTTATTTTATACATGAATGGACCTTTATTTATATTTGATAAATTATTATTCCTTTTCAATAGACACCTCATCAAGTTCATTCATGTAATTAAAAAAATACCATTTTCCTCTTTAAAATTCTTCTTAAAAATAAAACCATTTCACTTTAATAAGGGAAAAAAATTATATTTCATGTTATCAAGAGAAAAAAAATCTTTATCTTCTAGAGAAAAAACCATTACATAAAATAATAAAAACTTATATTTAGATTTAAGACCAAGTTTGAGTCTTCCAATGTTTCTCCAAATCCTTAGATATTACTAAAAAGGCCTTTATTACATGAGAAGTATTGATTTAGTATTTCATCATCAACCATTATAATATATTCAATCTTTTCTACTCAAATATTTATTTTTGATTCTTTCACTCTTCATTACCTTCAAAAACATTTCAAAGCTAATTCAATATTTACTTCATATTTTTGAGTCGCATAAACTTTATATAAACAATTTTAGATACAGAATTCATAATTTCATTCATTTCATTGCTATTAATCTCTAAATTTCTTTTATCCAAAAATTCTATTAGGCTAACACACCTAATTGGGTAAAAACTATTATAGGAGAATTAATAACTTCTAATCCAATATAAATAAGATAAAGGATTATCTTGTTCTTATAGACATGATAATTCATTACATTGAATGGTTGTATTAAATTGAAATTGATATAATTTAAATTCCCCAGCTTAAACCTCAAACATAATAGGAATTTTACTAGAATCTTGAATTTTATGCGATACTAATTAAAGTTTATAGGTAATTAATTATTTAACATTGATAGGGGGGGGGGGTTAATCATTGTTACATTAATATTACAATTTCTATATATTTTAGAAATAAATTTCTTTGACTAGTTATTATTATAATCCACTCAAACTAGATCTCACTCTCTCATATATATAAACCAAAGTATAAAAAACTTTGAAAATATGATTTTTATAGGGTCCCCCCTAAATGTGGGTGACTATTTACTTATTATGTACAATTTTATTATTAGAAATATAATTTATCACTAATATAAAAAGTAATTATATGATTTTGGAAGGTATCATTCTTATCCCATGTAATGACCCAAACTTTTACTAATGAAAATTCCTCTTGATCTGATTAAATGTATTATTATGAAAAATGATTATATAAAACGTATGCAATTATTTGGTTTTATGTTTTCATATTTTAAAATACCACTAATAATTGTTACCATTTCCAATATTGTCGTTGAATAGTGAACACACAATTAGTATAAATATAGGGCTTTAACAAATATAATTTACTCAAATAAAGGAAGTGATGACCTCATCTTGTAGAATTTCTCCATATGAAGCCCATTTTTCTTAGCTCAGAAAAGTGGTGGAATCACTGGGATTTTCTCTTGACCAAGCCCAAGCTTAGCTTCAACATGTTAAGCTTGAACAATACTGCCTACAGGAGAAGTAAAAGTTGATAGAGATTACCACCCAAGCGATATTATCCAAGACACCCCAAAAGTCTGTCATCATCGCACACCTTAATCTTAGGTCTTATGTGGGTGTTATAAGGGGTTATGTAACAAGACCCTAACACTATGATTATATGAATTATTTTTTTGTATAGAATAAAGAATATACATTCATTTTATTATTGTTACTTTGAGTACAAATAATATTTTTAGTTAATATTTAAATTCAATTAAGAAATATATTTTGATGAATTAATGGATGTTTGAATTAAATAATATTTTAATAAAATATTATTACTAAATTACTTTTTGTTAAATATAAATGATCATATAATTTTTAGGAATACAATTGTAATTTTTATTAAGGTTTGAAAAATGTTTTTGTCAAAACCCATGCATTTTCAATAAATGTTGGTTTTTATTTTAAAATTTGGAATTCAATTATTTAGAAAATTATTTAGATAAAATTAATATCATTTTTGGATTTAGGATGTCAAAATTATATAACAGTGAATTTTTCATAATTTTCTGAGACTGTCGAATTTTTGGGTAAAAATTAAATACCGTTTAAATATATGATGTGTTTTATGACACCATAATGACCCAATAGTGATTTAATAAAATACTATAAATGGTATTTTCTAACAATATATGTTTTACCTTTAAAATAATGTGATTTTAGGTTTGTTTTATTTATTTTACAAATCCTTAGTGGACCCTTCAAGACTTATAAAACATTTTAACATTTTAAAATGATTTCCTTGAGAGTGTGACTCACATCCACATAAGAAAGCCTAATATTCTAATAATTTTAGAAACTGTACTTATAAAATAATTCTTTCCACTCCAGTTTGAAAAAAACCATGGGAAAAAACCATGGTATGGTTTATGGTTTTGATTAGTTTAATGCGTGGAGCTAGACCAACCCCTGAAATAATATCTCTATAATCCTACCAAGGTTCCCCAAGCTCCTAATAAGTCCCTCTAATGCCTCTCCTAAGCCTTTGGGATCACACTTCCAAGTAAGGGATCTTAAATTTCATTCCTTTCTTATTTATGTCCAAGTTTCCTTATATTGTTATACCATTTTATTTTCAATTAAAAATGTTGGGGTATGATTTCAAACCTCCCCTATACTTCCATCCTTATGTTTGAATGATTATAGACCCATTTATCTCTCATTAATGCCTGCCATGTACACCTGTTACCATGCTGAAATTTCATAAGGGATTTCTTCCTTTCTCATTTTTGTCCAAATTTATTTATGTTGTTATGCCATTTTATTTTGAATTAGAAATATTGGGGTATGATTTAAAACATCCACTATACTTTCCTAATTGTGTTTTAATAATTAGGGACCCCTTTCTCTCTCATTAATTCCTCCCATGTACACCCGTTACCATGCCAAGATTTCATAAGAGATTTCTCTCTCCTCATTTACATTCAAGCAATTATTTTATATTACGAATCTGAATTCCATTACATATGTTGGGACATGTATCTATATGACCCCCATACTTTCTATTTCATATAAATATGATTAAGTACCACTTTCTCTCTCATCAACCATTTTTATGAATTCTTATGTCACGTTGTTATGCTGCCCAATTTGCACTGCTATTTTCCAAGCCAAAGTCATTGTGTAGTGAATACCATGCCCATTTTTCTATAAAGGGTATTCAACTTTAAGAACATTTACTTATCAATTATATAGTTTCATGTATGTATTCCACATTCCTTTATTGTGGAATAAATGATGATTTTTAATGAATCCATGTTGTATGAACCATGTGTCACACTTATGCATGAAATTAAATAATTAAGAAGGGTGCACATTGATAGCGATCCAATGCATTGGATAAAGATTAGTATCATGATATGTCAAGTTAAATGAGGGTTTAGTCATGCTCCATGTGCAATGATACTTGGATCATGCTAATATCATGTTAAATGTTGTTGCCACATTTTCATGTTATGATAATCATGATACATCATGCCTTTATGTTCATGTTTCTCTTGTGATCCATTGATATTCCTATTTACTGACATATAATATATTCTTCATGTTATGCCTTATTTACTCCCTTACTAGGCTTTATAACTCACCCTTTTCTTATGCATGTCCTCAGGTTATCCCATGCAATGGTAAGTACGAAGGAATGTTGTGGTCATGTAAACGAAGTTTTCAATAAATATGTTGGGTTTTTATGTTATAAGTTGTTATGTAATGTTCCTAATTTCCCAAGACACTAGACCTATCAATCCTCAAAGTTTTTTGAAGTGAAAGTTTATGTAATAAATCATGTTTAAGTGTGTAATAAAGAGCAGAGTTTTTATGGTTGGTATCAGATAATGGTTTAGTTATTTTTGGGATTAGGATTAGAAAACCCTAGTGAAAGACTTAGGTATAAGACTAAGTATAATAAAAAAATCCCTAAATTATGGTGAGTATTGATTAAGTGGTTTATCAAGAAAATACATCCCTGTCTAAATACGAGTAGGTAGAGGCATCTCTGGCACAGATGTATCTAGAGGTAAAACCTGAAAACACTGCTTTGAGCTAGACTCGAACAAGAACTAGTGCACGACAATGGGACTTGCTGCACTCTTAGTTATGACACTCCCAATGGATATGATTTGGTAAATTCATAAGCTTAGTATGAACCATTATTAAAGGAATTAAAAAATGGTCCTAAGAATATATGTTGGGAAGTAGACCATGGATAACATAGATAAGTTAAGGAAATAAATGTAATTTATAAGTTGTCCATTTTTGTCATTGGATAACCCTTTATGTGTTACCCATAAATTTCCTTTTGTTCTATCCAATGGTTGGTAATAGTAACAACCGATGTGAAGATCAATGTGATGACTGTTCTAATGAGATTCCCAATCCGATGGGAGTGGGAATCACAAAATTTTTCATTATACTATCTCAGTTAACTCAAGTTTTGAATAGAAACATGGGTCAAGAGGAACGTTCAACCTCCCATAAGAAAGAACAAGCCACAATCGAGAGATTCATGAGAAAAATGCCTCCTACTTTTAATGAATCATTTGATCCCTCAATCGTTGAACAATGGATCAACTCCATTGAGAAGATCTTATCCATCCTTCAATGTTATGAAAAAGAGAAGGTACTTCTAGATGATTATCGTATGGAGGGTGAAGATGATCAATGGTGGACATTGATAAAAAATACGAAGACTAATAATGTGATTGAGGCATTGGAATAGAAGGATTTCCAATTTTTTTTTTTCAATAAATATTTTCATCGCACCCTTCAACTTAATATGGAAAGAGACTTCATTGACCTAAATGAAAAAGACAATGAATCCATCAGAGAATACGAGTCAAAGTTCACAAGGATTTCACAATATGCCTCTAGATTTGTCGTTACCCTCGAATTCATGGCTGACCGCTTCTTTGGTGGGATAAAACCTAGCCTACGGAAATCCCTAGAGATACGTGACTTCGAGAGCTATGAAGAAATTTTCCGATGTGCCCTCAAAGTAAAAATAGAGATCAACAAATCTCAAGGGTATTATAAGGATAAAAAGCGTAAGGTGGACTTTAATTCTGGTGGTCCGATGGATAAATCCAATGGTGCTAAAAAATTATAGCACCCCACTTTCCAAAGGTGCGGAAAGAATCACCCCACAAATTGTTTAAAGGGGATGAGGAAATGCTTTAGGTGTGTAAGATAAGGGGACCTGGCTATTAACTACCGAAAAGAAAAACCCACTACTATGACAGAGAAGAGGAACACTCTGTTCAACCCTCAATTCATTGTTCATTGCTTCAACTACAAAGAACCAAGGCACTTTTCAAAATAGTTCCCTAAGCCAAGGGTTTTCATAGGAAACCAACAACCTCCAAGGTAGCATTGGTGATCTTTTTTCCATCACTATCACCGAAGAGAATCCCAAAAATGAAGTGGTGATAGGTATGATATTTATTCATTCAAGAATAACGAACACACTTTTTGATTCTGGTTATATGCATTATTTTATATCTTGAAAGTTTAGTGGAACAATCCTAACACCACCAAAAATCATGGAAGTAAAGATGTATGTGAGAATGGAAAATGGGGAAATCATTTCATCCCATGAATATAACTCATCCCCTATCATAATTTGTGGTTTTAACTTCCTTAAGAACCTCTTCATACTCCCTATGGTGGAATTTGATTCAATTATTAGCATGGATTGTCTTTCCCTCTATAGAGCCAACACAAATTTCTATGAGAGGGAAATCTCTCTCCATATGGAGAATCGACCCTCAATTCTATACAAGTGCAAGGATAAGGATGAATCTTCATTAGCACTATCATCTCAAGCATGGATATTAATACCCTATAAGCTTGCGTATCTTGGTCAGATGATTGATTCTAAGGAATCAACCATTCTTGAAGACATTCCTATTATGAGGGAATTCGCTGAAGTGTTTCCCCAGGAATTTCCTAGTCTTCCTCTTAGAGGAAATATTGAATTCTCAATTGATCTTACACCTGGGGTGTTTCCAATATCCAAGAATCTATATAGAATAGATATTATGGAGTTTAAGAAGCTAAATAAACAACTACAAGATAATATGGATAAAGGGTTTATATGCCCAAGTGCTTTACCATGGGGTGCATGAGTTCTCTTCATCTAGAAGAAGGATGGGTCAATGCACCTTTGCATTGATTATCATGAGCTCAAAAAAATCACCATAAAGATCAAGTATCCTATGCCTATAATTAATGACTTGTTCAATCAGCTATGTGTAGAACAATATTTCTCCAAGGTATATTTGCAGTCGGGATATTACCAAGTAAGGGTGAAGAAGGAGGATATCCACAAGACTGCTTTTCGTATAAGGTATTGGCATGATGAATTCATAGTAATGACTTTCAGACTCATTAATGCTCTATAAATGTTTATGGACTTGATGGATAGTGTCTTTAGAGATTACCTCAACAAATTTGTGGTAGTCTTTAGAGACAATATTCTAATATACTCCAAAACCAAGGAGGAGCATGAGGAGTATCTAAGCACTATACTAGAGACCTTGTGAAAGGAGAAGATCTATGAAAAGTACAAAAAGTTTGAGTTTTGGTTGAAGGAAGTCTCATTCTTCAGTCATATCCTAAAAAATAATGGGATATCTATGGATCCCTCTATGACAGCTGTAATAGAGGGATGAATGAGGCCAACATTATTGATAGGTATCTGTATCTTCCTAGGGTTAGCTTGATATTATCACCAATTTTTGAGAAATTTCTCATGATTGTCAAACTCTCTTACCAAGATAACTCAGAAGGGAGTCATGTTTTCTTGGAGTGATGAATACGAAGAGAGATTCAAGGATTTGAAAAGGAGGCTTATCACTATAATCATACTCACATTACTCACAAGTGGAGAACTTTTTGTGGTGTTTAGTGATGCTTTGAAGAAGGGTCTGGGCTGTGTGTTGATGTAAAATGACAAAATCATTGCCTATGCTTCAAGGCAATTGAAAGTTCATGAGAAAAACTATCCAACACACGATCTAGAGTTGGATATAGTAATATTCACTTTAAAAATTTGGAGACATTACCTCTTTTGGGAGAAGTGTGAAATATACATAGATCACAAAAGCCTCAAGTATATATTCACATATAAAGAGTTGAACATATGCCAAAAAAGATGGTTAGAGCTGATAAAATACTATGACTGCTCAATCCATTACCACCTTGGGAAAGCGAACAAGGTGGAAGATTATATAAGGAGAAATGTCTTAATGATTCTATCATTGATGAGAATTAAAAAGGATCCAATCTTCTTAGATTTGACGAAGATGGACATGGGAATCATAAAGAAGGAAACATCATAAATCCATTCACAAATTATTACTCAACCATATCTTTTGGAAAGGATAAAGGATTTTCAAAAGGATGATGTGGGAATTCAGAAGAAAGTAAAAACTATCAGAAAAGGGAAATCCTCAGAGTTGAATGTTAATGAAGAAAGAATTGTGAGATTTGAGTCACGATTATGCGTTCCATCAAATTCAGAGTTAAAAAAAGAAATTTTGGATTATACACATAGTTTAAATTTCTCCATTCCCCCAAGAAACACAATGATGTATTGAGATCTCTAAGAGCATTATTGGTGGGATAATATGAAGAAGGAGATCACTAAGTATACATCAAAGTGCCTAGTATGTCAACAGGTGAAGGTTGAGAGGAAGAAGTCTATGGGGATGATGCAACCATTACCCATACTAACATGGAAATGAGAGAACATCACCATAGACTTTGTCACCAGACTTCTGAATATATCTAAAGTAAACAATTCTATCTGTGTTGTTGTGGATCATCTTACAAAGACTGCACAATTCATTTCAATTTGAGATGATTTATCATTGAATCAATTAACACAGATATATTTTAGAGAAGTGGTAAAGATTCATGGATTACCACTATCTATTTTATCTGATTGAGATCTAAGATTCACCTCTATGTTCTAGAAGAGTCTCCAACACACTCTGAATACTGAGCTGAATTTCAGTACGACTTATCATCCTCAAAATGATGAAAAATATGAGCGGAATATTCAAACACTTGAGGACATGTTGAGATCATGCTCAATGGACTTTAAAGAAGTATGGGATTAACATCTTCCTCTGGTTGATTTATCTTACAATAATAGTTTCCACTCAAGCATCCAAATGGCTTATTATGAATCCCTTTATGGGAAGAGGTGCATAACAACGACATATTGGGATGAAGTTGGGGAGCGAAAACTCTTAGGTCTAGAAATGGTTGAAGAAATGGCAGAGAAGGTTAAGACCATCCAATGGTGCATTAAATTTTCTCAGAGTCAAGAAAAGAGCTATACTGATAATCATTGACAAGACCTAGATTTTGATATTAGGGACATGGTATTCCTACACATATCTCCATGGAAGATTTTTATGAGATTTGGGAAGAAGGGAAATCTTATTCCAAGGTACATTATCCCTTTTGAGATCCTTGATCGCATTGGAGAAGTGACCTATCTACTAGCACTCACACCGAACCTATCTCAAGTACATGATGTATTCCATATATCACTCTTGAGGAAGTACATACTTGACCCTTTTCATGTACTCAATAAAGATTTGGTACCATTGGAGAATGACCTCTCCTATGAAGAGAAGCCGGTGAAGATCTTAGATCATTAGGAAAAAGTTCTATGAAATAGGAAAATTCCCTTCATAAAGGTGTTGTGGAGAAACCAAAAATTTGAAGAAGCAATGTGGGAATCATAGGAAGTGATGAAGAAGAGTTACCCTCATATGTTTTAGTGTGGGGAAATAAAATTTGTAGGGCAAAATTTCTTAATGGGGAAGATTGTAAAGACCCAAACTTTTACTAATGAAAATTTCTCTTGATCTGATTAAATGCCTTATTATGTAAAATGGTTATATAAAACATATGAACTTCTTTGGTTTTATGTTTTTGGATTTTAAAATACCATTAATAATTGTTAACATTGCTAATATAGCCATTGAACAGTGATTACATGATTAGTATAAATATAGGTCTTTAACAAATTCAATTTACTCAGAAAAAGGAAGCGATGACCTCATCCAGTAGAATCAATCTATACAAATCCCATTTGTCAGAGCTTGGAAAGGATGTGGAATCACTGGCCTTTACTCTTAACCAAACCCAATCCAAGATTCAACACGTTAATCTTGAACGAAACCACCGATGGGAGAAGTGGAAGTTGATAGAGATTACCACACGAGTGATGTTATCCGAGCCACCCCAAGAGTCTGTCACCATCACACACCTAACCCTTAGGTATTATGCAGGTGTTATAAGGGTTTATGTAACAATACCCTAGCACTATTATTATGTTCATTATTATTTTTGTATAGAATAAATAATATACATTCATTTTATTATTGTTACTTTGAGAACAAATAATATTTTTAGTTAATATTTAAATTCAATTAAGAAATATATTTTGATGAATTAATGGATTTTTTAATTAAATATTATTTTAATAAAATATTATTTCTAAATTACGTTTTATTAAATATAATTGATCATATAATTTTTAGGAATACAATTGTAATTTTTAGTAAGGTCTGAAAACCGTTTTTGTCAAAACCCATGACTTTTCAATAAATGTTGGTTTTTATTTTAAAAATGTAAATTCACTTATTTAGAAAATTATTTAGTTAAAATTAATATCATTTTTGGATTCAGGGCATTGAAATTATCTAATGGTGAATATTTCATAATTTTCCGAGACAATCGATTTTTTGGCTAAAAATTTATACCGTTTAAATATATGATGTGTTTTATGACATAATAATGACCCAATAGTGATGTAGTAAAATACTATAAATGTTATTTTATGCCAATATATATTTTACATTTAAAATAATTTTCTTTTAGGTTTGTTTGATTTATTTTAGAAAGCCTTAGTAGACCCTCCAAGACTTATAAAACGTTTTAACATTTTAAAATGATTTCCTTGAGAGTGTGACTCACCTCTACATAAGAAAGCCTAATATTTTGATAAGTTCTGCCATTTGACTTATAAAATAATTATTTCCACTCCAATTTTTCAAAAACCATGGAAAAAAACCATGGTATGGTTTGTGTTTTTGATTAGTTTAATGTGCGGTGCCCAAAACCTAAATAATAAAGAATTCCCTCCCCTTTCCTATATAAACCCACTCAATCTCCCTTTTCTATTCACTAAAACCATTTAGATCTCAAACAAACCCTGAAATTTTCTCTCTATAATCCTCTTAAGGCACACCAATCTCCCAATAAGTACCTCTCAAGAATCTCTCAAGCCTTTGGGATCACACTTCCAAGTAAGGGATCCTCACTTTCCTTCCTTATTTATGTCCAAGTTTCCTTATATTGTTATGACCATTTATTTTCAATTAAAAATATTGGGGTATGATTTCACACCTCACATATACTTCCCTTATTATGTTTTAATTATTATATACCCATTTATCTCTCATTAATACCTCCCATGTACACCTGTTACCATGCCGAAATTCCATAAGGGATTTCTTCCTTTCTCATTTTGTCCAAATTTCATTATGTTGTTATGCCCTTTTATTTTTAATTAAAAATGTCGAGGTATGATTTCTCACCTTCCCTATACTACCCTAATTATGTTTGAATAATTATAGACCCATTTATCTATCATTAATTCTTCCCATGTACACCCGTTACCATGTTGAAATTCCATAAGAGATTTCTCTCTCCTCATTTACATTCAAGCAATTATTTTATATTATGCATCTAAATTCCATTACATATGTTGGGACATGTATCTATATGACTCCCATACTGTCCATTTCATGTAAATATGATGAGATACCCCTTTATCTCTCATCAACCATTTTTATGAATTCTTATGTCACGCTGTTATGCTGCCCAATTTGCACTGTGATTTTCCAAGCCAAAGTCATTATGTAGTGAATACCATGCCCATTTATCTATCAATGGTATTCAACTTTATGCACATTTACTTATTGATTATATAGTTTCATGTATTCATTTTACATTCTTTTATCGTGGAATAAATTATGATGTATATTTGTTCCATATTGTATGATCCATGTGGCACACTTATGCATGAAATGAAATTATTGAAAAGGGTGCGCCCTAATAGAACTCCAATGCATAGGGTAAATATTGGTATCATGATAAATCAAGTGTAATGGGGGTTTACTCATGATAATTCAAGTTTAATGAGGGTTTAATCATGCTCCATGTTCAATGAGTCTTGGATCATGCTAATATCATGTTAAATGTTGTTGCCACATTTCAATGTTATGATAATCATGCTATATCATGCCTTTATGTTCATGTTTCTCTTATGATCCATTAATATGCATATTTCCTAACATGTACTATATTATTCATGTTATTAATTATTTAATCCATTAACAGTATTTATAGATCACCCTTTTCTTATGCATTTGCTCAGGTTATCCCATGCAATGCTAAGTACGAAGAAATGTTGTGGTCATGTAAGAAGTTTTCAATAAAGATGTTGGTTTTTAGTGCAATTTTATATAATAAATCATGTTTAAGTGTGTAATAAAGTGCATGGTTTTTATATACCATTTGAATAAGTCCCCCGATGCTAGCTATCTCCTAATTGTTTTTATAGTTTTTCCCAAAAAACTACAAAAAGTGTTCAGAATTGGAAAAATAATATCTCTAAAAATATCAAGGATTCCTTGAAAATAATTAATGATTTCTTATATAACTCAAAATATACAATATCTTTTCATTCTTATTATAATTTAATATCTATATACTTAGAATATATATCTAATAAAGCAGGTAGTCTTTCTTGAACTCATAATCTCAAATACCACATTGTTTAATTATGCTTCTATAGAATATAAAATTTATCCTACATCAATTCATCAAAAATTACAATATTTAAATTTTCTATAGGCCATGTGAAAAAATTTTAAATACATAATTATGGAAAATTATAGAATAATTAGGCTAAAAATATTTTTAAATAATAATTTAAAAACATAAACTGTTTTTTCATGTTTATTCCCATAATAATCTTCCTTTAACTGATCGTGTGGGTTAGTTTCCAGGATCCTCAATTAAAATTAATTCTCAACTAACCATATGGGTTTTCTAATCATGATCCTCAACTAAATTTTAATGAATACATTTATTAACTTTTTACATTGTGTATGCATGTATTCTCAAGTGATAATCACTCTATGACACACAAAAAATATCACGACATGAGTTAATTATGAATTCATTTTTTGTCTACATGGTTCTATAATGGAATATCCATTTGAGGTGAAATATTCCTATAAATATATATATGTTGTGAAGCTTGACATTCATGGATTCTTATTGCAGTGTGAATTCTTCCCGTAACACTCACTCCCTTATATATTATAGCATGGATTTCTCCACGAGAAAATACTTTACTGAATTTTCCAAAATCAGTTATATCCATCTCAAATAATTTATTCATTTACATACTCTAATAAGATGTATTTTTAATGAATAAATAATCAATAAATTCTCATTTTCTTAATAGTTTAGAACAACATGCACCATCGGGTCGGTCTCTTGAGGAGGCCATTAATACAACACTGTTCTTTTGTGGTCACTATTTATATATAACTAAAATATTCTACTAAGTGTTATAATATTATAGTGTGGTGTCTAAAAATTTTTATGATTTAAATATATAAAAATTCAAAATAAAAATAAAAAAAAGTCACAAATAAGTTATTGAAGAAGAAATAAGTTGTTTTTATTAGGTGTTCATAGTGATGCAATCCTTGTTGTTTAAAAATATAAATTCTCAATATTATATCCATAGTTTATATTAAAATAATATCTTTACACACTCCCATTTAAAATTTTAAAACCCCACACTAACCCTATTCATACTATATATTCTCTTTTACATCATCACTATAATTCTAAACCAACCCTCTATATGCTATATTATGATGACATGGGATATAATAAATATGAATGGGAAAAAGAATAGAATAGCGTAAATAGTGGGGTGACCCCCCAAAAAATGGGCATAAAACCTTTATACGTTCTTATAGTAGAATAAAGAAATAATTGAAGCATAATGAACTCAAATAAAAGCACCACTCCTTCCTTCGAACATGAAACGTGGTCAATTCCCCATTTTCATGGAGTTGAGAAGGTCACAGTGGGAGAAAAAAAAGGGGAAATACAATATAAAATAAGGATAGATAGATTACTTTTATATAATATATAATAGAGTATTAAATAATAAAATTCCTAATAATATAATGAATATAGATAAATAAAATGGAAACTTCTTGAATGGAAGAGGCAGTTTAAATTTATAGGCAAAAGGGATAAAATATTTTGGGTCTAAATATATCTATAAAATTATTTTTCCAAGTATCCCACTTAAATGGAAAATTTTGGTATCCTTTACATTTTTGATGATATTATCCTACCTATCCACTTTCTACCATAAAAATTTATGAATATTTAGACAAGTTTAGAAAAATTTATGATAGTTTTATGTAGGAAAACTTTTCTAGCATGAAGACTATATTATAATGTTTAGGATTACCATGTATTCATAACCTTGATAGAGCTATACTATTGAGTGTTTAAAGTTTAAATAATTATATCTCATAATTTCTTCCATGTCAATATGAAATTCCTAATTATGTAGTTAGGTAGATTATTATATATGGACCCATATTTAAACATCATATAAATTAAGAAAAAATACCAAGGATGAACTTGTGAGTTTTAATTGGTCCTCTCATGATTGGATTCATCTGAAGGTACAGTTGAATGAAATTTATTCCATAAGTACTATAATCCTAAAAAAATTATTTTCACAATTTTGCTTAATGTATTAATAATTATGGATGAAATACTAAAAAAATTTAAAAATACTAAAAATTAAAAAATTAATATATTTTTAGAATTAAGATAAAATTATTTCATAGACCTAAAATTGAGACAATTTACCTTAAAATATCCAATTGGAGGGATTAAAAAAAATTAGTAATAGAATAAAATATATAAAAACATGAGCTTCATCAATCCCCAATACTTAGAAATTACATTCCCAAGTGATCTAATGAGTTTTACAAAAAAAATCCTTCCTAGGTTCAAAAACATAAACCATAAAATAATATAATCAAATCATTATTCCTAATTGAAATTATCATGTCACATATACAAGTCATATAAACTTCCCCACTTCAATTTAAGATAAAATTCATATTCCATGATTGTGAATAAAGTGAAATTGATTGGAATTAAAATTTTAATAAGTGGAACTATCATAAATTCCATAATCCTAAATTTTTTATACCATATATACATTTATCACTTCCTTTATAATACCTAAATTAAATTATTATAAGTTAATTTAACCACTTTTTATCTCATTTTTAATATTCCCCTCACATAATTCCATTATTTTGGACAATTATCCATATCAATTATCTTGTTTTATTTGTTTTCTTAGAGATTATATGTCTTATAAATTCATGTTAGATCCAAATTTCTAATTCTAATCACATTTATAATGATTTATATAAATAAAAAAATATTTTTATTTGGATTCCTAAGGTGTTATTTTACCCTTTAGAAAAGCTACCCAAGATGAAGTTTAAAATTCTATATTACTCATGATATAATTCAAGTTTCACTAAAATCTAACCCATTCAATGTCCTTTTCCCAATTAAATAACAAAAATTTCCATGAAACTAGTGTAAAATCTCACTTAGAAATTATACATGTTCAATAATTTCAAAATAATTAAAATCCTAAAAAATAGAATTTCATTTATCACTATGAAGAAAAATATTTATAGCTCAAATTTTCAACATATAAAACACAAAAATAATTTAAAAATATAATAAAACATATAATTTTTTTACAAAAAATGAAAAAATATAAAAAAACACAAAATTACTCCTTTTATACCCAAATATAATTTATAAAGATAATGATAGAAAACTAAAAGGTATGTAAAGGTAAAACTGTCTTTTTTTAGTGGTATCCATGAGTTAAGATCCCAGATGAAACTAGTTAGATACCTATAAAGATAATAAAAAATTAATAATAATAAAATTAAATAAAAAAGAAAATGTAAAATAGGAGGATATAACTTTGTTTGATAGACCAGGTGGGTACTGGTTTTTTAACTAGCTCCACTTGGTAGTTCTGGTGAGTTATACCCAATCTAATGGTGGGTGTGATTTATTTGAGATGAAACACCACATACTCTCTCTTCCTATGTTCATCCACTAACACTAGTTATAGAAGAACCCATGGATAGATTATAATAGATATATCTAATTAATAATGTAGTAAAACTGGAATAGTGTGGGAAAGAAAGAGAATGTGTCTTCCTTTACTTTAACATAGATAGGTTTCCAACATATACAATTAATTCATCCATGGAATTATCCATATAAGATATATCAAAAATTTCATTAAAGGGATATAAGAGAAAATTTAATATTTAATAACATTATAATAATAACAATCAATAAAAAAATCATCCTCTTCAAGTAGGTCATCTTGGAATGTGATCTATTCATGCGAGGCCGTTGGGATATTAGTCTCAATAAGTGTATCTTTATATTATTAGTCATCCTCCAAGGAAATCAATTTTTTTTTTCAAAATATTGAAAATAAATAAAATGGTTGTTAATGAAAATGTTATTTTCTATAAAACAAAAATTAATTTAGTTCAAAGAAATACTATCTTAGTTTCTAATCTTGGCTTCAATTTCTTATTCTTTCCTCAATTCCACTTAGAGTTATGTTGTTGGAGTTTGTTGTAAGTAGAAAATATGCACCATCATCCATTAAAAATCCACCACCTCAATCATATCTTATTCTAATAGAATATATAGGTATGTAGTTACAGAATTTTCATTATCCAAGATGGGATAATCATAAACCTTTTAATCTTCTAAAAATTCATCCTAATATTTATCTAATTCATCTTAAACTCCCATATGTTAATCAATTAGAAATTATTATTTTTAAAAACCCTATAGAAATGGTGTGGATAGGTTTGATACTAGAACCTATATAATTTCATTATCCTATTGTTATTCAATTGAAAAAATTAGAAAAAGAAGCTTTTATTCCTCTATTTCTTAAGAATCCTTATGATCTTCCAATTCCATTAGTGTTTTTTAAAAATTTAAATTTGATTAATCAACTCTTAATTCATTTTTTAATTCTATTGAGATTTAATACTCCATGATTATTACCTACTATACTTATCAAAAATATTTTATTGTATAATCATATAAAAAATCACTTTGAAATTCCATCTTAGAATGAATAAAATAAAGATGTGAAATGATTTTTTTTGGTTTTTGATTTTTTTTCAAGATCTTATAATCCTCTATTTTTTTTAAAATTTGTAAGAGTGATTTTTTTATGAATACCTAATCGATAATTTCTTATTTCCCTAAGAATTAATTATAGAACATACTCTAGGGCCTATCTCTCAAGGAATAAACTCACGAAACACCATTATTCATTTTTTGTTATATATATTAAACTAAATTATAATAATAAGTGATATAATAATAGTGGGGATTTTTTAAATAATTATGATATATATATATATATTATAAATTTAAATAAAAAAAAACACAAAGAAGTTAGTGAAGAAGAAAGAACTCCTATTTCTAGGATTCACCATGATGCAATCCTTGTTGTTTTAAAATATTAATTTTCAATTTTTTCTAGGGTTTAAATAAACCATATCACTGAATACCCTCTCATTTGAAATTTTAGTACCCCACACCAACCCTCTACATGCTGGATAATATACCTCACATCACCACTACAATGCTATACCGACTATCTAGGTATAACATCATGATGATGAAGTTGGAGAATAAAGATGAATGGGAAGAAGAAAAAAAAATTGAAAAATAATGGTGTCCCTCAAATTTTTTTTAACCACTATTTAAATTAATATAAGAGAACAAATAAAAGCATTAAAGCCCAAATAAATCAAATCATAACACTAAACCCTCCCATAAACATAAAATAATGTTAGTTCTAAATTTTCTTGGAGTTGATAGGGTCATTGTTGGAGAAACACCAAAGAAATAATGGAATAGAAAATTTGAATGAATAGAAAACTAAAATATAATTTTTATAAGTGTATTAAAAAGAAAAACCCAAACTAAGATACTGAAATTTTTTACCTTGAATGGGAAACACTTTTAATTGTAAAAGAGGTGAAAATTTATAGGCAAGAGAATTGAAATAAATTTTCTAAAATTTTATCTTCCAATTTTTTATGCATGATAACCCCATTAAATTTATAAATTTGAATTTTTTTCCTTCATTGATGTTTATAAAAAAACTCTCCTCTAGTTACATTAAATTTTTTAGTTATTTTGGAAAGGTTCACCAAATTTAATGATAGTTTTACTCTATATTTTTTTTATAATAAAGATTGTTTATATTCCAATGTAGATGTTTCCCATGAATTTATGACCATGAATGTGAGATAATATCATGTTAACTTAGTTTAATTAATTGATATTCAGAATTTCCTCTATCTCTAGGTGATATTTAAGCATAATTGGTTTTCGTACATTATCAGATATGTTCCCTTCTTTAAACATTGTCCAAACTTGGAAAATATTCCAAGGCCAAACTTTTGAGATAAATTTGGGACACTTATGATTAGATTCAATTCAAGTTATAGTTAAATGAAATCTATTTCATTAATACTGTAATCCTAAAAAGATACTAATTTCATAATTTGGACTACTGTATAAAATTTAATGGTGAAATTATCAAACAGATATAAAAATACATAGAATTCAAAAATGAATCCCTTTTCACAACTGAGATCAAATTAATACAAAACCCCCAAAAAGTGACAATTGATATTAAAATTTCAAAATATTGGGATTATAATATTGAATTAAACAATAAAATATATGAAAATACGAGATTCATCACATTCATTATGATGTGATAATCCTTTTCCCAGGATAATGCTTCTTTTTATACTTCTTTTATAGCATGATACACCTTCATGATATTTAAAACATTTCACATTAGCAAAGAAACATTACATTTAATAGATTTTAACTAAAAAAATAACTCATTTTAATCTCAATCAACTTTGAGTGGTATCTCATATAGTCTCTTGGAACATTTAGTGTAATTCATGTTCAATGTTAATTATATGTTATATCATTTTATTCTAACATAGCCTCTAAAACTGCTTAGTTAATTTGAAATAGAATGAATATTAACCTGAAATATAATTTATAATGTCCCCTTTAATATAATGCATCTTAAAATTAATCTATAATTTACTTCAAAAATCTCTATTTACACTTAAAAAAATTAAAAATATTCTTAGAGAGTGCTTGTTTCATGGGTTTATTCAAAGGGTTTCCTTATGAAACCTTTTTAATCATACATAGCTAGCAAAAAATTAAAATTTAATCATATGGAGTTCCTGAATTTACAAGCTCATCAATTTCATTCTACAAAAAATATTCAATATTAAATTATACCCAAATCCAGTCAATATTTAAATCCCTAACCATATTAATTCATCTCAAAAAAATTCTTATCGATTTCTAATAATCACTACATATAGTTTATAAGAAATTCAATAACCATAAAAATTTCAATTGTTCATCTAATAGAAAATGGGATGATATATTTCTAGATTTTTTCATTATATTTTCAAAAATATCCCAAAGTAAAGATAAAATACATGTTTTAATTTTCCAAATAATAAAACATATACATTTCATTTCCATTTATTATAACATGTCTTGATATTTTTTTAAAAAAATTATCTATGTGGGGTCAAAAGACCATATCATACCTATATCAATAGTATCTGTTCATGACCCGACTTCTATATAAATCCTTTTGAAGGAATATATAATATTATTTTTTTGGAATATATTTTTTTCTTTTTTGATATTAAAAGAGGTGGGTGCAGGTAATTAATAATTTTAATCATAAAAAATCATAATATAAAGAAAATTATTATTAAAGAAAAGTTTGAACATAATTTTTTGAGGTAGATTAGATCAATGCAATCCCATGTTTACTATATTTTATCCTATAGCATATTTAGTAAATTTATTCATTATACTCAAAACAATCTTTTTGAATTAGTTATAACTATTTACAAAATTTATGCCCTTTTCTCACCTAGAAGAAAAAACAATTGAGCCATCTTTCATATAGAGGCACAACTGACCCATTGACTTTTTATTTGGTAGCATTACAAAATTATAATGATTAGTATTCAATATAAAATATTAAAAAAAAAATAATTAAAAAAATTATGTAAAATCATAAAATTGACACTAAAGGAAACAATTAAACAATGGATATCACAACAATAGCATAATGCATCATTTTATATAATATTTATAGATTTGTAAGAATTATTATATCATAAACATATTTGTTCGATAAATTCTTCCCTATATAAAGACTCTTTGTATTATATTAAATCATATTCAATTAAATCCTAATTATGTATTATCATAAATTAGGATATACCTATGTTTCAAAATTTATCTAATCTTTCATTATCTGATATCTTATGTTTTATATTTTACTTCAAAAAATATATAAAAATATATTCATATGATAGATTATATTTTTCATTTAGATATTTATTAATTATTGAAAATGATATGTCATGTACATCAATATATCAAAATCATTTTATTTGAAATTTATCATTCAAAGATATATACTATAATCATACATAGTGGTAAGTGAGTAAAATAATTTATTTAATAAAATTTAAATATTGTATATATCAATATGTAGAATCATAGAGATAAATATATATTTTTGTTATATCTCAAACAATTATTGACATTGATAATTTAACTTCACTAATGATCCATATTATTTAAATTTTTCAACTAAAAAAATTATTATAACTCTATTGTTACTTCATAATAATGATAATAAACTACTAAAAATAATGTATACAGCAAAAACAATGCATTGTATAATATTTTAAATATATAAATATATCTAAATAAATAAAATTATAATTTTAGGAAAATAAAAGTGTGATATATGTAATATGAAGTATTATATATATATTTTAACAATTTACACAAAATATTTTGAGGAACATATATGAAATAATGCGATAAAACTATACCACCATACTAAGAAACGGTAGTACACATAGCGGCATATATACACTATGGATTGAAGATTGTCCCAAAAAAAAATTTATACTTATATAAAAGATAATAAATAGGATGTTAGTATTTCATATAATGTAAAAATAATATAACTTACACAATTATATAATAATGTGATGCAACTTAATAGTTAAAAATATTCATTATGAACATATGAAAATAAATGGTTTAAGATAATTTTTTTATACTTATAAAAAATAAGATTATTAAGATAAAGAATATTATGATATCATAGGTTTTGTTAAAAATAAACCAAAATTTTAAAATCTTAAAAAACCATATTTATAAAATATAAAAAATTTGTTAATAAACTAGTTGAAGGGATTAGAGGGATCAAAAAACACTCGTTCAATGTAAGAAATGAAATTAGAATAAAAAATCCCAAGATCTCTAAATATGAAACTGAGACCATTTATAAATAGATATGAAGAAAATTATTTACCTTAACTTGGTAATATCTTATGTATCCATTCTTAACTTATATGTTTGACGAAGATCCCTTAGATGTAGCCTGTTGAGTTCCCCCTCTATTGTGTATCCATGAGATGAATAGAATCACTCAATGCTTTGGAGATATTCTCTAATATTTTACAAAATTATTGTATCATGTAGTCTAAATTAAGGATAGGTAAGTTACATTAAGGAATGGATAATCAATAGGAATTAAGAATTTGATTATATAACTATCTTGATGGTTGATTCCTTTTGACATAAACTTAGGATATTCCCAAGCCTTTATATGAATTTACTCATATGTTCCAAAATTTATGAATAATTTATGCTATTAAAAAATATTTTAATCCCCTCAACCAATTAAATTCTCATACATGATTCATCATATGAATAAATTTTTAGTGATATAAAACATGAGAGAGAACTATACATTAACTTTTTAATGTTTGATTGGTAATGCTTAATCATAAGCTATTTTTTTTAAATATACATTATAATTCATATGTATTTATAATATATAAAATCATATAATTTGACTTATTGAAAGTGGAATGATATCAAATACTATTCCTTATGATACACTCACGTCATACCATATGTATAGAAAAATAAACATCAAATATATAAGTCTTTAGGGAACAAATTCATCTATATTACAATTTATATAGATCCTTATAGACTTAGTGCTATATCAACTTATATTATATCATATATAGTAAATTTTGAAACCATATCTGAGCCTTCATTTGGATATATCAATTTTTTTATAAATATATTTTTTATTCACCTCGTATCACATCATATGAAATTACTTGGGAATATAATTCCAAAACACCATTTGTATTAACACTAAACTAATTTAGATTAGTACTATTATAAATTATAAAATACAATCCTCATTTAGTCAACCATAATTTTTAACCCCATGGGAATTTATAGAATTGTCTGCAAATATGAATTTCTAAATTCATAAGTGTAACAAAAAAGCTTCCTTTGGAAAATAATTAGTGTTACTCAAGATATTAAGTTATATAGTGTGATATCTATCAGACACATGTATATCTATACATGTGTCTTCCTACATTATCATATTCAAGAATCCATTTTCATATGATCCTTTAGTTGGAGATATAGGGTAACTACAGGACGTGAAATATATCTTTCCCAAAAAACTACCCATACATTATAACTTTTTCAAGTGTAGATTGTCTAGGTTGATGAATACATCACATTTTATTCATAAAATAGATGATATCCTCACATGAACCTCATTAAATAGATAATAACATCATATTTATTATCCAAGTATGGTCATACACAAAGGATTTCATGTGACATTCACTATGTATCTTTATATGAGTAATCCTTTATTTGTTGAAAATTTTCAGTAATTGTAAATATAGTCCAACTAGCCTCTTAGAAATTATATTATTTTTAAAATAACACATTAAGATTTAAAAACCCCTTTTTGATAAGAAATAAATATTATTTACTTTAAGATGGATTATTTAATAGATAAAAAATAACATACACATCTTATATGGAATTCTATATATTTGTACTGTTAATATAAAATAAATAATTTTTTCATTAGAAAATTCCATTAATGGTGGGATAAAATCTATAATATTTTAATAAAAATATAGATAAAATCTTCCATCAAGGATAAAACATCTTTTATCCTTACCTTATTTTCAAATATGTTATATAATTCTATGAATCATAAAGCATGTTTAGCATAATGATTTATTCTTAACATCACTTTATTAATAAACAAATTCTCTTATCCTTAGGAGAATTAAGATAAAAAACACATCCTTTATTTATATCCATCTAAAATAGAAATTTAACTTTACATTAAATTCCTAGATTTAGTAACCTTTTTCTTATTTATTTGAAATCAAACTACAAGATCCATTAAATCCTTAATCATTAAATCCTATATATTTATAAAATTATTAAAATATACATTTGGAATCACATAACTTTCCAAAATTAATAATTTATTTCCATAACAAGTATACATAATATGGACTCTACATAGTTATTCTCAAACCCCTTTAAGTATTTGGATCATTTCATTCCTTTCTTGATAATTCTAGGTTTCAATGATCAAGGAAGACTATTGGAAAAATCAAATATTCTTTTTCTGGCCGAAACTATTACCCTTTAGTTATGTCAACACAAAAAAATATCAAACACATCAAATTTTGTTCTCATATATCCCCAAAAATTATGAAATAGGGTAAAATTTTAATGAAATTTCCAATGCTGATTTCATAATGAATTCTATATCTAGATCAATCCTTAGGGAATTACTTCAGTCTCTCCAAGTTATTATCATACCCAATCATACAAAATAAATGAGTATGTATTATATATAATTATTTTTAAACTCTAATAGAATAATTATATTCTTCTAATAATCATATAAATAGATTTTTTGAACAACTTAATCATTTGGTTACTCATTAAGGTGAAACTCTAATAAAAAAGTTTCTATTTGAGTGAAGAACAATTCTTATGTTTCTATTCCATTTATATATTTTTATTATATTTTTTATCCTCTCCTATTACAGATCTCAAATTTATGTTTTATGATAATGATATTTCTTATCTAGAACAAAATATTTTATTAGATGAGTATCATGTTTTAAAATAATAAAATAAGGACATTCATTAAATATATTCCCACTAATATAATGAAACCTTTTCAATTCCATTTTATAAATTAGAGAGTGAAGATCAATATTTCACTAATAAATGAACTGGATATGTAATTTATATCAACAAATAGTTATTTAGGTAAGTTATATTGAAAGTAGTATCATATTAGACCCTTAGATGGTAAAACAGATGAAAATTTTCCTAATCTATATTATGGAAAAACATAACACTATTCCTCTAGTTGCATAATATTATTATGGTATCCTATATTATTATATCCCAAGGAAATATCAATAATATGCACTATATCGGATTAATGACACCTCTAAATGTAAGGACCAACAACCCAGTGTC
Source organism: Viscum album (assembly GCA_963277665.1). Lineage (NCBI taxonomy): Eukaryota > Viridiplantae > Streptophyta > Magnoliopsida > Santalales > Viscaceae > Viscum > Viscum album. The sequence continues at coordinate 1,012,770,470 of OY728126.1, forward strand.
CTAGAGTTGGTGTTTACTTTATTACATTGGATCTAAATACTAGGTATCACATCCTGAATGAATGAATAGTTTAGTAGTCTTGGTAAACTAGATAAATACTTAAATTTTATAAAAAATTGAAAAAATAAATTAAAGAATGTTTTTTTCTTTATAATACCAATATTCCTCATAGCATATCCCAACATATCAATCAAAAAACACTTCCTAGTATCCTGGTGAAAATATAAAATAAGAAAAGGGTGACATAGGATGCTCAGTAAGGGTAAACATAAAACAAAATCTATCATGAATGAATAAGAATAATAAATATAAAATTTTTAATAACTTAAACACATTCCATTTAATCAATATATTGAGCATAATATTGTAGAAATAAATGCTAATATTAAAGTCATATAAATAGTCACACGAGCTTAAAAATTATGCATGGATATTCTAACTAATTAAATAATCACATGGAAATTAATAAATAATCTCATAATTAGGAATTAAATAATATCATACATCTAAAACATACCATAAATACCTTTCACAATAAAACATAAATATGTGGTTAGAAACCTATCTAATCTACATGACTAATTTGTCTCATGAGACATATCGATGTATCGAGGGGATATCTATAACTGATACCCATGCATAACATACTATATCGAATTCATTAATCTTATTAAATGGGTGAAAAAAAATCAATATAAACATTCTTATTGACAAACTATCATAAGAAATGTTAATATTTAACCCAATCAAATAAACATAATCATCACCATCCAAAATAATTTACTGAATGGTAATGAAATTATACATCATCGGTTAAATTGATCATAAACAATTAAAATAAAGAATAAAGATGATATCAATACAAAATATCCATATTTTATCAAAATTAAAACAAATGGTTAATGTAATCTATGAATAGAAATACCCTAAAAATGTCTCAAAAACATTCTTGATGGAAATATCCTTTGCATGTTGATATTAAACTTTTAAAAAAAAAAGTTCACAAAATATTTTGAAAATAATTTTCATTTAAAATAATATTTAAAAAAGTGATTGGTCATGATGACATAATTTTTTTTTCATTCCATACGCTTTTAAAAAAAGATTCCTTTAATATTTTTGGTAAAATCCAAACAAGCCTTATTTTGAAAGCATCATGAATATTCTTTTTAAAATATTTTTGTAAAAATTCAAAGAAGTTAAAAAAATATTTAACAAATCATCTGGAAAAGGTTAATTTTTTTATAAAAAATGGATTTTGATAAAAAATGATTTTATATTGAAGAGAGAAATTAAGTTGGATTTTATTATAAACATTTTATCAACCCTTTTTAATATAAAATATTGAAAAAATGGTAGCATTAATTGAAAAATTTCATGAGTAACCATAGTATAATAATATATATTTATTTTATGATATAAATATCAAATAATTCCCCCAAGGTATATTCACACAAAATCAATCATGAATAATGATGAGTTTGGGAAATCAACCCTTAACACTTTGGTAACTTCTAAATCATAAGCCCCATAAAAGAAATAACATCAAATGAAACTTTAAATAACATTAATATAAAGAGGATAATGATATAAAATATCAAATTTGTAGTAGATACACCACAAAAAATAAGTTTTGAATATAACATATGTTTTATAGTAGTAAAAGTGAGCCGAGAAACCCTTACCTTAGGTTCAACTTCCTTCATTTGTGTTTGAACCTCCTATATGATAAATATTGGATTATTATATATCTATTATAGAAAAATTATCATATATCTCACTACATATATTATTTACTTATCATTTTTTATCAACTAATTATTAAAAACTCTTTGATAAAATCACTATTTCAGGTGATAATTTCTTTATTTTTCATGTATGTTTTAGTTCAACAATTTTTGACCATTTAATTTGATCATGGTTACATAATATACATAATTTTAACCATTATATAAATATAATATATATATTTAATATATATATATTTAGTGTAATTTATTAAAGTTATAGATAGAAAATTGATTAGACCATTCATGGAGATGGTAGGTCGTATGTAAACATGAACACTATTTTCATTTTTATCAATGAATAGAATTAAAAGAAAATAAATATTAATTAAACATTAAAAAATAATTATTATGTTATTTATATTATTTAAATTTATAAAATATATCCGTATTATTGTCCGTGTAAAAATAGAATGAAAAATATTTCACATCGTTATGTGGTGGTTGTTGTCCACACATACACATGAGTGACGTTATTATTTTGAAATAGATTGGAAGGTAATAAGTTATATGTGATAATATATTTATATAATTATGGTTATATCATAAATATCAAATATATTCATTAACTTTATCCTTAATACCTTTCATGTGAAGAGTAAGAGAAAAACGAATCACATCACTTCATGAGGCGGTAGTCTGCCGTGCACATGAGCGACGTAATCCTATCCCCACATAATGGAAAGTAATAAAGTATATATGATATAATAATTACATAAGTATAATAATATCAAAAAATATCATATATATATGTTAAATATATCATTATATAAATCCTATAAAAGTGGTGATGGAAAATAAATTACATTGGTTCCTGAGGTGGTAGTCTACCGTACACACGATCGACGGTTTCATTTCCCATTTGATGGATGTGGAGATGGATTTGGGATATGAAATTAATATAATAACATATCGGTATATAGGAATAAAATTTTATTATTATATTATAATAGTTTAATAAGGTTTTAATGAGGTCGAATAAGATATAAAACAAATAGAGACATTTAATAATTTTACCTCTTTTTTCAGAGAGCCACTTCAGGTTTATAACTAAAGCCTTGTTAGAAGAGATTAATAATAATCATAATAAGGCCTTTATGATGTGGGGTGGTAATTGAGTAAGATATTTTGGTAGTTATTGGGTGAAAAAATGGGGTTTGGAAGTGTGAATAGGGGAGGATAATGAGTGGCCTTTTATAAGTGAGGGAGAGGACTGACATGGAATTTTTGAAATGATAACATGATACCCACATTTTTATCCAAACAAATCATAAAAAAATCATCATTATAGAACAATGGATATTCTAGGTTAAATTTTTTTCCATAAAATGGGCATTGGAAAAGTTTAAGTTAATTTTTAAACCCTTATATTATTAGTTTTACCCCCGATAAAGACATTTTTACCTTAACCGTTGAAATTAATTTTTACCGATTTCACTATTCATTATAGTCCAAAATTAATTTGAACTTATTAGATAATATAAATTATTATTATTATAAATATGTAATCCATTAATACAGATTCAATCTGCAGTAGTAGCAGAATTCAATTTAAAAATAAACCCTCAGACGTGCCAAAGAAATAGTTTTTCCAAAGAAAAACTTCAAACGTTTAAAAAGTTTTTATATAATAATTAAATATAAAATTGATTCCAATGATCTAAATTAATTATATTGTAATATATTTGGACTAATGTTACATTAAAAACAATTTAAAATATAAATAACATTGTAAATAATTTAATTGAAAATGATTTTTTCAATAAAAAACATTATTCTTCACTATTAATAATAAAAAACAATCTTTTCATAAAATTATCAAAAAATAATCAAAAGATAATATATAAATTTTTATTTAAAAAATCAAATTTATTTTTCCATATTAATTTTCTAAAATTATTAATAATTTTTATTTTTATTATGTGCATAAAGTGCGACAAACCATATTTTAGAAAAATACATTTTTCAAAAAAATATTATTTTTTTATTTCAAATGATTGTTATTTTAACTTAAATCAATGTATATAAATTGAATTTATTTTATATATGTGTAAACCATATAAATTTCATAATTTAGTTATTACTATTCATACATGTCAACTTAATGGAAAGGTTATAATGGTTATGTTTAAAGAATAATATTTTAATGGATTGTCGTGTTTTATTAAAACTTAATGTTATGTTCATCACAAGATATCAAAGTGATTATTTAAAAATGAATATATAATAAATATCAAGGTGTTAAATAATATTATAAGTTTGGTGTTGTGTTTTATAAATGCTATCAAACAAGATGTTTATCTTTTAAATTCTCTGGGTATTACATTCTACCCCCTCAAATAAGTTGCATCATTATAATTGAAACATGATCCTGATAATCAAGGTTTTGAAATTTTAAATTTTTTTATTGGAAAACCACATCATAAAAGTGGTTAATTAAACTTCCCCTTGATAAAATTGAAATTTAATTATAAAGTTTATCTTGAATAACACATTTGTATGTTTCCAAGTAGAAGAAAATAGAGGTAAATGAAAACAATGACATGAAAGAGAATACTAATGCTCATAAATTAATAAATAATGATAGAGAAAATGGTTATAAGAAATTTAACCACTAAAAAACCATGAATCATCGATGAGTTAAAATACTATTTATTAAATAGAAATGAATATAATGGGACTATATCTTGTTTATCATGATATTTTTCCAAAAGTTTATAGATTCCATTAACTTTATGATAGAGAATACTAGAAAATATACTTAAAATTTCATCCTTTTGTTGCACTTCAATCAATTCTCACTTCATCACCTACTCCAAGAAATGAATATTCAAAAGGAATTCTTATGCCTGAATAAATAAAATTAACATTTACAAGATAATTAAATCAATAAAATAATGATGATTCATTCCTAATATCTTTATATATTTTACAATAAATTTTTTTAATGACTCATATTTTCCTAATTTTTTTAGAAAATTATTGGAAAAATTTCGAGACTAGGCACTGAGACGACGTGCAATTCTGAGCCCCGGTGTGCTCGGAATGGTCTGAAAAAAGTGTTAATTTTTTAATAGCATGAGTTAGTGGTTTTAATGAAAAAGTGGAATAAATATTAAATGAGTTCCCATATCATAAATCCTAGAGAACTGTTGCATTCAGGATAATGGGTTTACCCTAGGCGCGACCTAACTTTAGTCGGTGCGAGTCTCTTGTGAGAAAAATTGAAAGGAATGTAACTGTAAATAAAATAATTAAATAAAATAATTTTATTTTAAAATCTTAATAAATCATGAACGATGAATCATAATAGAAATCCCAGGCTACTATTGAGTTTGTAATGTGGCGTTTTACTTAGGTGGGGCCTAACATCGACCTATGTGGGTTGACTGTGAAAGTTAATTTTTAGACGTTTTAAAGAAGAATAAAATAAACTTAAAGAAGTTTATTTTATTTATTTTTTTACATTTCACAGCGTGGAGATGCTATAATGGGGCAAACCATTCTCTTTTATGAATGAAATAGTGTGGCGACACTATAATGCAACAACGATAACACTAAAACACATGTAACACTAAAAGACGTTTAATGCTGAAACATGTTTTCTTTATCTAACCGCTGGCAGGGACACATGATTGGGTGAATGATATTATAGAATTTCACTAAGATTTATGGAGAAAATCCTTGGAATTATCCTCTCATTGGTGAATGGAGGACGACGATGAGGAGAAGAAATGATGATCGAGGATCGAGGATCAAGGATTGAGGATCAACGAACGATGTTGACACAATCGATCTTCTTCGATGATCAAACTAAATATAGGCAGGGGGTTTATTTTCTATGTAATTTTCTTCCAATTATTTCTTTCAAATGATGAATGTGTATCAACCCATGAAAAATTTGATCCGTGGGTTGATCGTTCTTTTGGGATGGGTGTTCTGTTGCAAGGTTTAATTTGGGGATTATCCACACTAAGAGTTGATGTTCTTTTACTAGACGTTCTTAAATTATAACATGGATGGATTGAGGATGACACAAAAAAGGCCTAGATCCATCCACTTTGGGTGTTATTGTGCTTTTACTTTTTACTTATTTTTGTTCTCCTTATTCTTTGTTGGGCGCAACGATCCCGATAGGGATCCGGGATTACGACGGTGTGAGGCAGCTCTAGCCATTCTAGGCAGAGCATGATGAGAGGAGGCTGCCGGTGGGGTAGCTGGTAAGAGAGGTGACATCATACCGACGGCATAGTCGGGCCTGGTGGACGACTGCCATCATGGTGTTTGGCGGCGACAATGGTGAGCTGTAGTCTAATGGGACAACAGTTGTGGGATAACCCATGAAAGTGGGCCACAGGTGGAGGTAGAGAAGGATGATGGCTCAAAGGTTGGTAGTGGGAGCCCACAACAGTTGAGGGATGGGCTCCCAAATCCATGTTAGATGGAGGACCCACAACAGAGCTGCAGGTGTGCACTGGTCACGTGGACCGACCATGTTGGCGAGGTAGGGATGCGTTGTCTGCCACATCTCAGGCAGACAAACCGACCCGCTCAAGCAGGCAGGGATCCAGCGCCCGCTGCATCTTGGGCGGACGAACCGGCCCACTCGAGTGGGCTGAGATGGAGTTAGTAGGCCAGACCAACAACGGGCCAGGTCAACTTAGTGGGTCGGGTCGAACCTGGACCAAAACGACCCCCTTTTTACTAAAACACCCATAAATTTAAAACCATAAGTCCGTTTGATGAGGAGATTACAGTGTTGGGATTCTAATAGTGATGCAATTCTTTTGAGATGGCTTTGTGAGTTTTTAGTGAGGACCAACTTAGGTGTGAATATTCCCTTGGTTCTTCCCTAAAGGGTCTGGTACAAAATTCCATCCACATCACTAGGTGGAAATTCCCTCATGAGGATAGAGTCCCGTATAGAGTTTTCACATCCTCCTTGGGATTAGAGCGTTACCCTATCACCCATGATGGAATTTCTTTGGTATTTATATAACCTTAGAGCTCAGGGTGTTAATCTTACATCTAGTGGGACATATCTATTGGGTTTGTAGTATTCTCTGAGGAGAATACCCTACGTTACGAGCTGCATCAGTAGGGTTCGTGGTATTCTTTGAGAAGAATCACTTGCTTTGTGGGTTAATAAAGAATGGGTTTGTGGTATTCTCTGAGAAGAATCCCATATTTGTATATCATGATATTTTACCAATATTTTATCTTTGGGCAGAGCCCAAATTAGTGGGACCTCTTGTAAGAGTCCCAGAGTTCACTCAAAGAATCATTTCATTTTTATTATGTCTCAAAAGAATATTTTGTATCTTTGTTTGTGAAACCTACTCACATTGAAAATTTGAGAGTAAATTTATCATTTTATTTCATTAAATATATTTATATATATTAATTTATACAAGCTGTATGAAAGTATGAAAAAATAGAGACTTATTTTATAAGATAATTTATATATTCTCAATACACTTTTATAAATACTTAATAAAAAAAAATATAATCACCTGTCTATAATGCCATATATGATTAATGGAAAGGTTATCCTTATGTTTTCTGTATATTTGGGGTAATTTATGCTTAATATATCTATATGTAATTCATTCCACATCACTATGTGAGGATTTGAAAAAACCTACCACAAAAATCCTCTTGTGAGTAACAACTATAAAGAATGAAAATTTTAATAATGGTTAGATTTTTAGAATCAAATTACTAATAATAAACTCCTTGATCATATTAAAACATATTTACTTCACAACATCAAATTTTATGATGTGAACATTTTTTAAATATATCAAAATATTTATAGGATTAACAACATCATCCTTCGTATACTATTTCATCAAACTGTTCCTTAAAAAATTCCACTATTAACATTATTACATTCTATCACATCCTAAACTTCTTTATGATAATGTCCCATGCACTTTTTTATAGTAAATAAATGTAACTATTTACATTTATATACACTTTTGAAGTCTAATATCATTAAATATATTAGGTCAAATTCCCTTTTTATATTATTGATATAACCATTTAACAAATATAGATATTCAATTTCTTATGGAAATAAAATATAACTCCTTATATTTTTTACAACCATCACATTTGTTGAACTATTTATGATATAAGTTAAAAATCAAATTAACTATATATTAGAATATTGTTTTATTTTGTATATATATATTTATTTATATTCAAATATACTCCCACTAGCCACTTAGATAATACATTTTTTCAAAATATTATCAAAAGATACAAATACTACATTTTTTAATTCAAATATATAATTTAACAACCCATTAATATGATTTTAATAGTAAGGAATTCGTATTTTTACAATCCCATTATAATTAATTATTACTATTTATAGAATTATGAAAAATATTACATATCAACATGGAAACATCAATATTGTATACAATTTTTTAATAAAAACATACCTTTAATTTTATACACATGTTTCATTAATGTCACTTTTACTAATTTTAAGAAGAGTCCAATGTGAAATGTTTGAAATTACTATAGTTATTAATCATCCTTAAACACCATGAAAAATATTATAAAATGAGGGATGAACAAAAAAAATCTCATTAATAGATATAAAAATAAAGGAAAAATGTTAAGTCATCAAAAATTATTATAACATATGAAAATGTTTTCCATTTCCTCATAGAAATTTTATCACATAAATAAAAAATGATCAAATGTGACAATACAATTTTTCTCAAATAAAATGTTCTAAATCCATTTAAAAATATATTAAACCCATGAATTTAATATAAAAAACATGATAACTCATTAAAATATTTTATTGAAAAAAACATTCACTTTTAATGGTTCATAAATTTTCATTACCTCCTCAAATAAAAAGATTTCTAAAAACACCTTTAAAAGAATGAAATATGTATCTTGGTGAATTCTATTAATAATATGTATTGACTAATGTTTAAATTTTCTATCAATAATAGATTCCCATCTAATTACACAGGAGTAACTAACCTAATTCTCTCCCTCATTTTCTCCTTTTAATACTAAATTTTTTACCATTGTATTAGAGAGATATAAGAGGCTCACCAATCGTCCTTAACTATATCAATCTCTCCTATCACCTTCTATAATTCTCAAGTACTATATAATGATAAAAAAAATTAATTTTTCAAATTATCCCTACAAAACCCTTAAAATATCATTTAAATCCATTATAAAATTCACTTTACATCTTTGCATAAAATTATAGAGAAATAAGAAATTTTTATGAAATCTATTAACCTAATTTTTTCCAGAATAATGGTAATATGATATTCATTGAATGAACATGAAAAAATATAAAATTATCTTAATAATAAGGCATGTATATATTGGTAGGAAAGGGTGGTCATGCAGTAGACCTTAAAATAAATTATTTCTTTACTTTTGAAAATAAAGTCAAAATGAATCATAAAAAAATAGAAAAGATATTACTTATAATTTTTTTTAAGAAAGTAAAAAAGTAATTAAAAAAGACCTGTAAAATTATTTTATCTATAAAAAAATTCTTCAATAATTTCAATTAACATTGAAATGGAAGGAAAATATTTGAAACAATACTTTAAAACATGGTTTAAATTAAAAATCTCAAACCTTAAGTCTCTTATAGCGTCGTATATTCACTAACACATGAATAATAAAATTTAATTAGTGTTTTAGTTAATGAAATAAAAAATTAATGTTTATTCCACTATAATTATGAATTTTATTTAATTTATTATCATGGGTTTTTAATTTCTAAATTTGTTATGTTTACATCAGGTGATTTGAGGTTGTTCGATATTATATTTTTAAAATAGCCTTTGTGGGTTGAAAATGGACAAGGGATCATGGTTTTTGGATAATTATAATTTCATAATTATTATATCTATACATTTAATATAGTTTTAAAACTAAACATACAAGGTGGTCGTGAAATTGAATCTTGTTATTTCATTAAGTTGGTAGTTTTCACATACACACGAGATAAGTTTTCATTTTTCCAAGATATCGAGATAAAATTAAATAGTGAAAGTATCACAATTAGGGAATCATGTTTATGTTTCAATTATAATATTAATTTATTAAATTCATATAAATTAACATTCATGTATGGTGGAAATTAAATATTAATCACATTACTTCATGGAGATTGTTGTCCACAGGTATGCATGAGCAATGTTTTCCTTTCCGATGGGTTAGAAAGGAGATGAGATGTTTTTTACAATAAAAATATTAACATTATATTATACGTAAGATAAAAATGTTATTATATAAATATTTCTATGATTTTTTGAAGGATTTATAAGAATAAATTAATATAAAATAAATTTGATAATAGTTATACCACTTTTTTGGAAAACATCCTTCTTCTTACACCTTAATCCTTCTAGGTAATTATTTTTCAGAGAAAAGAACCACTAGGATGTGGGGTGGATATTTAAGAAGTTATTTGTGTATGTATTTTTTTATATAGAGTGCTCAATTCTTGTGAATAATTTAGGATATAAGGTTCCCTTTTATAATTGAAGGGACTAACACTCTATTAATTATTCTTAACTTTTAATTATTCTAAATTAGATTTTCATCGAAATGCAGAACTAAATCAATAAAATATAAATGATACTATATTAAAAACCAAAATAACTACATATAATAAGAAATATGATAAGATTTTATGACCTTATCACATTTTTAACCAAAATTAACTCATTATACTCTTTACTAAGGTGATAATAATTGACCATGGTTAATATTCCTTATGAACAAAAATAAAATTTTCCTTATTAATAGATTTGAAACTCACGATTCCATATAAAAAACACATTTTATAATATTAATTATTTATAAGTGGAATAACTTAATATTAATATAAGTACACAGAACTCAACTAAAAAATTGGTTTTTATAGAAAAATGTGTTTTAATCCTAAAAATTAATTTATAAAAAATTATAGTATAATATTAATTTTTATGGATTTAATTGAATTATTATTTGTAAAATTGGACTAATTTTAATTTAATAAAAATTAAAAATATAATAAGACCTTTTTAATACTTGAAAATAAATTAATATATATATATATTTGAATTTTCACTATTCACCCAAAAATTAGTCTTTTCTAAAAAAATCACCAAGATTTACCCTATGATAAATATGAATAGATTAATTAAAAAATCAATTACGTTTTTTAAAATTTATATTCTAAAATTTAGAAAATTAACTTTTCAATAAAACCATATAATACATCAAAAAAATTATTTAAAATAATAACTACTTTTTCAATTGAAAAATTTAAAATAAAAATATTTATAAATATATGAAGAGTATGAATATATAAACTTATTAATTATAAATCATATAAATTATTTATTATTGGTATTACATGGGTTTTCATGGATTTCTAAAATGGGTATCTATTTTCTTTTTATTAGAATATTTACAATATAAACGATTATTTATATTTTTATGGCCTTCTATGTGTTTGAAAACATTATTGAAGGAATACTTTATAGAATATGTCATAGAATATGGTAGAATAATATTCCCATATTCATAGATATACACTTTAACCTATATAAAACTCCATTTATCATTGCCTTATTTTCGATTATGTTATATAATTTAGATGAATCATAAACCATGTGTACCAAAAACATTGACTAATTTGTTCAAACAATGATTGTGTTTAACCTCTTCTCATGAGATAAAAAAATGAGTAAAATAATATACATATCCTTTTAAAATAATCCTTCCAATATTTAAGTGTTCTTTTTATCCATGTCTTTAATATAGAAACCCATTACTCCATTACATGAAAACAAGTCTTCAACCATTAACCTCTAATTCTTCCTTCAATTCTAAACACTTTTATATTAAAAACATTTGTATAAAAAATAGTTGGTATCATATACCATTTTTTATCTATGAATTGAATTCTAAAAAATTTATATGTATATTTTACTCTCCATTTTGGATTCTAATGACCCTTCAGGGAATCTATAAAATTCCTTATCCAATGGCCAATATTTCTATAATGAAATAATTTTTCTGTTTTTCTTATTCAGTTCAGCTTATAGTGTAGACTCTCTCCATAACCTATTTTGTTTTATTTATTTGTTAAAACATTACCCTTATCTTTCTATATAATCAAAATAAAATTTGATAGTATTCCATCCATGTCCTTATCATTTAACCTCAATATATTGAGGATATTTAGTGAAGGTTTAAAAATTCAATGTTTCAATAATTAACAAAAAACAATAGGAAAAATTTTATTAGTTTTTTTAGAATTAAATGCATGTCCAATTAAAGTTTAATAGGTTAACCTAGTGTCTAAAAATAATATATCCACCAATTTATTATGAACACATGAGTTGATATAAATGTTCATTCCACATTCACACACAAAAAACTGGAATTTGTCACTTTATTCTGTGCATGTCATACTTTCCAATAATTTAACATTTCCTCTATATCTATCATATTATAGGCATACACATACTCATGTCTCATTTTCAACATAGAATCCACGGTGATAGGAATTTTTATTGATGAGAATAGTGAATAATTTATATTATTGTCATAATTTGTGTGTAAAGACTTAACTAATTGTATATTATAGAAGTGGATTTTCTATTATAAAGAATATTCTTTATTTTATGAGAACTGTTCTAATTTTTTGGTATCATTCATGAAATCTATTTCCATTTAGTTTTTATATATATAAAATTTATCACATTGTTATGTTAGATGATAATGTGGTCATTATATACAAAAAAAGTTTATCTCAGATGATTATTATAATATAAATTCATTTAGAAAATAATTTTATTAAATTTTATCGTAGTAAAATAATGAAACCCTTTAAACTAATACAATAGATTTATCTTCCATGATCCATATTTCACTTGTCAATCAGTCTACTAAGGAATTCCTCTAACCATTTAGCTATTTATAAAGGGAATCACCTCAATTATATCATTTATGATTCTTAGATAGTTTAATGGATAAATATTTACCCAATAACTCATATGGGTAAACAAAACCTGATTATTTCGGAATCCTAGCTCATAGGATTTACTAAATAAGTGTAAAATGATGAAAACACCAAGATAATCACAAAAAAAAGATAATCTAGGTGCACCCATCTATGGAAGAACCTACACATAGATGATACTTTATCACCGATACATGTTTTTCATATACAAGATAATTTATGGGTACCATTCAATTGAAGAACTAACCCAATTGAATAATCAATTCTTTGAGAAGTGATGATTTAGAAATAATTTTACACTTAGTGAAAAGGGGATTTAATCTAACCATAATATCTCTTTTTGTTCACTTTATATAAGCTTTATTCTATATACCTTAACATAGAATCATATTAACTTCCCTAAATCAATATGTTAAATACATATTGATATTTAACTCATTACACAACTTGAAATTTTTAAAACACACCCAAAAATAAAGATAAAAAAATATTTACATATATAAAAATTATTCTCATGAATAAGTTACATGAATCTTCCATGTAAATGCTTATAATTATATGATATTGAAAATATTCACATGAGTAACCCCATAGAAAAAGATCCAAAACCCCTCACGTTTCTAGAATATAGAATCATCCTCCAGACCCGTGGATAGTCTGACATCTGGACCCTCTCCCTAAGAATAATTTTCTCAATTTTGAATTTAATTCAAGATAACTCTAGAACCTAATATGTATATACTATATGTAAAAAATAAATTAATGTTTATAAATTCAATTATGAACTGAGGTCATGATAAAATTAATTAATGTTTATAGATTTCATGAATGATACCAGAACATTAGAATAGTTCACAGGAAATATAGAATATTCTTTTTAATGATACCAGAACATTAGAATAGTTCTCATGAAATACAGAATATTCTTTGGAAAATTTATTCTAATAATTAATCTTTATAATGGTAGAATATTTTAAAAAAATTAAAAAACATTTTATAAATTTATAATTAAAATTTTGTCATTCATTAATCCATAAAATAGTTTTAAAAATTCAAAAAAATATTCTAAATAATATCATCCCCATATTCAAAAACACTTTATTAATTATTAAATTAAATTTATAATTGAATGAAATGAAATGAAATTTTATTTTGAAAATAGTATTTTTTGATTCAAAATAGTTATATTATATGAAAGATAGATACTATCAGTCATGTTTTACGATTGATGGTCCAGTTACTACCTATGATTTCTCATACTCCCTAGAAACAATTTTAACAATTTGCATCATATCATATTTACAATATGATAAAATATTTGAACAATTTGTGTATAAGAATCGTATTTTATAGTAGGTATGATTCATATTATATGACCTTAATTAAATCCAAGATTTTAAACTATATCATGAATAATGATATTCTATATCGTATGTCATGATATTAAGCATGCAGTATAAATTTTCTTATTTCATTTTATGATTAAAATGTAATGTGAAATATTATTTCATTAACTTTATTTTACCATATATTTTCATCATTAAAACACCATAAATTAGAAATTGGTGAACTTTTGGATTTAAATTCATATAATACCATTAACTCTAGTGTAAAAAATATATAGAAATATTAAACAAAATGAAATTAGATGTGTTTCAAACTGAAAATAATTAAACTAAAAATGGTTAACATAATTAAATTTTATTCTTAACTTACAATTATTTATTTTTTACGTGATAAAAATCACTTATGAGTAATATTTGACTAGTACCTCTATATTTTATCCATAAGATTCTATTAATAATCCAAACCTTTTGGATGCGATCTTTATCACCTTTACTAGATGTGCTAGTACCTTGTAAAATGGGAATAATGCGAAAGAGAGATATATGGAGGATATAATCTAAACCAATAGGTTTACAAGGGATGTATCAAAATTACTAGATAATTGGTTTTCATTAAATATACTACAAGGGTTGTAAAACCATGTTCCTTTCCAGGTTAAACATTTTAGAGGAAAATTGAACTTACGATTTGGTGATGAGTTTCTTTCGAAAACCAAGACTAAAGATTTTGTGAATTTAGACATCCTTAAGATATTTTTTGAATGTTATTTGATACTTTGAGGATGTATTTAAAACTTGTGTAGATGAGGGAGAAATTCTTCAGTGGTCATGTTGCTAAAAATATCTATCAAAAGGTTATTCACACTATGAAAGTCTTGATCATGATATGAATTAATTTCATGGTAAAATATTTAGGCCATGAATGGAGTATCATTTTGTCTTTTATAGGTGTGACACCCTAGGTAACACTATGAACCAGTGATGTGGCTTTGATTTTATGGTCATTTGGTAATTTCACTGGTGTCCTTTTTAGAAACCCTCACTAGATCAACTCTAGTTTTTTCGACTAAATAAAGGGGAGATCCCACATTAAAAATTATAATTTATCTCTTGGTTCCCCTACGAAACAGGTTGTTTCAGGATGGTTTGTAACATGGATTCAAGGAAAATATCATACCATTTCTCTTATATTTTATCCCTCTTTCCCATCTATTTTCTATTTAGTTTAAGGTAAGGATTAGGGAAACTTTCCTTGGTTAATTGTGAAATCATCGCAAAATGATGGGGATTTTTTATATCATAGATTCTACACACTATTTCAATTAATTCAATGTAGGTATGTATTCCCATGAATTTTCATAGATTTTTGTGATGAATTAAATAAAATTGCTGGATGAGATTTTGGAATATGATGGGTCTTTTTGTGGATTTGGTTGAGGTGCATGTAACACCCTAAAATTTTCTAAAATCTTTATATCAATTTTTTCATTTCACACAACATGTAATATAGTTTTTATATATTAAATCACTATGTATGGATTGAATTATATGAAATATTAAGTAAACCATTCACTACACACAATATAAATTTTAGCATTCACTAAAATGAACACTGAGATTAGATTATGTTACATGCAAAACTAACTTTTCTCAATGGATTTAATAACAGAAATTACCGTGTGTTACTGATCAATAATTCATTTTTAAAATATTATTATTTAATAGGATATAACATGGATATTAAATTCAAAATTATTAAATGAAATAACTTATGAATATATATAGTTGAATTCATTGTTTTTCTAATCCTTGGAAGAAAATATAGAAACCAAATGAATATAAAGGGTCTAATTTTATAAAAAGCTATTTTTATGAGAAAAAATGATTTATATTCATAAATTAAATTAATTAATAATAGTTATTTATATTAATTAAATTTATATATAATATATTCAGAAAAATAATTTTGATAATAATCCAATTGATTTGATAGATATAAGATAAGAACAAATCTAATTCTGTGTTTAAAAACCTATATTTTTATATAGTAAGTTTTCCCACCTTTTAATAGATAACCTATCTGAAATAAAATTTTCATAACTTTTATAGATTTAACATGTCAAAGTAAACATCATATTTGAAATAGAAACCTATAATTTAGGTATTTTTCTACAAGGTTCTATTTTTTAATGAATAGTTGAAAATACTGAATTTTAATTCAAAACTGCTTTTTCATCGAATTCATTCATAATTTTCAAACTACACTAGCACACAACTCCATTTAATGGGTAACAAACATAATTTTTAGGTGTACAGTGAACTTACACTCACGAAATAATGATTGTTGATTTCTCCATTACCGCCTATAATGGTGGACATTATAATGGAAACTCTATTTATATATGTTATATATTATATTTATTATATCATTATGCTTAGGTAATACTTTTAAAACATATATCTTAATACTTTTCATTTTTTTTAAATAAGATAATTTTGTTTGAGGATGTGTGGACTTCTGCCCCTTCCAAACGATGTGATTCATTCACACTGTACAAGGAATGTATTAATGATGAATTTAGTGACTATATATGAAATATATAAAATAAAAATTCTAATGTAATTATAATATATATATATATATATATATTAATATATGTATTTTTCATCTAATCATTCAATACAACAATAAAAACGGAAACAACATCTATGTGTATGTACTCATACCGTTTCCTTAAACGATGTATTCCATTTCAAAAATCTATATTCTATAAATTTTTATAATAACCAAATAATGAATATAAATTATATTTTTATCATGTTTCAAAATATATAAACCATTATATAAGTATAATGACCAAATATATAACAAATTAAGACACATTCAAGGAACAAAGAGTATATTACCCGAAGTGAAACCTTAACATAGAATTGTAAACAAGAAGATATTATAAAGTCATAACAAAAACAAATAAGGTATTAGATATTAGAGTATGGTTCTGTGATAGATTTATAATAAACATATATTTATTATACATGATATTTTTATTACCACGACATGACTCAATACAAAACATAAGGGAATATCATCTCACTATTTATTTCTGTGAGTTAATTCCATGTTCACCACTCATTCATTTTGTGTGGTGTATATACAGACCATGAATGTATTATATGATTATTATTTTCAAATTTATGTGAAATTTAATATCCACTATATGATCTTCCTTTCATGAAGTGTATTTTTAAAAAATTACAAAATCGATAAGATTTTTTTTGTCTCAATTTACCTTCTTTAAGACACATGTTATGTTATGGACCAATATTTTTATATGAGGTGTACATACTGACTTTGAATTGTTATATCATGAATATGTTTCCTTTAGTGATATTTTTAGTTTCATTTAATTTTTATATATTACATGGGGGATCTGGATCAAAGTTACTATGTGATAATAGTTTATTGAAACAATCTCATCACTTTTCAAGATTATTTATGTATATGATTCCTTTGTTGAAATCATATAATCAATATCTCATAAAAAATTCCGAATTTTATTATGATATGGTCATTCATAATATATTCATCTATTGGTACCATTTTTATACACTATGGTATATATGATATTTATGAAAGTGTTTTTAAGAAATCCTGACTTTACCCTCTCTTCGGTTAGAAATCCGTATTCCTCCAAAACCATGAATTCTAAATATGGTTTCCAAGAATATTATATTATTATCTTAAAATATATAAAATAAAATTTGTCCCTTTTAGTCTTTTACCAATGTTTTAAAAGGAATATTGTTGTCACTTTCCAAACAAGGCATTTTTCTAACCTTTTACTATGGAAAATGAATGTTCTTCTTACCTCGTATGACAGGTATAGATTTACCCACAGTCATTTCTATGAATATAACTTTTCATGTTTAAAATGATAATATTTAAGAAATTTTTTTAGTAATATTTTTACAATAATTTTTTTTCCAAATATTTCCATGATTTATTTATATTTTTTCAAAGTATTTTTCAAGGAATGTGTTTTTCAATAGGTTTTGAAGAATCATTTATATATTTTTAAAGAAAATGGTTTTCAAAATATTTTCATGGTTATCATATATTTTTTCAAGGAAAATTATTCTCATAATGATTTCTATATTATTTTATATGTTTTCTAGGAAAAATGTTTTCAAAATAAATTCAAGCCTTATTTATATTTTTTCAAGGTATTTTCTTAAAATGGTTTTTAAATGGTTTTTAAGTTATATTTACATGCTTTAAAAGAAAAAGGTTTCAAAATTGTTTTCAAATATTATTTTATAATTCTTAAATATTATTTTCATGAAAATTGTTTTCAAAAGTTTTTTATGTTTTAAAGATCAATTTTTCAAATAAGAAATGATATTTTCCTCAAGAAATGTTCTAAAAACTATCTTTCCAAGTTATTTTCCATCTCATATGACATCTATTGATGTTAGTCATGACCTTATAGGAAATTATATAAAGGTTCCATTAATATTTTATGTTTAATGTCTTATGTTTTTATGGGATTATGATTTTTACATCCTTTTCTATTCCATGGGTTATATCCTTTTAAAACCAGCTTCCATTTACGGGATATACTTTGATGAAATGATTATGAAACCTCTATTTTCCCCCAGGTTAATATGTGATCACATGTTTATGATACCCATTTAATTTCATGGTCTATGATATTATTGTAGGTGATTTTGTTGAAAAAGTATGTATTATATCATTATGACATGGGTGGGATCTATATCTCCTTCCAATAGTGGGTAAAAATTCATTTCTCATGAAATAGACTAAAATGGACATCAGAATAAACCTTGACTACTAAGATATAAATGGGAGTGAACCATGACTACCAAGATGGTATGAGGAGTGGGATCATGCTACCAATATGTCAATGGGAGTGAACCATTACTACCAAGATGGTATGGGGAGTAAACCCAAACAACATTGATGGTCTTGGTAGCGATTCCTTGGCTACTATAGAAATATTATTATATTCTTATGTGTTTTCCACAATTACATGTTTTATTATTATGTTAGGATTTAATGGATTCTGTTCTTTATTGTGTTATGATTCATGTCTTGTTAATTTCCCTCATTAATTCCATGCTTCATGTTTATTATCTTTGATATGAATGGTATGATCTTCTAATTTCATGATCAAGTTCTCATACCCTTTTGTTCATGATTATGCTTACATATCTCTCCTCCTTACATGTATTGAGAATATGAGATCACCCCTTTTCATGTTTCCTTCCCAAGGTTATGAAGATACATATTATATATGATGTGTATAAGAAGATTTTTAGTCAAGAAAACCCTAATGAGAGTTAATGTAACCCACTTATGTTCTAGTGTTTATGTATCCACGTTTCCAAAGGCACTATCCTAGTACAGTCTTTGGGTGTGTGTTTGTATAGTGTTTTATATATTTCACAAAACATATATAATGTTAATGAATGAAAAAAGTTACTATAACATTGGTATTAGAACAAAATTTTAGTTAACCTTTGGAATCTAGGATGAAATATCTTTAGTGAGAACCCTAAGGAAAGGCCTATGGATAAATATATGGATAAAAAATTATAATAAAATGTCCTGGAATTTTAGTAAAGGTCAGAGTGAGTGTTTTCTTAGAAATACATCCATGTATGGATACTACAAGTTGGTGTGGCTCTGGAATAGACATACCTAGGAGTAACAACTCCAACAATATGTTTTGGGCCTTATTCGAGGTAATATGGTACATAAAAATAGGCCCTTATGCACACATTGTTTGACAATCCTGGGGGATATGCTTTGGAAATTCACAAACTCTTCACAAACCATTATGAAGGATCTAAATATAACTTGAATATGAATAACCTAGGATGAACCTATGGTGTCTTTGATTAAGGAAGCTGTCATGATTTATATATCCTATATGTAATTATTTTAATGACTAGGTGATTTTATGCTAGGATATGTAGTGCTCACACTATGATTCTAGTTTTAGTCAATGTAAGGAACTGTATTAACATTGAATGTGATGGATGATTTACTGAGGAGCAGTCAGGTGGGATGATCACTAGAGTGAAAGATGTTTTTATCATGCCTAAAAGTTTTCACAGAACATGATTATCAATGTGTACCTTAACCAATGCTCAGACTCACTAATGAAAATAAGGAAGGACTAAGCAGAGAGTTTATGTAATTGAGTCCATGTAAGAAAGAATAATTAATTTCATTTGTGTCAATAATTTGGAAATAATCACCTAAGTGAATGTCATAGAGGAACAAGAAGATGTTTTGAATATAGAAAAAAATTACACAAAGCAACTGATTACACAAGAAGAATGGAGAGTTAGGTTAATGAAATGGATGAAAATATTGGCTTCCCTAGGGCATAATTTAAGGTTAACTATTATAAGTGTGGAAGAAAACGTCAATATGAATCTCAATGTCTCAAAAGGAAAGCTCCTGAAGAGAATTAGAAAGGTGGTGCGAGTGATGGTTATATTACTGATGACGATGAGAATATAGATGAAATGTTAAAGGAAAGTGGTATTAAGTAACAGTATTAGGTATCCTTATTATGACTTATTTATGAAGAGGAATTATTGAAGTTTTTTATGTATTTGGTATTCAAGAATTATGTTATATGAGTGGTGAAGTAAATAATGTTTTGTCAGTTAATGATTTCCACTATGTATTTAAAATATTATGCTGAATATTTTCAATGTATTCATAAATTTATTTAAGGAAAATGTGATATTTGGACTAAGGGAATATAACCCCAAATAGGTTACTTATGTTAAGATGTTTTTGTTTGTATAAAGATATGTGGGATATTAATAAGTAAATTGGACCATATTGATTACCTTGGAACTAATTAAGGACTTTTTGACAATTAGTTTATGCAATCATGGATGAAGTTTACAACATCATAGATTATTGGAATATATCCATTAATCTATGTAATAAGGAAGAATTCGTGTTTTCCAAAAAGATTTATGGAAATTAATGTTTTTACCATGTTCTAAGAGAATTTACCATGCGGGTATTTTCATTTTCAAAAATGTGACAACCAAGAGATATCTTGTGATATATGGGGAAAAAATGTTAATATGTGTGCATGACATTCATTATATATTTTTTATTTTCATCTTTCAAAATGGTTATATGGTTGGCCCTTGATGAAATGTTTATGTTAAACTATAGAGGATGTATTTATGTTTTGGTATTGTATTGAAGACCATGTTTAAAATTATATTTAGTGATTAACCATCTTTTAAGGATTTACATAATATTTATTTTGGAAATTATATTATTGTGGTTTTATAAAATGACCTCATGTATGTTGGGTGACAACCAATCATGTTTGGAAGGGTTGTGGGTCTTGAACCCATGACTGAAGAACGATAAAGGTTTCATGCCTACCACTAGCCTACGCGATGTCCCAGTTAATGTATAATTATTTATGATGAATAAATATATATGATAATACAGTAGTGAAGATTTTTATGTCTATATATTAGTCTATTAAACATATTTATTTTTAATGATTGTTAGAGACACATAGTTATACTTTTACTTCTTTTATGGGCCTAAATATATGCTAAAAGTGTATTTTAATGCTTCAGGAATCACAATTAATTTCTCAACATCCATTTCATAATGAAATAGATGAATTAGAAATAGATAAAATAATAATAAAATAATTATTTTTTTATATAAACATTACATGTAATTATATTTCCATATATTCTTTGTCAATAAAATAATTATAGAAATATTGGATAATGAATAAAAAATGTGTTGTCCTAATACCTTAATTTTTATTGATCCAATGTCCTTTTAAATCATGATAGATTTAAGAAATTGATTCCCTAAACCATTCATTGATCATTCACTTGTATGTTATTGAAGCCTTGAATAACTCACAATGAATATTTACACTTTTCCTCCAAGTCCTTATTTTCAATTTCCACCTATGTTTTCCTATATAGAACCCCAATTATATGTTAAATTTGGTAATCATTATGATTCTAACAATGACTTTTTAAAGAAATTTTATGAATATATTTTATGATGTGGGTTTATATTAAATAAGCTTTTAATTATTAAACCTTTGATAGCCAAGATTAATTTTGAGGGTGAAATTATTTTTAAGAAGGTAGAATATAACACCACAAGATTTTGTGCATTATTTTTTTGATTTATTCATTTCACACAATACCAAAAACATTATTTTATACTATAAAACTATGTCTATATTGTGTTATATGAAACAAAAATTTAACCATTCACTACATGAAACATAAATTTTAGTTTTCCCTACACGAAACACCTAGGTTTGCATACATTAAACACAAGACTAACATTCCTCGACGGCTTGTATATCATGCAAGACTGAGTGTTACCGTAGAATAATTCATTATTAAAGTATTATTATTTAATAAGAAATAATAAGGAAATTATATTGAAGATTATATGATTAACTAACTTATTAATATATATGGTTGAATTCATTAGTTGTCTTTTAATAAGAAAAGAATAACGAATCCAAATGAATATAAAGGGGATCATTTTATAAAAGTATATTTTTATGTAAAAAGGAAAATTTAAGTTAATAATATATATAAATTAATAATAGTGAATGAGATTAATTAAATTTATATGTTATATATTAAAATAATTATTTATTACAATAATCCAATAGATTTGATAGATATAAGATAAGGACAAACCTAATTATATGCTTAAAAACCTATATTTTTATAAAGGTTGTTTTAAATTTTTTTAATGGAAACCCCCTTTTAAATAAAAATTTTGGAACTTTTATAGATTTAATATTTCAAAATAAATTTCATCTTTGAAATATAAACCTAAAAATTATGTATTTTTTAGTAAGGATTAATTTTTTATGGAATAGTTAAAAATAATGAATTTTAATTCAAAACTGCTTTTTCATCTAATTAATTTATATGGTGAAATTATATTTTAAATGGTTTATAAAGTTTAACTAGATAATAATTTTATAATTTAATCTAATTTTGGTTATTGGAATCAATTTCACGTTTAAATTTTGTATAAAAAATCAGCAAACTTTGGGACATTTTTATATTAAAAACACATTGTGTCATCCCGTTAGTAGAATTATTTTTAAATTAATTTATTCCACATCTGTGATTAGAATTTTAAAAATATTATTAAATATTTGGAATCATAATAATTTATTTTTTATAATATGATATTTTTTTTTGAAAAAAATATTACTGAAAGTGATTAAAATTAATTACTATTATTAAGTGAAAATTTATGTTAACAAAGTACTAAACCCTAAATTAAAGAACCAACACAACCTTGAAACATGTCAAAAACTTAATTTATATACATTATACATACATTAACCATCCATTAATAAGTTTTTTCAGTTTTTTATAACTTCTTTTTGGTAAAAATATGGCTACACAAAAGTTGTTTTCAAAAATGCCAAGTGTGTCCTTTCCTTTCCATATTAAAAGCATCCATCACACCCACTTATTAACACCTATAAAACCACCTTGTATTGGGAATGATATTAAAAATCCAATTCCCAAAATCCATACCTTCTCCCTAGAATCCTCCACTTAGGATGAATGAAATCCAAGGAATCCTTTTGGCATAAACCCAAAGGAGTTACCCGATTAAGAGGTAAAGTCTTCTCTCAAGATCATTTCATTTATTTTTCTTCTCCACCTCCTCCACTCTCATTATTCCATAATTATCTAAAAAATATTTATCTTCAATATACTAAGATATTTTAATTCTAGGTTTTTTACCTATACATACACACACCTCCATTTAATGGGTAACAAAAATATTGTTTATGTGTATGATAAACTACCGCCTCACGAAACAACAATTGTTTATTTTTTCATTAGCATATCTCATGGTGGAAATTATGATGGAAAATGTTTTTATATATGCTATATTTTATATTTATTATGTATTTAATCTTATATAATCATTTTACAACACATATATTTATACATTCCATTTGGTGTAAATATGATAATTTCATTTCAGGAAGTGTAGACTACTACCCCCTCAGAGTGATTTAATTCTTGCACAAACCACATGGAATTTAATAAGGGTGAACATAGATAAATTATATGATATATATTAAACAATAATTCTAATGTAATTATAATATATATCTATATATATCATTTTATTTTTTTCATTCAATACAACAATAAAACCGAAACAACGTTCATGTATATGTACGTTATACTGATCCTATGAATGATAGATTCCATTTAACAAATATAAATTATATAGATTATTATAATACAAATATAATGAATATAAATGATATTTATATAGTGTTTTAAATTATTTTATTCAAGATATATTTATAAGGACCAAAGATATAACAAATTAAGAGAACAAAGCAGATATTACCCAAAAAGAAACCTTAACATAGAATTTTTAGCAAGTAGGTACCGTATAAGGTAATAGTTAAAATAATATTGTTATCTAATAGATTTATAATAAAATTATATTTATTATAAATGAAGTTTTTATGAGTACCATGATATTCTAGACACAAGGTAAGGGTATTTCATCTCATAATTTATTTCCATGAGATATTTTTCATGTTCACTACAGTTTCCTTTTATGTGGTGTATATAATTACCATGAATTTATTATATTATACATATTATTAAATTTATTTTAAATTACATATCAATTAAATTTTCTTACTTTGAAAGGGTCTATGTTTCATAGTTTACCAAATTGGTAAGATAGTTTTGTCTCATTTTACCTTTTTTGAGACGCAAGCCATGTTATACACCTATATTTTTATATGAGGTCTACATACCTCCTTAGACATGTTATTTCATGAATCTCATTAATTTAATGATATTTTAAGATTAATGTAATTTCACATTCTTACATAGGGATTATTACTCAAATTTACTTAGTGATAAGAGTTTTTTAAACAATATCATTGCTTTTCGAGATTATTCATGATTATGTTACCTTTGTTGAAACACTATAATCTATCTCTCGAGAAAATTCATTAATTTTTTCCTCTGGTTATTCATTATATATTCATGTATCGGTACCATTTTTATAATAGTTGGTACATAAGATAGTTAAGAAAGTGTTTTTAAGAAATCATGATGTTTCCCTCTCTTCGGTCGGAAATCTATGTTTCGTCCCAACCATGTTTTCTAAAAAGGGTTTACAAGAATATTTTATTGTTATCCTATAATCTTCAAAAGCCAATTTTTCCAATTTTTCCATTTTTTTAAAGTGATGTTTTTTTTTCTATTTTTGAACAAGTCATTTTTATAACCTTTTACCAGGAAAAGGGAATATTCTTCTTACCTCACATGACATGTATGAATTTACCAATTTTCATTTCTGTGAATCTTTCATGGACGGTTTAAAAGGTTAATTTTTTTTAAAAAATGTATTTAATCATATTTTTCAAATAAATAGTTTTACAATGTTTTCATAATTTCATTATATGTTTTTAAGTATTTTTAAAGGATAGTGTTTATCCAAATGGTTTTTAATATTCTTTTATAAAATGGAAAATGGTTTTCAAAATGTTTTCAAGAATCCTTAATATGTTTTTAAGGAATTATTTTTTATGAATTTTTCCAGGCCTCTTTTATATGTTTTCAAGGAGAAAATTTTTTAAAATGATTTTAATCCTTATTTATAATTTTGAAAGGTTTTTTCATGAAATGGTTTTCAAAACATTTTTAAGATCCTTTTATGTCATTTCATGGAAAATGGTTTTCAAAACTTTTTCAATGTCTCCTTATGCATTTTCAATGAAAAGGTTTCCAAAAGGTTTTCAAATCATTATTTATAATCATTCACTTTTATTTTAATGAAAATTGTTTTCAAAAAGTTTTTATGTTTTAAAGTGACTTTTTTAAATAAAGAAAGGATATTTTCCAAATGAAATATTTTCAAAATACCATTCCATGTTATTTTCCATAAAATATGACATCAGTTGATGTTATTTATGCAATTGTAGGAAATAACCCAAACGTTACATTTATATTATTTATTGAATGTTTTATGTTTTTATTGATTTATGCTTATGACACTAGTTTATATTCCATGGGTTATATGGTTATGAAATCTTCTTCCTTTCATGGGTAATGCTTTGATGAAATGACGGTGAAACCTATATTTTTCCAATGTTTATGATATGATTACATGTTTATGATGCCCATTTCTTTTCATGTGTTATGATATTATTGTCTATGATTTTGTGGAAAAAAGATGTAAGAATTATTTATGAGATGGGTGGGACCTGTACCTCTCTCCAATGCATTGGGTAAAGATTTATATATCCTGAGATAGACTAAGATGGTCTTGGTAATGAACCTTTACTACAAAGATGGTCATGGGAGTGAACCATGACTACTGTGATGGTACGAGGAGTGATCTAATGATATTAATATGTCCATGGAAGTGAACCATGACTACCAATATGGTATGGAGTGTGAACGCATTATACCAAGATGGTTTGCGTAGCGCTGCCTTGGATACTATAGAAATTATATTATATGCTTATGTTTTTTTCCTCAATTCCATGTTTTATTCCAATTTTGTACTTCAATGGATTGTGTTCTTCATTTACTTGTGATTCATGTATTATGAAATACCATTATTTATTCATGGTTTAATGTGTATGATCTTTGGTATGCAGGGAATGATCTTCTATTTTCATGATCATGTTCACATAACCATGTGTTCATGATTATTCTTACCTATATCCCTTGTTTACCTTTACTAGGAATATGAGATTATCCATTTTTTAGGTTTTCTCCCCTAGGTTATGAAGATATGTATTAATTATGATGTGTATAAGAAGGGTTCTAGTAAAGAAGAACCACGTGGGAGTTAACTTTTCTCACTTATGTACCAGTGTTCATGTTTCCATTTTTCGAAAGGCACTATACTAGTACTATCTTTGGGTGCCTATTTGTTAAATATTTTATATGTTAAACAAAATTTATGTAATTTTAATGTTTGAAAAGTGATAGTCACTATAGTTTATGTCAAGAGTAGACCATACATTGTTTATTTGTAGTTTCAGTGTGATAAGGATTCATTGTGAGTTTTTTGTAAAATATTATTATAGATATTTAAAGGTAAATTTGATTTTATTTGATTAATAATTTTTAGTTTGATTAAAACAGGATAATTTTTGTTGTTTTCAAGAGAGATAGTTCATTGTAAGGTAGTTAAAATTATGTTGGACTTGGACATGCATGCACAAGAGAAGTTGAGTTGAACATTAACAAGGAATAACTCCAAATAGTGATAGTCAGTCTCTTACCAATACCCCTTTGGTATTACATATTCTTTATATATGGAATGTGATGTGTTTTCCTACCACATATTTCAATTGAACCTTTTGAAATTAAGTGAGTCGTTTTATTTAAAATAATTGGATGGAAATTAAAACGGATCTATAGACATGAAGATGTTTGGAAACTATCTTAATTCCTTAAATCCTACTGGCCATATTTCTTACTACTATTGAATGACTTGTTACATACTAAACCATGTGGATAATAATAAAATGAAAATGGAAATTTTATAAAACCTATATAGGTACCTTTGAACCTTTGAGTAGGTAAGGGAGATGTATTATGATTTATTGGCCAAAGTAGTCTATATAAGAACCTCGATATTCCTCAGATACATCATAATAGTTTAAATAGGTAGAGTGTACCTCCCCACTAATACGTGACTACATGGTTGGGTAAACCTTATAGATATTTTGATAAGCTTGGTTAAATTACTAGCCTATAGAGATTTTGAAAGGGGATGGGATTAATGTCATCTACCTTATCTGACCTACTAATAAGGATGATAAGGCACTAATATAATCATAGGGACAAAAATAGAAACTTTTCCCTCTAAGTGACATACTCAAACCTAAATGATAGAAATGGGTTAAAGGAACCTAAGTGGGTTTACCTATTTGTGATGAGACCTAGGGTAACCAGTTGGATTCACTAATGAAATATCAACCCTGTAGAGGGTGTGTGTGGGAAATGGGTTTTGATGATTGTGGGTTCCACATTGGAACTCAAATATATGATGTCACCTGATAAGGATATGATGGTTTCAGATCATGAACTTGAGAGTCCAAATATAGACTTGTGATATGGGTTTCAGAAGATTACTAACCATTGTAAGTCACACTCAAATTCCTTATACCCAATCCTTTGATATTATGATCATGCATGATACCATAATTTTCAAGGATCACCCCTTAATAATTGTTAGTTACATCTGATACATATGTATTCCTTGTACAAACTCCTTGGATCCCATATTTATTCCTGATATTTAGGATTTACTAGCTTCATCCACTAAGAATAGGCTGAATACCTAATGATATTGTTATATTTCCTATGTTCACCCTTAGGAAACAATGATAACACTAGATATTTGTGGATTTACTAGGTTTCATTCCTTTAAGAATAAGATTCAAATCACAAAGATTACGTGATCAACAAGGAATGTCTTCCAGTGTTCTAAGTTGTCGCATGATTACTAATGGACCACCTAGGATTACCACTTAGGGACAGATGGTGACACCTTATATTAATGATAACCTAGGTGTACCACTTAGCGATCATCTTGGAGTATAATTACTATTTATTTACTAGAATCACATGCTTAGATTAATATATTTCTTCTAATGTCTGTTAGTGAACTCAGATCATATCCTATGAATTAGTAATAATGCCTTTTTGATATTTATCACCTAGAATTACCTACATGATATTATATTTATTCATCCTAAAATATTGATTCCATTGAATATATTCAAGGAAATGTAATTAATTAATACTAAAATATGGTTGTTGGGATGGGTGTTGGATGACCAGATCATGTGACATGCATAGGGATACAATGGAATTGAAAATTTTATATAGTAAACCTCATTTATAATGTAAGGAATTGTGCATTGATGGCGTTTATTTATTTATAGTTCTATAATAATTATTCATATTAAAAGTGTGTCACATGCACATACACTACATTTATTGGTTATGTAAGATAATTTTTTTTAGTGCCCTACTATGTTTCACTCACCCCATTCTTGGGTACCCATGTAATTGGAATAGCCAACAATACTTCACCAATTGGGGGTTCAAGTAAGAAAAAGGCATTGTTTAGTAGGATCAAGTGGGATACCTTTGATAGGATTAGAGTTTGGGATAACATAATGCTCAAGGATGGTATTAGAACCTCTATATGTTTTTTTCTTTTTTTATTTTATATATGCAATGAGATCAATGGGTGATCATTATCATATGTTGGAATGGATACGAGTTTGTATGACTACTTGCTTATGAATGTTTATTTCATATAGCATGATTATGATAATTTCATCTATGTATTCTGATGGTTATGAATGTTATAGATTATTATTTTTTATTTATTTTTTACCTATTATTGTGCACTCTTATATGGGGGTATATCATACCCATGGTAACACCATAGAACCATAATTCTCATTGGAATACTTTAGTGTATATCCAAAAAAACATAGGTCCATATAGTTTATCCACTAGTCATGTTTTCATGGGATAGGGTGGTTATCAAGTGGTATTAGATCGTTTATGTGAATGATATCATAGATTGTATCATATTTCTATTTTATTATTTGGGAATATGGTAGACATGTGGCATTGGATTTGTAAGTTATTGTGATGTAAATAAAACTAGAGAAATATGAAAACCAATCCACATATGGATTCTTTTTTTCCAGGGGAATAATATTTTTTTCCATGGTGTCCTATTTATGATTGAATTATTTCACTTTTCATTACACACTTGGGTTATGGATTTATGATTTATGTGGTTTTTAACTCTCATTTTATCGATAAGAGGCATGTATACATGTATTATATTTGGAATGTCAGATTTAGATGAGATACATACACTTTATTATTATTTATTTCACTAACATTGAGTGTTCATATGTTTATTTTTTAAAAAAAAACATATTCAATGCACTCTTAAATTCAAGTTTGTGGAATTCTAATCAGTTGTACCACCATATATGTCACTATTATGACATGTCAAGTGGATTTTATGATGAGATTCACATTTAGGATGACTAGTATTTCCAAATTGAGTGGTATTTATGGTGAACCTAGTAGGTTTTTAAAATAATATGATACCTCAGTGATGAACTAGTAGTGAGTAATTATGGTGCTTGTTCTAAAAGAGAAAAACATGTTCAATTATTTAAAATGTCAAAAACAACCTATATGGTGTTTATCAATATACATTTTCAGTGGAATTCATTTTAATTGAAACATATAAATATGATGTTTTCAACATGGATCATGGTGGGGAAATTCCAATATATGTGTGTGTACCTGGATGAGAATTTGATCCTGAAGGGGTGGCTCCCATATAGGGAGGATAAGTGAGGATCCGCCTGATATTTCATATTCATAACGGGGTTGTCCCATATATAGATACATAGGGAGGATCATTTCCCTATTTGGATGATAATGTTTCATATAATTCATAATATATATTAATATATGTGATAGATAGGCTTTTCCAATAATCTATGACCTATGTGTGATATAAAATATCTATTTTATAGGAGATCCTATTTATTTTGAGATAAATATTAGGATGGGTGGGTTGGGTGTTATAGATGACATGATATTTGTTTTTAAAGTGTAATAAATGATAGGGTTTATCCCTGGTTTATGTGTTAATTAGAAATGAGAATCATGAGTTGGTGCTTTGAATTATGAGATTGGTGCACAAGAGATGTTGTCAGATATACTGTATAGTAATTTTCATCTGTTTTTTTTCCAACAAGAATGGATCACCTTGAGTATAAGTTATTTCAATATCAAGGTGTATTTTAAATGAAATGATTGGTATGATTCCTATCCCACTCTTTTGAGTGTGGATTTCAATGGGTTATTTTATTTTGATCCAGATGGTCGGATCTTGGATGGATAGTCCATGGTATATTCTCGTGGTATCATAATGAATATGATTGGCTGGAAGAAATGTGATGGATCATGGAATGAGAGGGATTTTAAGATTGATGGATGAGAGAATCATGTGTAATTTTGGCTATAAAAGGTGGATAATAAGTTAGAATTGTCATTGACTTAGGCCCATGCGCTTGTAATTAATATTGTGATAGTTATGGGATTATGATTTGGGTTTTATGGTTTGGTGGAGTGGGAGTTTACACTTGTCAGGTTTTGATGAAGAAAAGGTAGGACATGTTGGTTATGCGTAATGATGATTGATTATGTATCAGTGTGTGATCATAGGTGTTTTGAGGAAAGATGGAATTAATGGAATTATATGGGCCTGTTTTCACAGTTTTTTAATTAAAATAGATCGTGTTTCCTTAGAACTATGATAAAAACATAAGCAGAATGGTTTCATGATTTAATAGTATAAGTGAGTGTTGATTTGGAGGATATATAAACATATGATGATGAAACTTATTGTGGTTGTAATAAATGATTGGTATTGGGAAAATCATATAATGGGGACTGCACCATAGGCTGTATAAGGGTTTCACCCTTATTACAGATTGAAAATATCCCGAATTTTGGGGGATGGTTTTTTCAAGATCCAGTAATGGGTAGAAAGTAACATTTTTTTATGGAACATAAGAATGAGCGAGGCAATCACCAAAAATCATTACATGCTATAATGGATGGATCATGTGTTGTGGAGGTGTAACCCCATGTGGGTAGGGTTGTGAGTGTAGTGAGACCGGTCATTTGGTGGTTAGGGTTGTTCTAGGATGTCTTTGAGTAGGTAAATAAAAATATATCAGGTATCATTGAGAATACTTTTTTTAGAATTATAATATGGTATTGAATGGATCTGGTTAATTTCTATTAAAATCGAGGTGAAACTGATGAAATCTGAAGGTGAGTCTGATTAGAGATATGTAATTACCTATGAATGAAGAATGATATCATTTTGGTTTAGTTAACAAACAAACTATAGAATTACACTAGGAGTAATGTTTTGAATTTGGTGTGGATTATTGGTTTATTTTATGATATCAATGGGACTTTAGGCATTGTGATTAGGAGGCATGTTAACACTTTGTTGGCCAAAGAGAAACATTCTTTTAAAATGATCTTCTTGAGGTGTACCAACCATTATTTTCATATGTTTTTGGTTTTAATGGGAGAGAAACCTCACTGAGTGGGTTGTGATCCATTGGAAATTAATTTTGATAGGTGATTTTGATGGTGGGGAGTTCGTGGAATGGAATTAGTTATTATGAACTAATGATTATGGTTTGAGACCCTTAATCATGTACAAGAATTAATTAATTACACCATAGTGCATTGGGTAAGATGGATTATGTTGAGAACCATCTTCAAGTTTCACTGATGGTGGAATGTGGTGTCTCATAATTTGATGAATATTGTGCACTACGTTTAGAGTTTTATAGTGGAATATATGATTGTATTATAGGGTAGGACATAATGATTCAATCATGAATTAATGATCGTGTTAGGTCAGGATTAAAAGTTAAAATATCACTAAAAATTATCATATATGATTACTGCCTTGGTGGGAGGGATATAATTCTTGTTCCTCTTAGAGTTGTATAAATCAGAAGGAATTTGAAATTTTTATTTTTTAAGGGAAATTATTTGTGAGTAGGGACACATACCAATATTTTAGGAATTTATGCATATTTAAAATGTTCATTTGATGTTTCTTTAGGCATAGTACATTCCAAGAGGAATTCTATCAAAATTAGAGGATAGTCTATGTAGTTGAGCATCTAAAAATACATAGCACCAATCCATTTGTGGTCTAACAGTGGTGGTAATTTTGTGGATGAATTTGGGGGGGGGGGATTCTTGCTGTAGATGGAATAACCAAGTAAAGGCCACCATCCCAAAAGAATTTAAATTTTCACCATAGGTATTACTTCAAGAAATCAATATATTAGGTGGATGAATCCCCTACATAGGGTCCATTCAGGATGTGATGCCCTATGTGACTTTTTGAACCAGTGATGGAGCTTCTATATTCAGGTTACTATGGTAATTTATCTAAGAATTATTTTAATGTAATTCCTTGGGCACCACATAGTTTTGTTTGACCAAATTGAGTTGGGGATACCTTGTTGTCTCTCCTCCTACCTATCTTGGTTTCAATTATATTATAGTGGTATAGGGATGGTTTATAATGTGGATTGAAGGTAAAATCCTCACATTCCTCTCATTTGTTATATCACTTGCCTCTCTTTCATTTTGGTTCAGTTTGAGCCAGGGAATTGTAAATATTTCACCAGAGTAGAGTGAAATCATTTGATAATGATTTGTATAACTTGTTGAGTGGATGTTATAATATAGAATCTATAAACCATCACATGTTGTTTTTATAGAAGTATGTCACTATATGAATGTTCTAGGATTTTTTTAAATTGGTCAAAATTTATGAATGATTTATTATTCAATGGTGGGGATTTTATATTTCATAGGTTTGGGTGTATATTGAGATAATAACACACACCATTGATCACACTTTCCACTTAATGAGGATTCCATGTGAGGTTTTATGTTATTATTCCCATACTAAATTAGTTGTGGGAATTAATTTTAATTGTTTAATTAATTATTATTTGATTATAATTCAATAATTCAGATGTCTAGTTTTGAGACGTGGCCTTGTATTGTTGGTTGATGGTCATTTGGATTACAGGGACTTAGGTGGGGGTTGTCAAGAAAATACATTAATCAGAAAAACATTTAATTAAGGTATTCAGTCCCTTATACATACGCCTTTCATGTTATGCATATTGTTCATATAGAACGTGTTGTGTTGTCTCGCTATTATGAGAGAGAAACCCTTTTAAAATTAATTTAATTATTTATTTAAATGAAATACCTATAAATGGATAGATTTCTATGTAAATGATGGATCATTTTCACTAGCTTGTTTCTTTAGTCTTTAATGGTCAAGGCCTCAACTGTAATTAAATACCTTGTGATATAAGAATTTATATGGGTGAGACTTAAATAAACAAAGTAATTATTATAACACCATGGTGTTTTGAAATGTATTTATCATTTAAATGAATATTATGTATGAAATTTTGTGATATAGAAAACCTAAAACATAAATTTATCATGATAATTTTATTAAAATAAAATATTACAGTGAAACATAAAACCTCATACATTATGAGGTTCCAATATGAAAAACATGAAGAAAGGTATAAGTGGAGTAAATGGACATATATATAAAAAGAATTAAATATTTATTCTCAATATTTTCCATGAATATTTTAACCCCATCTTGAACTATAGAAAAAAGTAAAAGAATTATGAATACAATAGATAGAATGAGAGTGACGTAAGTGAATAAATTTTTGGGAAGAATGTAAGGCTATATATAGATATATAATATAACCATTATATATATGGTCATAGGAAACATAGTAATTATATATATATATATATTAACTATATATCCATTAGGTATATATAAATTCAATTATTATGAAATGAAGATAAAATTATTTAAATTTCTAAGATATGTTTTTCATAAAACTGTTTTTTTAAATCTATTTTTATCTTCATATATTAAATTAATCATTATTGATAAATGATTATAAATAAATAAAAAAATTTATATATTTTTAATTAATTAACATTAAATTAATTATGTTTATTATAAATTTAATGAGAATAATGCAATATTATTCTTCATAAATATTTTTTCTTTAAAAACTATTTTATTTATCTTTTTGATAAAATTTTATAATTAATTTATAAAATGTTTAAAAAATTTATTTAATAAAAATGATATAAATTCTAAAAAAATAACATAAGAATTATCTTGGGGTGATATTTTGTTACATTTTTTGAAAATATATATTTTTTTGTGAATAGTGAAAAATTACCAATTTTACAAGAAACTATATTTTCTAATAATTTATTTAGAAAGTAACATTTATTTTATTTTTTTAAAGTTTAATTGGTTATTTTTAATTAAAAATTACACAATTAGTATTATTTTAATATAAATTATTATTAATGTTTTATAAGAAAATTATAAATAAATATTCCTTTTTTGGGAATACAATTTTCTATCGTGTTTTGTGAGATTGTTTTTAAATAAATTTATATGAATTATAGAAATTAAATTTCCTAAAATTCAATCCATATTTGTAATTATAATTTCTAAATTTTTTAATGAATCCCCTTAGATTTTTAGTCCTTGTGAATAGTAATTGTGGTAAAAATTTAATTTGCGTAGTAAGAGTTAAAAAAAGTTAAAAGGGTTTAAACTAAAAGGATAAATGTTAAAATTAACTAAAAATTATTTAAATGATATTTTATGAAGAGATTTAGATTCTATCTACTCTAAAAATGTATTATGTGTCACTTTGGAGAAATTTTTCTTGAATAATACATTATTTTATTTTAATATGTTGGAAAATTACGATTGTTTCCTCACCTACACTTATTAAGGGACACCCCTATCATCTACTCTCCACACATCAATAGCCTCTCAGAAAGGAAAATACCTAAAAAAATAATTAATTACATACCTAAACACATCGTTGAGATTATTTTGTATTATAATAGAATATTTTCAAAGATTAGGATATAATCCAAAGAAGGATTCCCAATGAAGTGGTATAATACTTAACTGAGTACATTCAATGTTATCAATTATTCCACTATCATGAAACATATTGAATCTATCACCCAATTATTAATCCAATATAAATAATATATTGATTTGTTATTATGATAACAAAAAACCATTTTCTTCCTCATTTCCATTAAATTTAAAATTAAAGTATCACTTGTGGGTATGGGTGGACTATCGCCTCCACATAGAGATATGATTCATTTTCCATCCCCATATTTCATGGTTGGTTGTTGTGATGTATTTAAGGTATATATAACACCTTAATGAAATATTTATGATTTTGAAAATAAAACATATCAACTATATTTTTACCATTCAATTTATTGAAAATGGAATCATTTCATGTGTGTATGTACAGATTACCATCTCACTATAGAGATGTACTTAATTTCTCAAAAACACCTCTCATGGATTGTGATTGGATTGGATTAAATGAATTCATTTTATTTCTAAAACATTATAATGATTCTGAAAATATAATACTTTATTTTCATTCTTTTGTTTTCATCAAACAAAATGTAAAACATCCCTCATATGTACGTGTATGCTACCACATCTCAAGCTTATGTATATTTTTCATAATCTATTTTAATTGTTGAATATAAAATTGTATCTTATGTATAAAAATGATAATATTTTCATGATTATTATTTTTTACATAATGGAATAAAGATTCATTGACCATGCTCAACCCACCAAATTCATTTTTCAATTATGAACTGAATTCCCTCAAAACACCTGACGTGGAATTAACTGATTCTATAATTGAATATATAATTTAAATAAATGAAAAAAATTGTATAATGAATTGGTAAAAACTATAAAATATTCTTAGAGAAGTATATAATTAATATATTTTTCTTAAAAAATATTTAATTGACATACATACAATTTTTTGACTCAATGTAAGGGGTTTCATAACCCGATTTACTTTCAATAGTTTATAACACTTCATTTTTTACTTTTTTAGATAAATATGTGTAAACTGATATAAAAATTTATTTATTAAATATTTATTCTCATTTTATTTGTATTTACATTTTTTCACATAATTAATTCTTATAATAATTATCACTTCAAATGTTATGATCTTTACAAGGGTTTTCATTTTATCAATCTCATTTTCTCGAGACATGTTTCATGTCATGTACCATAATTTCATTATATGGTGTACTTAATACAAAATGAAAGATTTTTTACATCTTAATTCATGTAATAAATTATTTTTATAGATCCATTACATATTCTTTATTTTAATGACATTTTATTAGAATGTTACTAAAGTGGTTATAGATTTATGTTATAATATCATTTTATTTCAGGTTTATTTATGTAATAAGTTACTTCGAAGGAAATATTATGATTATATTTTCATAAAATGCATATATTTTATTTTCCTTCATTTATTTATAAGTTTTATAAGTTTTCGTTTAGTTTTCCTCTCTTTGGTACTCAACGATATCAAAATATTTTTTTAGGAAAACCAGACTGTATTTCTCATTTTGGTTGGGAATATTTTCACATTCATATCCATGTTTTAAAAAAATATTAATGATAATTTTAATATAATCCAATTATTTTTTAAAAATAATTTTTACTACATTTTAGTTTTCATAAAAGTGTTTAAAAATTTATATTTTGAACATTTACTTAATGAAATATTTCTAATTACATTACCAAAGTGTAAAAGGAATGTTTTTCTTATCATATACATATTTACCACCTTTACCACCATCTTATATTTTATTTTACTTTAATATTTAGGTAAGTGTTTCCACAGTTATTTTAAGATAAAATATTTTTCACAGTATTATATATATATTTTTAAAATATTATTGATGGAAAATGATTTTTTTCAATGAAATGTTTGAAATGTTCTTTTAAAGGTTTTTAATCTTTTAAATTATCCTTTAATGATTATTATACATTAATAGGGATATGATATTATGGTACCATCAATATTCTTTTCTTTATGTGTTTTGATGATTTTTTAAATATATTATCATGGAATTAATTTCTTTTCCATGAGTAAATCAATCTAAAAAGAAATGAAAGTTGTTTTTAAGACATTTATGATGAAAATAAATTATTCCATGTGTTAAATTAAATTTAATTATTTGAAAATCATATATAATTATATGTGATCTTGATATATCCCATAATTATGGATGAACATGATATAGGTTATAAAATAGATAACCTGATAGAGCTCTCAAATGCATTGGGTAATGTTTCGTGTCTTTAAAAAAAATAAGAAAGGATTTAGCATGAAAGTTTTATCTAATTTATTTAACTAGGCTCAAGTTATTTTTGTTATGAGTTAAAAATATTTATGAAGAAAATTTTCCAATATAATAACATTATTTTTCTATTATTTATTTGAGTTTTAAATTGTTCCTTTAATCAATATTGACAACACATGGTACATGATTATTGATTATTACGACTCTTTCAATTATTAAAACCTCTTTACATGTCACAAGAATAATGATACAGGTTAATATTGGTATTAATTCTCTTATGTACTTAAAAAATTCCTTAATTATGTTCTCATACCTGTATGTTCGTCTTTTTCTCCCCAAATATATTCAATAGTTAATTTTTAAGTTTACCCTTACCAGTAATTTTATATCAACCATTATATGTTTATATTTCAAAATGTTATAAATAAAACATTTATGTAAGATATGTTCACAAGGGTTTAATGTGAGTAATGATGAAGACATGATGTAGAATAACAAAATTTGGGTATAGTGAAAAGAAATAAAACATAAAGACAAGGTCACTGTTAAGTAAGTGTTTTTATTTATTATATAAAAATATAAACATAAAAGATTCTTAGGTTTTTATGGGATAAAAAATATCTTTATAAGGATGTATGATTTGGATTAATAAATTTGGTTCACATTTATTAGAATCAGTGTCATAAATTTAACGATTCTGTTTTTAGAAAATAATATAGGAGTGTGGTTTTGGGGCTATTATATTTTGTATGGGAGCATGTTTAGGAGGAATTTAGAGATTAGGATTTCATAATGTGAGGTTAATTTAATCGTTATGGATAAAAACATGGGATTTTAATTTAACATTTAAAATGAGTTCAATTGAATGTATAATATTTGAGGGTTTATATGATGGGATTTTAGGGAGATTAATGATATTTTCGGAGAAATTTTATGGGGTTTAGATCTAGGTCACCCTTAGGTTTAACATGAATTTTTATTTCAAAATTACTCTATTAAATTTTTTGGGATATAAACTTAATGTTATAAGATAACATTTGATTTTAATATGTTATTATTGTGGTTATTTGTGATATAGGGTTAATTATTTGAGGAATGAATTAATTTATAATTTAGGTATTATTATTTAGTTTTATATATTAATATACTATTTATTTATATAATGTTATTTTTTTTATTTCATGTGATAACCATTTAAAATTTATTGAATACATGAAAATTATATATTTATTAATGTCTAGATCCTACTATTTATAAAGAGATGATTCTTAGGCATAATAATGATTCATCGAGCATACTCATCATTCTGAATATGTGATGAGAGAGTGGTGTAAACCTTTTAAAGTTTCCAAATAAAGGATAATTTTTAATAGATTCGAAAAAAATCATATAAATAAACTATTATATGCTCTCTATTTTAATTGTAAAAGGATCCCTGGCCTATATAAAAAATATTTGGAAAATAAAAATGTTTTACTTTCTTACAGTCATTCCTAATAAATTTATGGTCTTTTCACACCACATTGTTTTATGGGTTTGTGGTAAGTTACTTTCACATGATAATTCAATTTCTTTTGATCAATATTAGTTATCACTATCATACATTATTTTAATATTACTTTTCTCCTCCACGATTACATTTTCACAACCCATTAAATTTATACTATTTGGGAAACTTGTTATGTGTTATTAAATATGAACTTTATATTTCTCATTCCCAATTTTTTAAAGGATTATAACCCTTTTAATGATGTGGTTTTCAACAAATGTTCTTTAAAATGTTAAATAATTGATCACAAACCTCAAGATAAGATTGTGAGGGTGCAGTTTATTAAATGTTGGTAGAATAAAACACCTATATATTTTTATATTTATTTATCATTTAAATGAATATTATTTTTTATATATTTTGATAGATGAAAAATCAAAATAAAATGAACCGCGATAATTTTATTGTAACAAAATTTTATAATTAATGATGAAAACTAATACATTATGATGTTGTAATATAAAACAACATGGAAAAAGTACTAGTGGAATACATTCACATATATAAAAAAATAAAAAAATATAAAATAATTATCCTCATGGATCTTCATGAATATTGTGACCCCGATTGAAACTATAGAAAAAGTTAATGAATTAGGAATAAAATAGACATGATGAAATAGAATTAAAGGTATGAATTTTATTAATGCAAGTAAGGATATATATAAGATAAAAATATGATTGTTATATATTTGTTAATTTGACACAAAATAATTTTATATATTTATCTATTATATATATATATATTCATTAGGTAAATTTAAATTAATTTGGTTTGAAATTAAGGTAAAATATTTTGAAGGTAAAATAAATATGTTTCTTAAACCATTTTTATATTTTCAGTTTATTTTTATCCTAAGAGATTAAATTAATAACTAATGATAAATGATTATAATGGAATATATAGAATGTATATTCAATTGAATAAATTATCATTCAATTTATTATTGTTATTTGCAATGGGATGAGAATAATGACTTCTTATACATAAAAAATGGTTTTATTGATTTTTTTGTGATAAAATATTATAATAAATTTCATTCACTAATAGAAAATATATAGGATAAAGGTGATATAATATTTTTATATAATCATATTAAAATTATATTAGGGTAATTTTTTGTTATTTTTATAAAAATATTTATTTTTTATTGAATAGGGAAAAATTAATAATTTTAAAAAAAATTAAACTTTCCCATAAATTATTTACAAAGTAGCATTTTTTAAATTTTTTTAAAAATTATTTAGTTTATTTTGAATAAAAACCATTCATTTAATTTCATGGGAATCAAAATTATTCTTAAATTTGATATAAACTCATTTTATACTTAAAAATACATTTTTATTGAAAAATAGTTTTATGTCGCATTTTTCAAGATTTTTTTAAAAATAACTAGTACCTTTCCCATGCATAAACATAGAACTAATTAGTTTTCTTTCAAATAATATAGTTTTACATCATTGAAAAAAATTGGAAGTGTGTTATACTCAATATAATGTTTAGAATAAAATAATAACAATGAAGTGAGTGGAATGCTTATGACACAAGGAAATGGATTGAAGACTAATGGTGATGGAGTTTCAATATGATGGAATGGGAGAGGTAGAGACCAGATATATAGATAAATCATATAAAATAAAACAAATAAAATCAATAATACATTCTTTTCATGTGTAAAAGTTAATTTTTAGGTATGATTATTGAAATATACATTTTTAATGGATGTGTGAAAATATAGAACAATATCTAAAATTAAAAATTTAATTTTACACCAACAACTAATAGATTCATCAAAAAATAAAAAATTATTGTAGTCAATTAAAAAAAATCTATTCAATTAAGGAGATTAAAATATGTGATTACCTTCATTGGGATCATGTTGAAGAGGAATTTTAACTCATTTATTTTTTCAAATTATGAAAATAAACATGTTACTAAAATTAATCATAACCTTAAAGGTATATGAAATAGAATTCAATAAATGAATTTGAAAATAATTAAAATATTTTAATGTCGTTTTAAAGTGATATCAATATTAGAATGAAATATTCCAAAAAATTATTATATTCTCCAATATCACACAATTATGTTGAATGAATGTAATATATTATCCTCAAACTATTATTTTTCATGATTACAATGATTGGAGACAACATTATAATCATTATCCCTAATAAAGAAATTCATTGGAATAGTTGTAGATTTTTATCAAACATAATCACAATAATAATTCGTATAATTTTATATAAAAATAAATGATAATTTATTTTCACCAAGGAAAAAAACTAAACATGAATTTTTATACATTTCAAATAAGAAATAGTAATAATAAACATTGAAACATAATTATAAAAATTATGACTCAAAAATATATGATATTTTTTTGAATCATAAGAAAAACAACATAAATCATAAACATAAGTATTTATTTAATAAATTAACTATGAAAACCATATCAATAACCATAGTGGTGAACTCTATATGTTGTGCAGGTCAGACTAACACATGCAGGTTCCTCCCTCTTATATCAACCTTTCCAAAAGTGTGCATCTAAGATTCATTGGACGACCACTTCTGGATAGTGGTTGACAGTAATGAAATAACCTGTAGCTATTTGATATAGCTAATAAAATATATACTAGGAAAATTTTACATTATATAACCTATACTAATTAGAAAGGATAATTGTGTGCATTATATATGTTATAACTGGTTACTTGAATCCTATAATAAAAGTAGAGTTCAAATTTGATGTAAAAATGTATATTCTAATTTGAAAAAAAGGTTCAATATATTTTTCCATGTACTTTAGAAATTCACCACATAATGTAATTATCCATTGTATATCTTCATGTTTATGTTTTTCTTTAAACGAGGACACAGTCTATTAGCGCGCATATTTATTCTGCATCATCTCAAGACATTGTAACAATTCGTTGGACTGCATCATTAGCATCAAACTCAGTCAATAGATTTTTGTACAAAAATAGATTAATTAAATAAATAATTAGAAAAAAATAATGACCAATGCAATCATTGAAGATGTATTCTAATATTTACAAAATGTCAAATGAGATGAAAAAATGCAGAGTGATTTAACAATACATTAAAAATGGTACTAAAAAAATCATAATGGTCTAATATAATGATCTAATGAAAATAAAAGTCAATAAAGATAAAACCAATCTTACTAGGTTGTTTTTTATTACTGGTGTAAACAGTGACCAATCCTGGGTAGGAAGAGGGGAATCTATATATCATTTCTTGGAACAGAGACAATCACCCATGCTTTGAAGCACCAACAGAGTGTCTTCAATCACTTCATAAGACCTGACAACATGAAATTGAATCAAGAATATATATGAAGATAGATTTAATTGTTGTGTATCTTAACTCAATGTCAAGAGTGTTGTGTTGTTGGTTTTAAAATGTGCTTAAATAGATACAAATAATGGCTATGCAGAGGGGTTTCCCAATGTTCTTTCACTAATTGGTGACATTCTCCCATGCTAAGAAACATCAAAAGAGAGATCTCAACCACATTAGAAGACCTGAAAACATGAAATATAATTAAAAAAAATATAAAGACAGATTGAATCTTGGTGTAGCTAGATAATCAATATCACCATTCTATTCAATATCTATGCTATATAAATATTAAGTTCTTGTAGTATATCCCAAGAAACATAAGTTCATACATTTTTAGAAATTTAAAAAATGTCCTT
Source organism: Viscum album (assembly GCA_963277665.1). NCBI lineage: Eukaryota > Viridiplantae > Streptophyta > Magnoliopsida > Santalales > Viscaceae > Viscum > Viscum album. Next base: position 1,012,813,885 of record OY728126.1, read on the forward strand.
ACTATATGAATGCAGTCACCAAATCTTGTGTTTAATGGTTAATATTAATTTTTTAGCCCATTCATATGTAGAACCCAATGAAAAGTATAGTTGAGTATGGTTCTTCCAGGAGTGGAACATTTCCCTTGATTATTACATGATAAACATTGAAGGGAAAAAATCTTCCAATGACCATATTTTCTATACATATTAAAACATGAATGTAAAAACTGAATATGAATCATTTAGCATGATTCCAATATAAAATAATATATCATATGTTTCAATGCTAGAAAAAAAATTTATCATAGAAAGGGTTACAATTACTTGAATGACATACCCTGCTACCGTATAAAGGAAGGCTTTATTCCTAACCATGTTGGTGAAATTATGTTACAAAATCAACCCATAAAAATCCAAGGAAATGTATTTCATAATAGGATCCACTCTTCTAACAAAAAATAAAATGTAAAATAAAATAGAAGAAAATGATCCAATGTGAAGAAAATACTTACAAAGAAGATGTCATGCATTATGTTTTTATGATATTTATTGAACAAATTTTGTGAGACTAATTTTTTTACTACTACAATATGGGAATAAAATAAATACAATGAATATATTAGGGTGACTCAAAAGACCATTCATGTATGGTTTTTATATTCCCCACATCTTGATGACTGATAAAATCATCAATTTTCCATTAAAACTAAAAACAACACAAAGAATATGGATATGTAATTAAATAGAATGAATTACTATAAAAGAAGGAAGAGGGATGGAAATAATTATAATGCTGAAATTTCTATGATTCAATTTTCTAAAAAAGATCATCGGTTTTTTATTGTAAGACATAAATATTTATAAAAAATAGAATTCTCTATTGGCCACTTAACACCAAAAAATATCTAAAATACCTGATTCATTACTTTTAAAATGAATCATTAATCTAATAAAGCACATGATCCACTACAAAAAACAATGAACATGATCTAGTACCCCAAAAAAATGTCTGATTCACATGCTCCATGTAGAAACGAGTTCCACTACTCTAAAAATGTTCCTTTACTAAAAGAAAATACCTTATCCACTAATCAAAGAAAATAGAAGACTCTATTTTATAAAAAGACGAACTTCTCTAAAACATGGAAATTCCGATTTAGTAAAAGTAATAGTAAATATTAGTATTTGGATGTTAAATTCTTGATGACCAATAAAAAACATTTCTAAAAAACAAATATGTTGTTGTAACATGTCTTTTAGTTGTGATAATGAGATATAATGGTTGAAGAACAGGTAATAAGCCAACAGTTGAGCTTGTACACATTCACCCAATATGTTTACCTGCACATACATTAATGTTTAAGAAGAACACATGCTATTTGTGATTAAAATGGACCATTTCAATAAGAAATCCAGAAATATGTATACTATATATGTAAAAAAACAATTTTTTTACAATTGGGATGCACTTTAATCAGAAGATCATATATATCTATGTATAACTACTAAAGAAAAAATTACATAGAAATATTATTGAATCTGTTATGTTTCAATAACATGTAAAAAATGCTATAAACTTAAGTCCAATTTGAATGCAGGTGCACCAACATATTACCTCAAAGAAAATAATTGATATGGTATATGAAACCATATAGAGAAGTAAGTGGGGATGAAGACATATCAAATACCCTACTCTAAAATACCTTATTTGTTACTCTTAAAAATATTCATTTATCTAATACAAAACGTGATCCACTGCCCAAACAAATAAGATGATCTAGTACCCAAAAAAATTAATGATTCACATGCTCTATGAAAAAATGTACTCCACTACTCAAAAATTACCCTTTACTAAAATAAAATACATGATCTACTAATCAAATAAAATAGAATACTCTATGTTGTGTAAAATGATTTACTTCTCTAAAACATGGTAATTTAGATTTAGTAAAAGTAATAGTAACTATTAATATTTGGATGTCAAATTCTAGATGACCAATAAGAAAACATTTCTAGAAAACAAAGATGTTGTTGTACCTGGTATTTTAGTTGTGAGAAGGAGAAATGGTGGTTGAAGAGTATGTAATAATCTACCATCTAAGCACGTACACATTCATCCAATTTTTTTACCTGTACTTACATTAATGTTTAATAACACATAATATGTGTGACTAAAGGGGAACACATTAATAATAAATCTAGAAATATGTATAACATATTTGGAAAAACACCATTTCTTCATAATTGAGATACACTTTAACAAACAACCTATAAATATCTATGCATAATGAATAAGGAAATAATTACATACAAATAATCTAGAATCTATTATGTTTCAACAAACTGTATAATTTTTATAAACTTCAGTCCAATTTGAATACAAGTGAACCAGTATATTACCACCAATAACATCATTGATATGGTATGTAGGACAATATAGAGAAGTCGGTGGGGATGGAGACATATCTAAGATAGTAGAGTACCCTAAAATACATTCCTCCACAACTAATTTTCCATGATAAGATTTATATTTTCTAGTAGATTTTAGTTTCCATACCCAAAATTACTAGAATACCCACCCTTACTAAAATAGAAATTTATTTCTGAATAGAATGACAACTCACAAACACGTAAATACAGGATGTATTAAAACAACATGAAAATTATAACATGCTAGAATGTCGTTTAAACTAAATGGATGACACTATTCAATTTTATTTCGAATCATCTGGTTCTGCATCATTAAAATATGAATTTAATGTTATTGTACTCAATATAATGAAACATGTGCTTAATTTCTAGTTATATAAAGACTCCCATGCATCAGCTGGTTTATTTTAAAAAATTGCATCCCTAAAAAATTACCAAATCAATCAAAACAGTATCCCATTGGGCCCCAATAATTACCAATCATCATAGATTTCAAAGGTCATACGAAAAAACTCTAAAAAGATATATCACTTATGATATGTACTTCATGATTTATAGATTTTTTTAGAAAACTCTAGTAGTGGAATGGTTAAATCCATGAAAATTTATAGTTTCATAACATCAACATAAAGTATGAAAACATATAAGAAAAATTAACAAAACGTAGAATAAGGACCTATTAGGGTGATGAAGAGCTGATGTTCTGGTAGGAATTGTGTTATGATTTAGGAGCTGGTAGTTGAAGTATCATTGTTGAAATTAGAGCTCCGTTTGTGGAGAAAATATGTGTAAATCCTAAATGATGTCAATGTGAATACATGTTGGACATCCAGATAAAAAATATTCCCCAATTTATGATTCCAAAAAAATATGTATTGTTAGAATGTATGAAAAAATCATAAGAAAAGTGAGATACTAAATTTTTTTGGATAAAAATAAAATCAATAGAGAACATCTTCATGAATAGGTTACTGGGAGGGTGACCTCCACCGTGGTCGATAGTGGTGAAATATTTTCACTATTTCTTGAGGTACAGTACAGAGGAGGTAGTGGTACCACGACACTAGAATTGTTATATGGGAACCATAAGATTAGGTGAGGGGATACACAAGGTGGAACTAAAGTAGAGGTGGACTGAAACCTAGAGTAGGATAGTATATGTGCTTTAAGGGAGAAGTAGGTTCCTAGTGTTGTCGCTGTGACAAAGGAATGGGAGTAGGTGAGGTAGTTCAATGTCGCAAATGTAGGAGAAGTTGTATTCACTAGGGACAATATTCAAGCAGGTAGGAGACGTCTGAGGAGTAAGGCAGTTAGAAACCATTGATTGTTGAAGGAAACATAGGATCTGTGGGTTGTATCAATGGAATGGAAGAATCCATATGGTAGGTTGGCTGAAACACTATTGTCGATGGGAGGATAATTGTGGGATGGATGGGTGGTTGATGGGGGAAATAGTCATGGAGAAATGTATAGGAACCGCGATGAAGGAAGTCAGAAAAAGGAGAAATAGACGAAACCCTACATTGGGAACACTGATGAAGTTCAAGTAAGAATAATAGAGGAGCAACATAAACTAGAGAAAGGGGAGACAAAAATTTGTAAGGGGATCTTGGCAGAGTGGTTGAAAATTAGACCGAATGATATGGGGTAGTGATATGAGATGCTAAGATGGTGACACGCAGTGGAAAAAAATGCCAACTTTAGTATATATATATATATATATATATTATAGGTTATAAAAAATAAATTTGATTAATTAGAATACATATTTATAATCATAATATCTAAATTTCATAATTATTCGACATTCATTGTTGGTCATTATGGATAGTAACTTTGGTATAAGTGAGTTACCATGGTAAGAGTTAAAAATAATTAAAAAGGTTAAAACTAAAATGGAAAGGGTTAAAATTTCCTAAAAAAGTTTTAAAATATTTTTACCATATCATATCTCTTATTCAAATTTGAGACATTTGGGATCCATTTTTCTTTAATAATACATTATTATATGTTAATATTTATAGAAATTACATGTTTATCCTTCTCTAACTTATAAAAGGAAACCCCCTCTCCTCTTATATATACATAATGTTCTTATTATTTCTGAAAATATATGCAAAAAATCCTCTCTTAACATAAATCTACATACCCTAGAGTTTCATTTTTATTATAATACTGTCCTTTTAAGGCTTAAGTTTTAATAAAATGTCAGTTTCTCAGTGAAGAGGTATAAATCTTAACTGAGTAATATCAATTTAATTTCTTCATCCACCTTTTATAAACCTAGTATATCAATCATAAAATGATGAATATAGTCACATAAATATACTATGATAATATTATAATAATAGAACAAAAATTTTCCACATCCGTTCAATAAATGGGAAATGAAATCATCGCCCATACGTATGTGTAGACTACCACCTCCATGTTGCAATATAATTCATTTCCCATCAATGTAATTTAGGGTTGGTAATTATTATGAATTTAATGTATATAAATGATATTAATGAAACAATTATGTTTTCTTAATACAATATTTTAACTATTTTCATACCATTCCAATCATTAAAAAAAATATCAACAAATGTTCTTATATACAGACTACCGTCTCCATATAGCGATGTACTTCATTTTTCAAAAACCACCACTCATGGATTGGCATGAGAAGGAATTTAATAAAGTTATTTCATTTTTATAACATTATAATAATTCATTAAAGTTTATTTATTATTTTATTTCTTCATTTTACCATTAATGAAAAGTAAAAACATCACTTGTGTGTATGTGTGTACTAATGTCTCACAAAAATAAAACAAAATGTGTTATATACATAGTTTTTTCCTATCAGTGCCAAAAAAGTGCTAATAAAGTTGTCCTTTATCATCACTTTTTTAGTTCTATTAAAAGGGACACTTTATCAGAGCTTTATTTTTTTTACTGATGAAGGGTGACCTTTATTAGTGATTTATTTTTATCCCTAATAAATTAAATCCATTATGAGTGATTTTTAGCACTAATAAACGTATTGATCACTTGGAGAGTACCATAAAGAAACAATGCATGGGGCACTTGTTTTTGCACCATTCCATCATATTCATTTATTAGAATCCTATTGTTGGTATGGGATACCATATACACTATTGACAATTTTATGGGCCTTCCATGGGCCCACACTGGCCTTTTCCCACCCTACACTTAACCCAGGCCTTCACCCACTATGACAAACCTCCTCTATAATACATATTAATTCATAGTTTATAACATCTGAGTACGCATAATACATCCCATATGATAAATACGTATAGTTTATTTGGGATTTATATAAAATACATTAAAATGTAAAATAGTGAATAAATAATCTTTATTGAAAAATTCTTTAACATGTTTATATTATTCCATCATACTTAAAAATGCATGGGAAAACCTAGAGACATACAAAAGAAAGGGGTTATCTAAAAACCCCAGTATGAGAATAAACCGGGCATAAAATTATAAAATTAATAAATTTTATAAAATATTCATATCAATGGTGCATAAAAGGAGTGATAATCATAAACATGAACTATTATGCATGATATAGTATGATAATCATAAAGGCAACACTAGAAATGTGGCAACAACATTAAACATTGCATCATAAACATAGATCAAAGATAAATTCCAAGAAATAATGATGAAAAAAGACATTTGGTGGATTATTTTCACTCCCTAATCCATTTCATGACTTCTCATAAGGCTAAAACATTACCCAATGCATTGGAGTTATATATAATTCTAGGTTCATCCATCATTTTCATTTCATTATCTTGCTTAAGTGTTCCATATAGATCCTAAAACATGAAATAATTTATCATTGAATTTTATTACTTGATCATGGAGTGTAGAATAAATAAATTTAACTCCCCAATGAAATAAATATAATAACATTAAGGTCAAAAAACTTGATTGGAAATTGGTACATGTATTCACTATATAATTGTTTAGTATGGAAAAATCACAGTGAAATTTCGGTAGCATAACTGGGCATATAAATATTAATGGAAATGATTAAGGAGAGCGTAACAAGTGTCTCATAATATAGACATAATATGGATAGTAAGGTGGATATGTAATAACATATCCCATCATTATTATTTTGAGATAAAATATATAAGTTAATGAAGAAACATGAATAAAGAGGAGAGGGGGGATCCCTTACCTTGAGAGGGTGATTCCAAATTCATAGCATAACTGGGCATATAAATATTAATGGAAATGATTAAGGAGAGTGTAACAAGTGTCTCATAATATAGACATAATATGGATAGTAAGGTGGATATGTAATAACATATCCCATCATTATTATTTTGAGATAAAATATATAAGTTAATGAAGAAACATGAATAAAGAGGAGAGGGGGGATCCCTTACCTTGAGAGGGTGATTCCAAATTCATGGGAGGAACTTGTTGAGAGATTTTTAGAACCATTGGAGTACTATAGAGAGGGGGAGTAATACTATGGGTGTCATATAAGGTATTTTAGTAAATATTAATGGGATATTGGGTGGTTTTATAAATGAAATGAATGGAGAATTATTTATTATGTGTCAAACTTTGGTTTTGGACTCTATATAATAAAATAACTGAAACCACACAAAATCCCATGATTTGATCCCATAGTTTCTCTAAAAGAGGGGTATTTTTAATTATTTTATTAATCTAGGGGATGAAATTATTGAAATATTACCCTTGGTGATGTGGATGTGAGTTATGCTGTAAGAGAAATGATTTTAAAACCTTAAAATATATTATTGGGTTTAGAGGATTCATAAAAGCTTTAAAAAATTAATCAAATAAATTATAAGTCACATTGTATTAAAATTTAAACATTTATTTGGTCGTGTATATACTTTATTATAATTATTACATCATTTTTTTGTCATTATAATGCCATAATACACAATGTATGTTGAGACCATGTTTTGATTTTTACCTGAAAATTCAACAGTCTCTGAAAACTAAGAAAAATTCACCATTGGATAATATTAATATTATGATTCCAAAAATAAAATTTATTTTATACAAATAATTTTTTAAATAGATAATCTTTTCTTTTAAATTAATAATCAATATTTCTTGAGAAATGTTGAGTTTTTTTTACAATTAAGGTTTTTAACCTTATTAATATTACATTTGACATCAAAAAAATTATTTAATAATTTATATTTAATAAAAAAAAATTTTAGTAATTATAGTTTACTAAAATATTATTTACTTAAAAATCCATTTCATCATAAAAATATATTCCTAAATAAAATTTTAATATTCCCCAGAAATACAATATGAGTTTTATTTTATCAAAATCAAAATCAATTATAAAGTAACAATAATAAGATGAAAATATATTAATTATTCTAACAAATATAAATATTCATATTGTTATGGTACTAATATATATCCCTATAATACACTATAAAACACCCTTAGAGTAATGTGTGTGATGGTGAGACTCTCAAGGTGTGGTTCGACATACATAATTTGGACTATGATCATGATGCGATTGAACTTCTCCTGTAAATAGTTTCTCTTAAGAATAAGTTTTTGAATCTTATATTGGGATTTTTCAATGGAAAATACAAGTGATGATATCTCCCTTTGAAGCTATGATAAATGGGGTTTTTATTGGGGGTCCTACTAGTTGATTCCATCAAATTCTTTTTCTGGGTCAATTGGATTTGTTAAAACCCAAATTTTATATGAATAATATGACCACTATTAAATGACTATATTATCAAAGGTAATGGTGATAAATTCTCTTTTAAATATTATAGGATTTAATGAAATAAATTAAGTGTATATGATTTTTATATCTATAATATATTATAATGTATTTAATTAAACCAAAAATAGAATTTTATTTATTACATTTTGAGTCGTTAAAATCTCCTCCCCCCTTCAGAAACTTTTCCTTCAAAAATTTCATTTAACACAATAAAATAAATGAGGGTATCTTTGTTTCATCACCTCCTCCAATTCCTTGTTACATCTTCAAACATATGGTTTCACTATTTAACTTTGAAAAGGTGCATTATCTTGCTCCTTATAACTTTTTCTCTACAATCTAAGATCAATACTAGATACTCCTCATAAGAAAGATAATTCTGCAATATTACCACCTCTTGATTAAGTACATATGAGGTGTCTAGTATGTACATCCTAAAAATTTATTTTTGGAGAACATCATTTACAGGAGATAGGTTAGGTTTGAGTGATATTCAATATACCCCTGCTATAATGTGACCAATGATCTCAAAGGGACCAAGGTATCATGGACTGATCATTCCCTTCATCCCAAATCTCATGATTTTATTCCATGGAGATATTAGTAGGAATACCTTGTCTCCAACCTAAAACACTATGTCCCATAGATGATTGTTATCATAGCTCTTTTATTGAATATGAGATGTCTTGATGCGTTTCTAATTGATCTTGAACTTCTCAAACATTTCAACAATAATTTCTGGACATAGCTGTTTGTGTTCCATAAATTCATTCCATCATGTAGGCGTTCCTCACCTCTTCCCATAAAAGGATTCATAAGAAGTAATTTTTATTATTTAGTGAAAAGCGTTATTATATGATAAATTTTCCAGGGGAAGATGCTAATACCATCCTCCTTTTTATAAATTGAAAAATTATCTACATGTCCTCAATTTTCTGGATAGTTCGCTCAGATTGGAAATCAGTTTAGGGGTGACAAACCATATAGAATTTTAACTCATTATTATATAATGTTGGAGAATCTTACAGAATATGGAGTCAAATCATAGGCCTTGAATATAAATAATCATTAATGGTGTTCCATAAATCCTCACCACTTATATATTGTATATCCATGCAAGTTGATTGAGTGAGATATACCATCTAATTGAAATGAAGTGAACAATATTTGTAAGATGATCCCCCACCCATATGAAATTACTGCATCTTGATGTCTTTATAAGACCAGTGATAGTCGAGGGTTAGGTTTTACCATTTCCATGTGGGCATGTGTAATGGTTCCATCATCAACTTGGATTTTTTCCTTTCCACCTTCACTTGTGGATATACAAGACATCTTGATGTATATTTTGTAATCTCATTCTTTATATTTTCCATCCAATAGTGCTCTAAGTGATATTTATGCACCTTTTTTGGTCATGCATGGATGGATAAATTAGAACTATATGCATCATCAAATATATCCTTCATTAAATAAGGATTTTATGGTACACATATTCAGGACCAAAATATCACAACTCCTTATTCATTAACATTGAATTCATAGGAGCTCACATTTATTATATCTTTAACATTCTTCTGAATTCCCTCATCATATCATTGAGCATAATTTTTCTTCTCTAGAGGGAATGGTTGAGAAATAATTTGTGCAAATATTGATTATGCTCCTTCATTTATGATTATCATGTCCATCCTTTTGAAATCTATGATTATCGAATCCTTCTCAATTCACATCACTAATAAAATCCCAGATCCTTTCTACATAGAGATCCGATCACATTATTTTTATTCCAGGGATGGTAGTGGACTGAGTAGTCATAATACTTGATCATCTCTAACCATCTTCATAGGTTCATATTTAGCTCTTTGTGTGTGAATATATACTTGCGGATTTTATGATCTGTATATATTTCAAAATTCACCCCAAATAGATAATTCCAATATATTTTCAACATCAATATAACTTAATACAACTGTAGATCATGTTTTGTGTAGTTGTGATCATGAAATTTTAATTTCCTTGATTCTTTTCCTATCACATTGTCATTTTTCATCAACACACACCTAAATCCCTTCTTTGAAGCATCATTGAATAAAACGAAAATTTCTACACTAATGGGTAGTATGAGTAGTGGTGTAGTGATAATACTCCTTTTAAAATCCATGAAACTCTCTTCACATTAATCATTCAAAAAAATATTACTCCATTCTGAGTTAAGTTAGATAGAGGGTTTTATATTCAAGAGTAATTTCTCACAAATCAGCGATAATGCACTGATAACTCAAAGAAACTATGGATTTCTATCACAGATGTTGGCATCGACCATCCAAAAATTTTATATATCTTTTAAGGGTCCATGGATATCCCATTTAATGTGATATTATTCCCTAATAATGAGTCTTTCTTCAACCAAAACTCACATTTTCTATTAATTTCATAAGCCTTTTTTCTTTATTATGGTCTTTAGAATAGTTCTCATATTTTCCTCATGATCCTCCATGATTTTAGGTTATATTAGTATATCATCGATAAATACTACTGAAAATTTATTTAGGTAATCTCTAATTACACATTTCACAAATTCCATGAAAATTAAAAGAGTATTTATGAGTCTGAATGGCATTACTATAAAATCATATTTCACATACCTTGTACGGAAAGTAGTCTTGGGGATTTCATCCTTCATTATCCATACTTGATAATATACCGAACAATGATCCACCTTGGATAATTATTGTGCTCCACATAGATGATCAAACAAGTCCTAAATATGTTCCAGAAGATACTTGTTATTTATCTTGATCTTGATTAGCTCACGATAATCAATGCAAAGGCTCATTGACCCATCCTTCTTCTGGATTTAGAGGTCTGGTACACCTCATGGTGAAGCACTTGAGAATATGAAACCTTTATATACATTATGTTGTAATTGTTTCTTTAGATCATCAAGTTCTATAATTGGCATTCTATATGTTGTTTTGGATAATGGTAACGTGTAGGTATAAGATCTATTGAAAATTAAACCTCTCGATTAGGAGGGAGAACAGAAAATTCTCCAGAAAACACATTAGTGTATTCCCTCATAATGATCATGTATTCAAGGATGATATTTTCCTTAGAATCAATCATTTTATCTAAATATAATTTCATGATGGGTAATAACATCCATGCTTTAGATGTTGGTGTAAAAGAAGATTTATCTTCCTTCTTTCACTTGTATAGAATCTGGCGGGGGGGGGGGGGGGGTTGATTCATGATATATCGAGTGATTTACATACAATGGAAGATTAATTTGGAAATATAGAGGGAAATACAATCCATATGTATAATTATATGAAATTACACTAAAGAGAGTATCCCAATGTTTTCTGGGAAATTTAGTCCACAAATTTTGAGAGTGGAGGAGTAATATAATCCAGATGAAATAATTGTCCAATTCTCAATATTCACTAACATTTCTACTTATATGATTTGTGGTGGTGTTTTAATAGTTCTACTAAACATGTGTGATTTGAAGAAATGTGTGTAACCAGAATTCGAAATTATGTTCACTATTCCTAAATGAATAACTAGCATACCTATCACCACATTGTTTTCGGGATCCACTTTAGAGGTTGTGATGACATAAGGTCTTACTTGAGGCCTTGGAGATTGTTTTTTTATCCAAAAACCATTTGGTTAGTTAATTGTTTTGCAAATTTCTCTTTTCCATGTGGTAGAAACAATGAACAATGTGTTGAGGGATTCCAGAAGTATTCCTTTACTCCATCACATTAGTAGGGTTCTTCATTATGTAATCAATAACTATGTTTCCTTCCTTCTTATAGCTAAATAATTTTAATGTTCCCCTTATCCCATTTCTATTCTATTTCTTTCCACACTTTTGACAAGTGGGATGTTGAAATTTATTATCACCATTAGATTTATAAATTAGTCTACTAGAATTATACTCCACTTTTCTCTTCTTATCCTTGTGATACCCTTGAGATTATATAATCTCCATTTCAACTTTGATGTCACATCAGACAATTTCCTCAGAGCTATCAAAGTCTTTAATCTCTAGGTATTTTTGTTGAGTAGGTTTTACCCCCACCAAATATGTTTTTAACATTGATTTTAGGGGTAATGATAAAACATATGGCATATCATGCAAATATTTTGATGTTTTCCTTATATTATGAGATAGATTTATTTCGACTTCCCTTTAAGACAAGGAAATCCATTTCTATTTGAAGTCGAAGAGTGGATGGAAAATATTTATCGAAAAACATTTTCCAGAATTCCTTCCACCCATCACTTCGATATCTTCCTTGAGAATCATATTCTTGGTAAATTACCAACACATATCTTCTTTTCCTTCCATAAGATAAATAGCTAGTAGAATCATCTCTTTCTCAGAACATTGAAGGATAAAGAATATATTATCAATGGTTATTATCCATTTTTACATAATTAAGGGATTAAATGATCCATTAAAATTTAGAGGACTTTATCACATAAGGGTCTCAATTGCAGCTTGTTATTTCTTAGTGGGATTTGGGCGCTCCTCCTGATCAATGTTTCTAATAAAAACACAAGAAAACTAGGATATTATCTACATAAAGTCATATTTTCTTACTCCTAATAGGTTGGGAATATAATTTAAGAAGTCATAACATTTCTATTCACATTGGTTGTTTACTCAATTCCACCAATTACGTCCATTGGCTAAAATAAAGGGAAAATTTAGGATATGTATTTTTAAACTATTAAACACATAAATGGGAATTAAATAACTTTAAAGGGATAAATTATATATGAAATTTATTTCATAAATTATGAATTTATAGGATTCAATATATGTTATCCATGATGTGATTCCTAACAAATATTCTTATGGGAATTTTTGTTCCCTTAATAATGGTTCATAATGAGATTGTGAATTTACCAAAGCATATCCACCAAGAGTGTCAGACCAAGTGTTTAGAAAGTCCCATTTTCATGCACCTATTTCCATATGAGTCTAACTCAACAAGGTTTTGTTGAGTTTTACCCACTTATGTAAATCTATTCCAAATCCATATCCTATTGTAGTATCCATATAGAGATGCACTTTCATGATAAACTACTTACTCTATACATGAAAAAATTTGGTATATTTTGTTATAATTTGTCTTGTCCACAAGGTTTTATCTAAATTTTTCTAACACTAATCGCAAAAATATCTTTTCCTTTGATACCAAATATGGGAAACCTTATCTTCATTACAAATTAATGCATGGTTTATTATATAAGAGTACATGTAATACAACCCGTAAGATTGATAATTCTTGTGTATTTTTGGAATTAGGTAAATTACATAACTACATAAAAATAGGAATACATAATATTTATTGAAAAATTACATAACTTGATCATAATATTACTTCATACATAAACCTGTAAGGGATAATCTAGTGACATGCATAAGAATGGGATGAGCTATAAAGCCAAGTAAGGGAATAAACAATGAATAACATGAATAAAGTAATACATGATAAAAAATAGGAATATTAATGGATCATAAAATGAGTGACAATCATAAACATGATCAATGAGGCATGATATAATATGATAATAATAAAGTTAACATAATAAATATGGACACAAATTGAAACATTACACCATAAATATAGCTTAAATCTTACTTCGAAGAAATCATGATGGAAAATGCCATTTGGTGGATTTGTTTCACTCCCTAAAACCTTTCATGACACCTAGATAAAACACTACCCAATTAATTGAAGCAATTTATAATTTCATGCTCACCCATCACTTTCATATCATTCTCATTCCTAAGTATTTCACATAAATCATAAAACATGGTTTCATTTATCCCAATATTTTATTCCATGATAAAGGTGTTCTTAATAGTTTATTGTATGTCCCCAATAAAATAATAATATGTGAAGGAATTTTAACACCCTTTATATGAAATGGGTATGGGTCTTCACTACCTAATTTTTTTGTATGGAAAAATCACAATGAATTTTTGGTAGCATAGCAGGGAATATAAATATTCAAGGACGGGCTAAATGAGAGTGAAAGGGTTATTTCATCATATAGATATAATATCTAGAGTAAGGGGGTATGGAAGAACATATCCCATTATTATTAGTTTGAGATAAAAGATATAAGGTAATAGAGAAACGAGAATAAAGAGGATAAGGAGAGGATCCCTAACCTTGAGATGGTGATTTCAACTACTTGGGAGGAGTTCCTTAAGAGTTTGGGGGCACCTTGAGAGGACTCTAGAGATGGGAGGGAATAATAATGATATGATCCAAGGTTTATGAGTGAATATAAATAGGATATTGGGTGGGTTTATATAGGAAATGACTGGGAAATTCATTATTATTTTTTCAAATATAGGTTTTCGACTCTATATAATAAAATATGCTAATCTTAAAACCTTATCAAATTTTTTTCCCATGATTTCTAAAAAAGAGGTGTGTTTTTTCATTATTTTATTATTCTAAGGTCCAAATGTATTAAAATATTACACTTGGTGATGTAGAAGTGAGTCATTTTCCTAAATAAATGATTTTAAATCGTTAAAATATATTATAGTTATTAGAGGATTCATAAAATCTTTACAAACTTAATAAAATAAAATTAAAATCACATTATTTTAAAGGGGAAACATATATTTAGTTGTGGATACCCATTATAATATTAAATATATCTTTTTTGGGTCATTATGGTGTCATGATACCCACTGTATATTTATAAAGAATTTAATTTTTTACACAAAAATTTGACTCTCTCAAAAAATTATGAAAAATTAAAAAATTGAAAATTTCAACATTATGATTCCAAAAATAGTATATATTTTAACCAAATAATTTTATAAATACATGATTTTTTATTTTTAAAATAATAATATACACTTATTAATAAATTATTGGTTTTAAACAATAATAGTTTTCAAACCCTTATAAAAAATGCATTTGAATTCATAAAATTTATATGATCATTTATACATAATGAAAATTATTTAATGATAAAAATTTAATAAAATATTAATTATTTCATAAATAAATTAATTTTTGAAAAAAAATCTTTAATTGAATTTGAATATTGTCTAAAAGTTGAATTTTTGTATTGTTATATCAAAATCAAAACCATTTATAAAGTGATAATATTGGTATGAAAATATATTCATTATTATATACAATATAAATATTCATATTACTAGGGTCTTGATATATATCACATTAATACACTAGAAAATGCCCTATGAGTAAGGCGTGCGATTGTTAGACCATCATGGGGTGGTTCAACATTCTTTGTTTGTGCCATGATCTCGATGAGATTGATCTTCTCCCATAAACAGGTTCACTCATGCTTATGTTATTGGATCTCAACTTGGGGTTGGTCAAGGTCATAGCCCATTTATGCTATCTCCCTCGAAATCTCTGATAAATGGGCTTTATATGGTAGGATCCTACTGGTTAAGGCCATCACATCATTTGTCTATATCAATTGGATTTATTAAAACTCTGTATTTATATTAATCATATGAACACTGTTCAAAAACTATATTATAAATGTTAATGATGCCTAATGGTATTTTAAATATGATAGGATATAATGAAACCAAATAAGTTCACATGTTTTCTATATCCATAATATATAACAATGCATTTAACTCAACTTTAACGAGAATTTTATTTATAATAGTTCAGGTTGTTATAACAACCTTTGTATTCAGGTCCTATTGGGCCTGAGTCTGTCAATTTCAATTTTTTTACAATCTATTAAAAAAATACTATTACTAAAAATAATAATAAATTGAATCAATTTAAAATAAAAAATAAAAAATGAATAAATCAAAAAATATTATTTTACTAATTAAATAATTAATAATAAATTTATATGTATATATATTATAAATATTATAAAAGGTATATATTAAATATTGAATTATAAAATGAATACAATTAAATAATTAAACAAAAAAATGAAAAAACAATAAATTATGAAAAATATTAAAAAAAATTTATTATAAAATTCATGATAAAAATAAATAAATTTAATATACATATATATATTTAAATTATAAATATTAATAAATAGTTAATATTAATTAAATATATATAAAATGAATAAAATTAAATAATTAAACAAATAAAAAAATGAGTAAATGAATAAAATATTTAAAAATTTAAAAATTAAATAATTATTAATAAAAATGAATAAATTTAATATACATGTACGTAGATTGTAAATATTAATTAATATTATATATTAAATAATGATATATGAAATTATTAAATAGTAATAATTTAAAAAAAATTAAAAATGAAAAAATTTGAGAAGTATTTAATAAATTATTAATGAATCAATTATTAATAAAAATGAATAAGTTTAATATATATATATATATATTAATTATTAATAACTATAAATAAAATCTATTAAACATAATTATAGAGAATGAAAAAATGTAATAATTTAAAACTTATTAATAACTTATTCATTTTTAATGGTTTTTATACAAAATCATCAAATAATACACTTAAAATTGAAATATATATATATATATATATATCAATATGTATAATATTTCCAGAAATATGATTTATCTGTAAAGCAAAATATTAATGATTACATCAAATAAGTCATATATTGTGTGAAGAATATTTTATAAATAAAAATTAATATTAATTAAAAATATTGACTTAATGTTTAGAGTAATGAACATTAAATTAATGTCATTTGATTTTTAATTTAACATATATCAAATGATTGTTACATTGATTTCACACATAAATACTCACAATTAATTCATTTTTATATCAAACACTCACAAACAAATATTTACGTAATTAATGAAATATAATATATAAACACATATACCTAATATGTATGTGATTTATTTAAATTTAATTATTGATTTTATAATTTCATTTAGTAAAATGATACATTTAATATATTATGATTTTAATAGGTAAAATTTATTTATTTATTTTTAATATTATTATAGTGAGGTATTATTTATTCATTTTATATATTTTTTAATTTTTATTTCCTTTAAATTTAATCATTTTATAATATTTATTTATATATATTTATTTACCATGTTTTTATATTTTGAATATTTATTTATATTTATTTCAATTTATATCCATATTTTTTTAATAATTTGTATTTAATTAATAAAACATATCCATTTTTTAATATTTTTTAAGTACACTAATTTTTAATTATTCTCTTTCACTAATTTTTATCATGCATGCATTTACAATTGTATATTATTTAATAACGTGAAAAATACATTTGTAAATAAATATTGATAATTAAATATATTTATATTTGTATGTTTACAATATTTTTAAATTCACATATTTATAATTATAAATAAATAAATATTATTTTTTAAAAAAGTATTTATATAATTATAAATAAATAATTATATGTATATTAAAATAATTATAAAATTATAATAAATATATTTTGATAATAAAAATAGTTACTGTATTTATATTTATATTTACTTATTAAGTATATATATAATTATATTAATATATATTGATATAAACATATTTTAAATTATAAATATATAATAATAAATATATTTTTAGATATATTTATTTATAAATATGTTTACAATTATAAATATATAAATATATTTTTTTTAAAGTATTTATATAATTATAATTAATTAATTAATTTTTATATAACTATAAAATTATAATAATTATATTTACATAATTAATTTATTTAATATATATATATATATGTAATTATATATATATATATGTTATTATATAAATACACTTATAATCATACAAAAATATTTATAAATAAATAAAAATATTTTTATTTATAACTATAATTATAAATCCTTCATCAGCGCTAATGTTCTAGAACTTATCAAGATTCATTTTATCAGCACTAAAAGTTTAGCACTGATAAATATGGCTTTTATTAGCCCATTCTGAGTGCTGAAAAAAGGAATCTTTATGAGAACGTTTTTGAAAGTACTGATAGAGCCATCCCCAATATATTTAAAAGAACCTTTTCAGAACTAATTTCAGTTGGGATTATCATGCTATCACGAAATTACACTACTGTCGATGTTCCTCCTTGACTTTCTATTGGATGAATCAACCCTAGAATCCATGTTATTTTAATTTTCTCTCTACTTCTCTCATTGCATGCTTATTCAGGTTCCATGAATTGCATTATTACGGTGTTTTCTATGCTCGGTGCTATCATATGTTCCATGTTTAGGGTATTTAATCCTCCTTCATCTCTAATTGATTTCATAATCCTTGATGATCAAAACATATCCATTAGTGTTAAAAAAAGTCACTTTCAATTGGTTTGGGTTCCTTTCATTGGCCATATCCAACTCATGATATTGTAGAGTGACAATGCTAAAATGGAATATGCATTTTTCTTCAACTAGGAATCATTCATTATGTTATTATGAAGTATAAGAATAGTATAGATCCATGTTTGTTGATAAACTATTATAGCGCTATATGCTTTTTGATTTTATTTTCATTTTTTTGTACTGATTTCGGTTCAAAATTATTTATATTATTGTAATATAAAAATTATTGCCTACAAAATCATTAAATAGTTGGAGATCATTTCACTATATCTGTGATATTTTAGAGCAGAGGATACAACATTTAGGCACTATGGGTTTGATATAGTCATAGGAATTGTAGGTCGACAATGGGTTTCTTCCTCTTATTTTTTTATCCATATACATCGAGTTGTGAAATTTATAAATTTCTAATGTGCAATATATTATGCATGTTCTTGGGTGGGCTCTAGTTATACCTACATAGTCCTTTACTGTGAATTTCTTTTTTTTATTGTACTACTTGTCATGTAGTGCTTGACTTTGGGAGGCTGTATATCTTTGGATTGATTCGGTTTGTTGTTTATCCTTACATTCTCACATGGAAATATTTTTTTAGTCTTATTTCTTTTTTGTATGGTGATTTCTATTAGGGTTCCCACTAAACCATTAAAGTTTTTATCCTAATAATAAAAATATATAATTTTTATTGAATGAGTTGGTTAAAATATACAAAATAATTGATCATATAAATATCAATACAAAAGAGGCATAATCATTACTTTTCAAATACCCTAATGTTTATCCACACAAGGAATAAGTTGTGGTGTATTTAGAGTTTAAATTTCACTAATGTCAACACAACCAAGGTACTAAACATGGATTAGGAAATAACTAATGAATCATAGTATTGAACCAAGTAAAGTATAAAACATAGCATTAGTTATAACTAATTCTTATTCATAATAACCAAATCTAGGCATAAGGTGTGACTCAAACACCAATTTGGATTTTCTAATTGATAAATGAAATATTATCATTTAAATAAAATTTCTACATTTAAACAGAAATTTAGTAACAACCATTGTTCTGTAATAGAGTACATTTAAAGTTAATATGCACATGTAAACTCATATTTTATGAAAATGATGTTTTAAAAAATTGATAATTAAAACATACAGAGAACTTGTCTTATTAGTAATGGGAAATTATGAATTTTAATACTTTTTTAAGAATGAAAATACCTATGTTTGTGCTTTTATGAAACAAATATTTTTAAGGTATTTATATGAAACCAAATCCATACATAATTCGTTATGATATAAGACACATTTAGTATTTAAATAGATTTTAGTTTAGTTTCAAAAATCAAACAAGTTGATGAAACATAATAAGTTATCCTAACTAAATATTCCCTCCCACTTAGTCTAAGAATCCATTATCTAATCAATGATTCTATCACTAAATCAAGTTTGGGTATTTTTTATTTACTTATAATAAATTTATGTTAAACTAAATGAAAATTAATTTAATAGTAATACAATACAAGGTATAAAAGATAAAAGTTTGCTTAGTATATTCACACCATTTAAACTCGTTATTTTAAACTAAATTTGGGTATACTAAAATTATCATTATTTTAAAAAATAAATATATACCAAATAATAATTTCATTTCTTGAATAAAATTTGGATACATTAGAATATTTTGGTTACTTTAAAAAAATAATGTTAGGAAAACTTACCCAAACATATGATAACTACATTTTTTATCGATCTTTAAATGATTTGGATATTATATAATTCTGAACATCTAAATTATATAAATGAAATAATGTAAATAATTAAAGAACATGATACCAAACACTAATTTCATAGAATAAATAAGCTTAAAAAAGTAAATATGTTTAACAGACATTAAAAAATAAACCATGCATAAATATACAATTTTAATAACATTCATGATGTGATTTCCATATCATTGCTCCCAATATTAGCAAAAACATTATTTGGACTTCTTTTGGATAAATGCTCAATGAAAATGATCAGTTGCATCTGCTGATGAGCTATCTCATCGATCTATCACAATTCCTAACCAATCCAAATCATCCCATGATCATCTAAAAACCCACAAAAATATACAAACTAGAAAAATGGTGTAATTTCATGGTTGTTTCCTTGCCAAACAAAAATTGAATATGTTATTGTTCTCTCACCCTGGGTACTAGAGAACTTCCAATTTGAATCACACTCAGATAAATTCAAATCAATTCTAAGACTGATATCATGGATGGACTTCATGTAACACCTCATGGTCTTTTGGAAAATAGATTTAAATGTAATTAATATTTGTAAAACATTATTGATGTGGATTATTGAATAAACTTTTTGGAAAGTGAAATATTGGATTTTTAGATTCCTGTGTGATATTTGACGAAACCGGTTTTGGATAAATGAATTGTTCATTAATTGAATTTTCAGAGAAGACCATTGGAACATTTGTATTTAATCATGTAGTACAGGAAATCATATTAGGCATGTCTAGATCTACCTAAAAATTGAATCTATAATGACAACACTAATAAAACATTATTGAGGAAGGGTGGTGTCATACCTGTCATTTTTATGATCATGCCTATTTTGAATTTCATTATTGAAAAAAGAAACATTTTTTAAATGTTTAAGTGGGTTTTTGAATGAAAAAAATGATTTCATACAAAATAAAAAAAATGGATTCAGTGATTTGAAACTCATGAAGTGATTTCAAAGTAAAATTGTACAGTTTTGAACATTTAAAAGTGTATATCATTCCATGGAAATAGTTTAAAACTTTTAATTGATTTCTTATGGTTTTAGAATATGATTTTAAAATTATTCCCTTGATTCTAACAATTTTTATAGAAAAGGGGGTTCGTATCACATTAAGTGTTTTCAAAATAAATGGTTTATTTTTATGTGGAAATTTAAAAAAGAGGATTTCAAGTGAGGTTTTAAAAATAAAAAAATATCTTTGAGAAATATTTCACATTATTAGTGATGATTTTAATAATATCATATTTATTTCTCATCGTCATTAAATTTCATCAATTCCCTGGCATCAATACAAATTAAATTATTATTTAAAATGAATATATATATATATAGAATTATAAAATATATTCTTATAAAAATTAATATTAATATCTTATTAAATTCACGAGTTTTTATTGTTTATTTTATAATGATGATAACAAATTTATAAACATAATATATTAATGTTTAACTTTTTAAATAATACATTATAATAAAGTTTGTATTAATTTAGGGTTGTGTGTGAGAATAATTACCCAACAATAAATTTATTTTAAAGCACGTACATACATAAATATTAAGGGGCAACAAAGATAAAATAAATGTGTAACACCCCAAGATTTCATAGTACGTTATCTTTTCAAAGTAATTCAATAACTTGAACTACACGCAACACCGAGTTCTAGCGCACCATGACTTACCAAACAAGCTCTTCAAAAGCGGTTATGAATAATATTAACTTAATTTTGAACTTTATATAATCCTTATAATTTTAGAATCCATATTATGAGTTTCTCAGACATAATGTAAGAACAAATACATTTTTTCAGATAAAAGAAGAATTTTTCAAAAAATGCAATTTTACCACCCTTTAATGGAGAAGCCTTTTTAAATCCAATATTTGAATCTTTTATATATTCATTTTGACAAAATAAACTTATTCTTTAGAATCGGGACATAATAATTTAGTTTTAATAAATTTTTGGTGTTTTTCTGATAACTTTCATATTTGGGTGAATAGTGAAAAATACTATATTTTAACTGAAAACAACTTTTTAAATCAAAATAATTTATATTGTTAAATTATAAATTTTAATGGTTTGGAAGTATAAATATATTATATTTTTACCATTTAATCCAATGATGATCATTTTAAGTAATTTCACTTTGAAATTTGACATAAACAAGTGTCAAACTTTTGGTAGTTATTATTTCTTATAAATACGCCTTTTGGTTTGGACAACGGGAATAAATTTTAAATTAATAAATGCAACTTCTATGCTTTGAATTTGGTAAAATAGACTTCATTATTTAATTGGGAATATCAAAATTATCTTTGGGTGAATTTTTGGTATTTTTCTGAAAACTTTTAATTTTTGATGAATAGTGAAAAACACTAAGTTATAGTTTAAAACTAAATTTTTATTTAAATAATTATTTATTTTATTTAAATTATTTTATGTCAAAATAGATACATAATACCTATATAAGTTCAATGTAATTCATTGGAGTCAGTTTATAATAATTTTAGATATATAAAAATTTTATTAACTTTTCACCGTCTTTTACCCACCTCTTAGGAGAATTTGCAAATTCACATAAAACTTAATTTTACCACTTCTGTGAATGGAATTTTAAAAATCCGAGAGACACGATTAATATCAAGGAGTAAAATTTGGTTCAATAAGATAAAAATAATTTTTGGTGAATAGTAACTTTTTACTTTTATTTACCACGGCAAAAAGTAAATAGGGTAATTAAGGGTAAAAATGATATTATTATTACCCTAACACATTTCCTAATTCTATTGGATAATTATAATTCAAAAAAAAAACCTTAGGAATAAAATATGAACCACTTTGATCCACTTTGATTAGATTAGGACATTTATTATTATTTAATTCAAAGAAGAGTTAAAAGAGTTAAAATCAAAGTTTAATAACTAAAACATTTTTAATATAGGGTTATACATAAGATAAATTCGATTATAAATATTCATTAGAAAGATAAAATATTTCCTACATAATTTTATTTTATTTATAATTTTTAAATATTAAATAGTTTAATTTATTTATGAAACAATGATGATGCAATAATTACCTTATTAGTGAAATATTAAAATAATTGATATTATAAATACCCAAATAAATATAATTTGAGACTTTTAATGAATTACACAAATTTTATTGGTTAATATGACATTTTAGGATTGATTAAATGAATTTTGTTCGAATTAATAAAGTTATTAAGACTTTAAAAAAATCAATTATTAAATAGTGTCAAAATTGACATAAAGGAGTTTTTAAAACAAATATTATATTATTAAGTGATATAATATTTCTAAAAATATAAGGTTTGGCAAAAGGACTTATATTATGATAGGTATGTAATTAATGAACCACTTGGGGTTCTCTTGGCAGTTTATAGTAAGTTTATTAATCATATAATATAAAAATATAAAGAGACATGGTAAATGTCAAACTATTTAACTAAGAGTTAAATCTAAACGATAAGGGTAAAATATTGACCCAAACTTGTCTAAAACCTATTGGTTGAGTGGTTTTTGACCCATACCCACCTTAGAAGTTAAATAATCCAGTTTGGAGCCATTATAAACCGAATATGAATTTATTATAAAATAATAATTTAAGTTTTTCCTAAAGAGCCCCTCACCCCCTTATAAATGGACACCACTTATAACCAATTACTCACACCTCTAAAACCTTTTGGCTTCTCCAAACTCTACCCAATTAAGCTCCCTACATCCCACTCCTCCTCTTATAAGCCTTACCTTAGACAGAAGGCACCTCAAGAGTCCTTTTTGGTTCAAACCAAAGGGAGTTTCCCAAATTAAAGGTAAAGATTTCTCTTAGCTTCTTTTCTCTTATTTTACTTCTCCAACCCCTAAACTCTTCTTATTTTTTTCTTTTGTAACAAAAACAGTATCCTAAATATACAAGGATATTTTTATGAGATGTATTCGAACTAAACTTACACACACATCCATCTAATGGGTGAAGAACATAATGTTTCTGTGGATGGAAACCAAACGCCACACAAAACGATGATTGTTCAATTATCTCCTACCGCCTCTCATGGTGGCCATTATGATGGAACTATAATTAAATATGATATTAATGATATTTATTTTATATATAAGCTTATTTAATTCCATTTTATAGAATACCATTATTTGTTTCATGTTGTATATATATACGATAATTTCATTTGAGGAAGTGCGGACTACCGCCCCCTCAAAGTGATATGACTCATTCATACCATACATGGAATGTATAAAGGATGGTATTAATGAAATTAAGTAACACATATAAGATATTATATTATATTGGAATAATAATATAACTATGTATCATTTGGTTTTGATTCATTTTAAAATGAAAAATGAAATGGAAGTAGCGTTCGTGCGTACGTACGGACTACCGTCTCCACAAACGCGATGAGATTCATTCCCCATCGTATCCATTCAAGAATAAATTTCATTTGATGATTAACAATAATCTTTAGAGACATGATATAATTATGTATATGAATAATATACATCCCATCCATAAATAATATGGTTCACATAACAAATAATATAAAGGAAAACGAATCTGTTAACACCCAAAACGATGATAATACTAAGATATTATTAACAAATCAATGTTAAAAGATCATATATGATATCATATTAATGTATATGATTATTTTATAATTTAATAAAAATTATTTCACCATTATATAAGAGGTTAACCTACCCTCTACCAAGGAAAAGTACAAGGTAAGAGTTTATTTCACAATCTCTTCATTATCTGAGGTTGTTTATACGTAATTATCTACTGGGACCTATTTATCATCCACATCCATGTTTCTTAAAAATGTATTTCAAATCATTCTTACTATTTTACAGAATATGGGTTAAAGTCATTTTTACCCTTGTTTACTTTTTATAAGAAGTTTATCAAGGAATCTTTCTGTCATTTTCCAAACAAGGTCATTTTTAACATTTTCGATAGAAATAAGGTAGGAATGTTTTTTTAACTTATATGGTGGGTGCAAATATTTTATGCCATTATAAAATCTTTGATGCTTCCCTTACAAGATTATAATGATATTTTCAAAGTAAATTTTTTATTTTATAATTATATTACTTTTAAATTATTTCAAAAAAAGAGATATTTCTCTCAAATAGTTTTGATTTCATCTATTTCAATATCTTTTGATAGATTTCAAGCTTATTTGAAGTTGATTTATTATGATACAAAACTTCCATATTGTATTTATGGTTTTGTGATATGTTTTACTGTGGATGTTTTATTTTTATACCATTCATGGTTTATGGAGAAAGTATTGAAATTTTATATGCTAGTTTTAATACGAATGTTTATGTTATGTTTAAACCTGTTCATATGAGGAATGCATTGGACTTAATAAGTGACGGGTGGAGCCTGATATAGCTCCTCAATGCATTGGTAGGTCTCATGAGACAAACTAACGTCTTGGCATAAGGCCTTGACAAAATCTTATTTTTAGTCTTGGCACAAGGCCTTGACAATGTGGTTATGATAGTCTGACATTATGCATTCCATCATTATGAAAGTGGTTATTGATATTTCATGTGATTATTCGATTAGTAGAAAATCCATATGAATAAGTAAATGACATTATTTCATTTTATTTCTGCCATATTATGCTGAAGTTCAAGTTTAAAAGGCTTTTGTTTTAATTATAGATTTCCTTAAATGTTTATGACTATTTATGAAAGTTTCTGCTATATTGTTATCCTTACTGGGAATTTGAGCTCACCCCTTTCTATGTTTTCTTTTTCCCAAGATGTGAAGAAGTATTTTATTAATGACCTACAGGGATAGTATAAGGGGATACGAGTGTGGAGACAAGATGTTGTTGTAGTTTTCATTTTATGATGTAATGTAAGAATTATAAATGTATCTAGTGATTCCAAGGCTACTAAACTAATCAATCTTTAGAGACTTGATATTTTGTGATCATGCCAATGATATGTAATAATGCACCGAATCTGGGTAACTGGTGTCGGTCCGTTACAGTTGGTATCTGAGGAAGTTTAGTACAAACCTTGGAATATAGATTTAGATAAACTTTGATTAGAGCACATAGATCTAAGATGTACTTTGAGGATTAGTATAGAAGAACTTCCTAGAATTTTGGTATTGTAGAGATTTTTTGAGTTTTCTGAGCAATACATCCCTGTCTAGATACGAGCAGGTAGAGGCAGCTCTGGAACAGCTGTACCTAGGGGTAAAACCTGAAAACACCGCTTTGAGCTAGACTCGAATAGGAATTAGTGCATGAAAATGGGCCTTGCTGTACTATTGGTTACGAAAATCCCAGGGGATATGCTTAGGATAATTATCATTTTTATTTACAAATCATTATGAAGGTTTTATGAGTATATAATTCCTCTATAAAAACATCTTTATGATTATGGATTATATCCATAAACCATTCAATTTATGTTAGGTATTTTACAAGTTTGGAATGATTCATTGCAATTTATAAACTGACCTAGTTTATGCTATTGTATAGAAATGGAGCCCAGTAGAAGGAATGTGAACTTCCACAATACGTATGATCCAAAGAGTAAGAAGGATCATATCTTTCACAATATTAAGCCAAAATTTTGAAGGGAAATAGTATCCCATGTATTCTCAACATATGAAGAAATAGTATCATGTGTTAATAAGATAAGTAAAGAATTATCCGAGTCCTATGGCTTTGAAGGGAAGCAAGAGAAGAAAAGGATGGAAGAGAGAAAGATGGATAAAGGGAAGATGGAAAAGAAGAATTTTCCCATATGTGATAACTATGGGAGGAAACACCATAGAACTTTCCTGAAGGGAATGGGAGTTTGTTATAAGTGTTGAGAAAAAGGACACCTAGTACGTGACTGCAAGGGTTAGAAAAAGGTTTCTAATGAACAATCCTTCATCTGTAAGGAGTTGGGACACTACGCGAACCGATGTCCAAATCATCAGAGTATTCCCCAAATGATGCTATTGGATAATAATCAAGTTTTGATACTACCACAGATGATGAGGAATGATTAGAGTTCTTATGTTGTTATTATAGAATTATGTCATTTGATTGTTGTATCAACAATGTACTAGTTATAATAATTATGGAGTATATAAGGATTGTACTGCAGTACTATTTCATTAAGGACTTGAGATTGTGTGTAACCAAGAAAAGTGACTCAATTACAGGTTAAATTTTTGGAAAATATATGGTTGAGAGAAAGATAAACCATGATATGGTTATGATACCGAGGTAGTGATTTTGGAATAATACATGATTGATTTGGATAAATTAAATTGGATATTCTTGATTACCTTGAAACTGATTAATGATTTGTATATTCCATCATTGTTGGAGTTTACAACATTTTTGGATAGAAGGAGTATATTCATTATTCTATAAGGAATAAGGGATCATGAATGTAATCAATAAGGTTTTATGTTAATTCAATATGTTGCAGTGTTTTAAAAGAATACACGATGAAGGTGTTCACATGTTATTACGCGGAAAAACGAATCTTCATTGTGTTTACCTTCCTTATAAATTTTGGACTGTGAGTTTGGACATAAGTATTTTGGATAATTCTAGTTTGAGATTATTTTTGGATTGCCATAAAAGGACAACCCGGAGGTCGGGCAGCAACCCGTCGCGTCCGGCAAGGCCGCGAGACTTGAACCCACAACCGAAGAGCGACAAGGGTG
This sequence comes from Viscum album, assembly GCA_963277665.1. Taxonomy (NCBI): domain Eukaryota; kingdom Viridiplantae; phylum Streptophyta; class Magnoliopsida; order Santalales; family Viscaceae; genus Viscum; species Viscum album. Next base: position 1,012,841,944 of record OY728126.1, read on the forward strand.
TATCACCTACCACTGGCCCACGTAATGTCCTAGATTGAATAATGTAGTCTTTTTTTAAAAAAATCTGGTAGATGAATTATAAATTCATTTTTTTGAAACCCTATATGAATAGGATAAATAGAATATTATTTTTAAGTTCTATTATCTTTTAGAGTGAAAGATGAGTTTGTGGTAGAAATTAGTTAAATGATGGGACTCTACTTGTCACGTATATATTTTTATTCTTCTCTTATTCTTGGAAGAAATTAATTATTATACTTTAGTGAAGGTATCTTAAAACAAAAAATATGTTATCCTAATACCATATGTTTTGTTGAACCGATGGTATTTTAAATCATCTTAGATTGATTAATTTAGGGACCTCAATTTTATACTTGTTTGTGATTGATGAACTCAATCACTACCTATAAATATTTACGTTTTTTCTCCAATTATATGTCTCTAATTTCCACCAATGTTCTCCTAATCGAGATCATAATTTGGTGGTGACCCTTTCATTTCCCTTTTCCTCTTATTAAGACTAAATTTTATTAACCGAATTTTCGATGTGGGTTTTCCCAAAGGTATTTCCTATTTTCATCCTTTTATTTTCGAAAAATAATTTCAAATTGTGAGGACTCAATTTATTGAAGGAGAGAAGAATGTAACACCCCAATATTTCATAGTACGTTATCTCTTTAAAGTAATTCAATAACTTTCACTACACACAACACTGAGTTCTAGAGCACCATGACTTACCAAACAAGCCGTTCAAAAGCGGTTATGATTAGTATTAACTGAATTTTGAACTTTATATAATCCTTATAATTTTAAAATCCATATTATGAGTTTCTTAGACATAATGTGAGAACAAATACATTTTTTCATATAAAAGAAGTATTTTTCAAAAAATGCAATTTTAACGCCTTTTAATGGAGAAACCTTTTTAGATCCAATATTTGAAACTTTTATATATTCAATTTGACAAAATAAACTTCTTCTTTAGAATTGGGATATAAGAATTTAGTTTCAATAAAGTTTAAGTGTTTTTCTAATAACTTTCATATTTGAGTGAATAGTAAAAAATACTATATTTTAACTGAAAAAAACTTTTTAAATCAAAATAATTTATATTGTTAAATTATAAATTTTAATGGTTTGGAAGTATAAATAGATTATATTTTTACCATTTAATCCAATTATGGTCATTGTAAGTAATTTCACTTTGAAATTGGACATAAACAAGTGTCAAACTTTTGGTAGTTATTATTTCTTAAAAATACGCCTTTTGGTTTCGACAACGGTAATTAATTTTAAATTAAAAAATGAAAATTTTATGTTTTGAATTTGGTAAAATAGACTTTATTATTGAATTATTAATATCAAAATTATATTAGGGTAAATTTTTGGTATTTTTCTGAAAACTTTTAGTTTTTGGTGAATAGTGAAAAACACTGAGTTATAGTTTAAAACCGAATTTTTATTTAAATAATTATTTATTTTATTTAAATTATTTTATGTCAAAATAGATACATAATACCTATATAAGTTCAATTTAATTCATTGGAATCAGTTTATAATAATTTTAGATATATAAAAATTTTATTGAACTTTTCACCGTTTTTTACCCACCTCCTAGGAGAATTTGCAAATTCACATAAAACTTAATTTTACCGCTTCTGTGAATGGAATTTTGAAAATCCGAGAGACACGGTTAATATCAAGGAGTAAAATGTGGTTCAATAAGATAAAAATAATTTTTAGTGAATAGTAACTTTTTACTTTTATTTACCATGGTAAAAAGTAAATAGGGTAATTAGGGGTAAAAATGATATTATTATTACCCTAACACATGTCCTAATTCTATTGGCTAAGTATAATTCGACCAAAAACAACCTTAGTAATAAAATATGAACCTCTTTGGTCCATTTGGATTAGATTAGGAAATTTATTATTATTTAATTCAAAGAAGAGTTAAAAGAGTTAAAATCAAAGTTTAATAACTAAAACATTTTTAATATAGGGTTATACATAAGATAAATTTGATTATAAATATTTATTAGAAAGCTAAAAAGATTTCCTACATAATGTTATTTTATTTATAGTTTCTAAAAAAAATATTATATTATTAATTGATATAATATTTCTAAAAATCTAAGGTTCAGCCAAAGGACTTATATGATGATAGGAATGTCATTAATTAACCACTTGGGGTTCACTTGGCAGTTTATAATAAGTTTATTAACCATTAATATAAAAATATAAAGAGACATGGTAAATGTCAAACTATTTAACTAAGAGTTAAATCTAAAAGATAAGGGTAAAATAGTGACCCAAACTTGTCTAAAACCTATTGGTTGAGTGGTTTTTGACCCTTCCCCACCTTAGACTTTAAATAATCCAGTTTGGAGTCATTATAAACGGAATATGAATTTATTATAAAACAATACCTTAAGTTTTTTCTAAAGAGCCCCTCCCCCCTTATAAAAGGATACGACTTCTAAAAAATTCCTCACACCTCTCAAGCCTTTTGGCTTGTCCAAACTCTGCCCAATTAATCTCCCTACATCCCTCTCCTCCTCTTATAAGCCTTACCTTAGGCAGAAGGCACCTCAAGAGTCCTTTTTGGTTCAAACTAAAGGGAGTCACCCAAATTAAAGGTAACGATTTCTCTTAGCTTCTTTTCTTTTATTTCATTTCTCCAACCCCTAAACTCTTATTATTCTTTTATTTTGTAACAAAACCAGTATCCTAAATATAATATGATATTTTTATGAGAAGTATTCAAACTAAACTTACACACACCTCCATCTAATGGGTGAATAACATAATGTTTCTGTGGATGGCAACCAAACGCCTCACGAAACGATGATTGTTCAATTATCTCCTACCGCCTCTCATGGTGGCCATTATGATGGAACTATAATTAAATATGATATTAATGATATTTATTTTATATATAAGCTTCTGTAATTCCATTTTATAGCATGCCATTATTCATTTCATGTTTTATATATATACGATAATTTCATTTGAGGAAGTGCGGACTACCGCCCCCTCAAAGTGATATGACTCGTTCATACCATACATGGAACGTATAAAGGATGATATTAATGAACTTAAGTAACACATATAAGATATTATATTATAATGGAATAATAATATACCTATGTATCATTTTTTTTCGATTCCTTTTAAAATGAAAAATGAAATGGAAGTAGTGTTCCTGCGTACGTACAGACTACCGTCTCCACGAATGCGATGAGATTCATTCCCCATCGTATCCATTCAAGAATAAATTTCATTTGATGATTAAAAATAATTTTTAAAGACATGATATCATTCTGGATATGAATAATATACATCCCATCCATAACAAATATGGCTCAAATAACAAATAATATAATGGAAAACGAATCCGTTAACACCTAAAATGATGATAATACTAAGATATTATTAACAAATCAATGTTAAAAGATAATATATGATATCATATTAATGTATATGATTCTTTTATATTTTAATAAAAATTATTTCACCATTATACAGGAGGTTAACCTACCCTTGACCAAAGAAAAGTACAAGGTAAGGGTTTATCTTACAATCTCTTCATTATTCGAGGTTGTTTATACGTAATTATCTACTGGGACCTCTTTATCATCCACATCCAAGTTTCTTAAAAATGTATTTATAATCATTCTTACTATTTTACAGACTATAGTTTAAAGTAATTTATACCATTTTTTATTTCTTATAAGAAGTTTATAAATGAATCATTCTGTCGTTTTCCAAACAAGGTCCTTTTTAGCCTTTTTGACAGAATTAAGGTAAGAATGTTTTTTAACTTATACGGCGGGTGATGCTATTTTCCGCCGTTATAAAATCTTCGAAGCTTACCTTAAAAGATTAAAAGGATATTTTCAAAGTAAATTTTTTATTTTATAATTATATTACTTTTAAATTATTTCAAAAAAGTGATATTTCTCTCAAATAGTTTTGATTTAATTTATTTCAACATCCTTTGATAGATTTCAGGCTTATTTGCAGTTGATTTATTATGATACAAAACTTCCATATTGTGTTGAAGGTTTTGTGATATGTTTGACTATGGATGTGTTATTTTTATACCATTCATGTTTTATGGATAAATTATTGACATTTCATATGATAGTTTTAATACGAATGTTTATGTTATGTTTTAACCTGTTCATATGAGGAATGAATTGGACTTAATAAGTGACGGGTGGTGCCCGCTATAGCTCCTCGATGCATCTGTAACATACTGGATAAATGGAGAATATGGAATTTTAATATTTATTAATATTTTTGAATTAAATATTAATTTTACTTTAAATGGGTTTCTATGTTTGATAGAGTACCTGATATGCAACAACGAGTTACTTTGAAATCTTACGTTGCACACTAATAATATAATATTATTATTTTAAATGGTAGTTAAATACTAGATGTTGTATTAGCAGGAATGAATAAAACTAACAAAAATATGATTATACATGTTTGTTAAATGTATTTACATTTATCCAATAAAATTTAGAGGCTTAAAATGTGAATGAATCTAATTTTAAGCATAATTTACATTAAAAGGCTGATTTACCGCCTTTTAATGGAGATCCCTCATTAAATCTAATTTTTGTCACTTTAATACATTATATTTGACCAAATAAAATCTTTATTTAGAATGGGGACATCAAAATTTACTTTGTGTAAATTTTTGTAATTTTTCTGATAAAGTTCATTTTCTAATGAATAGTGAAAAATATTGTATTTTAATTCAAAACTGTGTTTTAATATAATTTATTTATATGGTTACATTATATTTTTAATTGGTTTTAAAGTGTAATTAGAATATATTTTTACCATTTAATCCAATGTTGGTCATTGGAATTAATTTCACTTTGAAATTGGACATAAACAAGTATCAATCTTTTGATAGTTATTGTTTCTTAAAAATACCCTATTTGTTTTGATAATGGGAATTAATTTTAAAATTAATTAATTCCACTTCTATGTTTTGAATTTGAAAAAATAGAAATCATTTTTGAATTCGGAATATCAAGTATATCTTAGGCTGAATTTTTGGTATTTTTATGAAAAACTTCAATTTTTGATGAATAGTGAAACCACTTAGTGGTAGTTAAAAAAACTAATTTTTTCATTTAAATAAAATTTTACCACTTCTGTGAATTGAATTTATAAAATCTGACATACATGGTTGTTATCAAGAAGTAAAATGTGGTTCATTAAGATGAAAATAATTTTTGGTGAATAGTAACTTTTGACTTTTATTTACCGCGGTTAAAGGTAAATAGGTTAATTCTAGGTAAAAAGGATATTATAATAATTCAAAATTACCTTAACACTTGTCCAAACCTTATTGGTTGAGTCATTAATGACCATGGGAATCTTTGGGTTGATTTTGGGAGCCCATTGAGCCACTTGAGTGTGATAATGACAATTTAGATTAATTAATTTAATGTAAAGACAAAATTGACATTAACAAAAATCTTTTTGTAATTAATTTTTATAAGGTGTTATATAAGTAATATTTTTGACTATAAATATTTATTGGAAATATATAAATATTTCCTACATCATGGTATTTTTTTATAATTTTTAGACAACAAATTAATTTAATTATTTATGACATAATAATGATGCAGTATTTACCTCATTAATAAATGATTTAAATAAACAAGATTATAATGATTAAAATAATATCCAAAACATGTCAAATTATAATTTGATGACTTTATTTCGACCATGTGTCATCTTATATTCATCTTTAATGATTTTTGGACCATTAGAAACCGAATATAATTATATAATAAAATAATAGTTTCACACTTTCCTAAAGAGCCCCTCCTCCCCCTTATAAAAGGATACCACTTCTAACAAATTCCCCACACCTATCAAGCCATTTTGATGGTCCAACCTCTGACCAATTAAGCTCCCTACATCCCTATCCTCCCCCTAGAAGCCTTACCTTAGGCAGAAGACACTTCAAGAAGTCCTTTTGGTTCAAACCAAAGGAAGTTACCCAAATTAAAGGTAACAGTTTCTCTTAAATTGTTTTCTTTTATTTTACTTCTCCAAACCCTAAAATATTTTTATTCCTTTCTTTTGTAACAAAATAATTATCATAAATATACTATAATGTTTTTATGAGAAGGATTCAAGCTACACTTACACAAACCTCCATCTAATGGATGAAGAACATAATGTTTCTGTGGATGGAAACCTAACGCCTCACGAAATGATGATTGTTCAAATATCTCCAACTGCCTCTCATGGTGGCCATTATGATGGAAATATATTTATATATGATATATATTATGTTTATGTTTTCTTTATTCTTCTGTATTTTCCATTTATATTATGCCTTTATGGTTTCCATAGTGGGTAAATACGATAATCTCATTTGAGGAAGTGCGGACTACCGCCCCCTCAAAGTGATTTGATTCGTTAATGATTTATGTGGGATGTATAAAGGATGGAGTTAATGATATTATATATGATATTATACTGGAATTATAATATACATATTTATCATTATGTTTTATTTCCATTAAAATAATAAATAGAAATGAAAGTGGCGTTCATGCGTACGTACGACTTATCGTCCCCATGAACGGTGCATTTCATTTCATACCTCTAAATGTTATGTACTATTATAAATACATGTATTTACTTGATATATATGATATATATGATATCCAAATCATGAATATAATTCTGGATATAATGAAACATTGACCACATGAACAACATGTGATTATAAGAAGTCCATTTTTGACTCCAGTACCAAATATCGACAAAATGGACGTTATTAACTTAAATGATTAAATAATGTTCATGACATGGTAATAAGTGATATAAAAGGAATAATAAAATTGAAAAATGTTCTTAAGAAATTATAAATTAACTTTATTTTATTATTCAGGAGATTAAAGAACGATCGAGTCAAGTCAGACACGAGGTAAGGGATCCGACCTCTCTCTTTCTTTTCAAGTACTCTCTTTTATGTCATTTATTTTATGCTCCATGTTCTTATGTTGGAGGATGTTCTTTTATATTCACCATAATGTAATTTTTATTTTAATATGATGATATAACCCATATTACTCTCATCAATTCATTTTAAGAATTTTTAATTGGTGCCGTTAGGCTGCCGAATTTTTGTAAGAGATTTCTTATCTCACTTTTAATTCCATGAGATTTCCATTGTTCACCACTTATTTATTGCATGTGGTGTATTGTGTACTTCATTTTGATATATATTATCAGAACTATCATTATATTCATGGTATTTTGTTATTCATTTGGAGGTTATTAACATTGGGTCATACGACTCGATTCATTACAACGTGGTAAGGGATTTTTCATCTCACTTTTTATCCCCATGATATTCATGCTATATTTGCCACTACTTCTTTTTGTGTATTGTATGTACTGCCCATGATTGTATTATTTGTGTATGATACTTTAATTTATGGGTATTTACATCTTCATTTTATGACCCTTCTTTCATATGGTGTATGTTTCGTAAGTTACCAAATCGGTAAGGGAACCTTTCACCCTCCTCTCTTTTAAAAGGCTTCTTTTTGTTATGTCTTTTAATTCACATATTATTATGTTGGGATATGTTCTTATATATCCTTATTTCTATAAATTTTATGTCCAAGTGATGGTATACCCTTTTCTCTCTCATCAACTCAGTTTCTGAATTGTAATGTGACGCCGTTAGGTTGTCGAATTTTTTCAAGGGAGCTTCTTAACCCAATTTCAATTCTTTGGGTTCAACTTATACTTATTGAATATGTCAACCTATGAATATGTGTGAATGACCTATGATTTTTTTACACTTAATATACAATTATATTGGGTGTATTTATATTTGTCACACATAATTATGAGATTGATTTATCCTTAATTTAAGGACACCATCTTTATAAGGGATTTCATCTCAATTTACATTTCCTTTGAGACTTAATTTTTATTATGCACCAAATACACTCTTATATGGTGTATATACTACCCTTTGACATATTATATCATGAATCCATTTATTCTCATGATATTATAAAGTTCTGATTAAATTTTATTCTGCAATTATTTTTATTCAAGAGTCTCTCATTTTGTTAAAAACTCTTTAACAAAAATAACATTTTTAAATGTTTTAAAGATTTATTATTCTAAATCTTTATCTTTAATGTCCATGTTTTAAAAATGGTTTTGAGTATTTATTTATATGGACATTAATGTTTTAAAATTATAATTCCATTAAAATATTCAAAGTGGTATGAGACACTTTGATTCAAAAATATTTTTTTAAATGGTTTTTGAAAATAGATGGATTCTTTCAATATCTTGAAATTACTTATTGTGATTGAAAATGAAATTTTATTATTGAAATGTTTATATTTGCAATATTTTATGTGCTATAATGGTACTTGGACATTTTACGGGTGGTTATGTGATAAACCTTATGATGGGTGGTGCTGTGAATACCAGGACGGGTGGTTACGTTATAACCTCCAATGCATTGGGTATGGAAGTCAGCCATATGGCTATTCCATTTAGTGATATGTGTGGAAGTCGATCATATGGTTATTTCATTTAAGTATGTTTATGTCCCAAGTTACCTTTATAAGTTATGTGTTATTTATATGGGTTTTATGGTAATATTTTGGTTACAAAAGGGTAAGTAATGATCTTTTATGCAGTGAAGAGTATTTACTACTTCATAAAGGTGAAAAGTATTACTTATGTTAAAGTATTCATGGTTTACTTTTTGTTTTAAAAAACTAACAGTTTTACTTATTTGTGTATCCCTTACTGAGATTTTTATGCTCATCCCTAGTTTTTGAAATGTCTTTCACAGAACATAATGTGAATTAAGGTCAAGGATGGGATCAAGGAAAATTCATTCTGTCTTAAACATTAAACTAGACATGACTCTTTTTTTTCAAGAGTTCATGTTTTGTAAAAAAAATGGATACTGGGTAGAAGTGTCTACTTTGTAATATTTTGAAATGTAATAATTATGCCCTAACTCTCTAAAACTATAAACCTGAAAAGATCCTCAATGTGAATTATTCATTTAATTCAATATTATGTAATGTTTTAAGGCCGAGTCCTTATAGCATCGGTAGGTCTCATGAGACAAACTAGTGTCTTGGCACAAGGCCTTGAAAAAATCTTATTTTTAGTCTTGGAACAAGGCTTGACTATGTGGTTATGATAGTCTGGCATTATGCATTCCATCATTATGAAAGTGGTTATTGATATTGCATGTGATTATTCAATTAATAGAATAACCATGTGAATAAGTAAATGGCATTATTTGATTTTATTTCTGCCATATTATGCTGAAGTTCAAGTTTAAAAGGATTTTGTTTTAGTTATATATTGCCTTAAATGTTTATGCCTATTAATGAAAGTTTCCGCTATATTTTTATCCTTACTGGGCATTTGAGCTCACCCCTTTCTATGTTTTATTTTTCCCAGGATGTGAAGAAGTATCTTATGAATGACCTGCAGGGATAATATAAGGAGATATGAGTGTGGAAACAAGATGTTGTTATAGTCTTCATTTTATGATGTAATGTAAGACTTATGAATGTATCTAGTGATTCCAAGGCTACTAAACTAATCAATATTTCGAGACTTGATCTTTTGTGATCATGCCAATGATACTTAATAATGCACCAAATCTGGGTAACTGGGGTCGAGGCGTTACAAAATGCATCAAGTAAAAACATAAATCATGATTCACTCCCAGTAACATGGAGTTTTATTACTTTTATACCAAACAGGATCTACTTCATAGTTCCTGAATTATGTGAGACTGGGAATTCATGCATCTTTTCACACTAAGAGATCATAATGTAGTTTGGGTGTAATAATGAATCTGTTAAATGGATAGTGGTTCATGTATACATGAGACAATTTGATATTGTATCCCAACTCATTGGGAATGTGGAAATAGGTATAAAATAGTAAGGGAACTATGGACATCTATTGTATAATCAGATCGTCTATTAAACAATTGTGTTCCTAAGAAACTTTTAAGCTTTAGGGAAAAAACTATGAAATGTTTTCTGTTGCTTTGCTAACTCCCAATCTAAGAACATTTAGATTTAAGGAGAAAACATTCATCCTCATTAGCTTCATCCATTGAATATTTATTATTGCCTTTTGTTTATTTATAAACACCCCCAATATCTTATAGACACACACCTATGTTTCCTGAACAAATTTGAGTACGTGTCATCCCATTTGGGTTACTGGTGATCTTTTGGGTTGAATTCAGAGGATAACACCTACCATAGAGGATTAATTATTTTCTTAAATTAAATTTTCCATTTACTTCCAAGAATACTTAAATTATTTTAAATATTAAATGTTGGTTACCCCTTATTAGGATTATCTATAACTTTCACCTTTAATAATGAATATATTATTTGTATTTATTTATTTATTATAAAATTGAATATGTTAAGAATATAATAAGATAAATATGAATAAAAATGAATTCAAGATAATAGTATGACACAACAGTATAAATATGGAGTTAATTTGTTCAATAAATTTTAAATAGAGCATGCGTACGACCCTTCTCAAATTCGTTTTCAATGTTTATGTTGTTGTTATTAAATAAAAAGTTTTTTGGATGAGTTAGAATAAAATTTTATTTGTCACATAATAGATTATATATATATAAATGTAAGAACGAATGTGGGACAAAACTGAATGTGTATACTGATTGGGATAATACTCTACTTTATGGATCCTTGGATATGAATACTAGTGCAAATGATGAAATATATCACATGAAAGAAATGACAATATAAATTAAAGATGAACTTAATGATTTTCTAACTTGTTTGATAAGTAAAATAGTTGAACTAAATACCCTTGTATACTAGTTGTAATAAATACAAAAAATTTTAATATATATTCAAGTTATATATTTTTAAGGATGGCAGTGGATGTAACGACACCAGCTGTAGAGAGATACATAGTCTTCTATGTGATATTATACCAAAAGATAATGAACTTCCCCATCGAACATGTGATTCTAAAATAATTACGCATTAAATGGTAATGATCTCTAAAGAAATACATTCTTGGACAAATTATTTCATATTATTTTAGAAAGACAATGAATTGATCAAAAAATTCCATAAGTGTGGCATGGATCGATATGAGAAAAATAAATCGAGTCCTTCGAAAGATGTATTGTAATATCCCTTCATTCCAAAGATTAGAAGAATATATAGATTTTATTAAACCATGAGACAATTGAAATTTAATAAAAATACATAAATTAAATATGGGAACCTACGTCATTAAATATATTATCCTTAGAGGAATAAAAATGAATTTGAGTGTCCTAAACTTGGAAATGAGCTAAGAAACATTTGTCTATAATTATATACATTTGGAATGAATCCTTTTGTTTTATAGAGTAGTACTCATAGTATATGGTATATAAAATTGGTAAATTATATCTTTCCACCATTGTTATGCAAGAAGTAAAAATAAATTATGTTGTATCAGCTTATATATGGACCAAAGAAACCTGGTAATGATATTGATTTATATTAGGATCCATTGATAGTAGATTTGAAATTTATGTGGGATGCATGTGTTATAATATATGATGCTCAAAGAAGTGAAGAATTTAAATTAAGGGACACATTTTATGAGATTATGAATGACATTCTTACTTATTGAAATTTTTTAGGCCATATAATTAAAGGACATTTGTAGTGTCATATTTGTGATTAATTAACACACTTAGTTCAGTTGAAACATTTATCATTGATTGAGATTTTAGGAAAATGTAAATTTTTACCTCTATGGAAAAAATACTGATGAAAACATTCGATGGTAATAACAAACAAGTTACAACACCATCTTTACTAACGGGTGATCAATTTTTTCATAATTGATAGATATTAGGACTGTTTTTGGTAAACAATTTTTGAAAAACCATACAAAATCATGTTGGAAAAAGTGTTCAATTTTAAAGGAATTAATGTATTAGAATTGTTTGCACATAAAATATTTTCTTGATGTGATTTTTGTAGAGAAAAATGTATTTTATAGTGTTATTATCACATTTCAAAATGTTCCTAGAAACACAAAATATAGAATCATAGATTGGTTGGACATGATTAACATGGGGATAAGGGAAGATTTGGAACCTATGAAGGGTAAAAGGCATAATTTTACTCTCCCAACAACTTACACTCTATCCAGAAAAGAAAAGTTTCATTTTTTCATTTTCTCTAAAAGTGTAAAAGTTCAATAGGGGCATTAATATAATATAAATAATTTCATCTTAGTGACTAGTTTTAATTTATATGGACTAAACTCATACGAAAGTCATGTTTTTATGAAGATTTGATGATCATTGTTTTATGTTGGATTCTTTATAAAAATGTACAACATATAATAACTAGAATCTACTTATTTTTCAAATCCATATATAGTAATTTTATAGACTCGATGATGTTTCCAATAATTAATAATAAATCTTTATTATTATTATGGGAATTAAAGATTTTCATGACACCAAAATAATTTTATATAATGATCCACCGGATGGTTCTAATGTTTAGTGAGGTTAGAATATATGGTCCTATCCATTATAGATGGATGCACCCTATTGAATGATATAGGAATATTTTTAAAGGGTATGTCAAGAATCAAAGTTGATTAAAAGGTTTTATTTTATAATGATATACTATTGAAGAAGATATTGATTTTTTTTCAAATTACCTTTCAGATGTTGATAGCATTGGTCTCCCAAAGTCTCATTATAGTGGATGCCTTGTGGGTCAACTTATTTACGAAGTAGATTTTGTTACTGTTACAATCATAGAGTGTGAGAAAACACAAATTTACATGTTAAATAATAGTAAAGATGTTTATCCATACATTGAATCCCCTAAAGAAATTCCTAGTGATTTTAATCCATTAAGGGATGAAGGATGTCTATAAAATTCAAAAAATAAAGAATTTATAGAATTATTTTGAGATCATATTTATAATAATTTATCTAAAAATATGAATTCAATTGCTAAATTAATTTTATGTTTAGACAGAAAAACAAATGAAAATTTTATATCTTTCATTGGTTTTGTAATCAATGGTTATATGTTCTATATAAAAGAACATGATGACTAGAGTGAAAAAAAAGATATGTTACCCTTGTGGTGGAAGTGATGCACATATATAGTTTCAAGGATAGAAATAAAATTTATTCAAATATGTCATATTTCCATATTAGTGAATAGATATAAAATATGGATTATATATCATTTCATGTGACAATTTTCAATTGAAAATGGGTTGAAAATAGGAGTGTATTGAAATTTGATTAAATGGGATTCATGAAGGTAAATTTTAGTGTGGTAGGGAAAAGTATGAGATGTTCACAATGGCATAACAAGCAATGAAATTATTTTATTTACTAGATCCAAGAAACAAGAATTGTTTGATTATCTTTCTAGAGACTAAAACAACTGTAGGTTCATATGGAAATTTAATTGAGGATGACCCTTTCCTTGGGATATCACAACCAGTTCATGGCGGTCCCAATAAAGAAAATATCTTATACATTAGATAAGAAGAAAAAGAGGGGGTTTGGATTCATTATAGAGGAGGAAAATCTCCTCAACCATTAAAAAAATAAGGAGAGTAGAATGATATGGTTAATTTTTTTTTTAATATATTGTGTGTTTTTCTTATAGAAGTATTTTTTATATACTATATTAATATAATCCAGATTAATTGATTCACTAGTCGTCTATATAATGTCTTCTTCACATCATGATGTTACCAATATTTGGGAATAATGTGCTAATGATGCTAAAAATGCATAATTATTATTGTATCAACAACATTTTGACTAAAAAATAAGAGTGATGAAATATCAAAACAATGAATAAAATTATTGAGGAAATAATTAAGGGTATAATATCCAAGGTTGAATCAAATCAACATGGAAATCCTTTTGGACCTAATGATTCAATGTTTATTATTGTTGTCAAGGTGACAATATGGATGAATGTTCCAATTGGTATAGATTCATGGATCCATTCCCAAATAGTAATAAAGAAAACCACTTAGGAAGATATAAAGGTAATGTTATGATATACATTCTTTATTTTACCAAAAAATCATATAATGAAACATTGATTTAATATTAATTATTACTTGTAGAGTTTATTTATTTTAAAATATTTCTATAATAAATATGTCTTAATGGATACTAGAAATTCCCATAGAGGCTTCCAGACTCTTCTTACAAGATACATATTAGGGATGTTTAGGGGAATGTAAACCCGCACTTACCAGTTTGTCATTCACGCATTATAAGGAAAGAAACATGTAATGATTTCTTCATTAGTCATAATGAGAAATCATTTTATGTTAATTTAAGTTGATAATATATTATTTTTCATTTTTTATATGATCCAATTTGATTCATAATTTTCTATTTATGAAAAAAAGAGTGATGAAAATATAGAAAGTGTATCAAAACCATTGTACCTCTATCAAAAATCAAGAAAGGTGTACACATCACTAGATAATAAATTGGTATGAAATTTAAATGAACAATTAACATTTTATGTGATATAAAAAAAAATAAGTTTCTTTGATTTTATATATATTGATAAATCAAAATCCAAATCCACTTATATCCCACCTCATGTGCTATGGAAGGAGGGTTATGTAAATAAGAAGGGTAAACTAGTTGATGGAAAAAATTAATGAAGAGAGTTTCATAATGTTAAAATTTCTTTAGAAGATAATTAAATCTAACATTTTACAAACATGTTGGGGTCATTCTAAGATTTGAATCAAATTGAAATCTCTATTTGAGGGTTGAAAAATTGAACAATGTGTGTGTCTATGTATATATATATATATATATATATTATATTTTACCCAAATGAGGTCAATGGTGGTAGGTTCTAGTGAAACCTCGAACTCTAGATAGCTTACAATGACATGAATATTAATTTCTGACTATATAATATTATACAAATTTGTTTTGGAAATAAATAATGTTTTTTTAAGGTCTAAATCAAATGATTTTTGAAAAAAATGAAAACATTAATGGGAAGGGAGAGGAGGCCTTCCAACAGAGAGAAAATTCATTGAAAAAATATGGTAAAGGGGGAGGGGGAACTAGTGGAAAAATAATAAAAACAAATATAAAGAAATAAAATTTAAAAGGGAGGTAGTTTCCCTACTCACCAATGATTCTCTACAGGCCTCCACCAATGTATTACCTCTCTTTATCTGGGATCTCTCAAACACCATAATACCTCTTACCTTTGGGGTTCCCTCCATAGACGTGCGACCTCTTGCTATCAAATATCCCTCTATTGTCCACATCCCCTATCAAAATACTCACATAGCATACCCCTTGGTCTCATGATTCACCATCATGCTCAGTAACTCCCATAGCTTCCCCCCACTGGCCAACATTGTTGGTGTATCCTGCCTCTAGCAATACACCTTTCTCTACGTAATTCATCATTAATGTCATTGTTCTACACTTGATCATACCTATCACTATCTTGGCCCCCTCTCCACCAACTCAGGCGCAAACTTCCAGTCGAATCATGTATATGTTAGATCATCCCATCTAATTTTAGTTCTAGAATGGTCTCAAAACCCCTTTTATGGGTTTACTAGGCTACATTCCATAGGAAAATTTTAAGAAAATGAACAAAATTAAAAATATTTGGGCTTTAATGACAAATATTAGCTTAAATAAAATTAGTTGAATTATTTTATCTCATTTAATTTACCTCAACATATATTTATCATATATTTAAATTTTATTTTGAATTTAATTTTCATGTAGATTGATCTTGATAATTGACTAACCAATGCGTGTATGGATTTTATTTATTTAATTAATTATTACAACTGCATTTAGTATGTAATATTTATTTTATTTGGAAATATTTTCACATTGATTGTATTACTAATTATATGTATAAGGATCAGCATGTCCATGAGAGATATATTTCGTGTCTATTATTCATTCCCAAGACCCCCTCATCTATATGTGAGTATTTAAGTATTATGATGAATATGAATAAAGATGTGGGTTGTGACGATATGTGGTGGTATTCTAGATGAGACATGGACACATTGGACTACAGTGCGAGTCATAAAAAACACAGTTCTAGTACCCCTTTGGTTATTTTTTATGTGTTGAGAATAAATGAATCATCCAATAAAATATTATCATGATTATTTATATTGTGTATTTAATTTATGAATTGTTTATTATTATTTTTTCATTATGCAAGTAAGCCTGATCACATAAAATAATAAAAAAATTACATATACTAAAACAAATTCAAGCATGAATGTTTTATATTTACTTAATGGTCATGTTGTGAGTGTGATCACATAGTATGTTGATAGAAAATGACTTCATTCATCATAAAATAATTAAAAAATACTCAATGAAATATATATCCATAACTCCTTTTTTCATTTGAATTTGAACAAAACTAGGTGTATGTGGTGATAAACTGCCCATGTTGTGGGAGCCTCATACTACTGGGGAGTTCTTATCAAATAAATAGATCAATTTTACTAACGATGGTAGAAAATAATTAAAAATATCTATATTTTTCTTCATTAAATTAAAAACATTGAGTAAATCAATTTTATGATTTAAATAAGGTGTTACATCACTTAAAAGTTCTAGGATCCATGAAAAAATAATGTTTTCTAGTCTATCACCTTCCTTGAAATACTCTAAGTAGTGGTATATCCATATCTTGGACAATGAGGGGGAGTTTTAGTGATCCTTAATTATAGAATACTCAAGAGACTATGTATTATTAATGTAGTAGTGAGGGATACTAGGGTTCAATAATATAAGGGGAGATATTTAATGATTCAATCAGGTAATGTATAATTTGTAATCAAGTTAAATGTAATTATATTCTTAAATAATATTTTTTTTCTAATGGATAGTAATACCACACGTAAACTATGATTAAATTAGGAAGAAGAACATATCCTCACCTGTATGAATTTCTAAGAATTTTACAGACACTTGTAAAAATTACTATAATATAGGAAATTCTATATTCTAGATTCCCCACCACCTATTAAGCCACCTCAGGAAGCGGGGGTGTGAAATATGATTTCCGGTAATCCATGTGTTATGAATTTATTGTTTACACTATAATTCTATCATCACTATCCAATGAGATGTTGAAGTAATATCATGGCATTGATGATTTCCCTTATTGTATTTTATCAGAGAAGATTAGTAGGAGAAAGTGAAGCATGAAATGAATATGGTGATGATTACACTGAATATGTGTAAATTGAAATATGGATCATGATCTTTTACTATATTAATTTCATATATTGTTTTCACCCAATTAATCCAAATATCATTTAGGACTAAAAATAAAAATATGCATAAAATGTTTCATTACCTTTTGGGTAAGGTTCTCCTTGTTAATAAAAACATAAAGATAATGTAGTCTTTAATTATTATCATCAATAAGTTTATAGAAATAGAAAAAGGAAAAAAATGTGTGATACCAAAGGAAGCTACACAACCCCCTTCAAAGAATAGAGACTGATCGTTATACATGATCTTATTTTATTTTCATGTTGTGAGACAAGTCTTTAGATGATAAAATGAAATGAAATGATGTTTATGTAAATAAATGTTTACATATAATTATAATAGGAAAATGTGATACATGTATTTTGAAATCCAAATACAAGGTCACAAGGAAAATTTATTTAAAATAAAAGCAGACAAGTACAATGTATAGGGTTAGGAAACACATGTACAAAACCTAAAACTCAATAAATGAAAATCTAAAATAGGATTATATGAAACATAATACCTAAAATGATTTAGATAATTTTAAATCCCATAAAATAATGATATATATTTATTCACATATTTCTAATTAGAAAGTTATCAATTCCCATTTTGACACCCTAAATAACACCCAACATCATCATGGTGTAAACCTGCAAAAAAGAGTTCGTATCAAGAAAACAAGAAAAATTAGAACCACCTAGAAAGAAGTGGAAAACATGTCAAAAATAGTCTATCCTTAATAAAAGAGGCTATACATTCAATAGTATCCGAAAAAATTATTTCATCCAGAAAAAATCCTACCAAATATAAATATAAAAGTTATCAGCATTGGATACACCATCCTAAAATCCATAATTTTGAAAGAAACCATTATAAAAAAAGTTTATACAACAATCTTGAACATATAAATATTGATAAAAGATGATTAAATGATAAAACATTCCATGATCTTAAAAATATAGTCATCATACAATGAAAATAGGCATATCACATTACCAATACAAATGTTAAACCGAATCTAGAAACTAGAAACCCATGAAATTTTAGAGAAACTAGGGTAGCTAGATTCATTTACAATCACACTTAAGGGCCATAGAATTTATAATTTGATTATATCTAACCTTATTATTAATCTTAGAGACCATATGATCCCATGTTTGATGATTGATGTTAATTTTTATTAAATTTTTTTTATAACAAGCATTTTCCTCTTTCTTAAACCATTGATCAAAATATTCTGGGAGATCAACCTATAGCACAACACCCATTGTTTTCTCTAACTCCTCCTCGTTATAAATATTTTTGGAATAGTATACCTCAAACACTATAAGATCATGTGACCTTCGTCTTTAAAAATTTTGAATAATCCTAACGCGTCTTACATTTCTTCAGTTTCAATGAATTAGAACCTCATGTGTGTAGTATTTTACTCTTACCATTGTTGGCACTAGATTGATAATATTTATACTAATTATCATTAGAATCGAATTGATTATAATTATTTATCTCATATTCATTTACATTAGTTTAATTTATATGCTCTAAATGGGTATAAAATCATTATTTCTCATTACCATCTTGTGAAACATTATAATAGCCTTCCATATAGTCTTTTGGTGTATACCCCTCACATAAGATGAGGGTTTCCTTTTTCATATCTACCATATTAGTAAATGGAATTCCCAATCTAGAGACATGGACCATAGAGTTTATTTACTTGTTATGATCTTGGAACTCTCGGGAAATTTGTACCTCTAGATTTAAACCATTGGATGGGCCAACATCATATCCTTCAAAATAATGTTGGCATCAAGAATCTATTGGAGAACATGATGAACCAAGACTAAGGATAAATTGAATTGAACTAATTCTAAGTGTAATGTGTTAATATAGCTCAACCAATATACCTATAAATTCTTATTAGTGTTACAATGGAGGAAGGAACATCAATTAGAATTATAGGATGAATATAAAACCATCTAATTCCAATAAATTTAACCCCAAACAATGAAAATTAGTTCTATGCATCAAAGATATTAAAGGACATATCTAATTCTTAAATGAGGAGCGTACAATTTTTCTGATGTAATGATCCACAATACCATGATCTCCTCTTATAATCATTATATGTAAATATAATGTTCCATAATATATGTCCCATTGAAGTCACTTACAATTAATGAAACCCCACACTATCAAGATCATCCTCAATAAATCATCAAATTACCAAAAATAAAAACCCTTTGGAATGAAAACCAATTCAATAATATATTTTTTTAAATCTTAATTTATTTTAGAAATACCATCCTGGTTTGAAAAAACATGTTCAATGTACCCTTTCTTAAAGTTTTTTTGGGTAGCAACATTCGTCGCCGTGAAAAACGATTTATTATCAACCCCCCTATATTTTCTCTCATGCAGCACTTATCAGAAATTCGATACATCAAGAAAATGTCATGATGTCTAAAAAACTCATAGTTCTAACCTCCAATGATCATGTTAGGATTAGAGTTCTGGTCACACATGCAATCTTCATCGACATAATATCTATTTATTCCCCTACTAAATATCATGGTATCTCTCAACTAAATTATACCCATCATTGTATGTGATGTTTATATTGTAAAAATTGGGCATTAAATAAAATATGCCCCTCAAAAATTTTTATTTGAATAATGTAACCACATAATAATTTTTTTTAAAAATAATTAAGGTAAATTCCCTAAGTGGAATAAAAGGGTGATTACTAAGGGAATAATGATAAGTACACATCATCTAATTTCTAATATTATTGATTCTAGTTATCAATTTTTTATATATAACAATAAAATTATTTTACATTTCCATTGGACTTAAGATGACTTTATTCTATTTTTTGAATGAATTTTGTTTACGCTGTCTGGTAGTCAACTAATAGTTTATTAATGATTGAATCATTGGAAATAACTGATGAATATAAAACATATGACATAGTTATACCCGGTTTTGTAAAGATAAATCATTTTATACAGAAAAATAATAATTTTTAGAGCATATACCTACTTTTTTTAGACTATTTTGAGTTATTGTCATTAAGCATTATCAAAACATTTGATTATTCAGTTTTGGACAAAATAGCCATTTAAAATAAAGGTAATCCCCACATATTTTGGAAATTATTAGCTAAAGAGTGTGAATTGTTACAATTATGAGCAATAGGTAAATTTATATACTTCATAATATTCCATTAAATGTTTTAAATAATGTAAATATAAATTAAGAAATATAAACTTTTAGAATATATGAGTTTCCTTGTGCCCATGTGCTGAAGAATATCTTGAAAAAGCATTCATCACTCATTATAACATAGTAAAAAGAGAATCAATATTGATATTCATAAGAATTTTATAAATCAATTATTTTTCAAAATATTCTTTGGAAAAAGAATAATTATCCCATAATTTTATTCCAACAATAAAGAAATAAGGATATCATTTGATTAATACTATAAAATGAATCCTACATTTTATAATATCACATGTTTAGATAAAAAGAGTTTGTTATGTATATAAAAAATCCTCAATACTACTAGAATGTTAATCTCTATTAGTATCCTAATGATTATTGTGGATATTATAGAAAACCCTAAGAGAGAAAATATATATCCATGTTATAGAATATATTTTTATAAGAGTGTGAAATTTTTTTTTTTGAGAACGTGGGATAAATATTGAATTGGATTTAGTCAATGTTGAAGATGCACAACCTATTAGAATAGGAACAAGTTTCACAAGATATTTGGAAAAGAAATGTTCTAGAGGAACATACTGTATAGGTGGGATAAAATAATGATAACAGTTTTATATTCAACATGATTGTTGATACATTTATCATCGAGAATAATAAATCCTACTAGTATTAGTAAATGGAAACAATCATAGATTAAAAATATCAATTAAAATTCAATAATGGATTCTATGTATAAAAGTACATATGATTAGTATTATGAATGTTTGAAATATTGATAATATAGTAGAATTTAAGAGAAACATTACTTGGGTTGTATAATAGTGGAACCAATAAGGATTTATTGGTTCAACGAAGTCATCATTCCAAATTCTATTAGGATTTTACTTTTCATAGATACTTTATATGATCATTTAATTTGGAATTGGATATTGATACCTCCTTTATTGGAAGGTACCTATATGATATAATTAGAATGGGTTGGTGACACCAATGAATTCCAATAATGTGTGAGTTACTAGAATCTAATTTTCGATTGAATTAATTAAAAAGATCATAGAATATTCATTTAGTATGATTTTCTATTGGTGTTTATATAATAGTTTATTGGTAGTTACAAAATCTTCCATGTATTATATCTTTAAAATCAAATGAAATAAATTTATGGGACTTATAGTCAGGTAAGACTAGAATGAAATTAACACTCTAGTGAGTCACATAAAGTAACCACATATGTTTTAGATAATTTGATCTAGAGAGGTATATCTAATGGGTTTCATAGACCAATTCATAAGTGTACATACTAACAAGGTATTGAAAAATAAAATTTGGAACAATTCAAGAGTGAATTTTTACCATTTTCACATGGAATAAATTTCTCTAAGATGTCCTGTATGAGGCATAGGATCATATTAATTTTGTTAGTAGAATTACATATTCTTATATGATGGATCAATATCATATTCCATGTTATGTATAGATACTATATTTCCTACATATACACTAAGTTATTCCAATATAATCTATTTATGGGAGAACTACATAAGAAGTTTTCTAAACTATCAAATTGGACTAGAGAGAGTAAAAGACATATTTTAATGGTACACGAATATAAAGGGACACTAGTTATAATGGGGTACAAAAATTTCTTCCTTTAGATCAATATGTTATAATATCATAGTTATGATAATATATTGATAATGAGAGGTTCATTCAAGTGATTGGTATCCTTATCTACAAATAAGGAGTGAATTGTGGCTTCTAATGATGCAGAATATGAATTGTAAAATATGTAATGATTTTATTCAGCTTATGAAATCACACCTGGTGAAGAATGTTTTACCATAATATAAATAATGATAATTCTACTACTTTTACTAGATAGGATGTTATGATTTGATGGTTGAAAAAATGAGAAAACTCAGGGATATCATAACTTAAGGATTCTTACTCAAGGAGGTGATGTTGTAGAAAGAATAATGGCCATGCAGTGGATTGGTGGTTGGCCAATGACTAATTCTATAAATCATCACAATCATGTTATTATAATGTG
This sequence comes from Viscum album, assembly GCA_963277665.1. Taxonomy (NCBI): domain Eukaryota; kingdom Viridiplantae; phylum Streptophyta; class Magnoliopsida; order Santalales; family Viscaceae; genus Viscum; species Viscum album. The sequence goes on from OY728126.1 coordinate 1,012,864,623, forward strand.
AGAGAAAAAACAAATATTTTTCAAGATGGATTTAGTGTTAGTGGGAGTGTTGTAAAAGTGGATTCTTATAAATATGTTGAAATTAACTTTTTGATTACCATATCATGTATATGGTGAGTTATGTGTGTTTCATACATACCATAATAGTGTTGTTATTTATATTTCAAATATTTAAATGGAAATTTTGATAGATTAATTGTCATATCAAAAGGTTATAGATGTTCGCAGGCTATAATGAGAACCTAAAGATACAATGAAATTAATCTTTAATATACGTATTATAGTTAGATATGTCATTCTGAATGAGAACTTATAATTTTTGACTATCTGGTGCTAGGGGTTTAAAATCATTAAGGCCTATTCTCATGAAGTTCATACTTGGTGACCTCAAGAGGATGGGATCATAATGACTGGACCGATAATAGGAACAATACTTGTTTCACATGCCATCGGTAGTTCCTATCTACAGTCATGTGTAATAGTATCCTAACTCGAGATTACTATTAGTCTATACTACTAAATTTCATTATTTTATGCAAGATGAAAAATATGAAATTGATATCATAGTGAGGTATCTTGTGTTGGGTTCATCATTGGTTTTATAGAATTTATTGAATAATAAATAAAACTTTGCCACTTATTAAGGTATGTGACATATTGGGCTGAATTTATGGGGATGGTAGTACCTTCAATAAATCCATATCCATGGTATAAGAAAGTTAGTCTATCCAGTGAGGTAAATGAACAATAAATAAAGAAAAGACTATACATGAAGTGTCTATTATATATTTTAAGATATAATGATACAATGTGATTATATTACATTGTGTCTATTTGTAGGAAAGGTAGTCATTGCTATGAATAGTCATTATCTCTTTAGGGGCCTTGATGGGTTCCATGATTCCCCTCATGGTTTTTGAATTGTATTCAATGCTATCGAGATAAGGGACTAGAGGGTCTGACATTTATTATATTCAGAATAACATCCTATTATATTGAATTAGAGTACCAGAAATTATGGTCCTTAGATCTAAGAGATGTCAATGTATATACAATCACTATGAAATAAACAAATAAATATTATTCGATCAGTGAATAATTGGTATTGAATTATTTTATAAAAGTCATTCAAAAGATCTTAAGTGAATTCATGAGAAGATATTTAATGAAAAAATATTAATGTTAATTTAATATTTTTGAGAATGTAGAGTCAATTTAATGTCATGATTTTATCACATCATGTATTAATTATATAAAAAGTAATTTATAAAAATATAATAGATATTTATGATGCAGTAAATTAGTTAAAAGTTGTCATTTAAAAATTATTTAGTATCTAAATATATTCATGGGTAGGGAGCCATTTATTATTGTATTTCAACTCAAAATATAATTGAGAGGTGGATCTTATACTATGTACTATTCATAGTGTGATTTTGAGAGAATCTCTCCCCTCATTTCTGCTTCCTAGAGAGAGAAGCACCTGATCAAAGACTTTGGTCGAAGTTAATATTCCCGAATAAAAAAATAAATTTAGCGGTGATCTTAGAGACAATGAAGATATTATCAAATTAATATAGTAACATATTCATATTGATTAATGACATTCCTATAGACTTTCAAAGTGCGTGGGTATGATATTGAGGTATCTAGCTTCGTTTCCATTGAGCATCGGTAACTGATGATGATTGCTTTTAGAATGAATATTCAAATTAAATAAAGTGTTTTTTTGTTTATATTTCATGATTAAAATTATTAACATAATATCCTTGGTATTTTCATGGGCTTCACATCTCTAGAGACAACATAGTTTTGTCGAATGATGATGATTTTTTTTAAAATCTCAGACCCATCTACATGTTTTGTTTACCCTAGTACTGTTAATTATGATTGATTTAGTGTGTGTATATATGTGTGATATTCATTAAATAATAATAATTTTTTAATTATAATATATCACATATCTTCATTATATCCCAATCTATAAAAATGGAATCATCACATGTGGGTATGTAGATATTACAGTCTCCATGTAGTGATGCACTTTATTTTTTAAAAACAACCTCCCATGAATAGTCATGATATTAGATTTAATGAAGTTAGTTGAATTATATATAATTATAATGATTCTTCAAAGATAATATTTAACATTATTTATTTATTTTCCATCCATATATATTTAAAAATATTGATCATGTGTCTATATGGACTACCGCTTCCTATGTCGACGTATTTTGTTTTTTGTAATCTCTTTTCAAAGATGACTATAAAATTTTATTTTTTATATAAAATTATAGTTATTTGATTATTATAACTATTGAAATATTTAAACAAATCAAACATGAACATATTCAACCTACCAAATTAATTTTTCAATTATGAACTAAACACCCTAAAAATACCTGATGTGGACTTAATTGATTCAGTAATTAAATATGCCCATGATATAAATAAAATAAATGGTCTAATGATAATAAAATAAGTCTTTAAAATGTTATAATTACAATAAATAATTAATATATATTTATTATACAGTTTTTTTAGGACAAACATAGAAACTCGGGACTCAAAGTAATGGGATTCTTAAATTAATTTCCTTTCAGTGGATTATAACAATTATTCGTTAACTTTTTTATGCCATGATTATGTGGGAATTTTTCTATTAATTTATTTATTTTTTATCCCCACATATTTTTTTGGATGTTCATATGTTCATATAATCAACCATATAATAATTATCACTTCAAATGTTATGATCTTTTGAAGGGTTTTCTATTTCTCAATGTCATTTTCTTCAAACATGTTTCATGTCACGCACCATGATTTTATTGTATGGTATAACTACTAACCGATGAATGAATTTTTTCATAATAATTCATTTAATTCTAGATATTTACAAGGTAATATAATATTATTTATTTCAAGGAATTTTTATTTGAATTTAACCAAATCATGAAACTTTTTATGTTGCAATATCAATTTATTTTTGGATTGTTTATACTCTAAGTTCCTTTGAGGGAAATTCTATAATAATATTTTTTTGAACAACATTTCTTTTCTTCACCTCTAATTATTTCCTATTTATACATGATTTAGTGTCATTTTTATCTCCTTGGTATTCAAGAAGATCATAATAATTTTATTAAGAAAGACTTACCTTATTTCCCATTTTGGTAAAGAATATTTTCAATTTCGTGTCTAGGTTGTAAAAAAAATCAAGATTTTCTAAGTACAATTTCATGATTTTTTAAAATTCATTTCTGACTACAATAATTTTTTTAAAATGTTAAAAAAATATTTTTCATATGGAACGTTTAAGATTTATTTTTCAAAATATAAAGGAAATTTTTTTGTTAACATATATAGATTAGACACCATTTCCCATCATTATTATTTATTTTGAAGAATAATTTACAAGTTTCCATGAATATTATCATATAAAATATTATTCATAATATTCTAGAGTTTTTTAATATATTATCAAAAGAATACGATATTCTTCCTAGTTATCAAATAAATATATTAAATATTTTTTAAATGTATTTTCATCTATGTAAACATCCTTATTGATTCCCCAGTTTGATTTAGGGTATGTTCTTATGATACCATCTTTATTAATTATTTGGATGAATTAATATGATTGTTTTAAGTATATTTTGGTGAAAGTCATTTATTTTCCATGGGTAAATCAAGACATAAAGGAATGAAAGTTATTTTTAAAATATTGATAATAATAATACAACATTCCATCTATTATATTAATAGGTGTTACATGGTCATTATTTATGAAGACATGTGAGCCAGATATAGCTCAAGATGGTGGATGATCCCGATACAGCTTATACGATGGGTGAGTCCGATATAGCTTTCAAATGCATTGGGTAATGTTCATAGTATTTAAATGAATGAATGAGGGATTTAAGTATGTACGTTTATCCTATGGATTTGACTAGGCTCAGTTATTCTTAACATGAGTGGACATTAGTGATGAAGGTAATGTTTTATGATAACAAAAAAAATTATATAATCATGTTATGAGTTTTTAATGGTTTGTTTATTCAATATTTATATCACATGGCTCATGTTTATTGATTCGTATAACTATTTATATTGTTAAATATTTATATCATTAATTATAATTGATCTTCTAGGTTATGATATATATGAATTATCTTGTTAAATTCTTATTCACTTTGAATAATTTATCATAACCTGATTCTCATATTATGCTCACTAAAGATATTCAACTGTTAATTACTATGTTTACCCTTGTTGATCATTTTAGGTTACCATTCTTATGATTAATTTCCCTGGGTTATAAATATGGTTCTGAAGCAAGATATTCTTAGAAGGTTTTAATGTGAGTGATGATTAATAAATGATATGAAATAAGAAAATATTGGTATAGTGGAAAAAATATTATTTAAATGGATTTATATTGTTACGTAAGATCCATTTATAATTCTCTACAACTTTAGACATAAAATTTCCATGAGTATTTATGTTGTTCCATTTTTATTTTAATTTTTTATTTTATTTATAAAATTGGTCAATGCTTACCAGTATCATATCCATAAATTGAATGATTATTCTTTGAGAACATGATTCTAGAGAACAGGTTTGGGGATATTATAATTGTAGTAAAACTGAATAGGGTCCTTTGACCCCTTGAGTAAGGAAGGATGATGAATTAATATCAATTAGAATGATTAGGAAATGTGAGAAAATTCAGAGTACTTAGATCCCTCTAGCTAGTTGAGATGGGAGTGGGGATAATGTTCCTCCTCTCTTGAGATGTCATTACCTATATGGGTAGAACCTATAAAGATTTTGATGGGTATCTCTTGAGGAGTAACCTATGGTAATTTGGAAAGGGAATGGGGTCGATTTTTTATCACTTGTGTAACCTACTTATGAGGCCAATGAGGTCATGATATGATCATGATGATGATGACATATTTTATTCCAATTGATTGATAAACATAGACCACAGTGATGAAAATGATAAAGAAGATCCCTGGCAGGATTTATACGTAGTGTTGAAAACTAGGGGGCCCTGGTGGGTTCAATGTTGGAATAATGAGCCAAGATAGGATCTATATAGGTTTTGGGTATTTATGATTTTGGGTGAACCATGGAATATTAATCTATAATTTGATCCAAAAATGGTTCTGAGGAAGTTAGGTTGTACACTTGAGAATATGACCTCAGATTTTTGAGATGGGTTTTGGGCAGATGGTCATCCCTTATAAGACACTTATGTACTCTTTAAACTCGATTCCCGGATCCCAAATTCATGCCTAGCACTATGCTTTCCTAGGGTAACCCCTTTGTAAATTTCAGTTATTCTAGATACTTATAGATACCTTGAAAATGCTCCTTGGATTCAAATGTTAGGCCAAATATTGAAGATTAAATTGGGTGACCCCCTAGGAATAGACTATATACCTAAGGCTAATATTATATTTCATAGTTTCATCCCCCAAGAAATCCATGATAACACCTGATGATTGTGAATTACTTGGGGTTATCCTACTAAGAATCACGAATGATGCTTCATGATAATGGGATCACCTTGGATTACTTCCTAGGGATCATCAATGTCTCTTAATGACAAATATACAACATAGGTGTACCTCATAGGGGTTATATATGACACATAATTTTCATGATATACGAGGATTACCTCCTATGGATCAGATTGAAAGTTGATTACTATTGAATTCCTAGGATCTATTCAATTTATGATGGAAACATCAATGGATCCCACAATAATGATATTTTTGAAATAAAATTAATGTATAACTAATTTTCAATATAATGTGATCAATGGAGTACCTAGAATGTGATACATCATAATGAAAATTGGTTGGGTGTGTGGGAGGTTAGGCTCACCACAATGTTGTGATGGTATTCTTTCCTACTCATAGAAATTCTTGCAGATTTATGATGTTCTCATGAATCCTTACCAAATCCTATTATAGGACTAGTTATCCATATGGAAATGATATGATCAAAACCCAACACTGATATGAATATCAATGTGTATTTTATGATCTCTATATATCAATATTAAATATTGACACATTAATTTGTAGCCAAAATTTGTAAATATGGAAATTGTTTCCATCCCAGAAGGTGGTAGTCTTGGTGAGTTTGGATTGGGTTTTTAAGAGATCTTCATATATATCCCAACTAAGTGATTCAGAACTCACATAGTTTTATCTTCCTTAAAGAGGAACTTCATTCCATTAATGGTCATGTGGAAATGATCAATCTATACATTTTAGCATCACATAGTAAAGAAAATAAAGAAAAAGGTTCCTTGAAATGGTTGGTGTGGGACATATACATGAGTATCCTCTTCTAGGTTTTTACTTTTGTTATTAACTAAATAGGAAAATGTATGTATTATATTTAGATTATCAACAAAATAATCTCTATATTTTCTTCATAGAAGAATGAATCTCCTTATACTCATCAGTATATAGAGGTTCTATGATAATCACATTGGTGGTCATAATAATACCTCATGGGATGAGTCTAATTAAATTTGGGGCCAACACATCGTGTGAGGGCTGTATTTTTGAAAAAAAGGCCTATATCAACATGAGTTAAATTAAAGAACTAAAAGGAGAATATCAACTCAAGGTATATAATGGAACTAAGAGGAGTATACCAACTCAAGGTATACTATGAAATAAACATAAAAATATCATATCAAGGTGTATGAATAAACTAATAGGATTCTATCAACTAAAGGAATATAAAGAAACTAAGTGGAGTATATCAACTAAAGGTATAATTGGTCAACTAATACACATCACATAATAGAATAAGTTTATTTAAAGGTGTTGGGATTGAACCTCAGTAAGAGATCTTATGAATCCTGGTTAATAGGAATCAAAAATCATTTAGTTAGAGTGACATAGTTTAAGTTAAAATTTTAGGATCAAATTGTTTCTTTTAGCATCTTATGTTAAGGTATGCACTACAAATTTTAAAATCATACAGCTCAGTAATGAAGGAGATTCATGTGGTACTTTTCAACCATGCTAATGAGATTATCAGATAAACCTCTAGAAACAAATGATTCATAATCTGTGGAAGGAATAAGAATTAGAATGTTAGTCAAATTACATTTGATTGCATAATATGGGATTATTTGGGGCTTATATGTGAACTATCAATGTAAGATTCATGTATAGTAAAAGGGGAGACAATAAGAGAAGAAGTTGGAATTTTGAAAGAGATAACCTATGATGTAAGGTGGGACTTATACCAAATAGAAAGCCACATGTGATAACCTGGAAGAGTATATCAACTCAAGGATATAGTGTGGGGATTATGAATGTATGATTCCATAAAATAGCTAACATAGTTACTAAATCGGGTGAACATATGATTTGAGATTACAATAGGTAGGAAGCCCATGAAGGATTCCAATATCATTAAAGGGGTGGAAATATTATAAATAGTTGGGCCTATGAATTAAAATCCCTAAGATACTTGAACTTATAAATGAGTCAGTTGAATGTACTTTTTGGGGATTACACATTGGGGGAGTCAAATGTATCCGAACTAGTTGGAATATAGAGATATAAGGTGAATTAAGAAACTAAAAGGAGTATATGGACTCGAGGTGAACATGTGGGGCTTAATCATAGGTGTTGCATAGATATACCTATATTATACAGTAACTTGTGTGAAGGAAGGGATAATTAGGGAATGCATCTAGTAATACTCCCATATATAAGGAATCTAAGAGTAATTTATTAACTCAGGAAGTCTTTTGAAACCAAGAGGAACATATTGACTGAATCTATTTTGAGAATCAATGAGAAGTATCATTATTTAATGAATTATCTAGGATCAAGGGTGGAATATCATGGATTGTAAGTCAATATATTTTTTGAACTGGAATAAATATTTTTAATTGAAACCCTCAAAATTTTCATGGGATTCAATGAAGGAAAAAACTGGTCAGTCAAATGGTCGGGGACAATAGCCATAAACTAATGCTGATCGAGGATACAAGGTCAATTCCCATTTTTTATGGACCTTTGGGGATTTACACATAGGGAAATACTCTTAGGTATTCCCACATAAAACTAGTGGAATAAGACAATGTGGGGAGGGTCCATATAAGACTTTTTTCATAACTCTTTGTGAAGGGCCTCAACACTACATGCTTTATGAAGGGTTGTCTGAATAACATTTCATGTCACATACAATTCTAAAGAACATGGATATAGTGAAATGAGGACGATCCTTGACGAATGGTCTTCCCAAAGTCCCACACCATCCCTCTTAAAGTTTATAAATTTATGATAATGGTTCCAGGAGATTAATTCCAGCCAATGAATCTTCTTCTAGATGTGTGTATTGGTGTTGATAAGTATTGGTATGTAACTTCCTTCTTGAAATGGGTAGACACATATCGATATAATTCTACATAAACTAAGAAAAATTACACACCATGATAAAATAATTTCTACATTTAATATGTAGGATAAAAATTAATTTCCTAAGAATTTATGTTCTAGATGAATATAGAAAAAATCTTTGTGGTGGGAATGAAATATCCAAATTTAATCTATAAATGAAAAATAGTTTACATTGGAATTTAAGTGTTACAAAAAAAAGAATAATTTTACACGAAATGTGTAATGTGATTCATGGGATGAGGGATTCATGAATCATTTTAATTTTTATGTGGAGCACTTTATTTTATTTTTGGTGGGGAATCCGTTTCCAATTTCATTCATGAAAAATATTTCTAACATTGAACAATCATAAAATTCGATATGTAAGTCTATTTGGGATCCATTAATAGTCAATAAAATCATATAAAATGGATTACACTATCACATGTCATGTATACTCCGTATAAGGATGTTTCTTGAAGCTAAAATATGCATGTAAGACCCTACAAATTTGGGTTTCTGTATCTTATAACCTTTAGTCATCAATTGATGAAATTAAATACATAATCTCAAAAGGATATTCTCACCATTAAATCATTGGAAAAGGAAATCTTTTGGGGATCTTAATACCTAGGTTTGTGATCAATCTCTGTCACCTGAAAATATTAGTTTCTTATTTTTTGAGCATGATGATACATTTCTACTCAAACTCAAATAATATTTTCTAAGTGAGGATCACATCATTATTTCTACAGAAAAGTGAATGGCATGAATTTTTTGATACTGAAAAAATTATCCCCATAGATTTGGATTAATTTGTAATGAGAATAATATGATTATATGAAATATTTAGCACACATTATTGTATTTTTAAATATGTTGGGGATTATATAGTTCATTCACTGGTGAGAGGTTTTATTAATAGGAGTGTTTCAACTTAGTAATTTTAGTTTTTAGAATTATTAGAATATCAAATAAATGTATTTTGGTTTCCCAGGGGAATAATGTACATGAGGTATTTTGGTTACCAAAATGAGTAGTCTTGACTCAGGGAAAAAATATCCTAAAATGCCAACTATCTAAATATTATGTTGGAAAATGGGGTTGAATGAATGGGGATTTTTTGATGGATCCATTACAAGAGATCAATATTTCACAACATATTATATCATAATAGAAATTATGTAACCCATATATCTTATCATGGTTTCCTTATGTAGATCAAACTCTTACATAGAGGGGGAAAATTTTCAGTATAGGTTTTTTGGTGGAAAAAATATATGATGATGTCTCATACTTATATCTAGTTCATATGTAAGAAGTGGGGCATATCCATTTATTATAGTAACATAGATAAGAATCCACATAATACTTAATTATGAAATTCATAAAGATCTATTATGAGAATATTTAGTCATAAAACATAGACCACTCAATGCAATTTAAGGGTCATGAAAGATGAGAAAATTATCAAACATATTTTAGTCATGTGATAAAGACATGGTACACTCAGAAGTATCATGAAGAGAAAAGGTCTGCTCTATTTTTTTCATACGTTAATAGGATTAAGGAAAATAGTTTAATTTTTACTAAATCTAACTGGTGGTCCCTATAATCTTTATATCGTTAGATTTTTACCCTAAATTTTTTCTAAGCCATTAATGGAGTGGCCTAGTGGGAATGAACTTTTTTTCCTCAAGATTCACTTTTTTTGTTCAACATTACATGTTTTTTTACCTTTTAATTTTTTTGAATTATCAATTTTTCTTATAGGATACAAGGATTATGCACAATGGGCATAGACTGAAATTTTTTGAGGGTTGGAATTTGTGTATTTTCAACCTTGATAGTACAATGTCCCTTTCCATTGGTTGATTATGGTTATTCTAGTTATACCAATGAAAAAAATATTTTATGGTCTACTATATTTAATATAAATTTATTGGTTCTTCATATTTACATGGTGAAACCCCAAAGTGGATTAAATTCCTATCTTCTTGATTCAATCCAACATCTATGACTAGTTCACATATTTTAATTTCATAACTCTTAGAATAAATTCATTGATATTTTAGGTATAACATCACTTACCAAATGAGTGGGGTAGTATTCATAGAAAGGGAATGAAAATACCTTACATGAATGGATGGACCATTGATAATATATACCATGCAATAAATGTGTGGCATTCAATATTTGTTCAGGAAGTTCAGACCATTATGTCATGTTGTTTAAGGTCATGTAGCGAGGACCTAGTATCCAAAAGACATGTTTCAAATGGAATATTAAAACTCAATGATTTGGGATTTCCAATAAGATTATATCAACTCAATTAATTAGGGTCTTCATAGGAGAAGCACACCCATATATGAATGCTCACAATAATAGGATGTCATAATATTTTCTAAAATTGGAATTATGTATGAATGTGTAAAATCAAGGGAATATGAATCCACATAAAATTTTGGGTTATGAAAAATATTAATAATTACCTAAGAATAATTGATTCAATGAAAATTTTGACTAGTAAGAGAAGTTTTTCCATTAGTAATGGAAGCTATATGCACCTCACATAATCTTGGTATAGTGCAGGGGGTTAAGCGATTCCATTCCACCGGGATTTAAATTCCCCCTAGTGGAATCTTAGTAGATAAAAAGAAAATATATGGTTCACTATATAATCTAAGCATTTTATATCAATCAATCACACTATTACCAAAATTTCCATAAAAGGGAGAATCAAGGTGATTAATACACTCAAGGTTATAGGATTCCAATAGTAGTATATCAAATTACAGAATTAGGTCCGTGATGATTCAAAAATAAAATATATAAAGTAAGTTAATGGAGAATATAAATATTAATAAAGGATTTGAGCACCCTAATGGTTACACCATCATGTATGGAACACAATATCTGAGTGAAGTGATATAAAAATAGATTATTGAATATTCAATCATATAAATTTGGAGTCGAATCAATGTGAATAGGTGGTTATGTTGCATGGAATATCTTAAACCCACTAGAAGGTGGAATAGAAGACATTATATATCAATTTTCTAACCCATTGGTTTCTTGTGAGAATAGATTAAATTTTTCTAGGTTAAAGTTGTGGTATATAAAATATTTATTCCTTTTTTATCTTGAACTAAAAATTTTTATTGAACTATGAAATTGAATTTGTTATTAAGAAAATACATGAATTTTTCTAAGGTTTCCTTTATCAAATTTTCAACCTGAAATCCACTATGACTATTTTGATTTTCCATTTATGGTCTTTTAATTCAGAATATCGAGGTATGTAGTTTAAGGTGATACAAAATTGACCAAATGGTGGCATATACAATCTATAAATGGTATTAAAAAACTCTATGTGAATGAAGGTCCCATTTCCCACATATACTACATCATTGACTGGTGAATAGATTTTTAGGGACAAGATGATAAAAAATATTCTATAGATAGGCCTTGGATAAAAAATATTTGAGTCACTATGTATACTGAGAGGATATGAATCGATCCACACATAATTATTTTATAGATACATCCCATATTTATCATACACATTTATAGTAAATGGTGAATTTTCATATTTTATCATAGTATGGGATTAATATTAGGAGAGGCTCTACTGTATATACCCCTAAAATAAGATTTGGGTTTCCTTTAGAATATATCATTAAACCCTAACATATATTTATAGATATGGATCATATTCAAGGAACAATTATGTGAATCTATAACTCATGTACGTAATGGGTCACTTAGGAATGACCACTCTCAATAGTTTAATTTCTTCAAAAATAGTCCATATATCAAATAACTTCATCTCATTATAAAATCCATTAGATGTTTTATAGTCTTGGTTCACATTACGAGTCACATATACTATAAAATTTAAAATCATAAATCTAGGATTATGGTCATACAATTTAATATCACGTGACTAAGTTATTGTTAACTATAATTAAGATTATGCAATCTATGTTTGGATAAAATTTTCATTGTTGGGATGTGTTTGAAAAAATGGGGTATTTTTAACAATAAATTAGAATATGGATAGTGGACCATATACTGGAGTTCCATACATGGAACTTACCCATACATAATTTTGTCGGGTCTCATGTACTAGACCATTCTATGTAGTTTAAGGTCATGTCAGGCAGACCAAACCATTTTTTAGTTAATGATAATATTAAATGGAGAATATTTAATGGTAGTTTTATAGTATGGAGGAATAAAATAGAAAAATATCCTTGATCCCATTTAACATGAAAAAATGGATAAAGTAAAAAGTGTTTTCAAATGTTTAAATTGTGGATGATGGAATGATTACTTATGGGAGTAAGATAACCACTAATAATGGTAGAAACCAATGTCACACCATTAGGTAATAAAACATGGGGTTAATGTATACTTTATTATTGAAAAAACACAAAATAAGGGTTACATCATATTTAAAAAAGTAAAATTGTGCATGTTACCATCAAATCCTAGTGGGGCCCCATTATATCAATCAATCATTATTTCTAATATTTCTATGAAAGAAAGAACCAAAATAATTAATTGACTCAAGGTTGTGGGATGAAAAGATAAGTATATTAACTTAGAGAATTGGATGATATAGATATAAAAAAGAATGAATTAGGTTTTTTGTAAGAATGGGTATTCAAAATGTTTTGTAAAAGTCCATGGCTACACCATCACATTCTATATAGTCTATTTGGTTAAGATGAATGAACATAAGATGAATGAAAGGTTACTTTAAAACTCACAGTTAATATTGATGTAATTTAATATATAACGTGGGTATCTTTTTAATTTATTATGATAATAAATTATTTGAGCATAATTTAATTTTATATTAATATGTTATGGACCATGAACTATATAGTTTATTGGTATTGTGGCTAAAATCAAATGTCGTTCAGATTACCAATAAGAAAAACAGAATACTATTGTGTAGTTTAATGTCAAGAAACATGTATGAATATTTCATGATGTTTAAGATTTTTTAATGAGGATAAGTAAAAAATAGATTAAAATAATATATATTGGACTTTTATAAACCCAGTGTGAATTGATAGTAGCTTGTATATGAGGAGTTAAATCGAAAGTGCTTGTGGCTGGGACTAGAATAATAATTTTGAGCATCACTTTATATCCTATGATAGGGGGATTAATCCACGAATAATTATATATATTAATCCTATATAAATATAAATAATGTGTGTGATGGGTAAATTGGTTTTTCCTTCACACGAATCCATGAAATTAGGATTCTAACATGATTGGTGTAGTCAAATATAAAGGAAATTTTCACATTATGCTACAAGGTTATAAGAAATACCCATGTGTTAGATGGGTTATTACATGGGTCTTGATTATTTCAATGGAAATTATTCATTACGTAGTCAGAAACTCTATAAAATTTATGTTCTCATAGGATGTACCACACAAGAAGTGCACATTGTATTCATGTAACAAGGAATTGGGTACCCCTAACTTTGGGTTCGTTGTATCTAAATCATAAAAGTTAATCTGATCAATAAAAACCTACAATCCCATATGATTCATTATTTGGGTGAGAAATAAAGGGTGATTAGAAAATTAATCGCATTGTTAATTAATATATAATAGGTATTAGAATTAATCATATAGTTTATCATTATACGAACTAGAAGAATTTTTTCATGTTTATAGTGATACAGTAAGAACATATAGTTTTTTTATTTGGATATAGTATTCATGTGAAGTGTAAAATATTTTCCTACTTCTAGGTAATGAGAATTATAAATGTGAATAAGAAATGGATCATGAACCAAGACAATTTAGGGGTATTTTCAATTTTTGGGTAGGCCTAGTTTAGGAATTCTAAGCATCACTACATATCCCATGGTATAGGAATCAAGCCACATATTGTTCATCTAAGGATCGCACACAGATTCATATCTTGTATGAGGAAAAGGAATTTTCTTATTTTTTTAATGTGTAAAAATAGATAAATGAATTTTTAGTTTTATAATAGACAAGGGTATTAATATGAAATTGGATCTTTTGGTTGTGTCTGACATAAGAAGTCTATAAATTAGTACGCTATGTGAGCCTTGACACAAGGGCTCCCAAGGATTATAATAACCCTTGGATTTTTTATGAAACACAATATCTCCCCTATAAAAATAAAGAAAAACATAGTGGATTAGGTAATTATCATTTATGTTTAATATAAATATACCCCTTATATATCGTTTATGTCATTTAAGATGAAGCAATGATGTTATATAGTGTAACATTGAACATCTAGGATGTAGATTATCTACAATTAGGTGTGACACATATCAATCACTCTAACCATGATAATCAACCATTACCCCTAATCTCACACAAGTCAATTTTTTTGTTAAAATCAATGAAAATTTTTATAAATTCTCAAATCACATAAGTTGGAACCCAATGGATGAATGGGTCATGGTTGGAAGGTCATGACGATGACTATAAGAGAACCTGAAATATAATTTGGTGGTTGGGCCCATGTTATGAGACCTAGGTGTTAATACATATCCTTTAAAGAATGGAATTATTCTATATATAGTTATTATAAATAAGTCCCTATACAGATCATAATCTTATATTAGGATGGGGAAATATCATTTTCACCACATATTTGACTCATGTGATGTTCATGGATAATGAACTAGACAATATTACTGTCTTGAAAAGAAATGAAACATAATTTTTATGGGTTATGAGTCCTAATATTAGATGAGATATATCGTTCCTACTGTAGTGTATTAGGGGAAAATAATAATGTGTTGGTTAACCCATACACTAGAAACCCCCAATAGAGATCTGGATCATATATAAAATGGAGTGATAGTTATAAAAAGTGACCATATGCCATGCAGTTAAGTTACATGCAATAGTTAAAATTTTTCTACTCATTTTAAGATCATACATTTTGGACATTCACTATGAAGTATAACATAATACTATAGGGATTTTTTAAACCATCATGAAATTATTAAATTAATTCTTGAAGACATGTTCCATGATTTTACGGTCATATAATGTGGGCCACTACGATACAATTTAGCATATTATAATGAGGAATATATTCTACATGGATTAAAGTCATATGGTTTGGACTTATTTGGTGGTTATATGTTTCAACATCATACAACTATAATTTTAGGCTTTTCACTTTATATTCATGAAACTTGGACTAATATTTCATATAGTTTAATGTCACGGTATATGAATATAGATGACTGAAATAACCCATTAGGAGAGCTTATTTTCTATTAGAGTGAGAATGAATTTCATGCATGCTATATTGGTCTTGAGATTCTCTAACTCTATCAAGATATAATATATTTTAAATTGGAAGAAATATTTGGTTATATAACATTATTCAATTATATATAAAAAAAGGATAAGGTTGAAAAAGTAATTAGCATTATAATTTAGGATCCCCTCCATGGGTCTCCAAATATTTGAAATCTCAAGAATGTTATGCCTGAATTACTATGTGAACCACCCAACAACATGATCCTGTTTAAAGGAATATACCATTTTATTTGTATCACTAATAGACGTATGGTACTGATGTTTTGATACACATTATTCTTTTTTAAGGGTGTCCACATGGATGAAGTTAATACTTGGGTGTAATTAGCTCCATTATCCCATAATATATTCTCTTCCGATTTCAATCCTTAAAGACAAATAACCTCTCAAATATATGTCCTAGAAATTGATGGTTGGTGTATTAATTACAATGGTATGTTAAATATGTCCCTTTAGTTATAATTATCCTTATAATTGGATGATCAACCAAATTATTATCTATGTATATGAAAAAATTATAATAAATATGGTCTAATTGGAAGGAATCGACAATTATCTTCTATTCATTGAGTTTTGGATGGCATCGTTGCTTCCACCATGTGCCACATATTCCATGGCCGATATAAGCATAAGGAAAAATTTTATGTATTAAAGGAAGTGACTCAATATTAGATAATTTTGGGCCATATGACAGTTCTACTTTTGATGGTGAATTCACTCGATGAGAGGGTGTAACTCAAATCCCACCATGCATATAGTAAATTTATATTTAATAGATATAATAAGTCATTATCCTTACCCTATAGTAGAGTTCACATTAATTCCTTAAAGATTTAGGTGCATAAAATATTTCAAGAAGATTTATCCTAATCTCAATCATTGATACAAAATTTTTTCAATGGTTTATCCATGATAATAACTCCAATAATTTTTTTGATGTGAATCCTAATAATGGATTCATATCCTCATCAGAGTTGTATGGGGATTTAACACCCTTAATATATCATTCAAGAGGAATATCAAAATAATAAATGATATTTTATTTAGTAGTGGATCAATTTAGATAACAACTCCTATGAGGATTTTCATTCCCTTCCCGATGAATGATTATCCTGATAGAGTCCCTAGTTAATTTTTTTAGAATTTAATCAAATGGAGAGAAATAGATCAAAATGATGGAGAAACTATGGGGTCACATCCATTGATGTCGATCCCTATATGAAAAGAAACTAATTTCCTTCGAGAAGAAGGGTAATAATTCCATTATCCTTATTGGTCTGGGTTTACTAGGTTATGCCACCACCATGTTTTGTAGTTGTCACGACTTTGATAAAACCAAGGGTTGTGGTGGGGGTGGAAAAAATTCCCCCAAACCTTCAGGATGCTGTTTCTCCTATAAAGTATTTATGAATATATTTATCATGGAAATCCTTGATTTTTTGTCCTCTATTTGTATATAGGATAGATTTAAAACATTTTTGGGTGAGTGATTCCTCACGGCAGTAAGATTTTACTCCCTCTGATGGGAGACCAGTTTTAACTTTTTAGTATCTTTATAAAGGAGTTTATTAATGGATTTCATCCATAGAGTACACCAATTAATAGATTAAGGAATAATATGATTAAACTCAATAGACTAGCTAGAATATGGGATACATGGGCTTGATACTTGTCTTGAGGAAATGACAATGTAGTTTTCCTTTATCAGCAAACTCTACTAGAAACGAAACATTGAAAAGTGGAGGACTATATATTCTACCAAAACTTTTATGTGCACATTGGGTGAGTTATAAATGATCAAAAATTATAGTAACTTCATACTATGTAGGAAATTTTTTTGGATGTACTCATACTATTTTTTAACCGTAGGGATTTAAACTATTTATAAGGTATTGAAATATACTTGATGTCATAGATCACTCATTTCCTTGATGTGGTTAGCATACTCCTAATAATATAGACGTTTTTAAAAAAGATTAAGGAGAGTCACTTATAGAATTTAGAATAGATAAGTTGTGTATTCTTATTTTTTATCACATTGGAAGGTAATATTTAAGAGTATCCATGGTCAAAAACAAGATCATGATATTAACCTATTCTAGTTCCTTCTACTTTACCATGGATTTTTTTTTGTATTCATAAAGGGATTAATCTACATGATTTTTCCCTAGTGAATTATTACCTGCTAAATTGATAAGGGTATTAAAGTTATTTTTGGATCTCCTTAGTTGCATTATAAGGCATGTGATTTGAGGTAGGTGTAGATGATTATCTTCACCATGGTCTATTATTCATATGGTATGAGACTTCCATGTTATGTGATGTGGATCCTGGTGTATTAAAACATGAATTCTCATGTGTCTTTAACTATGCATTCATCCTTTAAGAGGCTTTTTCATGGGGTGGAACATCATTACAAGAATAGAAGTCATTGTGGGGACTACCTCTATAATGAGAATGTAATATCCTGGCCTACTAAGGCCTACATTATCAAAAGCATACCAAGTGAGACACCCCAATCCCACCACTAATTAGATAGGGTCTTGATATATGCTCCAAGAAGGCATAAAGTTAAATAGGTTATCCTAACCTAATGTACATGTATTCATGCACACAACCATATCCATGAAAAATTGAAAATGAATAATAAAACACTGGAAAATCTATAGTATAATCATGCATGAAATAATCTAAAGGGAATATATCAGAGTATGAAAATAAAAACCACATCATAATTTGTAAAAATACACGCCGAACCAGAAACTAAGATACCAACCTAAAAATTACTCGATAAAGGGAAAATTGATTACATCCCAGCTTCTAGTCTTCATTTCAGACCAATGAATAAGGCCAATGCACCCAAGGTTCTACAATTATCCACCTATGTCACTGTTAATATTCCTGTCATATGTATAAGGCATGAAACATGTAGAAAAATACTATGTAGTATTGATTATAGACATACCTTGTAGGATACCCTCAAAAACCCAAAAGGGGCAAATAGAATGATATAACATAAGTTATATCAACCTATAGAAAGAGGGAAACAAAACACAAAAAATATTCTCATAAAGAAACCCAGAAGACAGATAATATAGATCTCAAAATATATATCCCAGCTAATAATGGTGATTTATCTTCTATCTCCAAGGGTTCATCTCTGATCCCAACTATCTCATGCATCTAAAAAATAAAATCATGTGGAGGGCCAACACCTTGACATTATGATCCATATCCCAATGGGTAAATATCTCCAGTTGATAATATGAACCCTATTGCAATAGGGGGTTTCCACATTATGGATAGAGGACCTACATCATGTTTCATCAAGGGGGTTCATCTCAATAGATAGAGGACCTTATCCCTAGTGTGATAGGGGGTTCAATTCATTGGTTAGAAGACATGTGAATTATCCTTTCAAAGGGGTGTCTCTTGGAAGATAGAGAACCAACACCCTATAGAGCATGATGGGGGTGATACTCTACCTAAATAATGATTATGGGGACCCTCACCCTAGTACAATAGTTGGGTTTCCAAACCCGACCTATCTATGTTGATCACGTCTGATCACTTCAATTTTCCAGACTTCTTCTGAATATGTGTCACTCATATAACCCATCACATTATAACTCAAAATAAAATATGAAGGATACCATCACATCCTATGTTGAAAAAATAGTAGGATAGTATACTCATGGGATTATATCCAAGTCTTGGAGAAGGATATATGGAAGGTATAAGATCCCAATAGAGGAACATAGCATGTACCTAGCGCCACATGGATTTCGATCTTTTCTTGAGACCTACCTATTTCCTCATATGCACATGGATTGGAAATACATATAGGGCTACATGGTGTGTATAGTTGGAACATAGTATGTATTCAATACCTGGGACCTACTTGTATCCTATGGGTTTTTCCTATATACACTAGCTAGGTGAGTGTACCCTGGGTATGTCTGAGTACACAGTCATGCCTATGTACTCTAGTCATAACTGGGTGATTGGTCATTCCCATTCTAGTGTACAGCTAGAATACACACTGAACCTAGAGAACTAGGTCACACTATGTGTATTGTCACATATAGTGTGTGATATTTATCTCCACCTGAAAACCTAGTCCCTGTAGACTAGAGACTACAAAAAAAGTGTTCATCCAAATAATAAGCGTGAATTGATTTTTCTCAGGTAGTAATTCATTTTCCCCTTGTAGTTTCTTGATCTCTTATTTCCATCGCTATCCTTTTTCATTTTAACTTCCAAAAATAAAGTGTGTTCCACTAAAAATCAATCTCTAGCCTTCAGTGTCTGGATTTTAGAATTTTGATTAACCATGGAAAGTCGCCGTGTCAACTATTATTGCTCAAGATCTCAAATAGACTATTCCATAACTCATATCCCAAAACAAACTTCAATCTATCCTTAACCCATTTATCAAGATTTCATTAACACAACCACTAAGAATCTGGGGGGTTGGATCATGCTCTAACCTGCCCCAATAATTTTCAACCTTGAATTTATGTGCCAATGGGGTAGAACATAATAAATTGTGAGGGAAAACACAAGAAAGAGGTAAATATACCATTAGACTATTCATTCTCATCAAAATATTACATAAAATTGATCAAGGAAGAATTCAATGGAATATTGATAAATAATTGTGCTCAAAAATAAAATTTATTATTGGGATCATGCAACAGACTATTTATTAAATATAAATAAATCATACAATTAAAATTAATTATTATTTATTAATCCTTGGGAAGAAACAATAAATAATGATACATACCTAAATTATGGATTGACAATTTGTGAAGAATGGTTCTGCTAGTTATGGAGAAGAATATCCACTGTATTGTCTATATGACTCATGGTTAACCTTGTTCTGTTCATCTTTGATCCTCGATCTTCCAATTGCAAGGTGGAACACACTGTTTA
This sequence comes from Viscum album, assembly GCA_963277665.1. Lineage (NCBI taxonomy): Eukaryota > Viridiplantae > Streptophyta > Magnoliopsida > Santalales > Viscaceae > Viscum > Viscum album. Next base: position 1,012,885,334 of record OY728126.1, read on the forward strand.
AATATAATTCTCATAGGGTTATATGGTTAACCCTAGAAATAAATCATAATTATGTATTTATAAATGATATCTATGTTTAGGTTTATTAAATTATCATGACTTGTCCCGATGGGGCCCATTTCATGACTCCCCAAGCCCACCTATAATTGGCCATGGGCTGAAAACAAATGCCGAGTAGGCATATCAATACCATGGGAATCCCAAGCTTAAATTACCTACACACACATTCACATATCCAATCCCATTAAATGATAAAATATAAATAAAACTAAAAAAAATGCCTGCATACATCTAAATGGATAACCATCCTATGTGTAGGATGTGATTCCATACTAAAACTCAGGAAAATGATATAGGGAGGTAACCTAAAGTAAAACCAGCCAAGATACAGAGGAAAATGGCTCCAAGAAGTTGTTTAAGGGGTAAAAAGAATGTACTAGGTGCACACCGCATTTCCCTTCAGCTTCGGGTCCTACCAATGTAAAAGGCCAATGCCCATGTCCATGAATAATTATACGGTGTACCCATTAATACATACATATTCTCATTTACACATAAACATCTAATCATGTGTACATATTGGATGTCTATGTCCATGTAGGAGTATATGGTGTTCCCTTGGTTGTGTACTCCTAGTCGTGTCCATGTACCCTCCATGGTAAACACCAATACAACTAAAAAGGGTCACATTCTGGGTGATAGGGGTCACACAATGGGTGATATATAACTTAATCCCAATACCCTATCCACCACTAAGATGTCCCCACATGGTATGTAGCTCTTCAGTACACATCATGTTGTTCTTGAATTTCCATAAATCAAGATATAGATTTCTTGCTTCTTCTCCTCTCTTTTATCCATCAATCCAAAAACCATCCTTGCCAGTAAATCGATAACCACTTCCCTAAAATACCATCCATCATCGATCAACAAAACTCAACACTTTAATTTCATTCATAAATCATCCACAATCATTATCCACCATCGCACTCCAAGAACATAAAATCGATTATCCAAAAACTATCTGATCCACTACTGCTTCGATCATTGCACAAAATTGATGTCATGAAAATCCTATACCTATGATTCTAGTCAATTGTTCCAAGAAATGGGTGCAAAATATTTCCATGTACGTCTAACTAAGGATCAAAGGATCACCTATAGTTAATGAAGAAATGGGGAAGAAAATAACAAAAAATAACATGGGGAATGAACCTCGTCAATTGATTATGTGGGACTCAATAAATTTCCTTTAAAATTATACAAGATGAGATAAATAATTAATCAAAAATAAATTCCCTAAAAATAATCCCCACAGATAACCCATCCCACAAAATGACTGATCCATGAATCAATATGTTGGTCAGTTGATTCATGTTTTTTGAAGAAATAGAATGTATGGAAGGCATCCATATAAATAAATTCCCTACCTCAAGATGGATTTATCATTTCATAATAATTATATTGTGTCATTTTTGTTGGTTAGATATCTAAATCCCATTGCACACTAGTCCTCAATATATGATTCAGTTGATGTTCATCTGAGAGAGATCCTCCAAATCTCTCTCAAATGCTCCTCCAATAGCTCTAGGGTTATGTGGCTATACTAATGAATTTATAATAACTGTATACATATAGATGAAATTAGGTTGCTACATAAAAAAAAGAAATAAAATAATTTATTTTATTATTTTATTCATATTATATATGCGATGACCATTCCTAAAACATCTTGCACCGACAAAGGTTTTGTTGAAGTTAAGGTAAAATACACCTTCTAAACTCAATGGTTCCCTCAAATTTTTGAATCTGTCCTCTTTTTTGAAGTTTTGAAACATTATCCAAAAAAAATTAATGCATGTTATTTAACATATTTAATATATTTCACAAATATATTCTGGGTACATTGAGCCCCCAAATCGTACGCCCTCTCAAAACCTTGTTTATAAAATAATCAATATATAATGAAAAAAATAATACATGGAATATCCAAGTCATTATATTCTTCACACTTTAGGGATTTACATCCCAAAAAACCAAAAAATGGATATAAAAAAGATGAGGATACTGAGAACACATCTAATCCTCCCACTCCCTGGTGCTCTCCTGATGATTCCCTTTTTTCCACTAAACATGCACTAAGGGAATTTCCCACCCATGAAGGATCATTTCCTACCGATAATTGATCCTTGTATGGTACTCCGCAAAGGTGATCCATCCTTGATTTCAATCTCACCGTAGTTGATAACTTGTGATGGTTGATGCACATACCTCCTCAGCTATGAAATGTGGAAGACATCGTGTACCATATATAACTATGGTGGTAGAGCTAAGAGGTATTCCAACTTGACAACTCTATGAAATATCTAGGAATGGATAATTAATCATGGATATATATTGTCACCCCGACTAAATGTCTATAATGCACATTGAGGTGAAACCCATAGGATCATATTATCTGCCTCCTTGAACTACAAAGGTATATTCTATCTATTTGAATTAGAATTTTTATGACTATGTGTATTCCTCATCTGATCTTGGATTATTATCACATTCTCTATAGTTAATTGCACCAACACTATACCCATGAGGGCCAACTCTCCTAAGTCAGTCTAGAAAAGGGGTGAACAACAAGATTGCCCGTAAAAGGCCTCTAATGGTGTCATACCGATGGTGTAATGGTAGTTTTTGTTGTACAAAAACTCCACCAGTGGGAGGTGATCCTCATAACTGTGGACAAAGTCAAACATGAAAGCCTATAACATGACCTCTAGAAAATGAATGGTATACTTAATTTGTCTGTTAGACTAGGGGTGAACCATTTTTCTCAAGAATAACTGAGTCCCAAATGACTCCTTCAATCCATTCCATATATAAGATGAAAAGGGGAATAATTGTCAGAATTTATCATCGATGGAACTCTATAGAGTCAAACTATCTCTTACATGTAGTGGTGTCCCAATATCCCTTTTGAACAATGCTCTTAGATAGTTAGGAAGTACGATAACATGGTAAGTTATTCTATGATCACACTAGTGACATTGTTTCCCTTTGACATGAGTGGTAATTCAATAATGTTTTCCATGTATATACCATCCAACTCACACTCTAAAAACTCAAGGGGTTGATATATACATATTGGAACTTGGTTACCATCCTTCACTTGTTGACAAGTAAGGCATCAACAGACAATCTATGCTACTATCTTCTTCATCTATGGACACCAAAACTAATGTAAAAGGTCCTATTATATATTTAAAACACCTTAATTTACTACCAAATGAGATATATGAAATTATCTCATAACCTTCTCATAAAACATCACAATTACCGTCTTACATTCTATATAAATAACAGCATGCTCCACATTTCAAAAAAACTATTAGGAGCATGTCTATAAAATATCTAAGTATGTAGGGTCTCATAGTTGGTATCCCCAAGCCTTGATTTTCAGAATAATTGTAATATAAGGGAATTAAAACCATCTATAAGAAGTAAAATGATCATCTCCATATATAAATGATAACTTCAATGAATCAAAATACTCCAATGTATTATTCAGTAATTGTGAACAAGATCTTATACTAATAGTATCTTCTACTACGTTCCCATTCCCTTGAGCATATACAATCTTAATGTCATATTCCTAGAGTAAATATAGTGATATATTATGATTCATGTTAAAATCCTTCTTCAAGATTATATACTTGATACTCTTACAGTCAAAATAGATGATAAACTGCTCTCCCATTAGGTAGTGTCACCACATCATTAGTAATAATAAAACCATTGCTAATACAATATCATGGGTTATGTATTTGTGATCTTATTGTATTAACTGACATGAATAATAAGAAATTACTTCCTTTACTCTACATCAGAACCCAACCAAGCCTGATTCCTAATGAATCATTGAATACTACTAACTCAATACTCTCCTTTCGTAATCTCAAGATGAGAATACTCATCAATCTCTACCTTAACTCCTGAAGATCATGTTGTAACATTTTTTACACACTAATGGATACCCCTTTAATTTAAAATATATCATGGGTGATGATATTTTGGAGATGTAATGTAATAATCTCCAATAATAGTCCACCAACCTGAGGAAGCTCCACACCTCAATCACGCTCTTGTGTGGCTCCCGAGATAACACTTCCTTGACCTTAATCAAGTCCACTTCAACACCATCTATTGAGATAATATTTCCCAAAATGTTGACCACATTTATCTAGAACATGAACATTGAGAGCTTCCCGTAAGGCTAATGATCTTGGAGTACATCCAGAATCTTCCTCACATATCTTGGGTTCACCTCCCTATATTCCAAGTACATTAAGATATTTTCAATGACGTCTACCAAGAAATGGTCTCTAAAGGGATGAAATATATGGTTCATGAGTCCCCTAAAGACTACTATAGTTTTCGTCACACCAAAGGAAATCAACATGTAATACTAGTGATTGTGGCGACATATGAATTCCATCCTCTATATATTATCATCCAATACTCACAATTAGTAATTGATGGATCTAAGGTGAACATTTGAGAAACATTGTACCCCTATAAACTAATCAAAGAGGTCATCAATCCTTAGTAGTGGATAATTGTTCTTTTCATTCATTTTATATGAACCAATAGTACACATATAACCACAAGCATGAGTCTGCCTTCATGGAGAATTTTTTTGGATACCTTGGGTGAAACACTGGCTTTAATAAATCCCTTACTCTATAAGTCCTCCAATTTCTCCTTCAGATCATGGAACTATGTGGTAGATATCCGATATGCCGGTGTAGATATCCGGGTCATTAAAAAGTGTAGATCAATGTGGAATTAAATCTCCCTGTGGGGAGGTAAGCTTATAATGTCCTCATAAATGACATCCTCATACTCGACCACCTTTATAGGAAACTGAAAACAAATAACACCCACTACAACAAGGGTATTTCTAGACAAATTATGATTAATTGGCTTCACCCTTCTATTCATGAGTTCATCCTGCACTGTATGGGTTTTCTTTTCACCCATTAAGGTGAACCTTGTCCCATCATTACTGATTCACCACATCCTCCACCTAAAATTTTTGATCTAGGCATCAACAATGGATAAACATTCCATACCTAAAAATCTATCCTGAGGCCTAATAACTACTAAAAATATATCCCAATAGAAAATTTGACCTCCAAGATTCTGGTCACACAATCAAAAAAACTGTGGGATCACCAAGTCATCTCCAGTAGGAGTTTCCAAGTGAAAGGGTAAAGTCGTGGGAATAACTAGAATATCTAGGTCTTGAACCAGATATCTATAAATAAAGTAATTACTATAACCTTTTAATATTAGTACTAAAGATAATGTAGAAATGATAAATATCATACCTCGTATCATTCTCAAAGCCTCTGAGTCATAACCCTCAACCACATGAATCTTCCCCCACCATTATCCTCTATCTCCCTAGGCATGGCCTAGATCACCTAGGGGTGGTGGTTACAAGCCCAAAAATCTTCCAAATAAAACTAATCTCCTAGATAATTTAACACATCATCCTTTTTGAGGACCTATATGAACCTGCAACTATATTTTCCTGAATGATCCATCCACTATCTCCCTATCATCCATAAGGCGCGCCAGAAAATCTCATGCATGATATTTTCTTCTATCACATGATTAGAACAACATATCCCTGGGAAAAGAATTCCCATATTGTGATACGTGGACCATATAACCAATTTCCTAACACTTCCTCCTGAAATGTATCACATTTCCAGGTCCCTTTGATAGATGTCGACTCCCTATTGATGAATTCTCTACTTCTGATTTCCCTCTTTCAACAATCACTGTCAGTTTCTGCATGTCTAGGAAACTCTAAACCACAAAATCTCTCCCTATCAACCCATCATAAGTAAGAATTCACAGAAATATAATAATGGTTGGATTTCTCTACATAGTCCTCTCTCCAAGTTCCAATCCCATAAGAATTAATCCCCCACCATTTTCTTCATGTTATTTTTGAGGTTGGTGAAACTTAATGAATAATTAGCTACTATCATACTGCCCTAATGAAGGTGAAAAAGATAATGGAAATTTATATACCACAGGTTAGCTAGTGAGAACTCCTATAAATAAAGGTTCTCACACTATGATAGAGAAATAATTTCCACATTGTAAGATAGGGTTACCAAACCCCACTATCGTCCTATTGATCCATATTGATGGCTTACTATCAGGACCACCATTTGGCCAACTAGTGTCCTAACCAGATGGAAAAATCATGTCACCACATCAATCTAGTCCTCATTTTCATTTGAGTTTGTCTCACATCATAACATGAGGGGTTTTTATGCTTAATCTTGTGAAATTATTCTATCCTATGCACCTCATATGATGGTACTACGAGTACCATCTACTTCTCATCAAGTGGTGGCATAGATGGGCACCATCTACAGGTAAAAAATCTGTAACTATTACCTGTATCCTTTCATCATCACAAAATGGATCATCCTTATGATCCTAGTGTTTAATCTTATCTAGAATACATCAAAAATGAATCCTGAAATAAATATGATTTACCACAGTCAATGAGTATATATAGAGATCTACCATAAAAAGGATATAGAAACCACATCCCATTCCTATATGATTCATGTTCCATTATTTCTATTACAACCAATGTTCTCATGTATTGATTCAAAATTAAGTTTATCAGAGTCCTAGTGTATGGATATGTATAACACCCATGCATTCATGGTACGTTTCCCTTTGAATAATGCAGTAACTTGCGTTGTACGCAACATGGAGTTTTAACACACCACGACCAATCAAACTAGTCATTATGAACAGTAATACCCAATTTTTGAAATTTTATAAATTTTATTTTTCAAAATGGACTTCATTTTTCGATTCAGAATATCAAAATTATCTTAGGGTGAATTTTTGGTATTTTTTTAAAAACTTTAAATTTTTGATGAATATTGAAAAACATTGCGTTATTGTTTTAAACTGAAATTTTATTTAAATAATTAGTTACTTTATTTTGTTTATTTTAGGTCAAAATAGATACATAATTTCTATATATGTACAATTTAATTCATTGGAGTCATTTTATAATAAGTTTATATATATATATATATATATCATTTTATTGAACTTTTTACAATCTTCTACCCACCTTCAAGGAGCATTTGAACATTTTCATAAAACTTAATTTTACCACTTCTATGAATTGAATTTCAAAAATTTTAAAGACAAAGTTAATATCATTAATTAAAATGTGGTTCAATAAGATGAAAATATTTTTTGGGGAATAGTAACTATTGACTTTTATTTACAACGGTTAAAAACAAATAAGGAAATTAAGGGTAAAATGATATTATAATTACCCTAACACATGTCCTAATTCTGTTTAATAAGTTTAATTCGACCAAAAACAACCATATTAATAAAATATGATCCCCTTTGGTCCACATGGAATAGATTAGGATATTTATTATTATTTTATTTAAAGAAGAGTTAAAAGAGTTAAATTCAAAGTTTAATAACTAAACCATTTTTAATATAGAGTTACACACAATATAAATTAGAATATAAATATTAATTAGAAATCTAAAAATATTTACTACATAATGGTATTTTATTTATAATTTTTAGACATTTATTAATTAAATTTATTTATGACATAATGATGATATAGTAATTACCTTTTAATGAAATATTAAAATAATTTATATTATAAATATCCAAATAAAAGTAAATTGGGGCTTCTGATGAATTAAAATAATTTTTTTAGTTAATATGACATGTTGGGGTTGATTAAATAAATTTTATTATAAGTGATAATATTTTTATGGCTTTCAAAAAAATCAAATACTAAATAGTGTCAAAATTGACATAATTGAGTTTTTAAAATAAATACTATATTATTAATTGATATAATGTTTATAAAAACCTATTTTTCTGCCAAAGTACTTATATAAGGTTATTTATATTAATTATGAACCACTTTGGGTTCTCTTGGATTGTTATAGTAAGTTTATTTACCATATAATATAAAAATACCAAGAGACGCGGTAAATATCATACTATTTAACTAAGAGTTAAATATAAAAGATAAGGTTAATATGGTGACCTAAACCTGTCTAAAACCTATTTTTTGAGATGTTTTAGACCCATACCTACATTTTCCTCTAAATAAATAATTTTGGAGTTTTTAGAAACCTAAATTTATTTTATTATAAAATAATATTTCAAGCTTTTTCTAAAGCGACCCTCACCTCTCTTATAAAAGGGAACTTCACCTTCTCTCAAAATCACACCTCCAAATCCACTTGGACCATCCAAAACCTACCAAAATATCCTCTAAACTATCCCCCCTTTAACCTAGAGGCCTTAAAGTTTTCATAAATCCAACTTATAGAGCCCTTTTGATCAAATAAAAAGAAAACACATGAAGAAGAGGTAATAATTTCACCACCCTCTTTCAAGTTATTTTCAACTTCAACTTTCTCTTTATTTGTTATTTCCAAACCAAAATAATAGCTCATATACCTTCTACATACTATGATGTTATTATAAATATGGAAAAACCATATTCTTTATTCTATTCATCATATAAATGACAAAGTCACCGTACGTGCGTACGTACAGATTACCGTCTCCACGTCATGGCGTTGTTTGTTATTCAAACACTTCATTATTAGGATGGGTATAATAATGATTATAACTAATGTAAATAAGAAATATAACATTTTAATGATTAAATATATATGATATAACATCCTATTAAATATTATTTCACCATAAATATAATGATATTGTCACTCGTGCGTACATACAGATTACCGTCTCCACGGACACGATGAGATTCATTCCCCATCGTAATCATTCAAGAATAATTTTTATTTTATGATTACAAATAATGTTTAAGAACATAATATCATTCTTTATATGAATCAAATACATCATTTTGATAAGAAATGTGGCTTATGTAACCAAGCATATAAAGGAAAACGAATCAGTTAACACCCGTAACGATGATAATACTAAAATTTTATTAACAAAGCAATATTAGAAGATCATATAAGATATCATATTTATGTATTTGATTATTTAATAATTTAATGAAAATGATTTAACTGTTATACAGGATGTTAACATACCCTTGAACAAGGAAATGTACAAGGTAAAGGTTGATTCTATAATCTCTTTACTTATCTGAGGTTGTTAATATGAAAGTATCTACTAGGACCTCTTTATCATCCACATCTACGTTTTCTAAAAAATGTTATTCAAAACATTTTTACTATTTACTATAATATAGGTTAAATTCATTTATACCCTTCTTTTAATTTTTATTAATTTTTTTAAAGGAATCTTTCTGTCATTTTCCAAAAAAGGTCCTTTACGAACTTTTCGACAAAATTAAGGTAAGAATGTCTTTTTTAACTTATACAGTGGGTGTGGCTATTTTCCACCATTATAACACCTTAGAAGCTTCCCTTAAAAGATTATAATAATATTTTCAAAAAAAAAATGATTTCATTTATAATTATATGGCTTCTAAATTATTTCAATATAGAAGGATATATTTCTATAAAAAAGTTTTGATTTCATCTATGTCAACATCCTTTGATGGATTTTAAACTTGTTTGAAGTTGATTTGTTATGATAAAAAACTTCCATAATGTATTGAAGGATTTGGGATATATTTGAATATGGATGTTTTATTTTTATACCATTAATGGTTTGTGGATAATGCATTGTCATTTTGTATGATAGTTTTAATGTGAAGTTTTATGTTATGTTTAAACCTTTTTCATATGAGGAATGAATTGGACTTTGTAAGTGACAGGTAGAGCCCACTATAGCTCCTTGATTCATCAGTAGGTCTCATGAGACAAACTAGTGTCTTGTCACAAAGACTTGAAGAAATCTTATTTTTAATCTTGGAACAAGGCCTTGACTATGTGGTTATGAAGTCTGGAATTTTACATTCAATCATTATGAAAGTGGCTATTGATATTACATGTGATTATTTTACTAGTAGAATATCCATGTGAATAAGTGAATGGAATTATTTGAATTTATATTTTCCATATTATGCTGATGTTTAACTTTAAAAGGCTTTTGTTTTATTTTTATACATTACCTTAAATGTTTATTCTTATTTATGAAAGTTTCCACTATATTTTTATCCTTACTGAGCATCTAAGCTCATGCCATTCTATGTTTTATTTTTCCCAGGATGTGAAGAATTATTTTATAGTTGACCTATAGGGATAGGCTAAGGAAATAAGTGTGTTCAAAAGGTGAAAATTTTTTGTTGATGTTTTTATTTCATGATGTAATATAAAACTTATAAATGTATCTTGTACTTCCAAGGATACTAAACTGATCGGTCTTTCAGGATTTGATCCATTGTGATCATGCCAATGTTATGTAATAATGAACCAACTCTAGGTAACTGGGGTCGGGGCATTACAGTTGGTATCTAATGAATTTTAGTACAAAACTTGGAAACTATATTTAGTTAAACTCTGATTAGAACACATTATCCTAAGATAGTCTTTGAGGATTAGTATAGAAGAAATTCCTAAAATTTTGGTAATGTCAAGATTTTGTGTATTTTAGAAAGCAATACATCCCTGTCTGGATAAGAGAAAGTAGAGGCGGCTTTGGCACATATGTACCTAAGAGTGAAAACTTTGACAAGGAGTTTTGGGCTTGACTTGGGGTATCCCGGTACATGACAATGGGCCATGCTGCACTCTTGGTTATGAAACTCTTGGGGGACATGCTTAGTATAATTTACATTTTCATTAAAAACCATTATGAAGGATTTATGGGTATATACCTCTTCAAAGAATATTTTTAATGGTTATGGATTATATCCATAAATTGTTCAATTTATGTTAAGTGTTTTATAAGTTTGGAATTATGTATTGCAATTCCTAAACTAATCTAGTGTATTCCATTTTTTAGAAATGGATCCTAGTGGAAGGAATGGAAACCTTATCAATGCATGTAATCCATATAGGGATTTCCCTCCTACTCAGGATAATTATAGTGGAGCTGGGGATGTAACTAGTGCTGATCAGCTTATCACCATACTAGGGCAACTCACTCAGGTTATGAATAATAACCTTAACCGTATGGAGTACCTTGATCTACAACATGGAGAAACAACATTAGACTGATTCATGCGGAAACAAACACAAAAATTCAATTGGAGTAAGAAACCATTAGTAGCTGAGTAATGGATAAATTCCTTATAAAAATTATTTCATGCTTTGAGAGTAGTGAAAGGGAAAAAGTTGTCATTGCAGTTTATCACCTCACGAGAGATGCATATCTATGGTGGTCATTAATCCAAATTAAAATGGAAGATATTGAAGTATCAAACATGTAATGGAGGGAGTTTAAATATATTTTCATAGAAAAATACTTTCCTCGTGACCATCGAGCAGATATGGAAATACAATTTCTGTGTCTGAGGCAAAAGGAAGATGAGAATGTCATAAAGTATGAGGCTAACTTTACAAGGATAGAAATTTATGCAACATATTATATACATAACCAAATGATAAATATTAATCAATTATTTTATGGGTTAAAACTATTTGTCCATCAAGCATTAGTCTGAAAATCCTTCTCATCATACAAAGATATTGTCTCATGCATTATCAAGAAAAAAAGGAATTCTCTATGTCTTATGACATTAAGGGAAAGTAAGATTAAAAGATATCTTCTGAACACTCTAGAAATAGAAATAATGGGAAGAAGGGAAAAGTTTAATATCCATCTTTTGGTAAATGTGGGAGGAAGCACCATTGTACTTGCCTAAAGAGAATGGGAGTCTATTATAAGTGTGGTGAAAAAGGCCACCAAGATCGTGATTGCAAGGGGAATAAAGAGGTTGTCAATATTGAATGATACAATTTTAGAGGAAAGGGACACTATGAAAATTAATGTCCTAAGCGCCAAGGGAAATTACCTCAGAAAAGGCCATTGGAGAATGGCCAATCTTATGCGATTATTACTATTGAGTTTGAAGCTTCGAAAGATGTGGTGGTCGTTAATTTAATGGTTTCCTCAAGTTTAGCCAATGCTTTATTTGATTCTGGATCATTGCATTATTTAATATCTTCCCATTTTTCTAAGAAAATTAGATATTTTCAATTTGACTTAACAAACGAGTTTTTAGTCAAAACACCCAAGGGAAGTAACATTATAACAATGTTTTGTGAACCATTTCTCATTATGGAATATAAATGTTCTTTATATACTGATATCTTCATCATACCCAAGATTGAATTTGATATAATCCTTAGTATGGATTGGCTTTCAGACCATGATGCAAAAATTTATTGTAAGAAGAAGGAGTTTATAATTTTTGATGATGATAAAGAGAACCTTATCTTTAGAGCAGAAATGTCACCACCTGATTCTTATCTAGATCCACCCCCCGTAGCTCTACTAAATTCAATTATGGGGGAGGAAGAGAATGAAATAACTATGGTGGAGGAATTAAATGTTCAAATAGAGGATGTACCTATTGTGCAAGAATAAGTTGATGTGATTCCAAAAGATTTACCTGGACATCCTCCAGAATGAGAAATTGAGTTTTACATTGATTTAATTCCTCGTTCAAGACCCATATCGAAGACACCTTATAGAATGGACACTATATAATTAGTGGAACTAAAGAAACAACTAGAGTAATTGAGTAATAAGGTATTTATTCACCCTACTATTTCTCTATGGGGAGCCCCTGTCCTTTTTGTTAAGAAGAATGATGGATCTATGAGGTTATGCATTGACTACCAGGAGATCAATACTATAACAATAAAGAAAAAGTATCCCCTACCTCTTATTCATGATTTATTCGACCAACTTCATGGAGAAAAATATTTTTCAAAGATTTTCCATCGATCTGGATATCATCAGTTGTGTGTGAAAAAGGAAGACATTCCAAAAATAGCATTTCGAACCAGGTACGTGCATTACGAGTTTATAGTAATTCCTTTTGGATTGAATAATGCACCTTCTATCATCATGGATTTAATGAATAGAGTTTTCAATGAATATATTGATGAAAATGTAGTGGTATTTATTAATGATATCTTGGAATACTCAGAAAACTACAAAGATCATGAAAATAACTTGTGCACTATTCCAAAAACCCTCATAAAAAATGAATTGTATGGGAAGTTTATCATGTGTGAATTCTGGCTTCAATTGATTTCTTTTCTTGTCAATATTGTCTCTAAGGATAGAGTCTATGTTAATCCTTCAAAGACCAAGGAAATCTAAGAATGGACAGTAATAATGAGTATTATTGAGGTATGAAGTTTTATTGGTTTAGCTTGTTATTATCGATATTTCGTCCATAATGTTGCCTGGTTGGCTAACCGACTAACCAAGCCCACACATAAAGTGGTTAAATTTGTTTGAAAAAATTAGTGTGAAGAATGTTTTAAATAACTGAATAGATGATTAGTCGACGCCCCTATCTTGAATCAACCATCATCAAACGATTGGTTTGTTATTTATCGTGATGCTTCAATGAAAGGACTTTGTTATATCCTTATGAAAAATGATATAGTTATTGTATATGCATCAAAATAGCTAAAAATTAATGAGAAAACTATCCCACTCATGATCTTTAGTTAGCAGCTGTAATCTTTTCTCGGAAGATATGGAGACAGTATCTCTATGGTGAAAAATGTGAGATTTATACTGATAAAAAGAGTTTGACATATATTTTCTCACAGAAAGAAATCAACATGAAGAAAAGATGATGGCTTGAACTACTCAAGGATTATGATTTCACTATACACTACAACTCGAGGAAGGAAAATATGGTGGAAAATGATTTGAGTAGAAAGAATCAAGGATCTTTGAACAAGATGCGAGTTTAAAGGGACCCTATTTTCATATATCTAGTGAAGATGGACATGGGAATGACCATAGAAGATGAAACATGAATTATTTTAAAAATGGTTTCCAAACCATCTTTACGGGAAATTATAAAGAGTTCTTAGACTAATGATGAAGAGTTTCAAAAGAAGATTAAAGCTGTGAATGATGGGAGATTGAGTGACTTCATATATAGAGATGGAATTTTGAAATTTGTGAAAAGACTTTGTGTTCCTAACATAACTGATCTAAAAAGGGAATTTTTTTATGATTTTCATAGCTCCAATTTCTATACACACACTAGGAAAACCAATATGTATAGAGATTTGAAGGATCATTTTTGAAGGGACTACATGAATAGGGAGATTGCTGATTTTGTGTCAAGATGTATGGTTTTTCAATAAGTAAAATCTAGAAGGCAATAACCAGGAGGAGTCATGCAACCTTTCCCTTACCTGAGTGTAAATGGGATAATATTATGATGGACTTTTTCATGTGGCTACCAAAGACTCCTAGAAGGAATGATACAATATGGGTCATTGTTGATCATCTTACCAAGTAAGCACATTTTCTTGCTATAAGAGAAGATTTTCCAATTGAACATCTAGAAAGACTATATATTAATGAATCTTTAAGACTCCATTTTGTACCCCTATCAATTGTTTCTAATTGTGATCCTCATTTTACCTCAAGATTTTGGAAAAGTCTTCATAAGTTCTTGGATACTGAGCTTCGTTTAAGCCCTGCCTACCACCCTCAAACTAATGGACTATCAGAACAGACTATTCAAACCTTAGAAGACATGTTGATATCTTTATCACATGACTTTCAAGGTATATGGGATCAGTATTTAACTATGGTAGAATTTTCCTATAAAAATATCTTCCATTCAAGTATTCATATGGCACCATATGAAGTGTTATATGGAAAGAGATGTTTCACACCATCTTTTTTGGATGATGTTGGTGAAAGAAAACTCATAGGCCTAGAATATGTTGACAAAAAAATGAAAAAGGTGAATATTATCTAAACCCACATCAAAACAGCATAAAGTATGCAAAAGAGATATGCCAATAATTGGAGGAAGGATTTGGAATATTAAGTAGGAGATCATGTTTTCTTGAAGGTACCTCCATGGAAGGGTGTTATACAATTCGGTAAGAAGGGTAATTTGAGTCCCAGGTACATCAGACCTTTCAAAATTCTAGAACTAATTGGATTTATGGCTTCTCATTTGGCAATGCCTCCATGTCTCTCTAATTTTCATGATGTGTTCCACGTATCACTGTTAAGAAAATATATGTCAGACCCAACGCATGTACTCAACTATGAGGAAATTGAACTAGAACATGATCTGTCTTATTGTGAAGAGCCTATCAAGATTCATGATACCAGAGAACAATAACTGCAGGAAAATGGAACTATCCTCATGGTTTACCCCAAAAACATGGGGATAGGTACCCCTATACCAACGATTTTGGAAATCCATGGGTATAGGGGGGCATATCCCCATGGTTTTCCAAAACTATGGGGATAGGTCCTAAAAAGTCACCTATACCCATGGTTTTCCAAAACCGTGGGTATAGGGGTGCCTATCCCCACGATTTTGGGGAAAACTGTGGGGATAGGTCTGGACTAAAATACCTATACCCACAATTATGAAAAACCGTGGGTATAGGTTGCCTGTGTGTGCGTGGGAAGGAAATTTTATTTGAAGGGAATCCTATACCCATGGTTCTTCCCTCTATACCCACGGTTTTTATAACTATATTTAACTAAATATATATATATATACATATATGTGATGTTAGGGTAGTGGTTAGACGTGGTGTTTGTAGTGAAGAGGTTGCAGGATCAAAACTCACCGCCTGCATTATTTTAGAATCTATACCGACATTTTTGAAACCATGGGTAAATGCCGTTGCCACCGTGGCAATTGGCTATGTTTCATTGGCATAGTGGCAGAACACCTATACCTATAGTTTTGGAAAACCGTGGGTATAGGCTTGGGACCTATACTAATGATGTTACATCCCATGGTTCCCAAAACCGTGGGTATAGCCTATACCCACAGTTTTGGGGGCTATACCCATGGTTTAGAACCATGGGTATAGGCCTTCTTTTCGGTAGTGGAGAAATTGGACGACTCGTTTGGTAAAATTTGTATGGTGAAACCATAAGACCGAAGATGCAACGTGGGACCCCAAGGAACTTATGATGATGAACCACATGAATCTTTTTATGCAGTAATATTCAAGAAATTTCAAAGATGAAATTATTTTAGTGAGGGTATAATGTAACACCCCATGCTTCCATCATATTTTTCCCTTTGAATAATGCAATAACTTGCGTTGTACGCAACTTGGAGTTTTAACACACCACAACCAATCAAACTAGACATTATGAATAGTAATAACCACTTTTTGAAATTTTATAAATTTTATTTTTCAAAATGGACTTCATTTTTGGATTTGGAATATCAGAATTATCTTAGGGTGAATTTTGGATATTTTTCTGAAAACTTTCAATTTTTTATGAATAGTGAAAAACACTTCATTTTTTTAAAACTAACTTATTATTTAAATAATTAGTTATTTATTTTATTTTATTTCAGGTTAAAATAGATACATAATACCTATATATGTTCAAATTAATTCATTGTATTCATTTTATAATAAGTCTAGATATATAAAATTTTATTTAAATTTTTACAGTATATTACCCACCTTCCAGGAGCATTTGAAAATTTTCATAAAACTTAATTTTACCACTTTTGTAAGTTTAATTTCAAAAATCCAAGAGACACAGTTAATATCAGTAAGTAAAATGTTCTTCAATAATATGAAAATAATTTTTCATGATTAGTAACTTTTGACTTTTATTTACCATGGTTAAAAGTAAATAAGGTAATTAAAGGTAAAAATGATATTATAATTACCCTAACACATGTCCTAATTCTATTGGATAAGTGTAATTATACCAAAAACAACATTATGAATAAAATATGATCCCCTTTGGTCCACTTGGATTAGATTAGGACATTTATTATTATTTTATTTAAAGAAGAGTTAAAAAAGTTAAATTCAATGTTTAATAACTAAACCATTTTTAATATAGGGTTACACACAATATAAATTAGACTATAAATATTAATTAGAAATATAAAAATATTTCCTACATAATGGTATTTTATTTATAATTTTTAAGAATTATATAATTTAATTTATTTATTACATAATGATGATGTAGTAATTAACTTATTAATGAAATATTAAAATAAATGATATTATAAATATCCAAATAAATATTAATTTGGGCTTCTGATGAATTCCAATAATTTTATAGGTTAATATGACATGTTAAGGTTGATTAAATAAATTTTATTCGAAGTTATAAAGTTTTTATGGCTTTAAAACAAATCAAATACTAAATAGTGTCAAAATTTACATAATTGAGTTTTTAAAACAAATAGTATATTATTAATTGATATAATATTACTAAAAATCTAAGGTTTATCCAAAGGACCTTAATAAGGGTATATATATTAATAATTAACCACCTGGGGTTCGGTTGAATTTTTATAGTAAGTTTATTAACCATATAATATAAAAATACCAAGAGACACGGTAAATGTCAAACTATTTAACTAAGAGTAAAATATAAAAGATATGTTTAATACGGAAACCTAAACCTGTCTAAAACCTATTGGTTGAGAGGTTTTTGAACCATACCCACATTTTATTCTAATTAAATCATTTTGGAGTCATTAGAAACTGAAAATTATTTTATTATAAAATAATATTTCAAACTTTTTCTAAAGTGACCCTCACCTCTCTTATAAAAGGGAACTTCCCCTTCTCTCAAAATCACACCTCCAAAGCCACTTGTCTCAGCCAACCCCTATCCAAATATCCTCTCAACTATCCCCCCTTAAACCTATAGGCCTTAATTTGATCATAAATCCAACCTATTGAGCCCTTTTGATCAACTCCAAAGGAAACACCCGAAGAAGAGGTAATAATTTCACCATCCTCTTTCAAGTTCTTTTAATCTTCCACTTCCTCTTTCATTGTTGTTTACATAACAAAATAATAACTCCAATACCATCTACATACTGTGATGTTATTAAAAATATGGTACAACCATATTTTTTATTCTATCCATCCTACAAATGAAAAAGTCACCATACGTGCGTATGTACGACTTACCGTCTCCACGTCGTGGTGTAGTTTGTTATTAAAACACTTAATTATTAGGATGGGTATACTAATTATTATAACTAATGTAAGTAAGAAATATAACATGTTAATTATTTTTTATATATGATATACCATCCAATTACATATGATTTCACCATCTATATAATGATATTTTCACATGTGCGTACGTACGGATTACCGTCTCCACGAACACGATGAGATTCATTCCCCATCGTAATCATTCAATAATAATTTTCATTTTATGATTAAAAATAATGTTTAAGAAAATATTATCAATATGTATATAAATCAAATACATCCTATTCATAAGAAAATTTGCTTATGTAACAAATAATATTAAGGAAAACGAATCAGTTAACACCCGAAATGATGATACTACTAAAATATTATTAACAAAGCAATATTAAAAGATCATATATGATATTATTTTTATGTATATGATTCTTTATTAATTTAACGACAATGATTTAACTATTATAAAGGAGGTTAATGTACCCTCTACCAAGGAAAATTACAAGGTATGGGTTGATTCTACAACCTCTTTACCTATCGGAGGTTGTTAATATGTAAGTATCTACTGGGACCTCTTTATCATCCACATCCATGTTTTCTTAAAAATTTTATTCAAAACATTTTTAATATTGACTATACTATGGGTTAAATTCATTTATACACTTGTTTTACTTTTTATTATTTTTTTTGAAATTAATCCATCCTTCATTTTCCAAAAAAGGTTTTTTATGACCTTTTCTACAAAATTAAGGTAATAATTTATTTTTTTTAACTTATACAATGGGTGCAGCTATTTTCCACCATTATAACACCTTTGAAGCTTCGCATAAAATATTATAAGAATATTTTAAGAATAATTGTTTTCTTTTATAATTACATAATTTCTAAATGATTTCAAAATAGAAAGATATATTTCTCTCAAAAAGTTTTGATTTCATCTATGTCAACATCCTTCGATGGATTTTAAAATTTTTTGATGTTGATTTATTATGATGAAAATCTTATATAATGTATTGAAGGTTTTGGGATATATTTGATTATGGATGTGTTATTTATATACCATTCATGGTTTAGGGATAACGTATTGACATTTTATATTCTAGTTTTAATACGAATGTATATGTTATGTTTAAACCTTTTTCACATGAGGAATGAATTGGACTTAGTAAGTGATGGGTGGAGCCTGCCATAGCTCCTCGATGCATCGGTAGGTCTCATGAGACAAAATAGTGTCTTGGAACAAGGCCTTGAAAAAATCTTATTTGTAGTATTGGCATAAGGCCTTGACTATGTGGTTATGAAGTCTGGCATTATGCATTCCATCATTAAGAAAGTGTCTATTGATATTTCATGTGATTATTGAACTAGTATAATATCCATGAGAATAAGTAAATGGAATTTTTTGATTTTATCTTTTCCATATTATGATAAAGTTTAAGTTTAAAAGGATTTTTTTAGTCTTATACATTTCCTTGAATGTTTATTCTTATTTATGAAAGTTTTTGATATATTTTTATCCTTACTGAGCATCTGAGCTCACCCCTTTCTATGTTTTATTTTTCCTAGGACGTGAAGACGTATTTTATTATTGACCTGTAGGGATAGGATAAGGATATAAGTGTGTTCAAACGGGGAATTTTTTTTGATGTTTTTATTTCATGATGTAATGTAAAACTTATGAATGTATCTAGTACTTCTAAGTCTACTAAACTGATCGGTCATCCAGGATTTGATCACTTGTGATCATGACAATGTTATTTAATAATGCACCGAATCTAGGTAACTGATGTCGGGGCATTACAACATGTCGGTCTCCGCACAACCATTGGTGTCTCTATCCTGAATAATGTGCTTGAAACCCTTAACATTATTTCCCAAAACTAAACACATAGAATATAATCCTAAGATAGAATCAAATTCGCTAATACCAATCTATCATGACCCATTCCAATGATTCCCATAACATGACTCCCCAATACTACCTTCAATAGGGGAAGGGATGGTGAATAACACTGAGTAGGCGTATCACTATCTTGGGATGCCTTATCTTAATGTACATGTACACATACCCACATATCCAAGGCCATACTATGATGAAATGTCAAATAACTTAACAAACATGCATGCATACATATAAATACCCTAACCAGGGTATGAAAAATATTAATAGAAAGAAAATAGGTCTAAATACAAGCCCACCAAAAAGTGTATTAAAAAAATCCAACCTGAATGTAAATATGGGGACTACTGTTATAATACTGTAGGAACACACCCCAGTATGTCTAGCTCAATAAACACTACATGGTACTGGTCCCTCTAGGACTTGGTCAAATGTTCAATCATCTTCAGATGACATGAAATGTGTAGGAAAAACCTTTCCATGGTTGAGTACAACAATACCATGAAGGGAACCCTAAAACCACAAAGAATATAACAATATAATAATAGTAAAATATATACAGGTATTTTTCTAAAGTACATACAACTAGAATATACATATATATTGTACAAGGAAAAATAGTACAATGGTAATGTTTCAATCATAATTCCATCATAGGATTCTAGCTTGAAGTTTCCATTTATCACTCATCTATGAAAACACACTCAATAAGTTTGATAGAACCAAAAACATTCGTCCAAGAGGTAGCGCTCATTGGGTTTTGCTATTATATGTATATTCTAGAACTATGAATAGATATGATACATAGATAAAGATCACTCCCATGGCCATGCAATGAAACAAAAAAATTATGGAATAACATGAAACTTATAGGATCAACGTTAATGTAGTTTTAGTCATGAATATTCCAAGAACTCTATATTGGGAAATAAGATGATATGGGGTCTCACACCATGCCTTACTAAAGGATTCAAACAACTCAATCCCAGAATTACAGCTGAAGGGACCAAAATTATGTGTGTGGGAAATCATTCCATACTAACCATTAGGGAAAAGAATATAGGGAATGCAACTAACCCCAACAAGAATATGATATAGAGGGAAAGGGATCTAATCCAACTTTTAAAGAAAACCCGACATATACTAGTAGTACACAAAATGTTCAATCGGTCAGAGGTCCTGCCTTTGAAAATGACCCATGGCTATGTTTATATAGATCGTCATGGAATAGACATGGCCATGTACTTATGTCTATGTTCAAGTAGATAGTTAAGCCCGTGTACATCATGGATGTACATTTCCTTGTAAGAGTACCCAACGCTCACTAGTTTGTGTACTCGAAGCTATGTCTATGAACACTCTGAAGTTTATGTTGAGCTAATTGAGAAAGTTCACATACTATTTCATAAGGTTCACATTCCATGTGATATTTAACTTCATCACAAAACCATAACCTTTTCTAATAGGGTCCCACATGGAATGCAGATCTACAGTACAAGCCATGTTGTTCAGGGTTTTCTAGAAATCCATATCTGGATTTTGTTCATCTCATCTGCTCCTCTGTACAACGATCAAGAAATTATATTTGTGGGGAAATTAGGAACCACTTCTTGAAGATTTATTCCATCATAGATCAACATGATCCAACCCTTTGATTTCAATAAAAAATCATTTGCATGCATTATCCAACATTTCACATTGAGAAGATGAAATTGGGTATTAAAAACTGGCTGGCTCACTGCCACTTCCATCATTGCACAATATTCAGGTTGTGTTGAGCTCAGACATATGATTTTGAAATATATATCCATGAAAATGGTGTGTAACATTATATTTGTAGGTGTTCATGAAATGGAATAACAAAGGACAACCTGTGATGAATGAATAAATGGGGAATAAAATAACAAACACAAAATAAATTAAGGAAAAAAACTTGGAAATTGTTCATGTTCGACACAAACCATTTACAAATGAATGGAAAATTAAGAGATAAATAATTAATAACTATAAAATTATCGGAAAAGAATCCCCACAGATATCCCATCCTATAAAACAACTGATCCTTGAATCAATCTTTTGGTTGATTGATTACAATTTTTAAAGAAATAGAAAGAAGTAAAATATTCCAAATAAAAATTCATACCTCAATATGTATCAATCACTAGAGAAGGGAGAAACTTAGTTTTTTTCATTGGAAAGATCTCTAAATCCGATTTTACAAAGATCCCTGATCAATGATCAAGTTAATGTTAAACTAAGAGAGATCCACCAACGCTCTATCCATTGGTTCGCCAATGGATCTAAGGTTATGCGAATAATACAAAGATTTTTTCATAAGAATATAATTATAAAGAAAATTATTTCATTGCATAAATGGATGAATTAAAAAACTATTTTATTATTTTATTCAGTTTACACCCGCAACAACTTTTTTAAAAACTTCATGTGCTAACAAAGGTTATGTTGTGACTAAGGTAAAACATGCATTCTAAGATCAACCGTGCCATCAGAATTCCAATATTGTATTTTTTAGTAATTATTACTCCTTTTTAGGAAAACATCATGTTTTTTCTATTAAATATATTAAATATATTACAAACATTCATTTTGGTCAAAACATGGCCTCATAATTTCATGTTTTCTCAGCACCAAGTCTTGAAATAATTAATTAAATTAATTATCTCACTTAATGTACCCTCTAATAGAAGCCTCAATCAATCATTTGGAACCAACCAAAATTAGGTGATGGCTAGGGTAAACGCATCCTTCCAAAGTCAACCATGGCCCTATATTTCCCATATGGGGTCCCAAAAAAAGATAATCATTTCAACCAATAATATTCTATGCTAGAAATAATAAATTTAATATTTTTAAAATATCAATATTGATCTCCTACGAGTCTCATAATCTCACTCTCACTTATTTCCTAGCATGAATAATATTCCTTAAAATATTCTAATTTCTTACAAGGTAAAAATAGATTCACTACATTCTCTCCAACTACATGTATTTTTTCTCCAAAAATAAAATTCTATAAAAAATGTTCGGGGTAATGAGACCATATCTGGTAGTCACGCCCCTATGATCTCTCCTACACACTCTCATGATTCCAAATCACACAAAAAAAGGGATGTACCATCCCCATTGGATCTTCCCCTGCCGATCCTCAATCACCACTAGGTACTTCATGGTGGCGGATCCAACCTTGGTGTCTATATTTACCTGTTAAAAAATGTTCGAAGATATTTTCTTGTATCCCCTCAAAAATGACACATGGTAGAAATCATGTACTTAGTCCAACTATGAGGGGAATGACAAGAAGCCAGTAACTTCACCAACCGTCCATAGGATTTCGAATGGCCAGACGAACATTGAGGATAGCTTGTTTCCCTATCCAAACATCTGAAATCCTTATCAAAAGGAGACTCTCACGAAAACATGGTCTCTGAATTCAAAATATAAAGGTCTATGATGGAAATTTACATATTATTTCTATCTGATCTTGGAAATACTTATATGTTTGTTGATAACATGAACCTTCTATGTAATCACCTACACTGTAGTTGGTTGAAGAAGAGATTCATCTCCAATATCAGTCTACCACAAGGGTTATCTATAGGGTCCCCTATAGAGGTACTCAAAAGGTTACATGACAATAGTAGAGTGATATTTGTAACTATAAGAAAACTTTAACAATGGAAATTGTTCATCCTAGATCCTCCCAAAGTTTAATAAACAAGTCATCAACATATCCTTCAACACCTAGATAGTTCATTCATGTTGGTTATCCTTCTATGGGTTAAATTTAGTGATATTTTACAATTGGACCCCAAAAACCTTCTGTGGTACCCTACAAAACCATGACATTAATCACACATCATAATCATAGATGATCATCATGGGTATCCTATGAATCCAAATGAACACCTAAATGTAAAACTTCGAAAAAATATCGATTGAACTCTTCTCCATGACAGAAAGGAAGTTTTCTGACATTGTATTTCATTCAACATTCTCCTAGATAGCACCATGTAATCTCACAATCCAATGAAGCCTCATCAAAAGTCCATGGATATCCTATCCCATTTCAACACTAAGATCTCAAGAGGTTGTTTCAAACATGCAAAGACCCGATGCTCAGCCTCTACCTACTAACATGTGAGACACTAAGAGACAAAATTAAAAATATTATGCCTCATGATAGCCAACAAAAACTACTACTGAAGGTCCTTATACATATTTTCCAAATAAGGATGTACAACCAAGTAGAAAATTTAAAACTTCCTCATCACCACCTCACGCAACATGACTGGAAGCACCATCCATCACTAATAAAGGATAACATGCTCCATTCCTTCATAAAATCCATATGGTTAATCTCTTGAAGATATATGGTAATGTAGAACCATAAAATTGATATCTCACAACTGATCCTTTCTCACATTCTAAAGAAGAATATGAATCACCACTATCTACAGAAGAAAAACTGCTCCACTATCTTTCACCAGGGTTAATAATAATGAAGTCAACTATTTAAACACCAACTTTACCAAACTATAATTGGAATTCCTACTAAGGGAATCAATCACCATTTTACCCTTACAATGTGTATAGACTCTCTTTAAGTTTTAGTTCGAAAGGAACACGAAACAATGCTTCTGTCATAAGTTAAGATCTCTCAATTTGAAGGAATACCTAAGACTCTGGTGGGATTATTAAACCAAACAACACTCTCCTAGAAGTTAGTGCCTCCACATCTTCATATGGAATACTACCACCTACAAATCTATTCCATGAGTCTTAATGTTTTACTTCTAGGTACTATCAACACAAGATCAATGGTTAACATCATCCTAACCTCTTAAAAGGGTCCCTGAAACTGCACGATCAAGGTAAATGGATACCCTTTCAATGTCAATGCACTCAAATGGGCTATAAATCTGGTGAATTCTTCCATGAACTTCCAGTAGTACCCTACCATGACAATTTTTTTTACCTTTGTAATGATATTGGGTGGATCCCAATCAAGAACCTTATCAATATTTTCATGGTACATAGTTAATCCAGGCTCATAGGTAACATGCCCCAAAAATTAAACCTCATAGATTCAAAACTGGCACTTTAAGAGCTTACCATAAAGTTGGTTCTCCCGAAGTAAGTCTAAGAAAAACCTTAAATGATCTACATGTCCCACCTAAAATGTAAGGTAAATGATTATGAAATAAATAAATACAAAAAAGTAAAATAAATTATTTCTGTAAGTCTGGTTCATAAGATCCATAAATACCACCATGGTATTGATTACCCCAAAAGGAATCACCAAGAACCCATAGTGTCCGTAGTGACCTCAGAGTTTCATCTTTCAAATATCATCCTCGAAAACTCTCAACTATTAGTATCCTGAATTGATATTAATATTTGAGAACCAACTCCCACCTATCAACTAGTTTAATAGGATTTTGATTTTTGGAAATGGGTACTTATTATTTATCATAACATAATTTAGGTAGTGATAATCAACATAAAGACTAAAACTCCAATCTTCATTTTTCATGAGAAAAACCAGAGCTGCTAGGGGGACACACTTGGTTTGATTAAACCCTTCAATTGAAGGCCTTAAAACTACTCCCTTATCTCACAAAGCTTTGGAGGGACTATTTTATATACCAAAAAAGATATTAGTGCTGTTATAGGAAAAAATATGAGGAAAAAGATAATCTCCCTCCGTGGAGATATCCCTAGAATGGCCTTAGGGAAGATTTTTATATAATCCTCCACTACTAAATAAAGACAAATTCTAAAATAAGTCACTTAACAAAGGGATAATCTCTCAAATTGATCATTTATGGGTTGCATATTCCTAATTTCAAATCCTACATTCTCATCCATGAGATATATCTCATTTATAATGGATAATCACACCCCATATATTTGAAGGTATCTTACTCATATGTCAGGAAAATTAATGATGACTTGAACCATCTAAAATAGGTCCATACAAAATATTAAATCCTATGGTTTCATCCTGATTACCAAGAGGTCCCATGAGAAACACTCTCCACTAATATTTAGTACACCCTGAGTGTGAATATGTAATATTGATGAATCAAACCCAACATTAACCTCTAGTAAGGTATTTTGGGATAAGGCCTCAATGGGGATCTCTAGATCTCATACAAGGGATATAGAGATAGAGGACTAAGTCATGCCTATGTCTACAATAAATGGAGAAACAATATAAAATACACATTCCATACCTCAAATAATTTCTTGAGGAGATTATTCGTACAACTCCATAACTATAGAAACCCATATCCTTGACAACCAGCTCTCTATACCTGGAGTGGGCCACCTAGTGGTGGTTGTGAATGTATATCATAGCATCACCCTCTAGGTGTTGGAATTAATCCTCGACTTCATAGAGGAAACACATCATGAGAAGGTCCCTAAACTATGGACTTACCACTAAACTAGTCATTTTCATGATAAAATATGGGTAACATGGATGACTATATTTATAGAGGAATCTCAAATGTTATGAAGTATTATCATGGTTAGATGAGAATATATTGGGATATGAATCATGAAGGACATTCAATGTACCCAATTTTATATGATTAATGTACCATTGGTTTCCATGAAATTGATGTATAGGTATGCTGAGTCGACATGATGGTAGTCAGAGTCCTGGGGAATGAATTTTTTGGTTTTTCCACCAATATTTGGTTCCCTTACCTAAAACACACACTCAAGACACTTTAAAATTTTCTCTCTAAGTACCCAACTAATCCTAACCATGGATCTCACTCAAACACAGACCTGAGGATGAAAAAACTCTAATAATAATCATTCATGAACCAAACTATAGGGGCCCATCTAGATGATGACATGTAGAGTGGGGTACCCCAATCTTGTCTCTAAGAGGCCGGGGTCTGGAAAAAATCACATAGATGGAATAATCTTAAATGTGTGTATATATCCTAATGTATATGTATGAATGGACACAAACATCTCCATTGAATGAAGTATATGATTACTAAAACACATCAACATCTAGAGTATAATCAAAAATATAATAACCTCTAGGGAATATATAAGATTATTAAAATATAAACTAACTCATAAAGTGATAAAATCCATTCCCAACTAGAAACTGAGGTCCCAACAAGAAAACAACTTAAGGAAAGGAAAAATAAAGATAGGTTGGATCATAGTCTCCAAGGCTAACCAACAAACATGAATAATGAACCCAAGGTACCTCTATTCTACACCACTACCTAAATTCATCTTCCTATAATCTGTATAGGACATGAAATGTGCCTGAAAATCACATGAAAGTGTTCATATATACATACCCAACACGATTCTGCAAAATCCAAAAAATTGGTAAATAGAAAGATACAAAATAATTCAGCTCAACTTAAAGAAATAGGGAAATGAATCCCAGAATATAATCTCATAATGAAGCTAAGGTAAGAGATAAATGGAATCTCTATCTCTAATTCCTAGTTATAAATAACGAGTCATCATACAACTCCAAAAGTAAATATTTGATAACTAGAATATCATGTGTCCATACTAGAAAACCATGTGGAGGACCCAAAACTTTCCACTGCTCTCCATAGCACATGGGGGAACTATCTATAATATATTAACTATGTCCTTGTTCATGAGGGGTTTCCACTCAGTGGATAGAGGACCAGTGCCTTGGTGTATCTTGGGGGCACCACTTGGTAGATAAAGGGCTCACGCCCTGGTGTGAAAAGGAGTGTGCTATATGGATATAAGACATGAACCTTAGTGTTTCAATGGGGTTCTACTTAGTATATAGAGGACACATTCCCTTTATAGCATAAGGGTGGATCAACATGACCATCGTAATGGGTATAGTGGACCTGTGCCCTAGATCGAAAAGGGGATTTCCAACACTAACATATATCTGATGATACCGCCTGATCGCTACTATAGGAAAAGAATCACATAACGAATCTTCATGATCATAACTCCTTATGTCATATCTTAAAATACACTCTGAATTCCACCATTGTGTTTAACATTGAAAACTATTCAGGATAGGCTACACATAGGCCAAAATCTGATTATCGAAAATGGAGATACAAAAAATTGAAAATCCTCAGGGAGGTACATGTAATGTATCTAGGGTCACATAGTATCTGATCTCGCTTGGAAACATGATCATGAATTTTTCTATACAATTATTGGCATTCCATGGAGAACTAAACTATAGGTATAGTTTGTAAACATTCTATCTTGGACACTGAAGGCTTTTGCACATCCTTTTGGACCATGCCTGTGTACTCTGGTCGTGTCCAAGAACATAACTATTATACTCTAATCAAATCATGATCATGTTTTTCTCCATTCCCATTCACTTGTAATCTTAAATTACACACCCATCCACCATCATCATGTCACAAAAGCTACATCGGTTATACACTATATCTGATATTTATCTCATCTTCAAACCCAAGACACCACATCTAGGAGGCTACAAGGCATGTGTACATTCAAACCACACAACATATAGTTGGGTTTTTCTTAGTCAATGAATCATAGTATTCATAAAGTTTTCTTGATACATTATTTCTACTACAAACCCCATCATTTGACCACTTAAACTTGATGGTTCAGTGTTAAATTCCAAACCTTATTCTTTGGTGGCTAGCAATCAGAAATATGATCAACCATGTGAAGCTTTCATTCATCCTATCACTACTATATATCACAAATCCATGAAGCCATCACCTATATCTAAAAACATAGCTCGATATGTCCATATTACACCAATCAATACATTGTTCATGCAACCTCTATGAATCAAGATATTCAATCATGCTGGAACCCTCCACAATAATGTCGAACCATGACCCCATGGGATAATGATAAATAATGCAATGAACGATTGATGAATATAATAAGTGTGAGGTGAGTACACCAATTTCCAATGTTTTCCTATTATATGATCATATAAATCGGAACAAGTATGGAGTCGAAGGAAAAAATGGTAAATAATTGTGTTAAAAAACAATTTATGATATGAATCTTGAATAGTATGGGTAATCACAACTAAAAATAAAGAAAATTAAATTACTTGGTTACTGATTAATACAAGGGAAAAAACTAAAACTAATGAGTTCTACCTGGATTATGTATTTATTGTTGGTAGAGAGTGTATCCACTAATAGTGTGGAAGAAGATCTATTTTCTCATCCTTAATATGATAGTTCACTTCAATTAATTCATTATCTATCCTTGATCCTCTAACAATAATGAGGAACTCTCTCTCCTCCTATAGTTATCCCAGGGTTATGTGGATTACCATATTAAGATATCATTATTATGTATTTATAGAGGGTTCCAAGGAATAGGGTTATTAAATAAGTAAATTAATTAAATTAATTAACTCACTTAACGTACATGCCAAGGACTTCCTTAATTAAATTTCTGATTACAATTGATGTTAGGTTGTTTTTAAGTAAAAAAAACTTTATGAAATCATACATGGACTTGGATTTCCCACACAGGGTCCCAAAGAACATGAAAACCATTTATTCTAAAATGATTCATGATTGTGATATAATATAATTAATATTTTTAATATATCAATTTTGAGCCCCTCTAAGCCCTCAAATCTCATGCTGACTCTGCACTTAGCTCTAAAAATATAATTTAAAATATTTTAATGTCTTATAAGGTAACAAAATTTTCATTACATAGAACCATGGGAAGGATTCCCATGTTTGATGGCATAGATTCCATATGTGTAAATTCGTGGCAACTGATTATTGATTGATTAGAAAGGGGAGGACATTATTACTTATTAAACATCCTATATCCATATGGAGGTCCTTCATGTCAGGTTTCATAGGGAATAACACCATTGTTGATGATCATAGAACTATAGGGAATCTCTTTTTGACCATATCAACCTTCATAAATTGGAAAATATTCATTAGATTATTGAGACACTATTGAAAGATATTAAAAGGATTCAAAATTATCATTATTAATTTGGGTAGGAAAATGAACCCACTATATGGTTATATAATTCCCTTGATGAGACCTTATTGATATTCATGGTTAGGATGTCTAGGTCATAACCACTATCATGATTAGAGTCAATTAGTGTGAGAAACAACCATCATGTGTAGGAGACATCCTATGAAACCCATTACATGCCATAAAAATATTCTAAAGACGTCATTTAATAGCTTTCAGAGTGTGAAGGTGTTACTCAATAAAATTAGATAGAATAGGGATAAGGTCCCACTTTTGTTCTTTATTCGCTATTATAATATCGAAACATTATTCTTGGGCGAGGGTAGGAATATGAGCCTACTCATGAATGGTTTCTCCTAGATATGACGATGGGTTCCATTACTATGGGAATGGATATATGAATAAACATGTGTTTTCACCTATAAATTCTATCAATCATGTATAGTAGGTGAAAGGAGATGAGCCTATCCTTGAATTCTTGGTGGGATATATCAATTAACCCCTTAAAATAGGGATAACATCCCAAAACATTATTCATATTTTTTTAGGATAAGATAATGATCCTCCTGTACAATGGTGAGAATGTGGTACTGATTTCAATTATCTACCAATATTTTCAAATGATATCCCTAGATGTTAGAGAGAATAAAAATATTATCATATCCCCAGGTGACTACTAAAATATATTGATTAGTGTATTATATCACTTCTGTGATATACTGATATGTTTAGTGGATATGATCATGAATATGGGTCATACCATTAACCAATATTAGAATATAAGGATGGATTTATTTAGTAGAATGTTTATATAATACCACTCATATTTTTCATTTTATATCATTATATATTGATAGGAATTATATTTGGGATCAACAATATAATTTGTATCCTCGAATTCCACCATGATATGTGGTCAAACATCAATAGAGGTAAGTAGAATTTTGGAAGTTCTTATGTTTTGATCAACTACCATAATCATAAAATCCTCCTTATGGCTTTCATACTCTTATTGATTAGATTTGAGACCACGTGGGTGGTCTCTCTAACATGTTATTGAGGGTATGGTGGTGTGTATCATTATAGGTGTTGATAATAGATAACATCCCTCTTAGTAAGATCCCATACAGTTTAAGAGATGTAGATGAATCCTCCTCCATTTTCCTAAGTTAAGGGAATTATGTATTTTCACATTCTGAAGAAAATTTTATAATGTGGTTTGATGTAGTGACATGTGATACTAAATTTTACATGTTCCTAAATTGATTATATGGTTAATAGGGATTCATCTCTTATATTATTTCCTAGGATACCTCCATGGTGGGAATGGATTCATTTCAATGGTACTCCCATATTAGTGTGTTTTTCACTTTGAGGACCCAAAATTTTCATGAATAGATATTACAAATTTTTAGATGAATATTCATTACATTATACAAGAACATTCCTGAGGATCATAATGTTATAGTCCCCTTGTAGGCTAAAAAGAAAAACAATTATTTCTTGAAAGATCTTATTCATATCCATTAATGAGTATCCCATATAGTACTCTTCTTAGAAAATTTCTACTTACGACTATTCTTCAAAACCATGGGAAAGGAAACCATATAAAGGGTGATATCATATGTTCATTAAGGGTTAAAAATGGAGATACATAAGTATAACATGAGAATAAGAGTATGGGAACATGAAAATATCATTTGAAAAACAAAACTTGTATATAAAAGTTCATAATTGTGAGTCATGGAATAAATATGGGTAGTTCATAAGACACAAAGAATAAAGAAATCAATGAACATGAACCACGAGAACATAAAAGTTTCATAATACATGGTTTTTTGGCCTACACATAAGCATAAAATATAATTTCGAAACTATTAAATGATAAATTACTAGGATATCATAGTGTAATAGTTTCACTACCCAAAAAATAATATTAATCAAGGTTCACTCATAATGTTATCATAGTAGACATAGTCCCATATAGAACAGGGTTCACTCCCTATTCCAATGTTGTTTATCTCCTGAGATAAAATGGTTTAGAAAATTAATTGGAGAAAGATATAGGTCTCAACCATCACATAATTAAAATCATTCAAACATCTGAAAAAAGATCATATAATATTAATCATATCAAAATCCATGAAAATAAATGGGATTCATAATAATTTACTCATAAAATAACCTATTTAAAAGAAATATGTTTCCTAATTATTTCATCATTTCATCAAAACATGTCCCTTAGAAAAATTGTATTTCATAAGAAAATTATCATGATATATCCCAAGGAAAAAAGAAGAGGGTTTAAAAATCATCATGTCATTATAAAAATAAACTATTCAGATATAAAATAATAATTTTATCCTTGGATAACATCCTTAGTAAATTATAATTAACATCTTATGATTCCCACTTAAATGAAAATGATTTTGAAAGAAAACATACTTCGAATGTTTCTTGAGGAAAATATCCTTTCATTGAAAATCACCATTTTAAAATTTAAAATTCATAAAATATTATGGAAACAATATTATTTTAAAATAACCATGAAAATTTATAATTTAATATTTAAATAAAATAATGTTCTTGATTATGGGAAATTTTGTTTATGTCATACATGTTAAAGTAATGATTCCATTCGCATTTTTGATAAAATCCAAATAAGGATTGTTTGAAAAATGAAATAAAGGTTCAATTAAAAAAATAAAAAAAATAAAATATCGATAAAAAATTATTTAATAAATCATTAAAATATTGTTTGAAAATTTTCTTAAAACATTTTCTGAGAATATGGGTTTCTATTAAAAGGTTTTTTTTACTGAAGAGAAAAATAAAGTTGATTTTTCATAAAAAACATAATTTTGTCCTATTGAGTACATAAAGAGTGGAAAATATAGGGAAAAATTGTATCCTCATGAAATAACTAGATTAAAATAAAATTAATTATTTTCTTGAGATATAGAACATAATATCTCATCATTTGAAACATAATGAAAAACAACCCTAATATACGATGAGATTGTATCATAAAAAACTTACAAATTTGGTAACAATGAACCATAAGACCAAATGAAAAATACCATTAAATAAAAGTTAAAATTTCATTATAAAAAATTCATGACAATATATTTCAATTTGGTTGTATATAAACCTCATAATAGAAAATGGGTTCATAACATAACATATGTTTCAAAGAAGACAAACTAAGAAAAAAATCCCTTATAGCTTTGGAAACTATTAAACATTAAACCCAATGAAAGGGAGATCCTAAAATTTATATTTAAATTATCATAAATTTATGTATAATCATCATTAAATACATCCATTGGTATTATATTCAATAAATAAAATAAACATATTGGAAAATATCATATGTATCATACAAAAATAAAAAGTGAGACGAAAATCCTTTAAATTAAGTATCGATGTCCTCCGTACACATTTCAAAATTTTATATAACAAATATATGTTTATTATACATATATTTTAGAACCATAATTTTATATATAATACCATATATTATTTAATTATGTCCCTTTATCACCCTTTTATCAATAATATGTTCTAAAAAACACGTTTCATGTAATAAAAACTTTGTTTTTCATGTATGATTTTATTTTTTATTTTCAGTACTCTTACATTGATCAGGGTTCCATAATCTCCAAAATTTATATAGTGATATAAATATCATATATATTAAATATAAATGATTTTACCATAATCCATAAAAGTTCTATATAGAAAATAAAATACACCATTGATGGCGATGGTAGGTTATATGTTTTTAAGAATGTTGTTTCCATTTTCTCGACATAAAGAAAGAAATAAGTTTAATTAATATATTACCATTTAAAATTAATTTTTATTTCACATATATGACATATTTTTATTTAAATTTTTTTTACCTTCCATGCAAAATGAATAACATTATTTAGCGAGGTGTTAGTCCTCCGTACAGAAAACCAAAACATTCATATCCCCCATGAAATGAAAAATAAGATGATATATGTGATAGAATAATTTAATAAGTATAACTATATGAAATATATCTTATTTATTCATTTAATAAATCCATATTAATATCTATGTAAAACCAAAAGAAAAAACACATCATATAGGTTCATGCAGCGGTAATTTGTCTTACACACACGCGACATTATTTTTTTAAAAATAGTCAGGAGATAAGAAGGTATATATAGTGTTATATTTCCATTATTATAATAAAATAATATATATCATATTTAGAAATTAAATAAATCATTATATCTGTAACATCCCAAGTAAGTAATGAATAATATATATTTTTATCTATGTCTATTAATGAATTAGATAGTGTTTTAGAGGCATAAAATGAAAATAAATCCAATCTTAAACATGGAATACACTAATATTTTTAAAAGATTGTTTTACTGCCTTTTGATGGAAAACCATTTTTAAATCTATATTTTGACAATTTTGTAAGCTATGTTTGTCAAAATAAACTTATTCTTTATGATTGGGAGATCAAAATTTACTTTGTGTGAATTTTTGGTATTTTTCTAACAATGTTCATTTTTTAATGAATAGTGAAAAATACTACATTTTACATCAAAATTGCTTTTTAATCTAATTCATTTATATGAATAGATTATCTTTTGAATTGGTTTTAAAGTGAAATTAGAATATATTTTTACCATGTAATCCAATAGTGGTCATTGGAATTAATTTCACTTTGAAATTAGACTTAAACTAGTGTCAATCTTTTGATACTTATTGTTTCATAAAAACACGCTATTTTCTCTGACAGCGGGAATTAATTATTAAATTAATTAATTTAAATTATATGTTTTGAATTTTGTAAAATAGACAACATTTTTGAATTCAGAATATAAAATATATCTTGGGGTGAAGTTTTGGTATTTTTCTGAAAAACTTCAATTTTTGATGAATAGTAAAACCACTAAGTGGTACTTAAAAAACTGATTTTTCGTTTAAATGAAATTTTACCACCTCTGTGTTTTGAATTTCAAAAATCTAACATACATGGTTGTCACTAAGATGTAAAATGTGGTTCAATGGGATTAAAATAATTTTTGGTGAATAGTAACTTTTATGTTTTTAATCGCGATTAGTGGTAATTAATGTAGTTTAAGGTAAAAATAATGTTTTAATAATATGAAATGAGCTAGAAACATGTCCTACCATTATTGGATGTGTCATGTCCAACGAAGAAAATCCATGGGTAAACTTGGGGACCCCATGGAGCCACTTTGGTAGGAAAATGACATTAATATCTTTTTATTTAATGTTAAAGTAAAAATGACACAAACATGAGTTATTTTACTAAAACAATTTTTACATGGGGTTATACAAGTCATATTTTTGATTATAAATAGTTATTGGAAAGCTAAAAATATTTCCTACATCATAGTATTTTTTTTAATAATTTTTAGACTTTAAATAAATTAAATTATTTATGATATAATGATGATGCAGTGATTACCTCATTAATAAAGGATTTAAATAAAATGAAATAATAATGTAAAATCTATGACCTACACATGTCCAAAACCTATTTTATGGGTGGATTTCAAACCCTTATCACCGTACCCTCGAATTATATCAATGTGGGACCTTTTGATTCCGAAACTCATTTTAAAATAAAGTAACATTTCTTTACTTTCCAAGAGTGCCCCTCCTCTCCTCTTATAAAAGGCCCCCACCTCTACCTCCTTACCCACACTTCCAAAGCCTTTGGCTCGGCCAACCCCTACCCATTTTGTCTCTCCAAATCCCTCTTTTACTCCTTGAAGCCTCACTTTGGGCAGAAGTCTTCCCAATGAAGCCTTTGAGCTCAAACCAAAGGGAGTTACCCGATTTTAAGGAGATTAAAGAACGACCGAGTCAAGTCGGACCCGAGGTATGGGACTTCGTCTCAATCTCCTTTCATTGAGGAATATTCTGTTTTATACAAAACCTTCTTTTATATGGTGTATAAACCCCTTTGACTTTTATGTTTATTCAAAAGGAATCTTTTTTATACAAAGCTTTTACTAAACGACAAAAGGGAATGTTTTTGTTGTACGTATGCGGTGACAACGACTTCTCCGCCGCCGTGACCATTATTTTAGTTTTAGCTTCCTCAACACGCCATAACTTTTTTTAAAAGAAAAATAAGTACCATGTTTTACTTTTATTTTATTTTGGTATTGAAAATGGTTTTCATAATGTTTTTATATCAATGTGTTGTATTGATATCTTGTGATTGAAAGGTGGAAATGTTATATTTCCTTTATGCATGTTTTATGTGATACGATTATGTTGAGGTGATTGGGAATTATTATGAAGATGGGTGGTACCGTTATAAACTAAGGGCGGGTGAGCCCGATATAGCTCTCCAATGCATTGGTTAACGCAAAGGAGTGAAACGTTAAGGTTTCTCCAAAGAGATTTAGGGAATATACTGTGATGGGTATTCCAAACGTAACCAAGAGGGTTACTCCCTACGTAAGAATGTTATGAATGCTTCAAGTTACCTTTATGTCTTATGATTTCTATGATTTATTCATGATTTGATGAGGTATGTTAAAGTGATTATGTTTTATGGGTAATTTATGATTTCATTATTATGTATATATGAACTTATGTTTCCTTTCCATATTTTTATAACCCATACTGAGCTTTTTATGCTCATCCCAAGTTTTTTTGAAATTTTTTTCATAGGTCAAGGGAAAGGTACATGATATGATGATAGTGTCAAGGAAGTGTCAAGAATGAATCCATGTTTTATTTTAAATATGTTTCCATTGATGGGAAAAATGAGTACTATCTTTATGTAACCACTTTGTTTATATGTGGAATGTAATGAAAGTTTTATGTTCTAATTCTCTAAAACTCTAAACCTGAAAAGATCCTCAATGTGTAATCTTGTAATAACTCAACATTAAGTACTGTTTAAGGCTGGGGCCTTATAGTTGGTATCAAAGGTCAGTTTAGATAACTTTAGGAGTTAGAATTCTTTTAAATGATTATCCAAAAATATTTTTTTTGAAGTGATGTAGCATTTGAAGATTGCCATGTTGCTTCATCTAAGACATGTTTGTTCAGAATGGTTTTCCGCAGAGGAAACAGGGAAGCAGTGCTAGGAAGGCATACAGAAGGAAATAACCTTCCGAATCAGCATCCTGAGATGGTCAGAATTGGAACTGAATAGTATGTTGCAGTAATGGCGCAGTTGACTCAAGCGATAAATGGTGGTGGTATCCATGCATGAGATCATCCAGATCAACCGCAGAGGAACATGTCAGTGGTAGAACATTTCATGAGGCAACATCCCCTATCATTCAGAGGATCATATGACCCTGTGTTAGCTGAAGGGTGGATTAAAGCACTGGAGAAGATTTTCGATGTCATGGGGTGTTCATACAATCAAAAGGTTAGTCTTTCTATTTACCGTTTGGAGGGTGAAGCAGATTAGTGGTGGTCGATGGTTAAAAATATTAGGGATGCTGATGAGATTGATTCTCTTGACTGGGATGAATTCAAAGGTATGTTTCTTGAGAAGTATTTTCCTAAGGCTGTTCGAGTTAGGATGGAAAATAAATTCTTGGAATTGAGGCAAGAGGAAGACTCAGTGGCTGCCTATAAAGAAAGGTTCACTCGATTGGCAAGGTATGCTCCAAATTTTATCCGAGACCTTGATAGTAAAATCAATTGTTTTTACTCAGGATTAAAGCCAAAATATCGAAGGGAATTAGCTTCTCGTGAGTTTAAAAGTTATGAAAATCTTATTCGATGTGCTGAGAAGGTGGAAATGGAGTTTGCCGATGATCAAGTGTTCTATAACAACCAGCAGAAGAAGTGACCGAGGTGGCAGGAGAAAGGGAAGAATTCTTCAAAAAAGTCTGA
Organism: Viscum album; assembly: GCA_963277665.1. Classification (NCBI taxonomy): domain Eukaryota; kingdom Viridiplantae; phylum Streptophyta; class Magnoliopsida; order Santalales; family Viscaceae; genus Viscum; species Viscum album. The sequence goes on from OY728126.1 coordinate 1,012,923,293, forward strand.
TGGTAAGATAACTAAGTTTCTAGTTTGTGATAAATGTGGTAAAAGGCATGCTGAGGAATGTCTTCTGAATTCTGGAAAGTGCTACCGATGTGGTAAGATGGGACATAAGGCTCGTGATTGCACTGAAAAAGATCAAGGTGATGGTAAGTTCAAATTTGATTTATAGTTAGTGAAATGTTTTAAGTGAAATGAGATGGGTCACTATGCAAACGAGTGTCCGACAAAGAGCTCGAGTGATGGGAAGCAGTTAGACTACAAGCAGAAAGGGGTGGTGAAATCCTTTGCAACTACTTTAGCAGATGTCGGGCCATCAAATGAAGTTGTATCAGGTACTTTGTTTTTTTTTTCCAGATTATGCCAGTGTGTTGTTTGATTCGGGGTCTACACATTCTTTCATCTCTGAAAACTTTTCTAGTAAAATGGGAATACCATCTCAAGAAATGACTCCTGAACTTTTGGTAAAAACACCTGGGGGAAATGTTGAGGCAAAAATAATTTATAAGAATATTCCTATCCTTATCTGTGGAAAGAACCTACTTGAAAACCTTATTATTCTACCTCTAGTAGAGTTTGATGTTATACTGGGTATGGATTGGCTATCTATTTACCGTGATAAGATTGACTGTAGATCTAAAGAATTTTCTTTTTAGAAGGACTTTCAGTTTGTGTACAAGAATGAAGCCTTACTGTTGATAACATATCAAGAGGCCGAGAAACTTGTAAAAGATGGAAATGAATGTTACCTTGAACATATTGTTGAAAATAAGGTAACTGTTCAGATTAATGATGTGACAGTGGTAAATGAGTATCCTGATGTTTTTCTTGATGAGTTGCCTGGAATAATACCAGATCGGGAAGTTGAATTTACTGTTGACTTAGTTCCTGATTCTAAGCCAATTTCGAAACCCCTTATCGAATGGCTCAAATTGAACTTTTAGAGTTGAAGGAGCAATTGCAAGATTTATTAGAGAAAGGTTTCATTCGACCTAGCACGTCACCATGCGGTGCTCCTGTTTTATTTGTTAAAAAGAAAGATGGTTCTATGAGACTTTTCATTGATTATAGATCCTTGAATAACATCACTGTTAAGAACAAATATCATTTTCCTCATATCGATGATTTGTTTGATCAGCTCTAAGGAGATCAGTATTTTTCAAAGATTGACCTGAGATCGGGGTACCATCAGCTGAAGGTAAAGGAAGCAGATGTTCTGAAGACTGCGTTTCGTACAAGATATGGCCATTATGAATTTTTAGTAATGCCTTTTGGGCTAACCAATGCACCTGCTGTATTCATGGACTTAATGAATAGAATTTTCCTTGAGTTCTTGGATAAGTTTGTGGTGGTTTTCATTGATGATATTTTGGTGTTTTCTAAAAGTAAAGAGGATCATGAAAGACATTTAAGGGTTATTTTGCAAACCTTAAAAGAAAATAAATTGTATGGGAAATTCAGAAAGTGTGAGTTTTGGTTGCAACAAATTTCTTTCCTTCGTCACATTGTTTCTAAATATGGGATAACTGTTGATCCTGCAAAAACAAAGGTTGTTGAAGAATGGCCAAGACCCACAAATGTAACAGAGATTCGTAGTTTCCTTGGTTTGGCAGGCTATTACCGAAGGTTTGTTAGAAATTTTTCACGGTTATCTAGTCCAATGACTAAGCTAACTCGGAAGGGTGTTAAGTTTATCTGGACAAAATAATGTGATGATTGTTTTTAGGAGTTGAAAATAAGATTGGTGAATGCTCCAATTTTGGCACTTCCTTCCAGGAATGGTGAGTTTTTTATATACAGTGATGCTTCATTGAAAGGACTTGGTTGCGTCCTAATGCAGAATGATCAGGTAATTGCTTATGCTTCACGACAGTTGAAAACTCATGAGGTAAATTACCCTACACATGATTTGGAATTAGATGCTGTTGTTTTCGCTTTAAAAATTTGGAGGCATCATTTGTATGGAGTAAAGTGTGAAATATATACCGATCACAAAAGTTTAAAGTATATATTCACTCAGAAAGAATTGAACATGAGACAAATGAGATGGCTAGAATTAATCAAGGATTATGATTTTACAATTCATTACCATCCGGGAAAAGAAAATAAAGTGGCCGATGCTTTGAGTCGAAAATGTAATTCTTCATTAACAATGTTGCGTTTGGAACGCAATACTTTGGTTAAGGATTTGATGAACTTTGGCATAGAAGTTGTTGTAGTAGGAAGTTCTTTTGTTTTGTTTCAGGTATCAGTGAGATCATCTCTATCAGACCGAATCAAGAAAGCACAGAAGCAAGACAGTGAGATGCAGAAAAAGGTAGAGCTGGTTCAGAAGGGTAAGTTTCCTGAATTCAACATTGATAATGATTGTGTTTTGAGATTTGGGAAGAGATTGTGTGTGCCTTGTGATTCACAGTTGAAGAGAGAGCTGTTATGTGAAGCTCATAGTTCTCCGTTTTCAGTTCATCCTGGCAGTACTAAGATGTACAGAGATTTGTGGGAGTATTACTGGTAGGATGGAATGAAAAAAGATATTGATGATTTTACTGTGAAGTGTTTGACTTTTCAATAGGTTAAAGCAGAGCGACAGTAACCGAAAGGGATGCTTCATCCTTTACCAGTTCCAAAGTGGAAATGGGAGAATATATCCATGGACTTTGTTGTGGGATTACTGAAGACATCTCGAGGTAATACTGCAATCTGGGTTATTGTTGATCGCTTGACTAAATATGCTCATTTCCTTGCTATACGATATAATTTCTCTCTAGATCAACTTTACCGTTTGTATCTTAAAGAGATAGTCAGGTTACATGGAGTTCCTCTCTCCATTGTATCTGGCCGTGATCCCAGCTTCACTTCTAACTTTTGGAAAGGCCTTTAGAATTCGTTGGGTACTGAATTAAATTTTAGTATAGATTTTCATCCTCAATCAGATGGGCAGTCAGAACGAACAATTCAGACCTTGGAGGATATTCTACGAGCTTGTTCGATGGATTATTAGGGAAGTTGGGACCAACATCTTTCATTGGTTGAATTTTCATATAATAACATTTTTCATTCCAGTATACAGATGGCACCATTTCAGGAATTATATGGGAAGCGGTGTCGAACTCCAGCTTTCTGGGATGAAGTGGGTGAAAGGAAGTTAATGGGACCAGAATAGGTAGAAGAGTTGGCAGAAAAAGTTCAGATGATACAGAAACACATGAGAACAGCTCAGAGCAAGCAGAAGAGTTATGCAGACAACAGGAGGAAGGATCTATCTTTTGAGGTAGGTGATCATGTTTTTCTCAAAGTCTCACCATGGAAAAGTGTGATGTGATTTGGTAAGAAAGGAAAGCTGAGTCCAAGGTGCATTGGACCACATGAAATTCTGGAGAGAGTTGGATCAGTTGCTTACCGAGTGGATTTAACTCAGAGTTTATCTCAGGTACACAATGTTTTTCATGTTTCGATGTTGAGAAAGTATATGCCAGATCCATCTCATGTTTTGAGTCCAGAGGTAGTTTCTTTGAAAGAGAACCCATCTTATGAGGAACAACCGGTCCAGATTATTGACCACATGGAGAAAGTGTTACAGAATAAGTTGATTAATTAGGTAAAGGTTTTGTTTAAAAACCACATGATGGAAGAGGCAACATGGGAATCTGAAAATGCAATGAGGGATAAGTACCCCCAGTTATTTGATAAGTAAATAAATTGCGGGGACGCAATTTTCTAAAGGGGGGAAGGATGTAATATCCCAAGTAAGTAATGAATAATATATATTTTTATCTATGTCTATTAATGAATTATATAGTGTTTTAGAGGCTTAAAATGAAAATAAATCCAATCTTAAGCATGAAATACAGTAATATTTTTAAAAGATTGTTTTACTGCCTTTTGAGGGCAAACCATTTTTAAATATATATTTTGAAAATTTTTTAAGCTATGTTTGTCAAAATAAACTTATTATTTATGATTGGGACATCAAAATTTACTTTGTGTGAATTTTTGGTATTTTTCTGACAATGTTCATTTTTTAATGAATAGTGAAAAATACTGCATTTTACATCAAAACTGCTTTTTAATATAATTTATTTATATGATTAGATTATCGTTTGAATTGGTTTTAAAGTTAATTTAGAATATATTTTTACCATTTAATCCAATAGTGGTCATTGGAATTAATTTCACTTTGAAATTGGACTTAAACTAGTGTCAATCTTTTGATACTTATTGTTTCATAAAAACACGCTATTTGCTCTGACATCGAGAATTAATTATTAAATTAATTAATGAAACTTATATGTTTTGAATTTTGTAAAATAGAAAACATTTTTGAATTCATAATATCAAATATATCTTGGGGAGAAGTTTTGGTATTTTTCTGAAAAACTTCAATTTTTGATGAATAGTGAAACCACTAAGTGGTACTTAAAAAACTGATTTTTCGTTTAAATGAAATTTTACCACCTCTGTGTTTTGAATTTCAAAAATCCGACATACATGGTTGTCATTAATAAGTAAAATTTGGTTCAATGGGATTAAAATAATTTTTTTGTGAATAGTAACTTTTATGTTTTTAATCGCGATTAGTGGTAATTAGTGTAGTTTAAGGTAAAAATAATGTTTTAATAATATGAAATGACCTAGAAACATGTCCTAACCTTATTGGATGTGTCATGGCCAACCAAAAAAATACATGGGTCAACTTGGGGACACCATGGAGTCACTTTGGTAGGAAAATGACATTAATATATTTTTATTTAATGTTAAAGTAAAAATGACACAAACATGAGTTATTTTACTAAATTTTTTTTACATGGGGTTATACAAGTCAGATTTTTTGATTATAAATAGTCATTGGAAAGTTAAAAATATTTCCTACATCATAGTATTTTTTTTATAATTTTTAGATTTTAAATAAATTAAATTATTTATGACATCATGATGATGCAACGATTACCTCATTAATAAAGGATTTAAATAAAATGAAATGATAATGTAAAATCTATGACCTAAACATGTCCAAAACCTATTGGATGGGTGGATTTAGAACTCTTATCACCTTACCCTCAAATTATATCAATGTGGGACCTTTTTAATCCGAAACTCATTTTAAAATAAAGTAACATTTCTTTACTTTCCAAGAGTGCCCCTCCTTTCCTCTTATAAAAGGCCCCCACCTCTACCTCCTTACCCACACTTCCAAAGCCTTTGGATCAACCAACCCCTGCCCATTTTGTCTCTCCACATCCCTCTATTACTCCTTGAAGCCTCACTTTAGGCATAAGTATTCCCAAGTAAGCCTTTGAGCTTAAACCAAAGGGAGTTACCTGATTTTAATGAGATTAAAGAACAACCGAGTCAAGTCGGACCCGAGGTATGGGACTTCGTCTCAATATCCTTTCATTGAGGCATATTTTATTTTATACACAACATTCTTTTATACGGTGTATAAAACCCTTTTACTTTGACGTTTATTCAAAAGTAATCTTTTTTATACGAAGCGTTTACTAAACGACAAAATGGAATGTTTTTGTTGTACGTATGCGGCGACAACGACTTTTCTGCCGCCGTGACCATTATTTTAGTTTCGGCTTCCTCTACATGCCATACCTTTTTTTTAAAAGAAAAATATGTACCTTGTTTTAATTTTCTTTTATTTTGGTATTGAAAATGGTTTTCATAATGTTTTTATATCAATGTGTTATATTGATATCTTGTGATTGAAAGGTGGAAATGTTATGTTTCCTTTATGCATGTTTTATGTGATACGATTATGTTGAGGTTCTTGGGAATTATTATGAAGACGGGTGGTTCCGTGATAAAATAAGTGCGAGTGAGCCCGATATAGCTCTCCAATGCATTGGGTAACGCAAAGGAGTGAAATGTTAAGGTTTCTACAAAGAGATTTAGGGAATATACTGTGATGGGTATTCCAAACGTAACCAAGAGGGTTACTCCCTACATAAGAATGTTATGAATGCCTCAAGTTACCTTTATGTCTTATGATTTCTATGATTTATTCATGATTTTATTAGGTATGTTAAAGTGATTATGTTTTATGGGTAATGTATGATTTCATTCTTATGTATATATGAACTTATGTTTCCTTTCCATATTTTTATAACCCCTACTGAGCTTTTTATGCTCATCCCATGTTTTTTTGAAATGTTTTTCACAGGTCAAGGGAATGGTACATGATATGATGATAGTGTCAAGGAAGTGTCAAGAATGAATCCATGTTTTATTTTAAATATGTTTCCTTTGATGGAAAAAATGAATACTATCTTTATGTAACCACTTTGTTTACATGTGGAATGTAATGAAAGTTTTATGTTATAATTCTCTAAAACTCTAAACCTGAAAAGATCCTCAATGTGTAATCTTGTAATAACTCAAGATTAAGTAAGGTTTAAGGCTGGGGCCTTATAATATCCATCTGTTATTAGTGGTTATATAAAATTAATAACATTGGTTCATGAGGTGGCAGTCCTCCGTACACACGAATGAGGATTTTATATCCAATTTTATAGAATATTATAAGGATATGTGTTATTCCATTAACATAATAACATATATGTATATTTAATACATTTATGTTCTTATAAAATCATGTTTTATTAATAATTGACGTAGTTTTATGATGAAATAAAATAAAACGCTTGGTTGGGGAGGTTACCTCTTCTCTAGACAACTTCTTTCTTTTGATCCAAAAGGATTCATAAGATAGATTTTTGAAAAAAATAAGGATGATATAATGAGTTGAGTGAATTAAGGAAGCAATTTGGTCAGGTATTTTTTAAACCAAAAAATTTTATATATGTGAAGAGAAGATGATATGTGCTGTCCTTTTATAAGTGAGGGGAGTGACACACTTGTAATTTCTAAAAAGGGGAAGGTGTGACCACATTTTTCACATGCAAAATGGCTCCAAATAGTTTATTATCAAATATTATTTGTTATAATATATAAATATTTCCATATAATTTGTTTTTTAATTTCTTTTATTTTTACGCATTATATTTTTTGTTTAACCCCCATTAAACCCATTTTTACCTTAATTGTGTTAATTATATTTTACCATTTTTACTATTCATTATGGTCAAAAAATATGTTAAAATTATTAGATAATATAAATTATTATGATACCAAATATGAAATACATTATTTCAAATTTCTATAACATTATTTTAAAAAGATAATTTTAAATTAATTATGAATACGGGACAGAAAATCTAATTTCCATAGTGAATGGTTTCAAAATGTTAAAAAGTTTTAATATCAAAATTTCAATATCAAAAATGATGAAAATTAATTAAATTTTATTAATAGATATAAAATTTGACTATTTTTACCTTTAAAATCATATTAAAAAAATTAACTTGTAAATTCTTTGAATGAAAAGGTAGTATTTTAATAAAAACCAGTATATTTCATTATTCACTAAAAATTATATCTTTTCAGAAAATGAAAAAAATCATACTCCAAGATAATATAAAATTTATTTTTTTAAAATTTAATTCCATGTTTTAAAATAAACTTACTAAAATTTTTAAACATTTATTTTAAAATAAGTGCACAGAATGCGACAAAACAATTTTTTTTGAAAAAACACTACTTTTAATCGTAAAATTAGATTTATTCTTCTCTATTGTTTATGATAATAAAAAATGATTGTTAAAAATATTATTGAATATATAATATTTAAATTTCATTAAAATCATTCAAAAATTAATCTGTTTAATTTATAGAGGACAAATGTATTTTTTTCTTAAAAATACCTTTTCAGAAAAAAATTCCTTTATTTTAAAATAGATTTTAATTTGATTTTTAATTAATTGGTAACAAAATAATTATATATATATATATATATTTAATCCTTATATTTTCATAATTTATAAAATCTTATTCATACCCTCCATTATATTGGGGTGGAGGTGACTATAATATGAGATAATAATATTTTAATAGTATGCCATGTTTCATTTAAACTCAATGCTGCATGTAACAAAAACTAAAATCTGGGTTTCATATGTCACTAGATGAAATCAATGTTATGTGTAACATATGATGAAATCCTTGTTTCATGAAATTCAAGATAAACTTGGTGTTGTGTTTAATGAAAAATATCAAAAATATTAAATTATTGGAAAAAAATATAGAAAACATATATGGGTGTTAAATTCTACCCCCCTAAAATGAATTTATCTCATAAAATTTATCAAAGTGGTATTGACAACTGGGGATACTTCTACCACACAATATCCTCAAGTTCCCACATAACATCTTCAACCTGGTGGTTCTCTTCAAAACATTGACCACATGATTGATCTTGTTTTGTAGAAATATTTCTGTATGATCCAATATCTATACTGATTGTTCCGCTTATGAAAGATCATGCTCTAATAGAAATCCCTCTATGATCATTATATTTGATGTATTGGGTATGAACATTATTGTGATAAATAAATCGAACACATTGTTAACCTGAGATATGTTCGATGTAAGATGCAAGTGATAATCTACGATCCAGATATGATGAAGAATTTTGAATAACCAATATAGATAGGGTTTAGTTTTCTCTTCCACATTCCATAGAGAAATTCATAAAAGTCATTCTCAATAAATTTAAATTCTAGATAAAATCGATGATTATAACCATAAACCATTATTCAAATTTTTCCTTCCCATACATGTTGCTGAATGGATATGACCTTCTCTTCCATTTCATCTGCTATCTCAGGTCATTATAGATTTATTTCTACCACTTCAATCCAATACATCGGAGTTATATTCTTCTTTTCATAAAGAGAATCATAATTCACAATCTCTATACTAGAATGAAAGATATTATTTTAAGAAAAGTAAAATAGATGAAGGTGTGATCCCAACCACCTTTGAGTTCCATTGAACGAGATCTTAAAATATCATATAGGTTTTTAATTCTTCTCTCAAACTGACCATTATTCATAGGAATATGTAAAGTTCTAAAAATAAAGTCTATATCAAGATATTTCTGAAGTATTTTCAAAAAAATTAAGGTAATATTTTGATCTGGGACATATATAATAAAAGTTGGCATTCCATGCAATCTAACCAATTTTTTAATGAATATTACAGAATGATAATCCAAAGAGAAATATTCTCAGATAATGGTGAAATGTGTTGTCTTTGTAATCTCATTAACTATAAACAATATATCATTGTGTACATTATATGTTTTGGGGAGTCCAATGAAAAAAATATTGGGTGATATTTTCCCATTTCTATTCTTTTATTGATAATGGATGTAGCATCCCCTCAGACTATTGGTTCTCAACCTTAATATGAAAAAATAACATGTATTGAGATAAATAATCCAAAATATCTATAATCATGATTTCCCTCAAAAAATAATCCTTTACATAGGACAATGGAAACTATTATACCCATGTCATACTTTTGTTGTGTGTTTGAAACTTTTGCCTTCACCAGATAGAACAAGATGTCGCCTAGCTTTTGGGTTATATTTTTTCCCAAACTATATTAATATAGTTCCTACAAAATTCCCACATTTAAGTAGATCATAATTACATTTACCTCAAAGATAAGATAAAACCAAAAAGTTATCAATTCCTCTAATGATATTACGACCAAATGTAAACTCATTCCTCCTCAAATAATTTATTTTTTTACTAAAATATACACAAAACCAAAGGGTAATTTCTCCCAAAACATATCCAAACGTGATAAAAAACCCATCACATAATACCTCAGAATAGGATTCTAATAAATTGAACTTATGATCAAACTTAAACTCATAAAACCATGATTATATCCACAATTCTTATGCCAATACTTTTTGGAAACATTTATTTTTCCAAAATTAACTCAATCCTTAGATGTTTCATGATTAAGATAACCCAAACATAGTTGTAAATTAAATAATTCAAAAAATATCCTTGAATCCTCATATAGTAATACTTAAATCCTTTTACTTAAATGAATTACATGTAATATGTTCTTCATAATTCTAAAATTTAATTCTTTATTCAGGTCATTGACTTGGATATTATCCAAGTTCCCCACATATTATACATTAAACTCTGAGATAAATTTTCACTCTATGAACTTCTTTTACACATATATAAAATATTCTACACCATTATATATATTTTTATAGGTTTTTATTTCTTCCCTCTTGACATGAATGAAGTAGAATCTTCTTTACTCTTTATTCATTACTACATAGACTTTCGTAAATGTTCATCTTTATATAATTTGATTCTTTAGGAATGTCACAGAATTTCACATTATTAATCATAAATCCGAATATCTGATTTGGTGTAATCACAACATCTATACCTTTAGTCATAATCCTATTTGGTTTTTCAAATTCACCAAAATTTCCATCTAATTTATGGTTAAAATGACTCCTTTATGTTCCATCCATTGAATAAAACCAAAACACATAATGTAAGAAACTATAATCATAGTGGAAAACCACATAATCATGAAAAATAAATTATAAGATGTTTAAATAATGACACATTCTTTTCATTATATGGAAGTATAAGATTGAACTGGGTCACACATTTTCACTGTTAAAATACTTCATGATGGGTGCTTAATATTTTGTGAATTTGTAAAGAATATCCTCTGACAATTTCAAACTAGGCATGTAGTAAGGCACATTATCGTGGACTAGGTTACGATGGAGACCGACTCAATGAACCATTTTCAAATTTATTACCACTAGGTACCTCTTTTTCAGAGCCACATCCACATGTTGTATCCATATATGGATTTAATTTCATGAAAACCACTTACATTATTTGTTAACAACATTATAGGAAATTTTCCAATCATTTGAATCATCCTTTGAATTATTCTTATACATATCCTAAGACATATACCTAGAAATAACCCTAGGGATCTCAATGAATTTTTCTCATCCTTATTTCCAAAGGTTAACTAAACCCATACCTTAATACTAATTTTGAATACCCAAACTAATCATATATAAATAACAAATCATTTTAGATTAATATTCATTATATTATAAAAAGAAACGCCTGAGTACTGTAATGTTATAGTGTAATTAGATGGTAAACAAAAAAAATTCTTATTTCTTGAATGATCATCAAATATATCATAAATAACTTCCCAAATATTTATATTATTGGACATAACCTATAAAAAACTATTCTTTATAACATGGTCAAAGGAAAAATATGAATGGGTGAGCTCAGATTCTTATTAAGGGTAGAAAAGGGAGATAATTAATCATAAAATTAGCTTAATGGTATGATAACATGATCATAACATTTGAAAACCATACCCTTCATATCAAATATCATAATATTGAGACACAGAATAAAGATTAGTTATTAGTAAGAAACTAATCATAAGGAAATAAAATAAAATAAACCATGATATCATAAAATTGGAATAATAAATATATTTGTATCATACACATAAGCATAAAAATCATTTTCTTAGTATTTAGGGCTCATTTACATGGATATCATAGTTTAGTGGGTTTAATCTCCAAACCCTTGTAGTAGTATATCTTCACTCCCAATAATGTCAGAGTGGAAAGAGCCGTGTACTGAACAAGGTTCATGCCTTATTCCAGTCTCATTTATCTCTTGAGATATAAATATTTACCCGATACATTGGATTGAGAAGTTTTTCCCATCCGTCACATAATAAAAATCATACATATGTGTGAAAAGGTCCATAAAACAATAATTATATCATAACATATAAAATGAAATGGGTTTTATTAAAATTTAATCACAATAAAACCTATGGAAAAGAAAAAAATTCATAATCCTCTCATCATTTCATCAAACCATAACCCATGGAAAAAGAAACCAGTTTTATAAGAATTATATCATGGTATAACCAATGGGAAAAAGAGGTTTTCATAAAAATAAGTATATCATAAACATTAACCATTAATATAGAGAATAATAATGGTTTATATGAACCATATAACAATTAATTTATAGGTAAGATCAAATTATTTAATTTTTGAAGGATAATTAATTTGAATGAAAAATAACATGGAATTTTTCATAAGGAACATATCCTCTGTTTGAAAAAACCATTTTTTTAAATTAAAAAATTATTAAATATTGTGGAAATTATTTTCATTTGTAATATATTTGAAAACATATATCATAATCTTAAAATAACATAATGGACATTACATCAATAAATTTCATTCATGATGTACATGTTAAAGTAAATATTCCTTTCACATTTTCGATAAAATCCAAACATGCATTGATTATAAGAAGACATGAATTATCATTTCAAAAAAAGTTAAAACACAAAAATGGATAATTATTTTTGTAAGAAACCATTTATAAATGGTTTAATTTTTTTAAACATTCTTACTGAACATGGTCTTGGAAGAAAAAGTGGTTTTCGATCGAAGAGAAAAATAATGATGTTTTTTCTTTAAAATATTATTTGGAACTAATGAGTACATATAAAGAGGAAAATGAATGGAAAACATGTATTCTCATTACATTAATATAGGATAATAAAATTCATGAGTTTATTGATATATGGATCATAATAATTTATAAAAATAAACATAATCATAAAAAATCCTCATAAAGGATGATATTGTATTGTAAAACCCTTTCCACATTGGTAACATTGAATCATAAGCCACAATAAGAGAATACCATTAATAAGAAATTAAAATATAATGATAATAAATAAAATCATGATATTAAATTTTAATGGGTCTCTATATACATATCATAAGAAAATATTGGTGCATAACTAAACAAATTTATCAAAGAAGGATAATTGAGACAACAATCCCATACCATTTTGATATCCTTGGAACCGTACACCACATTAAAGAGATATAATAACATGTGTATGTAAATAAACATTAATATAATTATTATAATCACAAAATACATTTATGGTCAGTATACACACCACAAAAAAGAAACACCTGTTGAAGATGGCATGTGTCTGACAGAAAATTAAAAGTAAGACTTGAATGTCTTACCTTTAGTATAAACATCCTTCATACATGTTTAAAACACCTGTATAATAAAAAAAATTATTAAAAATATATTATTGAACCATAATTATATACATAATAAAATATATGATATACTTGGGACCATTTATTACCTATTTTTTAATAATTATTTCTTAAAATAAAGGTTTTGGGTAATAACAGTTTTTTTTCGTGTATGTTTTTATTTTTTACTTCTAGTCCTTTTAAATTGATCATGGTTTAATCATATAAATAATTTAAACCATGATATAAATATTTTTAATATTTATTATATATTTATTTAGTGTAATCTATAAAATATATAGATAGAAAATAAAATACATTGTCTATGGAGACAGTAGACCGTACATACTCGTGAACATTGTTTCCATTTTTTCAAAGGAATGAATGAGAGAAGGGTAACTAATATATTACCATTTGAGAATAATATTAATTGAATTTACATCACATATTATTAATAAAACTTGTACTTATTACCTTCAATGTAATGTGTATGTGAAAAATGAATTGCATCACTTCACGAGGAGGCAGAGCGTCATACAAACGAACCATGTTATCGTATATCCCACAGAATAGAAAGTAAGAAGGTATATGTGATATAATAATAATATAAGTATAATTATATTAAAAATATGAAATTCATTCATTTAATTTATCTTTATTACCATCAATTTAATAAAAAGAAAAACACATCACATCAGTTCGTGAGGTGATAGTATATTGTCCAAATAAGCGATGTCATTATTTTCTAAAAGGTTTGGAGGTAAGAAGTTAGATTTGGTATTATAATACCATTCTATAATAATGTAATAAATAGAATATATAAATATTTAACCTATAAATTATATCCATCCATAAAAGGTTTTTATGGAAAATGAAAAATGCCAGTTTGTGAGGCAGAAGTCATCTGTACACATGAATGATGTTTTCGTATGCCATTTGATGTAATTGAAGAATGATTTAGGTCAATAAATTAACATAATAAAATATAATAAGTAACATAATTAGGATACTATATAATCAGTTTTTAGTAAAAATTTAATGATGTGGATGAAGAAATAAAATAAAAGGCTTAGTTAGGGATGTTACCTATTATTCAGACAACTTTCTTTAGTTTGTATCAAAAGGCTTACTAGGTTGGATTTATAACCACACTAAGGATTCTAGGATGAGATATTTGATTAAAGAATTATTTTTAATGTATTTTCATAAATAATGGGTTTAATAATTGTGAATAGGAGAGTATATAGTTTTTACTTTTATAAGGGAGGTTAGTGGCATACCTATAATTTTTTAATATAAAAAAGTTTCAACATTTTTGACATTACAGAAGTATAAAAAATGGGAAATTATCTAACATTAGAGGTTTTATGGTTAATATATGTCCATAAGATGGGAAATGAAAGAATTTATATGTCTTTTTACCCCTTATCATTTTAGTTTAACCACTGGTAAACTCATTATCAACTTAACCACATTAATTAGTTTTTTCTTTTTTACTATTATATATCGAAATATAAATAATATGAAATTATAAGATTATATAAGTTAAGAGGATTATAAAAATTTATTAAATTGTTCTTAATTAATTTCATATAATTAGAAAATATAATTTAAAATTAATCCTATAGACACAAGGAAAAGTGGTTTTCCAAAGAGAAAGGTTTCCAATGATTTTAAATATATAAATATATAAATATATATATATCAACATTCAATATAAAATTTATTCCAATGAAATAAATTGTATTAAATGATACAAAAGTTAATTTAATTTAATTTCAGTAGCATATTGAAAAAAAATTATCTTTTAAATTCATTGAATGAAAATAGAATTTCTCAATAAAAATCATTATTTTTCACTATTCAATGAAAATGTCTTCTTTTTATAAAATTTTGAAAAATTCACTATAATATAATTTTGAAATTATGATTTAAAAAATTATGTTAATTTTTACACATAAAATTTCTACAATTATCAAATAGTAATTTTAAAATAACATCACAAAATGATATAAATTGACTATTTTATAAAAATATAGTTTTTAGTAGTAAAATTGAATTTATTTTTATCTATTCTACAAAAAACACATAAGATGAATGTTAAAATTTTATTTAATATATAATATATAATTTTTTTTAAAATTATCCAATAGAAGTATTTCATTTTAATTTCTTGAGGTAAAACATATTTGTCATAATTTTTTAGAAAATTAATTCCTTTATTTTCAAATAAAATTTATTTCCATTTCTATGTTGTTAGTCAAAAAATAATTCAATTTATATACATGTGTAAACCAAATATTTTAATAATTTAGTTTTTACTATTCATACCCACCATTCTAACGGCTATGCAATGACTATCATATTAAATAATAATATTTGAATAGTATTTCACGTTTCATTTAAACATAGTATTGTGTGTAATATAGGATAAAATCATTATTGCATATAGGAAAGATCGACTCAATGTGAAAAATTATTATGTATAAGAGGATACCACTATTCAAAAAATTGATCAAAATCACGCATCGATGTGACAATTTTTTATGGGTCTTAGGTTTTCAATCATTTTTTTACATGGTGATCATGCTATGGTTTAAACCTGAACTGTTGGGTTCTTTGGAATTTATCACCATCTAGATAGGTGGTAGGTGTTATGGAGTTGGGATAGAGCACATGAGAGGTTTTCTTATGTATCACTATGAAGAGATCATAACCCATTAATTTTAATTCCACTTAATAGGACCTGTCTTACCTTTTACGGTCATGTGGAAATGATCAATGTGGTACCAATTAAGGTAATATGACCCTAAACAAGTGATTTTCCTTTTATGTTCATGAATTTTGGTCCTATCATTGTGCCTTATATGATCATTCTTATTAAACCAATATACAGTTTGCATTGAAACTTAGATATGGGTCATATCTTTCCTAGTTAATAGGAATCAAAATATATATATATTTATTGGATAGTTTATGTTCATCTGATATGACTGACCCACATAGTTTAACACTATGTTATATGGAAGTATTATATTAAATTCCATGTCATTATTTATAGGATACAAATAGAAGGGTTCCAAGAAATGGAGGGAGTGAGATTTATGTGTGGATGTATCTTTCTAGTGAATCCTATTTATTGGTAACCAAATATAAAAGTGTGTGGTCAGACTCATAGGAAATATGGATTATTATGGTTATGATTACTCACTATGAATAAGACCTTTAAATAAGGTTTCATAGGGGATATATCCCCTTGTGGATGAGTTGGGGATTACATATGGGTGGAAATTATGTGGATTAGTTTGGAAATACACATATTTGGAGAAACATGACTTTATTACGAATAAAAATGGATACATGTAGGGAATGCATGTATGATGCATGTATGTTTCTAACAAGGTTAATGACTCAGGTGAAAAGGGCTTTTATTTTTTCACCTAACATGACTCATTCAGAATATAAAAGTTTCTTCTAAGTATCTTAGATGATTGAATGTTGAATATGGGTTATCCAAGTGGTAAGCATGATCTAGGGTAGGTTTCAATCATATACTCATGATAGGGGACCTCTTTATCAAGGGAATACATGATTTTTATTACCCTTAGTGTCCTATCGATTTGGGAGTAAAATATAAGAGAAGAATTTTATCTAGGGTATACATGATCGATGGGATCCATGATAATGTTTTCTATATGGTCATGAAATTAAAAAGTTTATGGATGATAAATTGGGGGATAATAACATAGGCAGGAGACTTGGGGGGAAGGTTAACTCAACTATAGGGATAGGGTTGATACATCACCCATGAATAAAGACCAATAGAAATAAGACCATATGTCTGGGATATGAGAAAAGTCATAACCAATTATGTGGGGTAAAGTTTCTCCCTACTTAAAGTGTATGAAGAAGTATTTACATAGATAAAGGGTATGCAAAAGTATCTACCTAGTTATAGGATAGAGAAACATGTCTCCCTAGATAGAGAGTATGGAGAAGTTTCTCCCAAGTTATATCCCATCGGGTATGACCTGAGCATGTGGCACACTAGTTTATAGTCCATGATGTGATTCTACTCTTTAATTTTGAAGAATTGAAGTTTCCTTGGGATAATTCATGGTTAATAATTTATTCTATCCTTAATCATTTGAATTATTTTTAATCTATTAAAAATATGTTCTATATGACTCCATGTGGATGGAAATTTCTTTGAAGCAATTCTATATTTATATGAGAAAATATGTAATTCATTTTGAGTTTTTTTCTAATAAAAAACCTATGTATGTGTGGTTTGAACATTTTTATGCGTCAATATATATCTTTGAACATTTGTCTGTGCTTGTGTATGTGTAACAAAAAGTCCTTACTAACCACTTGGATACCCTATATTTTAACTAAACTTTTGGGTATTTTCCCACCAACCACCATAAATTTCCCCAAAACACATACTGAGGTGCCAAAAAAATATCATACATAAATATGAAATCCTATGAAATTAATATTAATTACATATCATTATAGTCCTCACTAAAACCATAAAGGTTTAATGACTTTGGAAACATGGAAACATAATCAACTGGTACCAAAATATATTCATCATATCCCACCATGTTCTCCACAGAAAAAACCCTAATTAGAAATTATGTAATTAAAACATTTCTTCGTAACCTAGGAAAATAAAACATAATAAAAATGTGATCATAGTTGATCAGTAAGGGTAAACAATGATGATATCATTCAAGAATCATATATAAAAAGATCATGATAATAATGGTATATGATCATGATATTAAAATTATAAAATCATACCTATAAATTAAAATATCATAATCATGATTCAAGTCATAAATCTGGGAATTTCATAAGGCACAAATTATAAAAGAATCAAAAAACATCTTCTATGAGAGAATAACATTAGATATCATGTTATAATGTTTGGCATAAAATGTGGCATAATATTAATAATAGAAATATTATATTAAGGATACCCACTAAGAAATATATCACATATTAGGATTCTAATAACCACCCAATTACCTATTTTGGGATTGACATATCCTCATATGCACCCTTGTGGGGCTTGGTATAACAAACCATGTACACTTTTTGCGATTGGGATAACCACCAGTGTACCTTCTCATCAGATTGGGATAACCTATCATGTACCCTTTGATCTCATAAAATATCTATGTTTTCCAAATTCATTGGAGGTGTATATAGTATCCACCTATAACATAATCATAATCCATTCATACTTAATATATGAGATTTGAAAAATATTTATCATTTCATCATAAAATAATGTGTTGAAATAAAAATGGGGTTCATAAATATTTCATAAACATGATAATAAACCATCCAGAGAATGAACAAGGATAGTGACATTGAATCATATCCCTATCAAATCATACAAAACATTAAAAGATTTTATTATAGATGAAAATACCTTTAAAATAATATTGGAAGATCTCTTGAAAAAAATTACCTTTTCATTTTTAAATCAATTATTTATAATCTAAAAATTTATAGAATATTTGGAAAAAAATTATTTGAAATGAACCATGGAAAAATTTAAGTAAATATTAAAATTAAAAATATTCGTGCTGTTAGGAAAAGGAATTCAGGGGGTATATGTTAAAATAATGATTGTGATCACATCATTGGTAAAGAGTTACTCATTCAAAAAATGATTATAAAATAACACTTAATTTTTTTATAAAAAGTATAAATTTAGTAAAAATATTTTTAAAAAATAATTTGAGAATAGTTAAAAAATTCTTGGAATAAGTTTCGGTAAAATATAGGCATAGAAGAAAAATCATCCAAATCTATGTGAAAAAAGGATGGGTTTCCATAAAAAAATATTTTTTACTTATGTGTACATAAGGAGATGAAAATAAATTTAAATAACATAACATATAGACATAAAAATAGAATAATAGAAGACACAATATTTTGGGGAGATATATAAAATAATTTCATTATCATAAATTTAATCACAATCAATCCTAATAAAAATTGAGATTTTCATGTAAAACTGTTACTGAATTTGTAATCTTTGAGTTGTAATTCCAATAAAAGGGAAAACATAAAATGAAACATTAAATTATAATAAATAAAAAATATTAATTATATAAAATATAAAATGGTTATTATATATAACTTTTAAATGAATATATGTATATATAATAACATATATCCCATAGAAGACAATTTGAAACGATAAACCATTACAACATTGGTAACTTTCGATTCAAATACACATCGATGAAATTATTTGAATTTTAAGAATTAATAACATGAATTAAGAATGATACTTAATATAACAATTCAAATATAAATTATATAAAATTCATAAACATGAATAATTTCCTAAAATAAAACATTTCTCAATGAAGTAATATTGATACCAAGAACCCTTACTTTATATCAAAATTGATTCATATACACTCTAAAAATATGTATAATAAATTTAGATTTGTTATAATTACGTAAAAACAATATAAATACTTATAATATAGTTTATGATCAACTTGTAACATTTAAATACACGTTTATTAACAATTCATTTTCTAAATTCTCATTTTAGGGTGATTACTATTTCATTTTTCATATATATTTTTGATTAATATTCTTGGACATGTACTTTGATCACATTTGACTAATCTAAAATATATTAATCATGTAATAATTATTGTATATAATAATTATAATAACTATTATAAATATTAAATAAAAAGCAATAATGAAAAATTAAATACATCAGTTCGTGGAGATGGTAGTCCATACGTACACATGACTGATGTTTCTAGTTTTTGATAGATGGAAGGAATGAAAGGTAAATAAAACCTAACCATTTAGTAATAATTATTATATCATATGTATCATATATATTACTTAAATTTATCCTTATTTCTATCTATGTAATGAGGAAATGAAAAATTAGAATCATCGCTTCGTTGAAGTGGTAGTCCACATGCAAGTACGAGTGACTTTATCATTTTCCAATGAATGGGATGGTAAGAAGGTATATAATATATTATAATTAGAAAATAATAATTTGGTTATAGATATAATATATTAACATTTAATCCATCATAAAAACCAACCATGAATGTTTTTGATGAAAAATGATTCATATCACAACATGGAGGAAATAGTCTACATGTACGATAGTGCGATACTTTCATTTCTTGTTTGATAGAAAAGAAGAAGGAAATGGTTGTTCCATTACCAAAACAACATCTTATAATATTTATGATAATTTATTAATCATTTTATGATGTATAAAATATTTTTAAATATTTATTAATATAAAATGAAATGAAAATATCTTTGTTAAGATTTATATCAATTCATTAAGTGACCTCCTGTGGATTACAACTACAGCCCTAAAATATTGGTCTTAGAAGAAGAAAATGGGAAAATGGATGAATGAAATAAATATAGGATGGTATTGAGGTAGATATTGAATAATATAAAAGGCTCAAATTATGAGAATAAAGGAGGATAACAGTTGTCCTATATAATCGAGCGGAGGAACATACCTGGAATTGCATAAATGATTTAATTAATATAAGGTCACTTCATGAGAAAGTAAAAAATTGAAAAAATTGAAAAAATAATATATAAAATACTTAATTATATTCATTAAAAAATAAATAATTAATTTTATTTGGAATTATTACCCTTATATTGGTGTTTAACCACCCCTAATAAACTCATTTTTACCTTAACAATGGTGCTTTTTTACTTTTTCACTATTCATTATGACCAGAACATACATTAAACCTATTAAATTATATTTATTATTATGATTAAAAATATGTAATAAATCTTACTGTATTCAATTTCAATTAGAGAGTAAATTTAATTTTACCTTACCATACAAAAATATAAAAAACTTATTTTTAGAAAAATGCATTTTTATGCGTAAACCTAGATTTTCTTTAATTACTTGAAATATAAAAACCATAAAATTAAATATAATAAAATTATTTATTATATAATATATAAATATGAATTATAATATTAATTAATTAAGATAAATTTAATTTATTAAGAAAAATATTAATGGATCAAATAAGAATAGTATTTATAAAAATGTGTTTTAAGCCCAAAAATAAACATATAAAAAATTAGGTATAATAATAATTCCATTATAATTAATTAATTTTTTTTAATTAAAGTGGACTTATTTTTATTTAAGATAAAATTTATTAATTAATGGGGTTTTTAATTACATGATTTAATGAAAAGAAATGGTGGTTAAAAAAAACACTATTTTAAGCTATTTACGGAAAAAAATCAATTTTGAAAAATATCAAAAAAATCACCAAAATATAATATTGAAATGATTATCTAAAAAATGATATTAATTCTCTAAAATAATATTTATTAAATGGTTTAAATTAATTAAACTGTCTCGACACAAAATGTAATAAATAATATTTTTGAAGAAAACAATATTTTAATGCATACAATGTTTTTACTAAATATTGATTACTGATTTGTTATAAATTAATAAATAAATTTTATTTATTTTATACCATTATACATATTATTAAAAAATTTATATTTTAATTTTTCCACAAAATTTAACAGCTGGGTTATAATGGTCATATTCAAATAATATTATTTTTATTATATATCAAAGGTCACTTAAAGATCAATGATTAGTGTTAAGTAAGATATCTATAATTGTATTAATTTTAACTAGATTTACAGGGTGTTATATTCTCCCTTATTAAGAAATTTTCATACTCATAAAATTTTCTTAGAAATCAAATGTTCATCATTTAAGAATAACTTTTTTGAAAATTTATATCATGAAAAGGAATAATAAAACCCTGTTTGAAAAAGGGAAGTGGAAATATAAATGTTACCTAACATAAAACATAATTGGTATCCCAGCTAAGGATAACATTAAATGTATGAAAAAATATGGTATTGGAGGAGAAATATAATTTCTAAATAGTAATAGATTGTGATAGGGAACAATATCATGATAATGTTATTGACCACAAAACCATAAGTTAGTATGGGGTGAAGATGACCATAAATCTCTCAAAAATATTTATAAAATGAATGAAATTTCTTTTTCAAGATCCTCTTCATAGATTTGAGGAATTACATTACCATGTAATATGAAAAAATATACTTTCATTATTTCTTCAAATGCAAAAAATATTTTTTTTCTTCCATGTTTCAATTACCTTCTACCTATTTTCATCCCACATTCCAATAAGGAATGAACAATATAATTTTTTTTGGTCAAAAGCAAAAAAATAATATTCTAATCAAGCATAATATCTATAAAAAGATAAAAATTTATTCTTCCTATCTCAAATCAATTACTAAAACTAGAAATAGTTAGTAATTTAAAATAGAACTATTATGATTAAAATTTCATTTAAAATATTATTATCACATATTTCAATAATAATATCCAAAGATATACTTAATTTATTCCATAAATTGATAAATTCCATAACATATAAATTATAATTAAATGTTATTTAATCATTATAGAAATAGAAACAAAGGTTACCAAATATCCAAAATCAACTCATCCTTAATCCATACCCAATATAATGAAAATATTAATGTCATATACCAAATATGTGAATATCTTGATTTTATATTCTCCAAAAAATCTAATAACCTGAATAACTATAAAACCTCAATTAAAATATATATTATTTTAGAAAATAACTCTATCATTTATCATCAAATAAATTAAAAAATAATTAAACATATTCCATAAATACAAAAAAATCAATAAATATTATTAAATATAACTCAAATCACTCTAATATTAAATAAATAATTAATTAAAGGTTACTAATACTAGACAATTTACATTATTAATTTCAATTAAAATTGTAACTTCCCTAGACCAAAATCTACTAAAGCAGTACCCTGAGCTAGGTGAACACATCACATCAGGTACGCCACCCCATACACCAGTGGTGGACGACTAGCAGCGTCGAAATAATGGATCACGTGGGGGGACTATACCCTCTTTAACAGAGTATCCATATTTGATGAATTGTGAAATAATGGATCCAATAAGTAGTAAGAAAGGAACTTGAATTACCAAATGTTTCCCAAATAGTGTATAGACCATGAACAAATAATAAATATATCAAGTCATGATAATAGTGACAATCTGAAATAAAACCCAAAATAAATAGACATAGTTGAATCCCCAAAACGGGTCTGGATTCTTTGTTCATATCCTCAACCATTCACATCAGAAGCCCAACTTAACTACCTAGCATATGACCTCCTCCTTTATTAGGACCAGCAGCCATGAAATCTATCGGGTACCCAATAACAGCCTGAGCAAGGTGTGATTACAACTCAGTAGGACCCCACCAATGGTGTCTACAAAATATCTAGCCTAAGTAGATAGTGCATCCAAGAACTCAAAAAATGAAAATGTAAAGAAAATACCAATCTGGTTCCATTAAATAACAATTCTCACTTTAACCATTTTTATCATTTTTCCCATTTTCATCACTTGGTCCATGGGTTAGGTATTTACATCATTTTCAAAATTGTTAAGCATGTTAATTACTCAGAATAGAGGAATGAGTCATGTTCTATATATCTATAGGGATAGAAATTTCATAAAAATGTAGTTCACACTTAACTTGGATCCTCGGTCCAGTTAGTCTCATAAAATTCATATGTTAGAGCCATAGAGAATTGGTCCCCATCTCTAACCGAGGCATTATGTTGTGGGGTTTAGATCCCCAGTCTAACCTAACCCATGGGCATAGATTCTGAAGTCCAATACCCCACAACTACCTATCCTAGTGCACATTCTTATTTATCCTTTTACCATATATACTATATCACGAACAATACACAATCAATAAACATAACATTCACATATCATAATTATTCAACATTTGAATTTCACATCGAGCCTTAAACATTAACACATTTTCCAATTACATTACATACCCCATTTTAACCATTACCCTTTTTCAGGCCTTAAACCATTAATTATATTCAATAATTCTCATTCATTATCCATTTTAACATGTTTATCATTTCATATTATTTAATTTATTAATTAATTTCCATTAAAAATTCATAAGTAATTTGACACATTCACATTAATCCATATAACCCCTTTTCAAATTATTCCAAAAAACCCCTTATATCATTACCAAAAAATAGACAAAACTATTATTACTATCTCTAATTGATTTAATCTAAAATATCAATAAGTTTATCAAGGTATCTACTTTATCACAAGACAATTTTGTGCTTAAAATTACCATGTTCCATTTTTTGGAATGTTGATGCAACCCATGGGTGGCCCTAAATAGGTCTAGTCACTCTCAATGCATGACACAAGAATCATAAGGGGTTTAATTTATCAATTAGAAAACCTTTTTTCAAAATCACACCAAAGGTATAAAATGCAAAAAAATATAGATTCAATAACTCATCCACACATTCAAAAATCAATAGTGAGATTATGTGATTTAACTTTTAGACCACCTACTCTGAATTTAAATATGGACACATGATTAACCTTGGACTTAGAACCTAATTCAAGAACAAATTGAATCTCCAACCTAGAATCCACTGAATAAAGAGTGTTTTATGGATTCAGATGAAGAAGAACAATATTATAATCCCTAATCCATAAAATTGAATAAAGTGGAGAGTTAGTCTTACCCAGATCTTTTATCCACACCCAACGACACTCCAAATGACCATAAATTGAAGGAGATCTACCATTGGGGAACTTGGGTCAAAGTGGTTCATCACTATGGTTGATATAGGAAAAATAGGGGAAGAATTCAGGTGAGATTAATAAAATCTTAATGGGAGAAATGGTAAATTTTCACTTTTTAATGAGCCTCATGATTTGGCCTCATGGTTTTCTATACAGTGTGCCAACCATGTGCTAGCCTCTATCAAAGAGGGGTCTAAGATGCATGGTTACCTGGGTATTAAGTACGGTTTTACAAACCAAGCACCAATATTTTAGAATTTCTTTATCCATGGTTGTATGGTTTGGCCACACCACTTGCACAGTTTTCACTAACCATGCACCATCCGTGAAATATGCACAGGATGGATTGTTTTCCCTTTCTTTAATGTCTCAAACCCTCAAGCCCCCCTTGAGATTTTTCATTCACCCAACAAACATTTAGTTATCCAGATGTAAGGGATTTAATCATGGATTTAAGAAGGAACATACCTCCATAAGGTTTGGTATCTTACAACCTCCCCACCTTATAAAAACTCATCCCCGAGCCACTATTTTCAAGTATCACTGGGCTTCCAAGGTAAAAATATCAGGCCACAGGGCTTGCAGGCTAGGCTCCCTACCCCAATATTCTTCTTCAACATTTCTATGTTACCATAAAACTAAAACCAGAGTCACAATTATTCCCCATATTACTTTATTACTATCATCCATAATATGAACCAAATACAACTCAAAGGACACATCATCCTCAAGCTTTTCATCATCAAAATCAATTACATGAGAAGGGTCAGGATTATATTGATGATGTTTTCACATATGATAAACATCACTCATACAAATATATCACTATTTAAGAGATAATCAGTATTCCATTAGTCTGATCCTGCAATCTCAAATAGACCCATGTAATAAGGAAACAATGTTCTCTTCTTATGAATCCAACAATGACCCAACCATGGTGACACTCAAAGAAACACATGATCACTCACCATAAACTCAAGAGGTCGAGGATGTCAATACACATATCACTTCTTCCTGCTATGACCCCTTATCAAGAAATTCTGAATCAACCGAACCTACTCTGATGCATCCTACACAATACTCAGTCCCAAATGCTCTAATTCCATCGAATCTAACCTATAAAATGGGGATCTATATATCCTACCATAGAGTTCCTCAAAAATTCCCATTTGACTCATAGCATGGTAACTATTGTTATAGGAAAACACAACCAGTGTTAGATTCTTTACGATAATAAACCAATGTCTACGAAATGATCCCTCATCATGTCCTATACTACCTAAATAGTAAACTCTAATTTTATGTTTTTCTGTGGGTGAAAATTCATACTAAAAAAACATCGGTACCAAGATCCTTCTGTAATAGCTACCAAAAGAGTGATGTAAAATGTGTATCACGATATGAAACTACAGTTTGCGGTATCACATGAAACTACACTATCTTCAGAACAAACAACTCACCCAACTAATACTCAGTGAATGTCTCTATAATTTGTAATAAATCTTCCATATTAGTCAACCGATCAATAATTACCTAGATCACATCATTCTTTCAAGGAATGCTCAGAATACCCACTACAAAATCCATTGTTACGTCCTCCAAATTCCATTACGAAATTTGAAATGGCTATAGCAAACCACAAGGACGTTGATTCTCAATCATCACCTACTGATAGGTAACGAATTATGGCATGAAATGTGAAACCTCTTTCTACATCCATTTCCACCAATACTGCTGATGAATATCATGATACATTTTCCCCAAACCAAGTTGTACATCCCACCTCATTTCATGAAACTCACGCAATAAGTATTCCCACAAACACATTGTCCTAACAAAACATTCGTAGACATAAAAAATCCCATCATTAACAAATTTATGACTACATGTTGACTCCAAACCTTTAAGACATTCCCTTAAATCAAAAAATTCTAGATCCTCACACTAACCCTCCTTAATCCATCTTAGAAGTGTGGAATTGATTTCCAAGGGCGGAAGGGTCATTTTCCCTTTGTCATTCTACACCTGGAGATGCATCTCAGAAAACAAAATCAATATTATCCACTCAAAAATAGATTCTTGAACTGATTTATTTTGAATATTCTAACTCAAATCCACCACAAAACTATTTCAATTTCCTAGTATGTAAAACAACATGAAGTCAAAAGACTACATGTATTCAATCCAACATCACTATTAAAGATTCAAGTCACACTGGGAGAAGATATTCTTAAGGATTTTATGATATTTATACCCAATAATTAACTCTCTCAAGAGATAGTTATACCAACACATCAAGGCATAGACCAATCCTTCCAAATCAAGATAATTAGTAGGGTAATTTAATTCATGTGGATTCAACTATCATGACCCATACATGACAACCCACTTAAACTACATCAACACTCCCCATATCCTAACAACAAAGTCATCACAAAACAAGGTATAGTCTTTACCAGGATCTAGTAAGATCAAAACTTGAGTGGTATTCAACAACTTCTTTAACTATTGGAAATCATTCTTACATGCCTCAGACCATTAAAACATGATAACCTTATTGGTGAAAACTGAATGTAGTTCTTCCAAATGGGAAAAGTTTTTAATAAACCATCTATAGTAGCTTTCCAAGACTAGAAAACATTAGACATTAGAAACATTCTTGGTCTTCTCCTTAGAAACAATCACCTTTACATTCTTAGGGTCCACTAAAAAACCTTCCTCTAAGATGATGTGACCCTTGAAATGAACCCTATCATTCCAAAAATTACTTTTGGATAGCATGGAGTATAACCTGTACTATCTTAGTGTACTCAAGACAATTTCAATATTTTTGGAATGATAATCATGGGGATTAAAGTACAAAAAGATTTAATTAACAAAGATAACTACAAACTGCTCCATGTATGGGTAAAAGATTTGGTTCGTTAGGGCATAAACACTTCTAAAACATTGGTTAACTAGAACATCATAATGAAAAACTCATACAACCTGTGATTTCTCCTAAATATAGTGTGTGTTATATCATAAAGTCTCACCGTTAGCTGATGATACACTAATCTCATGTCAATCTTAGAGAAAACTTAATCACCAATTACCTAGTCAAAGAGATCATTGATTCATGGAAGAGTGTATCTATTCTGAACTATCATCAGATTCATATTATAATAATTATACCATATTAGAAATTATGTTTCATATTTCTTAGAATACAACACAGGATATCCCTAATGGAGGTACTCATCCAAATTAACCACTTGTTCTCCAGTTCCTCCAATTGAGTTTTGATGTCTTGGAGTTCTATCAATGTCATTATATATGGTGGAATGAAAACTAGTTCACCACTCAGTAGAAACTATATCACGAAATAAACCTTTCTTTTGAGTAGAAACCTAGATAAATTCTTTGGAAACACATCCTAGTCTGATTCACCATTGGAGGAAAGAAAAAATTCTATACTCCCCCATCATCAACAATAATACAATCTACTTGGTCTATTAAATCATCTATATACTCACGAAATGGTCATACACAACCTTCTGGAACATCCCATACACCATGATGGATATACATTCCTCCCTCAAGAGATGTAAATGTTACCTTATAGAGGTAATAGTCAATATGGTCTTGGTAAAACACTAGCGAGTCTATACCCAAAATCAGATCAAAACCCAAAATATCTAGCACAAACAAGTCCCATAGGAAATTGTACCCACCAATATTGAGATTAAACACATTACACTTCCTAATATTCCTTTTTAACACATCTAATGGTATATTAATTTATATAACCCAACAAAAATATTCCATTGCGAGACCCAACACAAGCACAAACTAAACTAAAACAAAATATTATGAGGCACCTATGTTAAATAAAGCATTTGAGAGTATGGATTATACAAGGATTTAACCTCAAAAATCCAATGGTCCAGCCTTTCCACCTCCATGTGTAGATGAAAATACAATAATATGGCCTTCCCAAATACCCTAATCCTAGGTCTGAGTTTTCAATGATGCACTTTTCTATTGTTATGGAAGCTCCCACCCCAGAGTAAAAGGTCTACCACCTCTACTAATATATCCATTCAAACTCCAATGGGATGCCTGATAAGGGGTAACTTATCCCTTAAATACACTTATAATCATCCTTAAACCTCCATCTTCTCCTAGCTGTTGAGGGTTACTTGAAAAACTCTACACAATCCCCATTATGTCTTACACTCAATAGTTAACTGGTGGTTAGGGTTACTAACCACACATGTGCCCCAGACTACCCCACTAATAGAAAAACACTTTGACACAACTTTGAGAGGTCAGTCCTCTCTTTGGACCACACTAAAATCTTTAACCCTTGTGTTAATTTCTAAAATGACACTTCCTACCCTCGGAAGTCTCACCAATGGTTCATCAAATTGGAACAAAACACCCACTTCCTAAAGCATCTGTTAGGTTCCCTTATGAAATATGGGTCAGATCCCCCACTTCTTCAAACATCTTTATGTGGAATATTTTCACCTCGAACTTAAACTCATGTCTAATCACATCCTATAAATTTCTTGTTGTTGCGACCTCAAACCCTATTCACACTAGACCAAAGTGTTGCAAGTCTATGAAACGGCCTGCATAATCCATCACTGACAACATTCCCTGGGTAAACCTTATAAATTCATCAACCATTTATTATATCAAGGTCTTTGGATATTAATTATCAATAATTTTTTTTGAAATTATTTCCATAACATACCATCAGCCTATTGAGTCTGAACAAGAATATCGCACCATCTCTTTGTCGGTCCCTGTAACATGTATGACGCCATCTTGACTCTATTTTCTGTAGAAGTCTCCATGTGATCCAAAATAATCTGGATGGACCCTATCCAAATCTCAAATCCATCAGGTCCACCCCTTATAGAAAATGTTGTATGGTGAATTAATAGAAACTATCTGGAAATATTTAATATACTCAGCACTTCCCACTATAGGTCTCATTCCTTCATCTAAAAAAAACATGTGATGTTATCATTGGACTGCTCATCTCCCATGTTTCCCTAAACCACTAGAATCTCCTTTACCACTTATATATTATTATCCTTAATGATTTCTTCCTTTATACCAATTGATTCAAAACATCATGGTGGCATCTTCCTACAATGCTCAACATGAGTCTTAAACCACATAACATAAACCCATTATAATTTAAATAAAATAAATCTATCTACTTTGCATAAACATTCCATTTCACATGTACTATCACAAAAAAAAGAAATAACATATAGAATAATAACCTCTACCATCCCTACTATGGGTCATGGTCCACAATGGGTAAACCAACATATGTAGTCACAAGTCTATAATTAGACACTCCTTTTAAACCATTTATACTTTCACAATACAAAAAATTCTTCATTAGGAATATTTATATAATTAATGTTTGTTACAACAAACATTTTAACTTATTCAATAATCATTATAAATAGAATTTAAACTCATTTTTTCCATTACTTAAGCATAATTATTTAACCATTCCATAACATCCTTTTCATTTAACCATTTACATCATCATTATTCGACATTAATTTCTTTAAAATTTTCATGATGTAATATGAAACCTACTCTTCATGTCCCACACACCCATCTCGCGCATGACGATCATGATTCATGCCACCTATATCTCTAGGTAACAATAGTGATGCATGAGTGAACAACATCATGTTAGTCCTACCATGATAATAATATCAAAAAATAGTCACATCAACGAACTAGTTCATCACCCAATGGTGAAACATCATTCAACTATAATAAAACACATCAAGAACAATAACTCCCACCCTAGACACATGGGGATTTCCTATTACATGGGTTTTATACTCCCAGGAACAATATCATTTACAAGACTTAACACCTACTAACCTCATTTCTTCCATCCCAAACAGTAAGACTATAAGAAAGAACTACTTTGATACCACATTGTAATGTACCTGAACCAGAATCAACTAAACCGGAACCCCATTCTGGGTTGTCACGATACCTCAAGCATGCCTCCCCATATGCTAGAGGTGTTCGACTAGTGGTGAGGGTCTAGTGGATAATGTGGGGATATTATACCCTCTTTATTAGAGTATCCATAGTAGCTAACATGTTCAATAAGGAAAATAATATACAATAAACTAGTAACATGCATTATAAACCATTTCCCAAATAGGGTACATACCACAACAAAACAATAAATATGTAATGTCATGCTACCTATGCCAAAGTAAAATAAAACCCAAAGTAAAGAGAAAAAACTAAATCCACAAACATGTCCTAAATCCAAGTTAGGATCCTCATCCATGAACATCCCAATCCCAACTCAACTCTCTAGAATATGACCATTTACATTTTCCTAACATGGAACCATGAAATATACTAGGGTACGCAACTGTGGCCTGATTAGGGAGTGGGTAAAAATCAATAGTCCACCGTCAATGGTGTCTGCAAAATATCTAGTCTAAACAGATAGTAAAAAAAAAAACAAAATAATGACAATGTAAACAAAAGAAAACTCAGGTGCCATTATATAACAATGATCACATTGAAAAAATTATCACATAGTCAATTTTTCTAACTTGTTCCATGGGTTTGGAATTTACATCATTTACACAATGGATTAAGCTGGTAAATTACTATGAATAAAGGAATGATTAAAGTTTATTATCTCTCTTGGGATAAACATTTCATATAAATTTACATCAAACATACCTTGGAGCCACTATATAGGTAGTCTAATCAAATGCTTTCATTATAGGAATACAAACTTAGTACCTTCCATACACATGCATTAGGGGTGTGGTTTAGAGCCTCCGTCTAACCCGACCCGTGGGTGTAGATCCTCAAGTCCAATACCCCACAATTTAAAATCCATACTAACTTTCTTATTAATCTGTTTACCACATATACCATGTCATTAACCATAGAGTATCATAAAAGCATTACATTCACATCTCATAAATATTCAACATGTAAAATTAACATCGTGCCTTAACCATTAACCCATTTACCAATAATGTTACATAGCCCATTTAACCCATTTACCTTCATCGTGACTTAACCCATTTAGTATATTCAAAAATTCCCTTACATTATACCTTTTAACACATTTATCACTTCATATTACTTAATCCATTAACACTTATCCATTACTGATTTGTAATACATTTTCAAAATTCATATTAATCTATCTATCCATTTTCACATTATTTAAAACAATCCATTGGGACCTTTTCAACAAATAGAAAAAACTACTATAAGATCCTCTAAAAGACATAAACTAACATAAAATAGGTTCTTCATGGGCTCTACTTTAGAACAAGTCAATTTAATGCTAAACATTACCATGATCCATGTTTGGGAATGTTTTTGTACCATATGGTTGGTCCTATATCATTTTAGTCACTCTAAATGCATACCACCTGAATCATGAGGGGTATAATTTATCAATTAGAATACCAGTTTTTGAAATCACATCAAATATATCAAATACTCCACAAGATAGAATCAATAACTCAACTACACATGAAAAATCAATAGTGAGACTATGGGATATAACATGTAGAACACCTACCTTGATCTGGGAAATTAGCACATACTTATCCTTAGCCTTAGATCTAGATTCAGAAACACCTTGAATCCCTAAAAGAGAGCCCCCCCTGAAAAAGAGGGGTTTAGTGTTTCATAAGAAGGGGATAAAATATAAAATCCCTAATCCTAAAAATAAAAGCAAAAGGCACATTAGATTTACCCTGAACTTCGATCCACAACCAACGATATTCCAACAAAACTGTAATTTAAGGAGATCCACCATTTGGAAGCCTGGGTCGAAATGGTTCATCACTAGGGTTGATATAGGATAATAGAGGAAGAAATTGGATGAGATACATAAAATCCTAAGGGGGGAATGGTAACCTTTCACTTTTTAATGAGCCACACTGTTTGGCCACATGATTTGCTAAACCATGTTCCACCCACTTTCAAAGAGGGGTCGTAGTCGCACGGTTACCTAGGGATTTAACATGGTTTGAAATATTGTGTTCCGACCATATGTAAACTATGAAAAATGCCTATGTCCAAGGTTTCTTGGTTTTCACTCACCTCTTCCATGGTTTTCATTAACTATGTTCCAACCATGAAACACACACATGATGATCCTTTTACCCTTTCTTTCATGTCCTGATCCCCCAAGACACCCCTTATAATCCTCATACACCTAGTAAACAATTAATTGTCCAACCTTAAGGGATTTCAACAGGTATTTAAAAAGTAATGTACCTCTAAAAGTTATTGGATATTAAAAACTCAATATCCCAACTTACCATTATTATCGGATGAACTATCACATATTATGTGTTACATATCCCTCAATCATTTCCCCCAAAATTACACCATAAAACAAAATCACATTTTTAGGTTACCAGTACCAGTCAATATATTCTTGAAATACTTAAGTAAAAATTACTTCAAAATAATAATTATTTTTTTTATGATTATTAAAACTATAATATCATTGATAACAAAATTCTATAAAAAAATTATAAAATTCAAATATGTAAAAACTTCCATTATTTCACTTCCATTTTAACTCGCTAACCAAGTTTGGTAATCTTATTCCTAAATTATTATTTCCTATATAATTGAATATAAACCATTTTTTATAATTTATCAGTATCAATTTAATTATGAAATTATATATAACATAATCAATAAACATAAAATAATTTATACCTTCTTTGTATAATTTGTATTCTCTCATTCATCAATAGTAAAACCTTGATTCATACAACCTTATTGATATAATTCTTGAGACTTAAAAGTATGAAATTTATTTTCATTAATCTAATACATTCCACATTTAATATATTAAATTATTGATTATATATTTTGGAAACCATTATTCTTATCTATTTCATTAACTGAACATTTAATTTTTCCTTAGAAAATTTCTACTTCATGACCAACATTTTGATGCATAAACAAATTCTAGTTCCCTTGAGACATTTTCTTAGTAACTTATTCCCAGATTATAGACATTTAGGAAGTTTAATACTCTTTCATTTGTGGTATTCATGCAACTCCATTTTTCTCTCATTTGGTTCATTCTAAAAACTCACCATTATTGATGTTATTAATCATATTTCAATATCACTAGGTAAGAATAATAACATTATTTTTAAATCCACATCCAATTTTATTTTTTTCACATGAGGAAAATCATTTTATTATATAAAACATTTTACATGAACATGATTCCTCCTAGTTCTATAAAATAAATAAAACTGGAAGAATAGTGTGAGAAATAATAGTGAGTAACTGTATAATAATGAAAATACATTCATAGGATTTATAAATAATGAAACTTATATTTCAATCTATGGTTCCTAAGGATAAAATAATATCATCCTTGGAAATTATTGATTATAATAATTCTTAATGGTCTATAATTAATATGTTTACTAACACAAGAATATCATCCAATATTTCCTAGCTATTTTTATAGTCTTAGGCCCACTCATCATGCACATGGGATGACTGAAAATTAACTTTTTATTAGCAAACACTTTTAAGGAAAAGTGAGAAACCACATAAATTCAACCAGGAGGACATACCTCATAAGAAATCATAAAATCATTGAAATAGAACTTAAGCCTATTAAAGAGATTCTCCCTAAATAATTTCTAGGAGAGAGTGTGCACCTGTGTATCTGGATCGTCGTTGATGATGACCTCAAAGTGATCGTCCATCTTCTCCCACGTTTGAATGTACTCTTACTTACTTATCTTCCCTTCATTAAATCCCTAATCAATATAAGGTCTTGTTTGTCGATCCAAGCAGCCTGCTCACCATTAGTAACCATGTGAAGCACCCTTACCATCATCTGGTCAACCTCTTCTTGTGTAGCATTGATAGTGAGAAGCTACTCCACCATTTCTTCCTCTGAGTGCATAATCAGTCCCCGATATTTCCCATTGTTGACCTCCTCCACACCAGTTTTGTCTGCATTGGTCTCACCAAAATCGGGCTTCACTACTTTTGGGTTTCCCTGAGTATTAACAATAGAAGAATGCATGCACTCAAACTCCTTGGATTTAATTTTTTTTCCTAACTTGGTCTCCATAGGTTTTGGAAGGAACAAGTAATCCTTGTGCCCTTTGATTTTCTTCTCTTTAGTTAGGATGCAACTTCCCGAATCCCGGTTAGATTTTTGTCCCTTATTCTTCCTTACATTTTACAGGCCTTTACTATGCTTCCCTCCTACATTTCCTCGAAAAACTAGCAAGGGTATTCCTCATCAGACTTTGTACCACATACTATCTGATCATCCATGTCATTCTCCTAGTCATGAGTTAGCCCATCAATTACCAGGCCATCAAATCTGTTACAGGTTTGGATGGCCTTGTGAGTCTACTGTTGTCCTGCGATCCAGTGACCCACCAGCTCGGTTGGAGTACCCTGATTTGAGTCATTCTAAGTTAGTTCACAACCAACTAGAGTGTCTTATTTTGAGGATACAAGAACTTTTTCACAACTACATTCCTCCGCTGCCTCCAAAGGAATTACCTCATATTCATAAGCTGCCTTCGAATGAGGTGGAGTCACTCTCTTCGTCAAGAATTCATCACCGTGAGTCCCCTCGGCCTTCCCTATATCCAGCGGCTCCTACCCAGTCTGCTTGCAATAAACCAAATATCTCTTTAGGCGTGGTGAATCACCTCCCACCTGAGACTTTGTCATATCATTACCCCTCGTAGAAACTCCCTCGCAGTTGGTTTTGCGCCTACAAATGGACTCCAGGTTCCCCAATCATTCACATGGGATGATCGAGTTAATATCTAATCCACCCATTTAAAAGTTATTACCCCTAGGTGAATCTTTGTCATATCCACATCCACATTCCTATATCCTTACCATGATGTATTTGATTAATAACAAACACTTATTTTTTTACCATAACATAGTATTTTATCATATACTTAGTCATATCTGATGGGTTTTGAAAAAAAAATTCCCCTTAATATTTTAAAAAAACTAAAACATAATCAGATACCAACTAATGTGATCTAAAAAAATCATATATGAATATTAAATCTTATTAAATTAATATTTATTAAATATCATTATGATCTATTCCTGAACCATAAAAGTTTAATGTCATTGGAATCAGGGATACATAAATAACTAGTACATAAAATATCTACATCCTCTCTAATTATGTTCATTAAACCAAGAACTATCCATGAGAATTACATACATAAAACCATTCTTCATATGCTTGTGAAAATAAAACATTGTAGATTGGTGATCTTGAATGACCAGTAAGGGTAAACAAGGAGTATATGAATCAAGGATCATATATATTAATATCTTGATAATAAGGGTACGAAAACATTAGATTAAAAAGAGAAAAACATACCTATAAATTCATATATCATAATCATTAGTCATGGAATAATGCTTGGAAGTTTATAATACATGAATCATAGAAAAATCAAATAAACATGATCCATGAGATCATAACATTGACATATAATTATTTCATAAAATAGAGACATCAATTGTTGAATAATCATAATCATATAAGTATTATGTCAAGTATACCCACCAATACATTCATCACATGTTAGGATTTGTTTAGCCACCCATTGAAATTCTTTAGGTTTGATATATCCTCATGTGTACCCTTGTTCATCATTGGATAACCACTATTGTACCCTCCTTTTGGATTGGGATAAACTCCCATGTTACCTATTTTTTGATTGGGATTACCATTTGTGTTCCCTTTGAGATCATAAAACATTAATCCTCTCCCATCAAATTGGAAGTCAAAAACAGACCCACTAGTCAAATTATCATAATCCATTTATATTTATGTCAAAAGATCATGAAAACATTTAACATTTCATCATAATAGATCCCATGGAAAATAAAATGGTTTTCATAAATACTTTTTATTATATTTATAAACCATCCGATGGAATTAAAATGATAGTAACATTGGAACATATCCCCAGTAATTCATAAGAAACATCATTGGATGTTGTTATAGATGAAAATAACTTTAAAAGAACACTAAAACATTTCTTTACTGAAATATTATTTTTCATGTTAAAATAAAATTTTTAATACGAAAAAATGTATAGAATATTATGGAAAAATATTCCTTCAAAAATAACTATAGAAATATTTAATGTAAATATAAAATAGATGAGTGGTAATTATGATAGGAAAACAATTCATTTAATATGCGTTAAATAATTATTATTTTCAAACCTTTAGTATTATGTACTTAATTAAAAAAATAATGAGAAAATTCCTTTAATTCATTTTTATTTGTAAGATCCTGGCCTTTTCTGGAGTCATATTGGGTGCATTTTATAGTACTTTTCATGGTTCTTTTAGTACCATTGTTTTGGAGCAGTGGATTGGGGCCCATTTGGGGTTTTTTTAGAAAAACTAATGGATGATGGGTTATGCATTATTTTTTCATGGTTTGACAAACCATGTGACTAAACCATACCAAGTGTGCAAACTTAGACATAGAGGTCCATGAAATTTGCACACGGTTTGGAAAATCATGCCAACCATGAAAACTTGGACATAGAGGTCCGCATGGTTGGCACAAGATTTTCCCTAATTGTGCACCCCTTCCCTAGAAACCAATAAAGTGGAATTTATTATCTAAAAATATATTTTTTAAAACCACCCAAACCCCCGAGACTTCAATATTTCAACCCTAGATTAAGCTTGACAAATTCTAGGTGATCCCTGAGCCTTCTGGAGGGATTACAAGGTGATTTGAACACCATTCTTCGAGATCAAAAGCTTAGACTGAAGATCCTCTCTCTTCCAGGTAAGTGGATTTCATCCCTTTATTCTCTTATTCATTCCTCTATCTTTCCTTGATTTTTTCATGGAAGACCTAAACTGTTTCCATGTATCTAAACCAATACGTTGAGATATAGATCTAGGATTGTGGATCTAGATCTATATTTGCAAGATCTTGATACCATTGATCATAATTTTGGGTTTAGGGATTTATATCCTGAGCTTGATTAAAAATGTTTTTCCACTCAGATTTTAGGGATTCTTGTTGGGAAATCATCCTTCAATAATCCAGGGTAGTTGGCCTAAATTGAATCCCCATAGTTGTGGATTTGATATGTGAATGTTAGTTTATGTATTTTATTGCTTCCCTTGATAATTGATTTCTTAAATTGGAGTAATTTGGAATGTGTAATTGACTTGTTATTTCCTTGATGATTAATTGACAATTAAATTATGGAACAAATGAAAAGGGGTGGGGTTCCCAAATAGATATTTGTTTTGGAGATTGGTTATGGGTTGATATATTGTAATTTGGATATTGAATTGATTATGTTAATATAATTAATTGGGTAATATTAATTATGAAATGATGTTTGTCTATGTAAGATAATTAATTCTAAGAATTAATTAGGTTCCATGATGTAGATCAAGGATAATTAATTGTTAGAATTAATTATGACATGTTTATATTTGATATGGATAAATAATTTTGAAGAATTAATTATGGAATGAGAATTGTGTTGATTGATTAATTGATGAATTAATTAATGGGTTATGTGCTTAGTTAATGTTTTAGTTAACTAATTGACTTTTAAGTGTTTAACTAACTGTTGGATTAGTAATGGAATGGTGTGGATAATTATTGTTAAGTAAAGAATGATTAAATTGATGAGATTTTTGTGGTGCTAGACATGGAGTTCTAGACTGATTAGAAGTTTGGACTTGGATATGGTGTTCCTCCATAACAGTTATCCAATCTTGAGATATTGGGGTGAAAGTCATTACGACCTACACCGAATGAGATATGGAGTGATAGGAATTGTGACATACACAAAATGAGATTTGGGGTGCATTACATGATTCTCAACCCCAAATGAATGATAACGATGAATGTTGATTCAATTAGAAAATATTAATTGAAACTGAGATTAATATGATGATAAAAGTTTAAATGACAATGTGATAACTATTTATTTATGAATTGTAATTATTTCTTCATAAAAAAGCATACACAATCTCTTTAATGTCTTTGTTTTAGACACCATTGGTTGTGGCCTACTGAGTTTTACTCACACCCTATTCATGATCCTAGATCGGCACTCGAGTAGACATTGTTTTTATAGGACAAGATAATAGAAAGCCCCTGGAATACATTTCTGTTAGGGATTGGAGCATGGGAGGTCAAACTTTACATGGTTTGGGGCCCTCTTAGGAGTAATTGTGTCTTTACATTTTGGTGAATCTTAGACACTTGACATTCACATTGTCATAGCTGTTTTAAAATTTAGTTGAGTATGGAATTTTCTTTTTTTGAATATCACATAACATGGTATTGTTCCGATTATTGATACACTTTTGCACTTGGTTATTGTTGTTTTATTTTGTTAGTGTTTTATTCGGATAAAATAGGGTATAATATCCCCAGGAATGATTTACCAGACAATTGCTGCTAGTCGACACCCTCTAGCATATGAGGAGACATTCTTGAGGGAATATAACCAAATGGATCTAGGCACTATTTAGTGGAACCCAGGTTAGGAGGTCACAAAGTGGTATTATAGGGGTATTCATTTCTTTCTTATTATTTTGTATTGATGTTTTGGTAAAGGTATACAAGAGTCTAGGAAGAGACTAGGTTTGGTAATGAGATCTTTTATGGGAGTTACAAACACATGTATGTGGGAAAATTCGAGTAATCAGGGTTGGATTGTTGTGATTATTGTATGATGTTATAGTTGGATATTATTTCACCATAGACGATGCACATGTGGTGTGATGTGATATTTGTTTTGACAGTTGCTGAATTTTGATTCATCATCTAAGGAGGCATGATACTTGAGTTTTCATGCATCATTATACGCACTCATGGTTTTTGTGACATGCATCATTCTAGGCACTCATGGGAAAATGGGAAATGGGTATGTTTTTGAATGTGAACTATTCATCCTTGTTGTGAAATTGAAATAATGATGGAAAATGAGAATAAATGGGTGTCTAATGAGAACCTTGATTGATTAAATGCATATGATTAAATAATTAATTTTTGAATTAATTAATTTAATATAATGTGATTAATTAATGGTTGAATTAATTAATTAGAATGTATGTACCCTTCTTAACCAAGACCTAAGAGTATGATGTTTAAGAGTAGTAATAAGGCCAAGATGCTAACCGTGTGGTGAGAAAAGGGGAAATGATATATTGAAAAATGTTGTGTTAGTTTTTACTCTTACAAAAATGTTATAAGGTTGCATTATGATACCTAAAAGATGTGTTTGAATTTGTAGAGATATGCCTCTATGACACTTGTTGAGAGAGATACCAAGGGGTATGACATGGAACAAACATCCAAACAGAGAACTTGAGGCCCCATTGGTGAAAGCTGAGGAGGAAGGGGAAATCAACAGAGTGAACTTTGATCGTTTTATGAAAATCATGGAGAGAGACCCAGGTCCAGTAATAAAAATCATGTCTGAGTTGACAA
The DNA here is from genome assembly GCA_963277665.1 of Viscum album. Classification (NCBI taxonomy): domain Eukaryota; kingdom Viridiplantae; phylum Streptophyta; class Magnoliopsida; order Santalales; family Viscaceae; genus Viscum; species Viscum album. The sequence continues at coordinate 1,012,963,634 of OY728126.1, forward strand.
GGGAGTTTCAGTTGGATAACTCTTGTACTTTTATTGTAGAGGGTGGACCTGAGGGATATTAATTTTGGATTGAATCCGTTGAGATGATACATGACATTTTGGAGACTCTGGCTAGGAGGAAGGTCAAGTTGGATGCTTATATGCTATGGGGTCTACGAAGCGTTTGTGGGACATTCTGGTATAATCTGGACAGACTGATGATATGTTATAGAAGGACTTTTTAGAAAAGTTCTTGGATCACTTCTATAAAGAGATGCTGAGACCGGAGAAGGATTCATAGTCTTTGAATCTAACCCAAGGAAGAATGTCCATAATTTATTACATTTAATGTTTACAGATTTACATAATTTTCTCCACATTTGGTGGAATATGAGGCTTCTTCTGCAAAAATATTTTATTATGGACTTAGGTGTGAAATTAACTCCCAATAAAAAAATTTAGGATGAAGAAATTATCAAAAGTGGTTAATGAGGCTCTCATTTCATAAGGGAAGTTGAAGGAGGATTCTAGTACTGTATAGATACATTTCACTGGACGATTAGGGAGTGTGCCTTCTATGGGAATGAAGCTTCATTATAAGAAACAGTTTCCGAACAGTGGAAAGAAAGTTTAACAAAAAGGAGGAAATGATTCACAAGATCTTACTCATGTGATTTTCCACCAGTACGGTAGGTAGGGACACTATCGCAAACATTGTACTCAACAATCATTGGAGTTCTAGTTTTGTGGAATAATGGGGCACCTAAATAATTTCTTCCATAAGTAGTAGCATGTTGGTGCTGAGGGAGTAGATGCTCAGAGTTAGAGTGGGATGGGGGTATTCTACACCATATAGGACTGGAAGCTAGAACTCTATGGGCATAGGCAGTAGAGGTAGTGGATGTAGTGCTTCAGGGTATGAGTGCTCGTATCATCAGAGTGGTGCTACTCAATGGAGTTATATGACACCACAAAGAATAAGGGTAGGACAATTACATGCAGTGTAGAATACACTTGTGGAGAGCGAGGCGGGTCCATCAATAGTGAGAGTTACTATTCTAGTTTATTCTAACTTAGCTACTACCTTTTTTGATACTAGTGCCTCTGATTCAATTATATATACAAATCTTATTAATGGTTTGATCCTGGAGGTACAATCCATAAGCAAGTTGATGAATATCGATACACTGTTGGGAACACGGTTAGGGAAATTTGTTTATGAAATTAATGTTAGCTAGAGATCGGGGAGCATCGTTTTCATTGGGATATATATATCCTTTATATAATGGGCTTCAACCTGATTATGGGTATGGACTAGCTAGTCGCATACTGAACCCACATAGATTGTTACTGCAAGATAGTAACCTTTGAATCTATTAAGAGTGACCAGTATATTCATCTTGGATAATGAGATATGCATATAGACCAATATGTTCCAATTACTAAACAACTGGGAGAGCTCACATCCCAAGTTGCTAGTCCTTTGCTGGATGATGAGAGTGGTTGGCAAGACGTCATTACACCAATAGTAGAACTGTTTCTATGACAACCCTACTATTTATTACACACTTAAACATGATTTATTACATAAAAACCTTCACTTGATACAACATAATAGATCGAGAGTTCTAGTGTCTTTGGGGCTTAGGAACATTACATAATAACTTAGACACAAAACACAACATCTTCATTGAAAACATCTTTTACATGACCACTACATTCCCTCGTACTTAGCATTGCATAGGATAACCTGAGGACATGAATAAGAGAAATGGTGTTCTATAAAGCCCATTAAGGTAGTAAAAAAGGTATAACATGAAAAATACAATACATGTTAGAAAATAGGCATATCAATGGAGCATAAGAGAAACATGAACATAAAGTCATGATAAAGCATGATAATCATAACATAGAGAGGTGGAAACAATATTTAACATGATATTATCATGATCCAAAGCTCATTACACAGGAATCATAAGTACAATATCATTTCACTTGAATCACGAGTAAACCCTTGTTTCACTTGAATTAGCTTGAGTCAATACTCATTGCACATTATGTACCATGATACTATACTTTACCCAATGTATTAGAGCGCTATCAGGGCGCACCTTATTAAAGATTTCATTTCATGCATAAGTGTTCCACATGGAATCATTCTTCATCATTTATTCCATGATAAAGGGATGTGGAATAAATACATGAAGCTTTATAATCAATACGTAATTTTGAATAAAGGTAAATACCCTTGATAGATAAATGGTCATGGTATTCACGACACAATGACATTGTCTTGGAAAATCGCAATGCAATTTCGGTTGCGTAACAACATGACATAATAATTCATAAAAATGGCTGATGAGAGTGAAAGGGGTGTCTCATAATATTTACCTAAAATGGAAATTAAGGGGTTCATATAGATACATTTCACAATATATGTAATGGAATTTAGATTCATAATAAAAAAGAATTGCTTCAATGTAATTGAGGATAGAAAAATTCCTTATGAAATTTCAGCATAGTATCAGGTGTATATGGGAGGCATTTAATGAGATAGAAAGGGTTATATCAACATTCAAACATAAAGAGGGCAGTATGGAAAATGTGTGAAACCATACCCCAACATTTTCAATTGAAAACAAATGGGCATAACAATATTATTATTCTTGGATAAAATGATAAATAAAATAATCCCTTACTTGGACGTGTGATCCCAAAGACTTGGGAGGGGCTTGGGAGAGTCTTTTTGGGAGCTTGGGAAACTTGGACAGATTATAGATAGTGGAGGGAAAAGTATGGACGAACTCAAAAGGATTTGAGTGAAGAGGAAGTGGGAGCATGGGTGGGTTTATATAGGAAATGAGAAGGAATTATTTATTATTTAGTTTTGGGACACCACACATTAAACTAATTAAAACCCCAAACCATACCATGGTTTATCTCAAAGGGTAGTGGAAAACAATATTTTATAAGGCCAATGGACTAAATTATTAAAATTATAGAGTTACTTAAGTAGAGGTGAGTCCCACTTTTAAGGAAAATAATTTAAAAAGATAAAATGTTTTATAAGTCATGGATGGTCCACTAAAGAATCATACAATTAATAAAAAAAATATAAAATCACATTATTTTAAGGATAAAACATTATTAGTAGAAAATATCATTTATAATATTTTATTACATCACTATTGGGTCATTATGATGTCATAAAACACATTATATATTTAAATGATATTTATTTTTTACCCAAAAATTCAGGTGTCTCAGAAAATTACGAAAAATTCAACATTGGATAATTTTGACGTCCTGATTCAAAAAAAATATTCATTTTATCTAAATAGTTTTTTAAATATGTGAAATTTTACTTTTAAAATAAAAAACGTCATTTATCGAAAATTCATGGGGTTAGACAAAAACAACTTCCAAACCTTAATAAAAATGATAATTTCATTCATAAAACTACACTATCCTATATATTTAGTAAAAAGTAATTTAATAATAATAACTTATTATTAAAATATTATTTAATTCAAAAATCCATTAATTCATCAAAATAGATTTCTAAGTTGAGTATTAACTAAAAATACTATTTGAACTTTAAAAACTATTTATAAAGTAAAAATAATAAAATGAATGTATAATCATTATTATATACAAAAATAATGCACATAATCATAGTTCTAAGGTATTGTTATATAACCCCTTATAACACTCAAATAAGACCGAAGGGTAAGGTGTGCGATGGTGATAGACTCCTGGGGTGGCTCAGATAACATCGCCCAGGTTGTAATCTCTATCAACTTCCACTTCTCTCGTAGGTGGTTATGTTTGAGCTTAAAATTCTAAAGCTCGTCTTGGGAATAGTCAAGACAGAAGTAAAATGATTCCACCTCCTTTCCGAGCTCTGAAAAATGGGTTTCGTACGGGGCTAGTCTACTATATGAGTCCATCGCTTCCTTTGTCCTAGTAAATTGGATTTGTTAAAGCCCTATATTTATACTAACCATGTGATCACTATTCAACATCTATATTAGAAATGGTTAGAATTATTAATGGTATTTTAAAATCCAAAAACATATAACATAAAAAGTGCAGATGTTATATAACCATCTTAAATAGTAAGACATTTAATTAGATCAAGAGGAATTTTCATTAATAAATGTTTGGGCTGTTACAATCTTCCTACCTAAATAAATTTATCCCTTGAAATTTCCTTTGCCTACCCCAAAATAGATACGGGTAACACTAATTAATCACATCCTCTAATTCCCATATTGTCTCTTCAAACATGTGGTTTCACCATAACACCTTGACGAGAGGCATTGTCTTATTTCATAGAACCTTTTATCAACGATCTAAGATCTTCACTGGTTGCTCCTTGTAAAAAAAGAAATTCTCTAACTATACTACATCTGAAGAGATTACATGTGAAGGGTCTATTATATACTTCCTTCAGAGGGATACATGAAAGACATAATGTACTTTGGCCGTGGTAGGTGGAAGTGCTAGTCGATAGGCCACAACCCTAACACAATCCAGAATCTCGAAGGGGCCGATGTACCTATGACTTAACATCCATTTATTTCAAAACCTCACGACCTTATTCCATAGAGATATGTTTAGAAATACCATGTCTCAAACTTTTAAATCAAGTTCTCATCGATGGCTATCCGCATAACTCTTATGTCGAATTTGGGCTTCCTTGATATGCTGCTGAATGGTTTCTACCTTCTCCACCATTTCCTTGACCAGTTAAGGTCCTACCGGCTTATGCTCAAAGAATTCATCCTATCACGCCGGTGTTCTATAGTTTTCCCATAAAAGGATTTATATGGTTCCATTCATATGCTCGAGTGGAAACCGTTACTGCAGGAGAAATCAACCAGTGGAAGATGTTGGTCCCATCATCCTTTGAAGTCCATAGAACATGATCTTAACATATCTTCTAGTGTCTGGATAGATTACTTTGATTGACCATCAGTTTGAGGATGATAGGCCGTACTGAAGTTCAGTTTAGTGCTTAGAGCATGTTGGAGACTTTTTCTGAACATCAAGGTGAATCTATGATCATGATCAGATACAATAGATAGTGGTACTCCATGTAACCTTACCACTTCTTTGATGTAAATCTGTGCAAGTTGATCTAATGATAATTCCTCTCAAATCATGATAAAGTGAGTGATCTTCGTAAGACGATCCACAATGACCCATATAACATTGTTTCATCTAGATGTCCTTGGAATTCCAGTGACAAAGTCCATGGTAATTTTCTCCCACTTCCATGTTGGTATGGGTAGTGGTTGCATAATCCCCTTACACTTTTGTCTCTCTGCCTTCAGTTGATGACATACCAATCAATTTTATGTATATTCAGCAACCCTCCTTTTCGTATTGTCCCACCAAAAGTTTTCATGGAGATCTCGATACATCTTTGTGCTCCCCAGGGGAATAGAGAATGTTGACCCATGGGAATCATTCAGAATCTCATACTTTATCACTGGATCTAATGGTACACATAATCGTGACCCAACTCTCACAAATCCATCCTTATCAACCACGAAATCTGAGGATTTTTTATTTCTGATATCTTCCAAACTTTTTAGAATTTCCATATTCTTTCTTTGAACATCCTTTAACCTTTCCAAAAGAGACATTTGAGAAATAATTTGTGAAAGTATTGATAATGTTTCCTTCTTTATGATTCCCATATCCATATTCATCAAATATAAGATTATTGGATCCTTCTAAATTCTCATCAATGACAGAATTGTTGGATCATTTCTACTTAGAGGATATTTCACCTTTTTCTATTTTCCAATGTGGTAATGGACTGAGCAGTCATAATCTTTGATCATCTATAACCATCTTCGTTGGTGCATATTCAACTCTTTCTTTATGAATATATATTTGAGGCTTTTGTGATCCATGTATATGTCACACTTCTCCCCAAAGAGATAATCCTGCAAAAATTTTAAAGCTAAGACCACAATAGATAACTCCAGATCATGTGTTGGATAATTCTGCACATGAACTTAGAATTTCCTTGAAGCATAGGCAATGAATTTTTATTTCTAGATCAACAAAAAACCCATTCCCTTCTTTGAAGCATCACTAAATACCACAAAAAATTCTCCACATGTGGGTAATATGAGCATAGGCATAGTGATGAGCCTTCTTTTCAACTCCTTGTTGATTTCTATGAATTCATCACTCCAAACAAACTTTACTCCCTTCCAAGTTTTCTTTCTAAGAGGTTTGGAAAATCATGGGAAATTTATCAAAAATTGTCGATAATATCCATCTAACCCCAAGAATCAATTGATATCCATTACTGATGTTTTCCCCATTCATCCCTCAATTGCAGTTTTCTTGGAGGGATCCATAGATATGCCATTGCTTGTGATGATATAACCCAATAAAGATACCTCCTTCAACCTAAACTCACACTTGATATACTTTTCATAGAGATTATCCTTTTGTAAGGTCTCTAGTATATTTATTAGATGCTCCTCATGATCCAACCTGGTTTTGGTGTATATTAGAATATCATCTATAAAGACTACCAAAAATTTCTCAAGGTAATCTCTAAAGACTCTATTCATCAAGTCCATAAAGATTTTTGGAGCATTAGTGAGTCCAAAAGGCATTACTATGAATTCATAATGCCTGTATCTTGTATAAAAAGCAGTCTTGGGGATATATTCCTTTTTCACCTTTACTTGATAATATCCCAACCATAGATTTTCCTTTGAGAAGCATTATGCTCCACACAGCTGATTGAACAATTCAACAATTTTTGGAAGAGGATACTTGTTCTTTGTCAAGATTTTTTTGAGCTCACAATAATCAATGCAATGGAGCATTGACCCATCCTTCTTATTGATGAAGAGGACTGGTGCACCCTATTGTGAAGCACTTGGGCATATAACTCCTTTATCCAGATTCTCCTGTAGTTATTTCTTTCACTCCTCAAGCTCCACAACAACCATTATATATGAAGTCTTGGATATTGGAAATGCCCCAGGTATAAGATCAATTGAGAATTCAATATCTCTTCTTGGTGGAAGACTAGGAAATTCCTTAGGAAACACTTCAGTGAATTCCCTCACGACAGGCATGTCTTCAAGGATGGTTGCCTCCTTAGACTTAATCATCAGAGCCATATACATATGCTCATAGGGTAGTAATATCCACACTTGAGATTATGGTGAAAAAGAAGGTTCATCTTCCTCCTTGCACTTTTATAGAATTGGGGGTTGATTCTCCATATAGAATGTGATTTTTCTCTCACAGAAATTTATGTTGGATCTATATAAGGAATGCCAATCTATGCTGATAATTGCATAACATTCCACTAGAGGGAGTATGATGAGGTTTTCTGAGATGTTCAATCCACAAATTGGGACGATGGGGGAGTCATATTCATGGGATGCAATGATTTCCCCATTTTTTGTACTCATCGACATCTTTACTTACAATATTTGTGATGAAGTGGGGATTTTTATACTAAACATTTGGAATATAAAAGAATGTGTATCACCAGAATCAAAAAGTACATTCTCTATTATTGAATGAATAACAAGTTTAACTATCACCACATCGTTTTCAAGGTTAACTTTTGTAGTAGTGATGGAAAAAGATCAGCCTTGCTACCTTGGAGGTTGGTGGTTTCCTATGAAAACCCTTGTCTTAGGGAACTGATTTGAAAGATGCCATGTTTCTTTGTAGTTAGAGTAAAGAAAAACATGTTGAGAGTCAAAGAGAGTGTTCCTCTCCTCTATCACAGCCGTGGGTTTTTCTTGTCAGCAGTTAACGGCTGGGTTCCCTTCTCTTCCACACCTAAAGCATTTTCTAATCCCCTTCAGGAAATTTCAAGGGTGCTTCTTTCCACACCTTTGGAAAGTGTGGTAAAAGGTATTCTTATCACCATTGGATTTTTCCATCGAACAACCAGAATTTAAGTACACCTTACACTTCTTATCCCCATGATACCCCTGGGATTCTTCAATCTCCATTTCGACTTTGAGGGCACATCAGACAATTTCCACATAGCTTTCAAAGTCACGGATCACAAGGTATTTCCGTAGGCTTGGTTTCATCCCACCAAAGAAGTGGTCAATGATGAATTCGAGGGTAACGAAAAAACCAGAGGCATATCATGCAAGCCTTGTGTAGTTTTCATCATACACTCCGATAGATTTGTTAGCTTTTTTCTTGAAGGAAAGGAAGTCCATTTTTATCTTAAACTGGAGGGTGTGAGGAAAATATTTATAGAAAAATATTTTCCAGAAATCCTTCCATTCCAATGCATCTATGTCATCCTTAGGCCTAATATTTTTCATCAATGTCCACCATTGATCAGCTTCACCCTCCATACGATAAGTATCCTGACCGACCTTCTCTTTTTCAAAACATTGAAGGATGTATAATATCTTTTCAATGGAGTTGATGCATTTTTCACTGATAGAGAGTTCAGATGATCTATTAAAAGTAGGAGGCCTTTTTCTCATGAAGATTTTTATAGAGGCTTATTCATTATTAGGGGGGTTGAATGTTCCTCTTGACCCATGCCTCTATTGAAATCTTGATTTAACTAAGATATTATCAGGACAAATTTTTCGATTCATGCTCCCATAGGATTAGGAATCTCATTATAACAATCATCACATTGATCTTCACATTGGTTGTTAGCCCGAGTCCCCCTACTACCGTCCATTGGCTGGAATAAAAGGAAAGTTAGGGGAAACACATAAAGGATAATCCAAGGATAAAATAGATGACTTATAAATAAGTTTTATTTCTTTAACTTATGAGTCTATAGGATTCAATCTATGTTATCCATGATCTACCTTCTAACATATATTCTTAGGGATTTTTTTAATTCCCTTAACAATGTTTCATACTAAACTTGTGAATTTACCATTTCATATCCCCTGGGAGTGTTGTAACCAAGAGTGTAGCAAGGCCTTTTGTTGTGTACGAGGATACCCTGTGTTAAGACTGAAACTCCTTGTCGGAGTTTTTACTCCTAGGTAAATATGTGCCAAAGCCACCACTACCTTCTTATATCTAAAAAAAGATGAATTTTATTGATAAAAAAATTTCTCATTACTCACTACAATATAGGGAAGTTTTTATTATACCTAGTCTTCTCTCTAAGGCTTCATAAGGGTTTTCTAGTCCTAATCCAAAAAATAACTAAACCACCCTCTGATACAAACTATGAAAACCTTTCTCTTTGTTACACACGTAAACATGATTTTTTACATAAAAAAATAATTTGATACAACATAGAAGATCGATAGGTCTAGAGTCTTTGGGGCTTATAAAAATTACATAATAACTTAGACATAAAACACAACATATTTATTGAAAAATTCCTTTACATGACCACTACATTCCCTCGTACATAGCATTGCATAGGATAAAATGAAGACATTATTAAAAAAAGGGTGATCTATAAAGCCTAGTAAGGGAGTAAACAAGGAATAACATGAAGAATACAGTACATCTTAGGAAATAGTCATGTCAATGGATCATAAGAGAAACATGAACATAAAGGCCTGAAAAATCAGGATAATCATAACACGGAGAGGTGGCAATAACATTTAACATGATATTAGAATAAGCCAAGGCTCATTACACATAGAGAATGAGTAAAATATCATTGCACTATAAGCATGAGTAAACTCTAATTTCACTTGAAATATCATGATTAAATACCCATTTCACATGATGTATCAAGATACTATACTTTACCCAATGCATTGGAGCACTATTAGGGCGTACCCTATTAAACATTTCATTTCATGCATAAGTGTGCCACATGGAATCATTCATCATCATTTATTCCACGATAAAGGGATTTGGAATAAATACTTGAATAATTGTAATTAATAAGTAAATTTTCATAATGGTGAATACCATTGATAGAGAAACGGGCATGGTATTCACTACACAATGACGTTGTCTTGGAAAATTGCGGTGCAATTTTGGAAACGTAACAACATGACATAATAATTCATAAAAATGGTTTATGAGAAAGAAAAGGGTTTCTAGTCATATTTAAATAAAATTTACAGTAAGTGTATCATATAGATACATGAATCAATATTTTTAATGGAATTTAGATTCATAATTAAAAAGAATTGCTTGAATGTAAATGATGAGAGATAAATTCTTTACAGAATTTCTTCGTAGTAATGGGTGTACATGGGAGGCATTTAATAAGAGATAAAGTGGTCTATCATCATTAAAACATAAAGAGGGAAGTATGGGGGAGGTTTAAAACCATACCCAATCATTTAAAATTGAAAATAAAATGGTATAACAATATTAAGAAACATGGATAAAATGATAAAAAAGGATTTCCTTACATGGAAGTGTGATATCAATGGCTTGGGAGGGGCTTAAGAGAGACTTCTTATGAGATTGGGCCCCCTTGGGAAAATTATAGAGAGAGTAAGGTAATGTTTGGACGAACTCAAAAGGCTTTGAGTAAAGAGGAAGTGGGATCTTGGGTCTGTTTATATAGGAAAAGAGAGGGAATTCTTTATTATTTAGGTTTGGGACACCACACATTAAAATAATTAAAACCACAAACCATCCCATTGTTTCTGTCCATGGTTTTTTCCAAAGGGGAGTGGAAAAAAATATTTTATAAGGCCAATGTTCTAACTAATTAAAATAATAGGGTAACTTATTGGGAGGTGAGTCACACTCTTAAAGAAAACAATTTAAAAAGAGAAAATGTTTTATAAGTCATGGAGGTTCCACTAAAGCATCATAAAATTAATAAAAAATATCTAAAATAAAATTATTTTAATGATAAAAAATATATTTTATGAACAACTCATTTATATTATTTTATTACATCACTATTGGGTTATTATGATGTCATAAAATACATTAAATATTTAAACGGTATTTAATTTTTACCTTAATAATTTGACTATCTCAGAAAAATTATGAAAAAATCATCATTGGATAATTTTAATTTCCTAATTCCAAAAATAATATTAATATTATCTAAATGGTTTTATAAATATTTAAAATTTTACTTTTAAAATAAAAATGACATTTATCGAAAATTCATGGGTTTTGACAAAAACAGCTTTCAAACCTTAATAAAAAAGACAATTGCATTCATAAAATAATACAATCATTTATATTTAGTAAAAATTAATTTTATAATCATAATAATATTTTATTAAAATATTATTGAATTAAAAAATCTATTAATTTATCAAAATAGATTTCTTAGTTGAATATTAACCCAAAATACTATTTGCGCTTTAAAAATTATAAACAAAGTAACAATCATAAAATGAATGTATAATATTTATTATATACCAAAATAATTCAAATTATCATAGAGATAAGTGATTGATACATAACCCCTTATAACACCAGCATAATACCAAATGATATGGTGTGCGATGGTAACAGACTCCTAGGGTGGCTTGGATAACATCACTTGGGTGGTAATCTCTATCAACTTACACTTCTCCCATAGGCGGTTCCGTTTGAGCTTAACATGTTGAAGCTCAGATTGGGATTGGTCAAGAGAGAATCCCAATGATGACACCACCGTTACAATCTCAGACAAATGGGCTTCGTATGGGGTAAGTCTACCAGATGAGGCCATTACTTCCTTTGCCTAAGTAAATTGGATTTGTTAAAGCTATATATTTATATTAATCATGTGAGCAGTGGTCAATGGATATATTAGAAATGGTCACAATTATTAATGGTATTTTAAAATACAAAAATATAAAACCAAGGAAGTTCCTAGGTTATATAACAATCTTACATATTAAGACATTTAATTAGATCAATTATAATTTTCATTAATAAAAGTTTGGGTCATTACAGTTTCAGTATGTAATTCGTAAAAACAATTCAGGGTTTCCACTTGAGAGAGATTTGGAATTCACTACTGAGCTCATTATGGGGGATAAGATGGTATCTATTCCACCTTACATAATGGCACCGACTAAGCTTCAAGAGCTCAAAACACTATTTAAGGAGTTGTAGGATAAACAATTTATCCATCCAAGTACCTCGCCTTGGGGATCACCTATCTTGTTTTCAAAGAGGTTTGATGGGATTTTACACTTGTGTGTTGATTACCAGAAGTTTAATAAAATGACCATGAAGAAATGATATCCTTTTATATGTATCGATGATCTGTTTGACCATCTGATGGGGGCTTGTGTGTTCCCCACAATCGATCTGAGATTAGGGTTTCACCATGTGAGGGTTCCAACATCTGATATACCAAGAACTTCTTTTAGAAGTAGGTATGGCCTTTATAATTTTTTTGTAATGCCATTTGGGTTGAAAGATTATTCAGTGGTATTTATGTTCTTGATGAACAATATCATTCATCCATACTTAGATCAGTTTATGGTGGTGTTTTTTGACGACATCTTGGTGTACTCTAAGACTCCTGGTGATCATGCACCACATATTGATATCATCCCGAGTACATTGAGAGATCATCATCTACATGCCAATCTATCAAAATTTTAGTTTTGGATTTATAGGGTACACTTTTTGGGACATATCATCTCAAAATAAGGTGTGGTAGCAGATCCAAAAAAATTAAAGGAATTGATTTCAGGGGAGTATCCCAAAAATGTTTTTGATATCCAAAACTTTTTGGGATTATCTAGTCATTACAGGAGGTTTATCCCGGACTTTTCAAAATTTTTATCATCGCTTTCATGTTATAAAATGAAAGGCTTAATGTTTTATTGGATAGAATCATGAAATAATTATTTCTTATAGTTGAATAAGATCTTAAAATCGACACTAATTTCGATATTACTTGATCGTTTGAGGAGTAAATGGTGTATTGTGACACTTTTGGGATCATAATCATAGTTGTGTTGATGCAAAGGGATCAACCCGTTGATTACGAGTCTCGTCCATGAATCCACATGAATTGAATTACCCTACACATGACCTCGAGTTAGAAGTAGTGGTTTATGCTCTTAATTGTTAGCAACACTATATTTTGGGTAAAAAGTTTACGGTTTTTATGGATCAAAAAACCATGTAGTATATCTTTTCACAGCAAAACTTGAATCTTCGGCAACAAAGATGTGTAGAGTATATGCAGTCCTTTGATTTTGAACAAGCATATACACTTGGAAAGGGGAATAGTGTGGATGATTCCTTGTGTAGAAAAAATCAGACTTAGTTTGTATATGAGTCCAATGTAGAGTGGAAGATGATGACTTTGCTGGTGTAAATGCATGTGGTAGTTCGAGAGAGTTAGAAGAGTATGACTTTGGTTTCTGTAGTACTGAAGTCAACAATCTTGAGATGGATTATGGACTGGCAGTAGAAGGATCCTAATTGTTTATCCTTAATGGAATTACTTGAAGTTGGGGAGACACCTTTAGACTGGAGAATTGATGAGGATGATATCATCAATGTGAAAAATTGGGTTTTTGTGCCTACGAGTATGCGAGAGGAACTAAAGTGATAATTTCATTCCCAAAAGTGGTCTGTATATCTTTGGGTGACAAAAATGTACCATGAACCATGGAAACAATTTTGGTGTCCATGCATGAAAAAGGATATAGGAGGGTTCATAACAATATGGTTCACCTATCAGTAGTTTAAGGCAGATCGTCAATGACCATGAGTCATGTTGTTGTGTTGACTATTACAGAATGGAAGTTGGATGACATGACTATGGATTTTGTGGTAGGACTTCCAAATAATCTTAGGAATAATTATGCTATTGGGGTCATTTTGGATTAACTAACAAAGGTAACACATTTATTTTCTATCAGGGAAACCTTTACAGTAGAACAGTTGGGAGAACTGTATGTATGAGAGATAGTTCGTTTTCATGGGCTTCCATAGACTATAACTTCATTTCATGATTTACTTTTTAATTAACACTTATAAAATTGATTAATGAAGGATCTTGGTACATAGGTTTTGTTAAGTATGGCCTTTCACCAAAAGATAGATGAGCGTTCGAAACATACCATAAAGGTGTTAGAAGATATGTTACGAGCATGTGTTCTTGACTATAGTGGTTCTTGGGAGAAGCACTTGGATTTAGAGGAGGTCTCATATAATAATAATTATATGGAAACTATATAGATAGAAAAATATTATGAACTTTATGGTAGACCCTATAGATCACCGCTATGTTTGTTAGAGGTGGGTGAGTCAGAGCTATTGGGAACAAGTCTCATTCAAGAGACATAAGAGTTGGTGTAGTTGATTCAGAAATGTATGGATATGTCTTAGAGTAGTAAGAAGTCATATGCTGATATATTGATATGACCCATAGTGTTTATAGATGTAGATCATGTATTCCTTTAGGTTTATCCAAGATTATGTCACCACAAGATACAGAGGTAGGGAATATTATCACCCAGGTTTGTAGGACCATTTGAGGTGTTAAAGAGAATCTATCCAAGGGTTTACTGATTATCCCTTCCACATAAATTCAGTGCTATGCATGATGTTTCCCATGTATCACAACTAAAACAGTATCACACCGACCCTTCTTATTTGATTGATGTGGAATAGGTTGACCTCGAGATAGATGAATCCTTTGAGGATCATATGATACGTGTACTTTTTAATAGTGAGAAAGTGGTAGGGGGAGAGAATGTGTCTTTAGTTCATGTCTAATGGAAACATGGAATTGTTAAAGAGGAAACTTGTGAATATGAATCATCTATAAGGGCTAAATGGACCAATATTTTTTGATTCAGAATCATAGATACATTCGAGAGTGCAACTTGAGGATGAGCTATTATAAGGTGGGGAGATTGTAAGATCACTACCTTTTCTAGAGTCATCTCAGGTTCATTTTTAGGTACTATTTGAGATTTTTAAGTACATTTTTTGGGGTAGTTTCTTGGGGTGCGTTTGGGTTTTTTGAAGAAAAAATAATGGACAATGGGTTGTCCATTATTTTCACATGGTTTGACAAACAATGTGACTAAACCATGCCAAGCATGAAAACCTAGATAGAGAGGTCTGCAGGTTTTTCACATAGTTTAAAAAATCGTGCGACCAAACCATGCCCACCATGAAAACCTAGAATGAGAGGTCCACATGGTCAGTGCATGTTTTTCCCTAACTGTGCACCCCTTCCCACGAAACCATGCACACAAGGTTAATTTTCTGAAAATCTGTTTTTAAAACCACCCAAACCCCCAATACTCCCATATTTATACATTTTATTGGGATTGAAAAATTCTAGGTGATATCATATCCTTAGAAAGGGATTCCATGGTGATCCAAACACCATTCTTCAAGATCAAAATCCTAGATTGAAGATCTTATCTCTCCCTAGTAAGTGGAATTCATCCTATTGCTTCTCTATTTCATTCCTCTATTTTACCATGATCTTTTCATGGAAGATCACAAGAGTTTCCATGGATCTAGTACTATTAGTTTATATCTATAGCATTTATTGTGGATCTAGATCAATATTTCTAAGATCTTGATTCCTTTGATATTAATTTTTTATTTAGGGATTTAGATCCGGTGATTGATCAATGACGTTGTGCCACTTAGATTTTGGGGATTTACATTGTGATAACATCCGTCAATAATACAAGTTAGGTGGTCGAAATAGAACCCCCATATTCATGGATTTTATATGTGAATGTGAGTTTATTTATTTTTTAGCTTCCCTTGATAACTGATTTCCCAAACTAGAGTAATTAGGAATGTGATATTGCCAAGTGATTAATTGATAATTGAATCAAGAAACAAACAAGGGGGTCCAAAATAGATATTTGATTTGGATATGTGATATGGGTTGATATATTGTAATTGATATATTTAATTGATTGTTTTAAGATAATTAATTGGAAAAAATTAATTATGAAATGAAGTTGGTCTATGTAATTTAATTAATTGTGGGAATTAATTTTGTTTGATGATGATGATCAACGATAATTAATTATGAAAATTTGAGATTTGATATGTATAATTAATTGTGAATAATTAATTATGGAATGGGAATTGTGTTGATTGATTAATTAATTGACTAATTAATTAACGGGTTATGGGATTAGTGAGTTGTTGCATTAACTAATGGCCTTTGAAATGCATAACTAATCATTGGATTAGTAATTGAATGATGTGGATAATTATTGTGAATTAAAGAATGAATAAATGTATAAGATTTTTCTGGGTTCTAGATAAGGTGTTAAAGATCGATTAGAAATTGGGACATGGACATGGTGTTCCTCGCCAATAGTTATCCCAACTTGGTATTTTTTGGTGCTAGTCATAACGACCTACACCGAATGAGATATGGAGTGATAGGTATAGAGACCTATATTGAATGATATTTAGAGTGATTTACATGAATTTCAACATAAAATGAATGATAATGATGAATGATGATTAAAATGGAAAACATAAATTGAAAATGGTATTAATAATATGATTAAAAATTAAATGATTGTGTGATAACTATTTAATTATGCATTGTATTTATTACTTCATAAAATTGAATAAACTATCTCTTGCTTGAATAGCCCAAAGGCCTTCATTTTTTTGATTTTTGATAACCCCCATTTCAAGGGATGAGGGGGAACCTTTACAAGGCCTATAATATTAGAGATTACATGGCCCGTAGGCTTATAAGATACATGATCTAAACGTCTTAGGGAATTCAACCAGATGATAACTACAAGGAATTTCCCCTCCCCAAAATATGTATCCTGATGATAGCTCTATAACTTCACATGGTCATCTGGATAGGCTTCCCGTGCAAGCACATGCGGGTCCCAATGGTGTAGCCATACCCTCTCATTCTTCAAAATCCATTTGGTTCTGCTCTGGGGAGTGCACTTGCTCTGAATCCTCCTCTGGTGATGCTTTTTTTTTTTAGAGTCTGTTTGGGGAAACTGCACTGATCATGTAGCCCGAAGGCCTTGAGGGGGCCTGAAGGACATAAAGGTGTCCCGAAATCCTTACTCATCCGAAGGCATGGGTGGCCCGAAGTCCTTAAGGACTCCAAGCCCAAACTGTTGGCCCATGGTGAATTGTTTTCTCTACTATAGTAACCACCCAGTACGGATACCGTACCTATTATAATACCTTCTATAGTACTCAAAATTATGCCTTTGCTTGGTTTTGATCTTGGGTCTCATGGATTAACTTAAAGAGTTCTCACCAATTGGGCTGAGGCTCATGTGCACTTACACTATCTCTTGACTGTACTTTTTTAAACACTATTGGTGGTGGCTTACTGTGTTTTACCCACACCCTATTTGAGCCACCTAATCAGTACCCAAGTTGACTTTTTTGTTGCAGGGCAGGATAAGGGAAAGGCTTTGGGATTGGTTGTTATTTGGGATTGGAGCATGGTATAGGGAACTAAACATGGTTTAGGACACGCTTGGGGGTATTTGTGTCTTTACATTTAGTTTCATCATAGACACTTAAAATTAAAATTATCATATCAAGTTTTACCTTTCATTTGAGTATTTTATTTTCTTGTTTTGAATATCATATGACATGGTTTTATTATGGTTATTTATATGATTCCACACATGTTTATTATTGTTTACTTTTTTAGTCATTTATTTCAATAATAGAGGGTATGTTCTCCCCAAGACTCACATAAAATACCCTCACTACTAGTCATCCCCCTCAAGCATACGGGGAGGCGCGCTTGAGGGAATGTGGCCAACCAGCTCGGGGCACCATGTAGTAGAACCCGGTTCGGGTCTTCACATTAATGAATTAAAAAAGGAAAAAATTACTATTAATAAAACATTATAGAACTTTAAAAACATTTTTGAATTAATTTTAAATAAATTTTAGTCATGGAATAAAAATATTCCCAATCTAAAAGAATAACAAGGTTAATTTTCCTTAAAAACATTCTATTAGAAATTTTAGTACATAAGGAGTGGAAAATGAAAGTAAAATATTTAATTAAAAAAATACCAGACTATAATAAAATAGATACTGTTTTTATATATTGGTAATATAATTTAATGAAATAAATTTTAATCATAAACAATCCCTATAAAAAGTGACATTGTAAAAAAAATCATTATTACACGGTTACTCATGAGACATAATTATCATGAATGGTATAAATTCAACTAAAATATTAAATAAGATGAAAATTGGTATATTTATGATATAAAATATCCAATAGGTTTCTTATAAACCACATTAAATAAAATAGGTTCATAAAATAACATTTGTCTTAAAGAAGTCAATTTGAGATGATAAACCCATGCCACTTTAGTAACATTTGAATTGAGTCACCATGGGTGAAATAATATTAAAATATACATTAAAAAACATGTATTAAGATGGATATATTATATATTTTCTCAAATGGTAAGTATATAAAACTCATATACATAAATATTTTCATAACATCAAACATGCCTCCATGAAGAAAAATTGAGTTGAAGAATCCATATGTTGTGTCTAAATTTATTCATAAACACTCTAAGAACCTATAAAATAATTTTATATATGTTATAATTATATTAGAAACCATATAAACACATGTAATATCATATATTATCCACTTATAACAATTAAACACCCTTTTATTGAAAATTATTTATTAAAATCCTTGTTTCTGTGTGCTAATGATTTTGTTTTTCATGTATATTTTTGGTTTAATAGCTATGTTTATTTACTTATGATCATGGATTTATCATTTCAATAATAATAATAATTTCATAAATTCAATATTTAATATTTACATACATATTTATACCCATTCATATAATGTGGTGTGGAAAATTGAATTACATCACTTCATGAAGAAGGTAGTCTGTACGTTTGCACGACTTCTGTTACCACATTTTGATGGATGGAATGAAAGAATAAAAAAAAAACAATTAAAATTTAAATAATAAGTATTATATATCGTAATTATAATATATATTCCTAAAATATACCCTTATGATCGTCCATTTAAAGAGAGAACAAAAAATGAATCATATCACTTCATGGAGATGGTTGTCTACATGTAGATACGAGCGACATAATCCGTTTCCAATAGATGTGATTATATGAATGTGGATGATATATTATAAATATAAAGCCATAATTATTTCATAAATATCATATATAACTAATAAATACATCATAATATCACACGTTTAATTTTGGTGATGGAAAATAAACCATATCGCCACATAGAAGTTGTAGTCTACATAAACACATGAGTAATACTTTCTTTTAAAATTTTATGGAATGAAGGTGGGAAATCATTGTGAAATCATAATAATAAAAACTCATTATATTTATGATATTTTATTAATACTTTTATGACTTATAAACTATGATTATATAAATTATTATTAAAAAATAAAATTGAAATATATCGGTTAATATTTATTTCTCTTCTTTGAGAGACCTCTTTTAGCATACACCTTAAACTAGGAATGATTTGTCTTAGGAGAAGGAAAGTAGATCAAGGATGAATGGAAGGAATAAAATATTTGGGGGGGGGGTATGTATTGGATGATATATAAGACTAAAATTATATGAATAATGTAGGAAAATATTCTACCTTTTATAAGTGAGGGGTGGGACACACATGAAATTACATAAAATATTTCAATAATATATGGTCACTATAATGAAAAAGTGGATCAAATATCGAATAACTAAAAGTGAAGATAATTTTTGGTTGAAATATATTCACTGAATAAAAATTCTACAATTTTATGTGTCAATATTACCCTAATATCTTATTTTAACCCACAGGTAAATCTGTTTTAATAGTAACCATGGTGAGAAAATTTTACTACTTATATATTCATTAAGACCAAAAATTAATTTTATCTTGTTAAAAAAATATTAAAGATTATTATTAAAAATATTAAATCCATTTTAATATATTAAATTTATATAAGTGTAATAATATAATTTTAAATAATTGTTCAAAACATAATGAAAGTATTTTTAAAAAAAATACATTTTCAAGAATAAACAAAATTTACTTCAATTACATGACTTATAAGAACAATATAATTAATTATAATTTTTTTTAGAACATATATAAAATATATTCAATCAAAGACACTAATAAATATATATTTACATTTTATTTATATAGAAACACATTGAGAGAATAAAAATATATTCTAGAAAAATGTGTTATTAATCCAAAAAATGAACTTATAAAAAAATCTAGTATAATGTTGGTTAATAAGTAATTAATAAGATTATTTTTAATTATGTAATTAATATTTTTTTAATATAAATTTCAATACATAATAATACTTTTAAATCACATGATTTAATGAAATAAACTGACCATTTTATAGAAATTGGATGTTTTCATTTTTCAATAAAAAATAAATAATTTAAGAAAAATCCCAAAATTTCACCTTAAGATAATATAGACATCATGACTTCTAAAATTATTGTGACTTCATAAAATGTAATTTTTTAATGGAAGAAATTAATTATAATGACATTTAACAAAATTCAATGAAACTCACTTTTGATGAAAACAAATATTTTGAGAAAAAAATGACTTTACTAAAAATTGAATACATATATATTATATATTAATAAATTCATTTTAATTATTTTTATCCTTTATACATATTTTTTATAATTTTTGGTTTCTTTTAATGCCTTCTAATATTAAATCTAGGTTATAATGGTTGCATTTAAATAATATTATTTTCATTGTATATAGAAGTTAGATTAGTGTTTCTTGTTGTGTGTTAACAATGATATCGAGAATAGTATTATTTTATGCACTATT
The DNA here is from genome assembly GCA_963277665.1 of Viscum album. Taxonomy (NCBI): domain Eukaryota; kingdom Viridiplantae; phylum Streptophyta; class Magnoliopsida; order Santalales; family Viscaceae; genus Viscum; species Viscum album. Next base: position 1,012,984,374 of record OY728126.1, read on the forward strand.
TTTGAGGTGTTACACATAGTGTTCCCTCTTGAAAATACCCTTTTTCTAAAAAGGTCATCAGACTAATGATTATCCCAATTTACTAAAACATGTTCTTTCAGTGTTCTTCATTCCCACTCACACATACCCTAGGAAACATCTAATGAGGTCACCCTTCCTCAAAATAATCCATGAAAAGATCACATAACTATAGATTTTTAATCATGTATACTATTGAAAATAAATTTTTACCTTGTTCACATGGTTAGTAACATTTATTCAATTAATCTTTTAACATTTTAGGGACTTATATCCCCACTCTAGAGCACAATGTCTTTATTGTAACCCTATATTTCAATTAATGTAAGGCCAATGCACTTCAAATTAGAATCATATTTGATAAAATTGTAACAATTATTCCCCACTAACACAATAGGCCCCCACTATTTAAATATAATCAATGGGAACTATCTTGTAATGTATTAGACCCAAAAGCCACTAATCCTGGTCCCCAATCCGGGTTGCCACATGACCTCAAGCATCCCTCAAAATATACCAGACATTTTTGACTAGCTGAGAGGGTATAATGGATCACCTGGGAAAAAAGACCCTCATTACTAGGTTATCTATAATAGATAGCTAGTGAAATAAAGAAAATAGTAAACTATAATCCAAGAACATACATTACCAACTATGTCCCAAATAGGGTACAAATCAAAACCAAAAAATAAATATTTCATGTCATGTTAACATTTCCAAAGTGAAAGAAAAATACAAAATAAATAGAAGTAAAAAAAATCCCAAAAATGGTTCCTAAATATGAGTCTGGATCCTCATCTGTGCACATCGCAATCCCAAATCAACTCCATAGAATATGGATTTTCCCTTGTACTTACTGGAAACCATGAAATCTTCTTGGGTACCCAATGGAAGCCTAAGCAAGGTGTGAGTACAATTCAATTGGCCACGACCAACAGTGTCTAAAAAATATTTAGTCTAAAAAAATAGTGCATGAATGAACTAAATAAATGAAATGGTAAACAAAACACAACTCAGGTGCCAATATATAACAATGTTCACTTATACCCTTTCTATTACATAGTTGATTTACATCATTTGATCTATGGGTTAAGAATTTACATCATTTACAGAACATCTTAAGATGGGAAATTACTAAGAATAAATAAATAATTCATGTTCCTTATCTCTTTGGAAATAAATAGTTTATAAACATTTACATCACAGTTACCTTGGATCGTCAGTCTAGGTAGTCTCATCAAATGCATCTATTAGGGGCATAGAGCCCTAGTTCCCTTCCTAAACCAGTGCATTATGTGATGGGGTGTAGAGCCTCGGCCTAACCCTACATGTGGGAGTATATATTCGTGTTCAATACCCCAAAAATACCAAGTCATGTGCACATGGTTATTTATCCATTTACCACATATATCATATCATAACCATACATAATCAATAGACATAATATTCACATCTCATAATTATTCAACTTATGAATTTAAAATCATTCCTTAACCCATTAGCACATTTACCAATTATGATACATATCCAATTTAAACTATTTACCTTTACCATTCCTTAAACCAATAATTATATTCAACAATTCCCATACCTTATCCCTTTTGACACATTTATCATTTTAAATTCCTTACACCATTAACACATTTCCATTAAAAATTCATAATCCATTTGAAACAATAGAATTAATCCATTTGACTCTTTTTTCCATTAAAACAAAAAATCCATTATTCCATTTAAAATAACTAGACACAACTAATATTAATGACTCTATATGAACTATCCAAAAATAATAATTGGTTCATCATGTTATCTATAATAGCACAGGTCATTTCATGCTTAATATTACCATGTTCCATGTTCTAGAATGGTGGTACACCCCATGGGTGGATCTATATATGTCTAGTCACTTTCAATGCATTTTACAGGGATCATGAGTGATTTAATTTATCAATTATCAAACTATTTTTTAAAATGAATCTAATGGTATCAAATGAACTATAAGATAGAACTAATAACTAAACCACACAAGCACAAATAAAAAACGAGACTATGAGATATAACTTGTAGACTACCTACCTTGAATATGATGATGAACACAGGATTACCCATACCTTAGAATCTAGATACATGCACCCATAGATGCCCCAAAATAGTTTCCATCATAAAAAGTTGGGTTTTGGTATTTAGAAGAAGAAAAAAATCTACATGCCCTAATACAGAAAAGACATACAAGAGGACTATTTGACTTGCATGGAGCTTTTATGCACACCTAACGGTAATCCAGAAATCCTATAATAAAAGTTGATAAAACCTTTGTAATCTTGTGTTAAAATTTTTTGTCACTAGGGTTGATATAGGAGAAATGAAGGAAGAAATCAGCTGAGATACATAAAATAAAAAGGGGTGAAATGGTAATTTTTCACTTTTTAATGACACACACAGTTTCGATGCACAATTTTTCAAACCGAGGGTGAACAATTCACTAGAATTTATCCAATAGGGGTCCATGTCACATGGTTTTCTAGAAATTCTGAACAGTTTGAATAACCATTCTACAACCATGTGGAATTCCTCTATCCAAGGTTCTTCAGTTTTGGCCTCACCCCTTACAAGGTTTGCACTAACTGTGCGCCAACAGTGCAACATGCATAGGATGACCTGTATCCCTTTATTTCATGTCCTGAACCCCCAGAACACCCATTATCTTCCTGATACAACTGATATACAATTAATTTGGTAATCTTAATGGATTTAAAAAACATATTTAAATAGAAACATACCGATATAAGGTCAAGGATCATATCACCGCCCACCTAATAGTAGCTCATCCTCGAGATGCTCATCCCAGGGCTAATTTCCCCTCTAAAGTTAAAATATTGGGACCCCGAGCCCACATATATGACTCCCTCTCCCATGTTTCTTCTTGAACATTACCATGTTGTCATAAAAAATTAACAAGAGGCACAAACTTTCACCACAATACTTTCTCACTATGATCCACGAAAAGAACTAGATTCTCCTCAAAGAACGCATCAGCCTCAAGCTCCAAATCCACTAAATCAGTCACCTGAGATGGGTTAGGATTATAATTCTAAAGGGGTGACACATAAAAAATATCATGCAAACTGCTATATCACTATTGAAGAGACAATCGGTATGCCATCAATCTAATCCACTACAAAAATCTGAAACATCCCCCTGTACCTAGGTTCTGATGTACCCTGATTCCAAATCTGACGGTGCCCTAAACATGGCCACACCCAATTAAACACATGATCACCCAAGATAAACTCAAGTGTTCAATGATAATGATATGTATATGTCTTATTTTTTGCTCTGAGATATTGCCACACATTTCAAAATCAACTGATCCTTTTATTATATCTAATGTATGAGCCTCGATCCCAACAACTCTGATTCCCCATCCTCAAACCAACACAATGGGGATGTACATATCCTAACAAAAATAACCTCATATGGTGCCATCTGAATGGTATCATGGTTACTATTGTTGTAGTAAAACAAAAAAGTGCTAGATTCTTTTACCATGATCAACCAAATTCTAGGACACAAGCCCTCTAGATGTTCTCTAGTACCTGAATAGTATGCTTTAATTTTTGTCCACCTATGCATGGAAAATACTACTCAAAAACCCATGGAACCAAGTGATCTATATAATCCCTACTAGAAGCGCAATGTGTAGTGAAAATCATGATCTGAAACTATTGTTCAGTCTACTCTATGTAACCACAATGTCCCCCAAATAGAAAACCCACCCAAAAAATCAATGAATAATGTCCCTCGAATTGGTCATAAATGACCCTCCTTAGTCAAATGATCAAAAAATACCAATATCATATAATTCTTATGAGGAATCCATGGAATAACCACTATAAAATACATCATTACATCACCCCAATTACATTTTAGAATGAGAAATCGCTGTAAAAAACACCAGACCTCTGATTCTTGACCTTTACCTTCTAATAGGTAAGGTATCATTCCACAAAACTTGTAACCACTTTCTTAATCCCTAGCCACCAATACTTCTTACGATGATCATGATACATTTTGGTCAAACCATGATGCCCCACCCACATTGATGCATGAAACATTGGCATCAAATCTACCCACAAACACGTTATCAAAAAAATACAGTTACACACATAAACAATCCCATCATTACAAAAGATCACACCCAAAGGTGACTCCATACATTTAAGAAATTCCCTAAAATCCAAACATTCGTGATTCTATCACTCCCTCTCCTCAGTTTAGCCTAGAAGTGTGGAATCAACTGCCATGGATTCAAGGATCATCTTCCATTGGTAATTCTGCATCTCGAGATGCATCTTAGAAAACAATTCCATCATTCTCTATTTTTAACTGGATTCCTGAAACACCTGATTTTTGGTCTTTTGACTCAAAGAATCTGCAACACTATTTCCCTTTCCCGGTATATAAACCAACTTGAAGTCGAAGTATTGTATATATTAAACCAATATTCACTATTAGTTATTACTGGCTTGTTGGGAGAAGATATAGTTAATGCTTTTATGATTGGTATAAACAATAAACATCTCTCCCAAAAAAATTTCCACCAACACGTTAAGGCGTAAAACTCTTCATCCAAATCAAGATCCTGATTAGGGTAATTTCATTCATGATTCTTAAAATTTTGTCACCCATACCTGAATACCCTCTCAACCTGCATAAAAAATTCAAAAAACCCAACACCAGATGCATCACAAAATAAGGTATACTCCATACCTAGATTAGGTGATATAATTGTTGGTGGGGTAGTAAACTTCTTATTTAACTCTTGGAAATCATTCTCACATGATCCAGACCATTTAAAATTTATGCCCTTACTAGTGAAACATGAATGTGGTGCTGCTAAGTAAGAAAAGACTTTAATAAAATTTTGTTTAGAACCATCTAGGCCAATAAAACTTTAAATATCAGAAACATTCTTGGGATTACTTCATGACACAACCACCATTACATGATTTGGGTCCACTAAAGCTCCTTCCTCTGAGATGATGTGACCCAATAAATACACCATACCAATCTAGAAAGGGAATTTTTATAGCTAGGTGTATAGACTATTCTCTCTTAGTGTACTCAATACAATGTCAATATGACTGACAAGATCATCACGAGACTTAGAATACACCAAGATGTCCTCAACAATGATAACTACAAACCTATCTAGGTAGGGAGAAAGATTCGGTTCATTTGGGACATAAACACTGTCAGTGAATTGGTCAACCCAAATAGAATAACAAAAAACTCATAAAACACTTACCTACTCATGATGGAAGACCAAAATATATCATAAGGTCTCATAATTAGATAATGATACCCTGATCATAGATCAATCTTAGAGAACACTAAAGAACCACTTAGCTGGTCAAATAGATCATTGATTTGAGGAAGAGAGTATTTATTCTTAACTATCATCTGATTCATCTAATGATAATTGACACATAGTCACAATGATCCATTAGCCTTCTTGGAGAACAACACTGAAGATCCCCATGGGGACATACTCAGACAAATGAAACTCTTATTCTATAATTCTTCCAGTTGAGTTTTGAGGTCCTAGAGTTTTGTTAGTTCCATTTGATACGGAGGAATGGATACTGGTTTTGCTCCCAGTAGAAAATCTATCATGAACTCAACATACTTATAGGGTGTAATCCTTGAGATATACTCATGAAACACATCCTAGAACTTATCCACCAATGTATGAAAGAAAAAATGCTCTTCACCCCCATAATAATGCATAAGATAAGCCACGTGGACTATTAGTTCACCCATCTACTTACAAAATAGTCATTCATGGGGATATCAGACATCCCATTCACCATTATGGACATACATATCTCCCTAAAGAGAAATAAATGTTACCATATGGAAGTAGCAGTCAATATGGGCTTGGAACAACACCATCTAGTCCACACACAAAATCTGATCAAAACCTGACATCTCAACCACAAACAAGTCCCATAAGAAATGGTACCCACCAATCTTGATATCACTCCCAGTACACTACCTGATATTATCTATTCACACACATAAAGGTTCATTATTCAATATAACCCCAAAAAACATTCCACTGATAGACCTAACATAACAAAAACTAAGAAGAAACAAAATAATGCAAGGAACATGTGTGAAATAAAGCACTAAAGAGCATGGAAGCTACAATAATCATACCTCAAAAATAGTTGATGGATTAACCTCTCCACCTCCATGTGTAGACTAAACTACATGATGTTTTCCTCCCCTCTACCCTAGGCCCCGATATGAGTTTGTGGTGCTGTAATGCCCAGTTGATATGGATGCCCCTACCTAAGAGTACCACATCCTCCACCTCTACCGGTATATCCAATAAAACTACAACTGCCTTTTGGATAAGGGGCAACCAATCCCTTGTCTGCAATCAGCATTGTACCTTATCCACCATCTATGCCCAACTATTTAGGGTTCCTACAAGAACCTCTTCAAATTCAACATTCTGCTGCATGCTCGATACTAAACTTTTTTTTTCGAGAAACTGACCATGAATGTGTCCAAACCTTCCATATTAATTAAAAAATTCATGATCACCACTCTGATAGACTATTAATCTCTTTGGAACACTCTATGAACTTCCACCATGGTTGTTATTTCTAAAATTATTCTTCCTACCTTCAGAAGTCTCACTATTGGTTCATCTAACAGGAACCATAATCCCACCACCTGAAGCTTCATTTAAGCACCCTTATGAAATAAAGGTATGATCCACTACTTTTGAAAAGATATTTATGTGTAAGATGTTCACCTAGGACATAATATAATTTCTAAGATCATCTTGAAAATGCCTTGGTCTCATGACCACATCCCATTACAATGCTGTAATAAAGTGTTTCAAGTACATGAAATATCCTACATAATCCATCATCGACATCATTCCCTGGGTTAACCTCATAAATTCTGTATCCTGATCCTATCTCTAGATATATTGATAGAAATGCTCTATAAAAATTTCTTGATGGTCTTTCCACAACATACCATCATCCTGTAGAGTTTGAACTAGAATATCCCCCAGCACTTTGCTAGTCCCTATAACATGTATGTTTCCATGTTGACTCTCTCATCTGTAGGAGCCTCAAATCTTCCAAAATATTCTGGACATACTCTATCCAAAACATTGCATCCTTGATTCCACCCTATCCAGAGAAAGTTGAAGGGGGTTGTCCCAAAAACCCTTGGGTTGGATAGAACATACAATGCACACCCCTCAATAGTTTCCATTCCATCATCTACACAAAACAAGTGAAGTTCTCACGAAACTGCTCCTCTCCCCTATTACCTTGAACAACTGAAATCTGCTACCCCATTTCTGGAGGATCATTCTCAGTGAAATTTTCTTTTTTACCAATTGGTAGAAACCCTCATGGTGCAATCATCCCATATTTTCAAGCAGTATTCTTAGAACACATTAAATAAAACCTCCTCAATTTAAATAATATAAGGCTCCCCAAGATCTAAAAAAATTCCATTTTTCATACACTATCCCATCATACATCGTCACATCTGGAACACTACCCTCTTCTAACCCTACTATGGGTCATAGTCAACACTGGGTAAACTAACATACATGGTCACATGTATTTAATTAAAAACAATTTTTAATATATTTCTACTTTAAAAATAAAAAACATTCTTCTCTAGGCACATTTATATCATTAATGTTCATTACAACTAACATTTTAACTTATTCACAACTCATTATATACAAAATATTAACTCATTTACACCCCTTTATAAGGAAAAATTATTCATCCATTAATTAAAATCCGTTATATTTAACCATTTACATCATTTTCATTAGACATTCCTTTATTTATAATTTTGATGAAGTAAAATACATCCTACACTTCATGTCCCACACACCCATCTCATGTGTGCCTATTATGATGCATAACACCTATGTCCCTAGGATCCTAAAATGATGCATGAATGAACAACCACATATTGTTCTATCCATATGAAAAATGTCATAAAATACTCATATCACACTATAAGTGCATCACCTAATGGTAAAATATCATTCAACTATAACAATAGACATCAGAAAAAATAATTCTCACCCTATATAATTGAGTTTGAAATCATACATGGGTTAGTTTCACCCTTGAACGAGCTCATTTTTAATGCCCAACACTTCATAACCTCCTCTCTACCATCTCAAATAGTAATATCATAGAAAAAACCTATCTTTGATACCACATTGTGACATCCCTGACCTAGAAGACACTAAATCGGTGCCCCGATCCAGGTCTCCACATGAACTCAAGTGCGCCTCCCCATACATCATAGTTTACCGACTAGCAGATAGGGTTTAATGGATCAAATGGGAATACTACACCCTAATTAACACAATATTTACTATAGATAACATGTAAAATAAATGAAACAATAAATAATAAACCAAGAACATGCACTACTAAGTGTTTCCCAGACAGGGTACACAACACAACCAAAACATAAATATGCCATGTCATGCTAATAATGCCAAAGTAAATGAAAACAAAAAATAAATAGAAATATCTAAATCTCAAAAATGGTTCCTCACTCTGAGTTTGAATCCTCATCTATTTTCATCCCAATCCCAACTCAAATCCCAACCATATGACATTTTCACTTGTCCTGGAATGCTACCACAAAGTCTTCTCGGGTACCTAACGGTGGCCCGAGCAAGGTGTGAGTACAACTCAGTAGGCCACCACCAATGATGTATAAAAAATATCTAGTATAATTAGATATTCCATGGAATAACTAAATAAATTTAAGTATAAACAAAAGAAAACTTCGGTTCCATTGTATAATAATGTCCACCAAAACCATTTTTGTTACATAGTCCATTTACATCACTTGTTCTATGGGGTTTTCACTTACATAATATAAAAAATAGCTTAAGGTGGTAAATTACTAACCATAATGTAATACGTTAAGTTCCAAATCTCTCTAGTGATAAAAATTTACATCAAACATTACTTGGAGCCTTGGTCTAGTTAGTATCTTCAAATGCATCTGTTAGGAGCAATGTGCTCTGGTCCTCTTGACAAACCCATTCATTATGGGGTGGGGTTTGGAGCCTCAGTCTAAACCAAGCCATGGGCATAGACCTTCAAGTACAATACCCCAAAAATTATAACCCACATTCACATTATTATTTTTCCTTTAACCACATATACCAAATCAAAACCATACACAATCAATAAACATGACATTCACATCTAATAATTTTTCAACATATGGATTTAATATCAAACCTTACCCCATTAGAACACTTACCAATTACGATACATATCTCATTTGACCCATTTTACTTTCCCCTGCATAAAATGATTATGTATATTCAACAATTATTATACATTATCCCTTTTGAAATTTTCTTCCTTAGATATTCCTTAATGCATTAATACATTTCCATTACAAATTCATAATCCATTTGAGACATCCACATTAATCAATTTCAACCTTTTTCAGATTATGAAAAACAATACCTTTTTCCATTGACAACAACTAGACACATATACTATTAGTTCCTCTATATGATTAAACATAACATAACAATAGCTTTTTAATGGGATCTACTTTAACACAAGTCAATTTCATGCTTAACATTACCATGTTCCGTGTTCAGGAATGTTGGTGCACCCCATGGGTGACCCTAAATCAGTCCATTCACTCTATATTAATCCCATGGGGATCATGAGGGGTTTAATTTATCAATTAGAAAACAAATTTTCCAAATCACACCAAAGATATTAAATACACAACATGAGATAACCAATAACTCAACCACACATGAAAAAAAATCAACAATGAGACTATGGGATATAAATTTTAGACCACTTTCCTAGAAGTCGAAGATGATTGTGTGCATAACCATATAATCAGACCTATATTCAAGAACCCCATTAATCCCCAACCTAGAATCCTTCTGAAAAATGGTGTTTTAGGAATTTAGAAGAATAATAAAAAATCAATAAGACCTAATTAAAAAAACAGAACCAAGGGGAGTGTTAGACATACCCAGAACATTGATCCACACCCAACAACACTCTAAAAAACCTATATTCAATGGAGATCCACCATTTTGAAGATTGGGATGAAATGGTTCATCACATGAGTTGATATAGGGGAAATGGGCAAAGAAATTTGGACATATACTTATAATCTCGAGGGAGAAATAGTAAATTTTTACTTCTTAATGAGGAGCATGATTTAGTCACATGCTTTTCCAAACCATGGGGAAAACATGCACCATACTCTATCTAATATGGGTCCAAATCACATAGTTACATAGGGATTCCACTCGGTTTAAAAACTCATGTGAAATTCCTCTATCCAAGGGTTCACAATTTTTCCTCAACCATTGCACATTTTTCACTGACTGTCTCCTAACTATGAAATATGGACAGGATAGCCCTTTACCCAATTATTTCATGTTCCAAATCCATGGAACACCCCAAAGATTCATCATATACTTGAGAAAAAATTAATTATCCAACATTCAGGGATTCAAATAAGGATTTAAATCAGATCATACCCCCATTAGGTCATCATATTAATGAATTTCCCCACAAGAAAAAAAATGATTTTTCAATCTCCTTTTTCCAAACGCATATACACCCTTGGAATCATCCCTAGAGGTCACCTATCCTGATACTGCTTTAGGTTAATGTCACAAAATTGTCGAGTTCTAATCAGGTAGGTTCCTAAAAATAAAGGTTCACATTTTTGACATGGGTAGTATCATTTAATATTTTTTCCCTTTAACTTTCTAAAGAGTAAAAATATGTGCAATCAGGCTCTACATAAGTGTCATTGGTAACTTAATTGTGTGCGATTCTTAGTAAATGTGGAAATATAGAATAGACATCTATGAGTTTGTGTGAACTAAGTTAATTTTAAGAGAAGAGAGGCTCAAGGTAGGTATAAATCACTTTTTGTTTATATCATAAAAATGAAGAATAAGTGTCATTAGATGCATAAATAAAATTACCAAATTAGCCGTATAAAAATTCAATATATCTAGAATTCAATATTTTGAAATATTATAAATTAGATGATTCTTATGATGTTCATTATGTATTCATATTTAATGATTTATTATATGTATCGTGATTCAATATGCTAAGAATCTATTCATCAAAATGAATCTAATTATTTGACATTTACGAAAAAGTATATTGAGGTGATCCATACTTAAGATATGGAGACCACACCACATGATGCTATGAAATCAATATTCTACCACAATAAATTGAAATTCTTGTTGGTGTTTTGGTCATTTTAGAAGTGTTTTTAAGTAGAAGGTATTGAGGTTATAACACAAGAGAGAAATGAAAAACGGTGTGAGAAAAAAGACCACATTGAAGTAATGTTTATGATGGGTCTCTAATAATAAAAATAGAATAGATCGCATTATTCTCCAATAGGGATAACTATTTTTAAATTTTGGAAGTCCAATATGGTGAGCATTACATTCTAGGCTGAGTAATGATTATTGCATGATTCCATGGGCATGGATTTTTTTAAAAAGAGTTTAAATATGATATACTAGAAGAGTAGATTCACAAACGGTGTTTTTTAACTAACAATAAAGAAGAATGGTGGAAGTGGAATTTCACTATTAATAGTGTTTAAAATTAAAGGTAAAATATTTTTAGATTTTGGGGGATCATCTTGAGCCTAACCAAATGAGAAATTCATGGAGGATTGTGTTATATGATTTAGTTGAATAATGTTATGAAATTATTGAACTGAAATTGATTTATCTTAAATTAATTTAATTATATTAGATTAAAAATTGATAAATATTAGGACCTTGGAAATAGATATAAGATGGTGTGTATATTGTAGAAAAAAGAGATCATGGAAATATTGATAGAATAATAACATATTCTAGAACTTGTAGTTCCAAATAGATTATCATAATATTTTTTAGATCAAGTATTAATTTGAGTCAAATATAATTCTGAGTTTCAAAGTGCATATAATCATCTAATATAGATTTTTTTTAGAAAATTATTAATGAATTAGAAGGATTATTGGGAAGATCATCAATAGTTTCTGAGCAACCGAATTCTCAAGATATGTTTCTTAATTTGTTTTGATAATTGTATTACTAGAGGGATGTTGTGTATATGTTAATAGGATGTAGATAAACAAGGATATATAATAATACCTATCATTTCTGCTTGTAATTGAATATTAAAATTTATTATATAATTCATGGATCAGTGGGAGATAAACTCTATAATGATTAGGGACTCATACTGGGTCGGAACATTTATAATAACCTCTCTTTACCTGTCTTATTTATTGGTTCATTTCATAAATGTAAGGATGAGTAAATATTTTTGAGTGTGTCATGTCTTAATTAACAGTAAATATTTATTTATAATTGAAAGAGATTATAAAATACATTCACCAAGGATTTACACTCCTTCTAAAATTCTTATTAAATTAGAAGTGGTATATGATAAATCATGTTCCCTATATCACATCCCTCATTAGATTATGATGGATAATACTATTTTAGAATTTATCATAAGTGTACCATCCTTCAATATAAATAATTACCATGCATGGAATAATATGATGAAACACTGTATTTTATTACTTATCATTAAAGTTATTAATTTAGTTATAGGTTTATCCTTCCATTTAATAGAAATATTCAATTAAATTTTACTAACAAGAGAAATTAAAGACTGATGAGAAGGTAAGAAATCCAATTCTAATGTCTTTATCTAGAAAATTTTACACAATGTTTTTAGTCTTGTAAACTATAATGGAAATATTGGATAATTGTTATTGAGTAGTTGAAGGAAATTTTTAAATTAAAATATATATGTTATAAATCAGGATAAAAAAATTAGAAGGCATCATGATAGCTGGACAGAACATTATTGGTGACATATTTATAAGGGTGACTGAAATTTTTAGTAACAACAGTGGATGTTTTGAGAATAGATATAACTAATATTATAAAAAGACATATTAAGAAACAATAAAATACTTTTTTATCCTTACATTTATCCTCAAGAATATAAGATTTTTTTGTTAATAAACTTCACAACATTCTCTTTATATATAAAATGTGAAATACTATTATTTAAAAAGAAATGTAAATAAAAGATTATTTTGAATCCTTGAGGAAGGTGAAGATCAAAGATAAAAAACCTAAATAAACTCTTGAATAATATAGTGAAGATGAAAATTATAATGAACATAAAATAATAATGTCACTTATGAAAAGGGACTTCTAGAAAGTAAAGGGAAAATAAAAACCCAAAATCCCAGTTAAATGAATAAAATATAGAGATATTATACTTTTTTTCATTAATTTGACCAAAAATAATATTTTTGAATACAATTTTGGGGATGAAATGAGTCAATAAAAGATACAGATCAAGAGAAAAAAAGTATCCTCAAAATTAGGTAAGAACTAGAATATGAATCCAAGAATAAAAAGAAAAAATCTGTTAGGGAGGGAGAGGAGGGAGACCCATCTGGTTTCCAATTAAATTAAGAAGATGATAATAGATTCATAAATTTCATGGATCATGTAGTAAAACATGAGGGATCTTCAACCAGTGAAGATGGATAAAATGAAATATCCTACACAGAACATATGGTGAAATATAAATTACATTAATTTCTAGTGCAGAATATGAAACTTGAGAAAAGAAATTGAATACTTAAATATGGAGGATGGAAATAAATATAATTATTATGAATGATTTACAAAAAATAATATTTCATGAATTAAGTATAAGTAAAGTTCACGTCAAAGGTTAGGGAAATCCACACAATCATGAAGGGTCTTAATGAGAAACTCATGTTGAAAGATGTGATTGATTAAGTATACACAATATAAATTCCTATAGGATAAAAAACAATTAACGAATATTTTTTATCATTTTAATAAGTATTTTTAAATCAAGGGTGCATAATCAATGTCTAATGAAAATTTTAATTCACTCTAATAGGTCAAATAATTATCATATATGTATTATTGTTTTTCAGTTTAACCAAATAATTCTACTTGAAATTAAAAATATAATTAAGTTTGGACAAAAACGGTGAAGAGAAACTCTCCCCAACACATGATTGGAAGAAACAAAATCATTATAAATCATATTTCTTAAAGTCTTAAGAAAGAAACATTAATGTAGGTCTAATTGTATCACGATTTTGGGAATAAATATTATTATTTTTGAAGACATACATTCTATGGGTACTACTAGTGTAGTTGTTTTTTGGTCATATGAATTGATTATGTAAGAATTATTATTCCTTTATTGGGTATAAGGTGGGAATATAGTGAGATATCTCTATAAATATGAGTATAAAATCAGATAAAAATAAAAACTTATTGTAAGGAAAATTTCTTACACCTATATAAAATAAATTTAATTTATTATATGAAGTATAAGAATTATTGAACTACATGTTCATAATGAAATACAATTAATAGAAAATTTCCATGGGAAAACTCATGGCATTGAAAGTTGAATGGGTTAATTAACGTGGATAATAGTGAAATAATCGTTATGGTTGAGGTATATTTAATGAAATGTGAGAGAGGAAAGACATCGATCTTGGACAATGGTTTTTCTTCACAAATGTTAGGTGACACAAAATTCCTTAGAATCACCAGATAACATGATGGGGGAGATGTCACTTTTGTAAATGATAGATCTATGTGAATTAAATTCATTCGTTTAATTAATATTTAAGAAAATAAGATAAACATAAAAGATATTCATTATATGAAAGGGTTAAGAAAAATATCTTGAGTATTATCCAACTTTTTTATGAATGAAATAAAGTTATACCCAAGTAAAAATTTGTTTTTCTAAATGATTCTAAGTATGAATCTGTTATCATAAGAGGAGTAATAAAAAGTTAAAAGTTTCCCTAAATTTCTGATCCAAAAAAATCAAACACGAGTGCTAAAGAATAAAAAAGAAGAAACATAAGAGACTTTTCCACTTTATCCAAGGTAGTATGAGTAAATTTTCAAAAACTAATATATTGAGAGAACATCGTCAATATAAAATTTAAAGATATGTGATTTTTGAAACATTACAAAAAGGGATATGGTTGAATATACACACAAAATGGTTGAATTGTAGTCATCAATACCACTTGAAATCATTCATTTAGATCTATTAATCTCATTGGGAATAAGTCCACCATAACTAATTTTAATTTTATTACATTTATTGATACTTTCACATAGATGAAAATAGTCAAGTTCATGAAATATGGATTTGATGCTATTAATGTGTTCAAAATTTATAGAAGACAAGATAAGTAGGAGGTGGGAGTATTCATTTTTAAGATAATAATTAAATATTGTAGTAATTTATATAAAATGAATTTGAAAAATAAATAGAAAAAAATAAAATTAAAAAAATCAATTTAATGAACCATGTACCCTATAAAATAATAAAATTGATGAGATGAAAAAACGTATGATTAGTTGAATTTTTATAAAGATGTTAGAATATAATAATGTTTTTATGTTTTTTTGAAAGAATATATATATACTAAAATATATATTCATATGAAAAAAATCTAATATCATTATTAAATATATCATATGAACACTCAATAGTGTAGTTTTTTAGATATGTAAATCATATTTTCAGGTATAGCGATTCATTGTTATCTGTTGGGTGGGAGATTTCACTAAAAATTATTCCACATATAGTGGACATTTCATCATTAGTGAGAGTTATGTGAGTTGGCATAGTAAGTAGAAACATTTAGTGTCTTTTCGTATAGCTTATGCTGATTACATCGCAACTATAGTTGAATGTGCACAAATTTAATGGATTCAAGTGTAGCATGAAAATATAAAAGTAGTTTTTGAGAAACCATTATTGATTTCCTATTATAATTTGTATTCCACGTATCTCCCAAATAATCTTTTTAAGAACTACAGTTCCAAAAAAAATTTATATCAAGTATTATTTTATTAAAAAATGAGCAGAAAATGGTAATATAAATCATGTTTATATTTTAAACAAGAATCATATTAAATACACTTTTTACATTGTAAATTTCAATAGGGAGATTTTAAGATCATAGAATAAATCATCTTGTTTAGGTTTTCCCTCTTACTCAAGGAACTTTAAAAATTTACCCCTATTTTTCTTTTACATGTGTTTAAAATGGGGGGAGAACAACTTACACAACTCTTTATCAATGATGAAGAGAACTACATAACAATAGGGGAGTGATCCTGGTATTATCATTTGAAAATGTGGTCAATGTTCAATGGTGGAGTTTTGGGATGTGATATCTAAGGATATGATGTTTCAATTGAGTGTGAGTTGATTTAATTAACTTAGATGCACTTTCCTAAAATTTAGAGATGAAATAATCTTAGAAATAATACCTTTTCTTATAGCGAGGACAAAAAAACATTTCCCACAAGAGGTAGGCTATGTTTTGGTGATGCTCTTATTTGTTAATGAGTTTGAAAACAAATGTGAGTTTCTCTATAATAGTTGAATAAAGTTTCCAACAAATACAATTGGAGGATATTGAAGTACCCATGGAGTTATTAAATGTTTTCCTATGATTTAAATCCATTTTAATAATATTTTGATTTATTTTTGATGTTTTTTTTTAATTTTTTTTGATATGGATCTATGTTATTCAAAAATTAATTGAATTAATTATATATTTATTTTAGAAAATATTGACTTTTGTTAGAGTTTGAGTTCATAAATGAGATCATATTTATGTGTGATTTGGAAACATCATATGTGGTATTGGGGTATGCTTTAGTTTATTTAAGGCTACATTTGTGTGATTGAGATCTGTATGGATGCCTTTAGATATATGTGTATATGTGATACTAAGAAAATGTGGAAATATAGAAAAGGATTTCTTCTATATGTGTGAACTAAGCTAAGAATAAGTTTCATGATGCTTAGTATAGGTGTGAATCACTCTTTGTAGTTGTCATCCATGTTGAATGTAAGTTTTATTTGAAACATAGATAAATATTCTTCAAGATATAGACTAAAATAGATATATGCCTAGAATTTAATATTCTAGAGGAATATAAATCAGGTGATTCTTATGATGTCCTTAATAGATTTATGTATCATGATTTTTCCAAAGGATAATGATACTACCTACTAATAAATAAAGAATCAAACCACAATTGATGATTCGATATTGAAAACTATGGAGTCTAAGGAGATCCATGATAAATATACGGAGACCATGTTGTAGGTACTTGTGAAACAAATATACCACTACATTTTAGTGAAATTTTAGTGGGTGTTTTGTTCAACATGGAAGATTTAGAAAGTGAATGAGAAAGATGTTACACCATATAATATAAATCAAGAAAAAGAGAAGGAATATCATGTCATAGTAATGGAAATGGTGTCTTTATAAGAATAACAATATAATATACCATGTTATTATCTATTATTGATGACAATTTTGAAATCCTAGAATTCCAAAATGGTGAGATCCATACTGCATTTTGTGTTATCATTTTGTATATAGTACCACAGACATAGATTATTTAGAATATTTTGAAGCTATGAAATCAATATAGATGAATAATTAATGTGTTTTTAATTTATCTATTTAAAAAAATAAGGGAAGAAGTGGAAAGTTTCATTTCTTAAAAAAGAGAGTAGATTCAGATATCGATGTCTTGAACATGAGTTTGACTGAATAAGAAAATAACATAGGACCATGTTATAATATTTTTATTGAATTTTTTTATAATGATGATATGGAATTTAATTATATTAAATAAAATTAATTATTGTAGTTTTTAAATGATTGATATGATGATATATTAAATAGATTGAATATTGTGAGTACATTTCATAAAAAAAGTTCATTTAAAATATTAACAAAGAGGAAGGGGGATTGTAGCTCATAGTTGAGAAGTAATTATCATCATATTTTTGAGCTTGAGGATTTAGTTGAATATAATTTAAGACTGGTTTTTAAGGATCATATCAATATCTAATACTATAATTACTGAGAATATTTTTCTATCAACACTGAAGGTTTAATGGGAATATCACTACCATTTATAAGGAATAACATTCTCAATTGGAATTTCTAAATTTATTCTATTAATTGTATAACTACTGGGATATTGTGTGCATTCTAGTCAGATATAGATGAAAAATTGTACATGATAATATATAACCTATCCATATGTATTAAATCATAAATATTTATTAAATAATTTTTCTTTTAGCGGGTGTGGAACACGATAAGGAATAAGAACCCACTTTGGGTCTAAACCTTATAAAAACTGCATATACCCTTTCTTGTTTACTTGTTCATTTCATACAGGTCAGTATAAGTGAATATATTGATTGAATCATGTTTTAACATGTATTATATGTTTATTTCTATCCAACAAAATTTTAAAAATGTACCCACCACTGATCCCCCCACCCTTCTCAATGGTGTAATAATGTGGGGCACATTTCATATACTATAGGAGAAGTATTCTATCCAGAATGTTTAATGTGATAAAAAATAGAGTAACTCATTTATTTAATTTTTTCTCTAAGTTATATTTGAATTCTTAATTTTTAGGAAGGATAAAGGAATATTGGCATTCACGGAGGGTCTTCTTTTCTCCATTTCAAACGTTGTCACTTTCCCTTTATCTATGCCGAAATAGAAGCCATATTAGTCTATTTCTAGACCAAGTTGGTCTTGGATGAAATTAAAACCATGTGTAACCTCTCATGTACTTGTAAAGATATCATAAGAGGCATGGGCACATGAATATGTCTTGTTAATTAATTTCACATGATGAGGGTCGGGTGAATGTGTAAGAAGACCAGGTCACATGCATTGCCAATCCTAAGAACACGTGTAGGAAGACCTAGTATCCATTAATAACTCATTTCAATTTCAATTACCTCTACCATATTTATGAATCCATCTTTCTCAAAATGGATCACCAACTATTTCACTCCCCTATGTTCAAATACAGACAGTGTTCTTTGTTTTCTCTTTATCATCCATGGACATAAGCAATGATATATTCCCTTTTTGTCCAAGATTGTAACGTGAAAATAAATCTCTTATTTTTTATCATATACATTAGATTCATATCATTAAGTAAAAAATTATTTCTTATATTTAATTAAAATAAAAATGAAAATATTAAATGAGATTTATATATAAATAATATAATGACCAAATCATTAAATAAATTAATTCAAGTTAAAAAATATATATTTAAGATTTAGTGAATCAAATAAAAAGAAATAATGACCTAAATTATATGTTAAGGTATATGTTTCTATAAAATATTATATAAAACCATTAAATATGGAAACTCTATATCATATAGGGGTTTTGGTATAAAATCTAAACAAAACATATCAAAAAAATGATAGGAAAATTGTATAAATTTTAACTGATCAGTTACATTTAAAATTTTAGAGGTTTAAAAATGTATTTATATTATAATTTCAATATAAAAATAATTCTAAAAAACAAAAAAGGAATAAAAATTAAGAATAGAAGATTGAGACATTTTAAAAAAGTTAACCATTGAATGTGAATTTTGTGTTCCAATATATGTTTTTCAATAAATGGAAATATAGAATTTGTCTTGATTTCATTTTAATGTTATTTGAAATGAATTTATCAGTATTTTTGATATTATATCATGATTTATATATTTCATACTATCTTTGAGGGATTATTCTAGGGATAATAAACATCTTTTAATAATTATTTTTTAAATTCATGAAAATTATTTGATGGGTTTTAAACTCTCTATTGTTCATTGTTAATCTCTTATCGCCTTAACAAAATTACAATCTTGGTAACTTTGAAATTATAATTATAAAGAAATAACTTAACAAACTCGGTTAAAACAATTTTTAATTAAGTTATATTTACTCCACCCCCATAGAGCTCATTATTTATTTTGATTTACCCAATGTATGAATATTTTTTAGGAAATATATATTAATAAATAAATAAAAATAGAGTGATTATATTAAATTGAACAATAAAATATATTATTAATTATTTATTAGGAACTGATCTTGATGGATCCAGATTATTTTTCATATAATGTGTCTCAAATAATTAAAGAGAAAAAAACCCATGTCCACGATTTGTATTAATATGGATTAAAAATAATATAGTTTATTAAGAACATAATAACACACATTTAATATTATAGTTTAGAATTAATTTAATAATTAACATGATTAAGATATATTTGAATAGAAATAGGTTCTTACTTCCTC
This sequence comes from Viscum album, assembly GCA_963277665.1. Classification (NCBI taxonomy): domain Eukaryota; kingdom Viridiplantae; phylum Streptophyta; class Magnoliopsida; order Santalales; family Viscaceae; genus Viscum; species Viscum album. Next base: position 1,013,004,746 of record OY728126.1, read on the forward strand.
AAAAAATATCATCATTTATGGAATCACAATTCAATATTATAGGATATTCAAAACATTCTATGAAATGATATAACATTTATAGATTAAAGGGAGAAATAAGAAGAAAAAAAGATATCCAAATATAATGTTATATCATCTAAAATATAAAACCATAATTCTTTTCACTTTTATATATACTTCATTTAACTGAATAATAATCCATTATGTTTTTAGAATTGGTTTATTGTTTGATAAATGGTCCCAATGAATAAGACGCGGTTAAAACATTTGAGTCGTAAGTCATTCATTCAGTACAATACTATTATTAATTGATTAATATTTAAACTATTGTGATACATTAAAACTTAGTATTTCATCCACATATCATAAGACAACTGAATATATATGATTATGTACATTAAATATGAGAGATATAAGAGTCTTTTATGATAGATTCTCTATTAGATTTGGTCTTATATAATACTAAGTGGTGTAAGTTTATCACACCATGTGATAACTCAAATATTATATACTCATATATTGAGATTTAGTGCATAACTCTTTCAATATCATGCTTTCTCTAAAGCCTCATGGAATTTATTCTTATTTAATATTAGGTTTCATCATATATAAAATGTTTTAAAATTATATCCAGAATGATTTTAAATAAAACACCATAGTCGATTGGATGAGATATCATATATATTATCTTAATTTTGACCACAATTTTTTTACCCATTTGAATAATTAATCACATATTTTTGTTTTTTTCCATGTGTGACTTTTTAACATTGATAATGTTTATGAATTCTTAATCATTAACCATAATCAAATATTTTTTTTGAAAATCATCAACGTGACATGGGCTTCAAAGATATCTTGTCTGATATCTATCAAACACAAGGATCTTCATAAAAACATACAAAATATGTATCTACAAATATTATTCATCAACATATAATCCATTTATCCAAGAAATTGATTATATGTACATGAAATAATGTATATCAATCCTTAATAACTAGCTCATATATTTTTTAATCTTCAAATTAATATTGACCAAAATCAAATAATATAGCACATGTAATCAAATTATATAGAAGATTACATTGCATTTCATACAACTATGAATATCTATACACTTTTTTCGAAATATGAAATCAAAGAAACAACTTCTAAACTAATCATTCAATGGGATAAATATTATCTTGGTTAAGAAAAACTTGTGACATAATCAAAATCATGCCAAAAAAGACACTAATTAGCCCAACTATAAGTTTATGATAAGAAATGTGTAGAAGTATAATGGTTAACATGTAATGTAACTTGTTAATCATGGTAATTTATGATTTTTATGAAATATAAAACTCAATTATATAAGTAAAATAACGTATAAAACTCTATGTTGTCTACCAAAGTGTTCAATATGGACTACATGATATACTTGTGTCTTGGGACTAAACATTTTATATCCATATAAATCATGTAAACTCTTTACCAGGGAATAAATGTTCTATAAAATTATTATTAAACTAAGTAAGAAAAATCATTTATTTTTTAATAACAAACTATTCATTTTCATCATAAAATAATTTACCTTACTTAAAACCAAATCTCTAATAATACTCATTTTTCATATTTTTGTTCCAATGTCTTATCCACTACTTCAATTGATTAAAAAAACATATACATTCAAAGATATTCCCAAAAGCCTATATTTTTATTTTAAATATGTATTCCTAAATACACATTTATGAAAGAGTAGGTATCATATGTCAGAAATCAATTTTTTTGAGTAAATTGGTAATATGAATACTTTATATTTAATATATATGTTCATTTTCCAAATTATTTCAATATTCCTAAAAACTATACCTATAATATCCAAGGATAATATAATGATTTTTTTCTTTTTCTAGGGAATAACGTTTTGGGTTTAATGAATAAATCATTACACTAGACACTTTAATAATTTTTTTCTTTTTCTTCAATGTAAAACTATTTATGTTCTTTTTTGTGTAAAATAATTATTGATCCAAAGGAAAAAACTTCCAATATCTTGTTAAAATACCCTCAGTATATTGAATAGACTACTTAAATTCTTCTCACACTTATTTATATTATATTAAGAAATAAAAATAATAAAATATTTTTTATAATTATCTCAAGATTAAGTCTATTTTCAGAATAAAGCCAAAGGAAAAAAAATTACAAAAGAATTTACATACAAATTCATATAGAGTTCTTCATTAGATAATGAATTCCGTTATGCAATTTTAAATTCAAATAATAGTTTTTAAAATATCTTTCTCTTATGTTTTTGTTTTTCTTGATATAGTTTTTTTAACTTTTATATAAAAAATAATACTTATGTATTCTCATATTTCTTATATAAATTATAATGTAATATCTCAACTTGAATCGACCACTCAAATAATAATGCCCAACTAGAACTGAATGTTTCTCAACACTTGGTTCCATCATATAATTTCCACTTCTAAATAATAATATACAAAACCTAATACGTGACCCGGTAATGGTTCATAAAACTTATTCATATGAAAATCACCTACCTATAAATAATTTAACACCCCAAATTTTTATGAATTATTATAATTTAGAATAAATTAAAATTTATTGATAGATTTTGTTGCACATAATACCAAGTTAAGCTTGTTCTATATTTAACTTTGGGTTCTTTTATGTTACACACGATATTGAGTTTTAATAAAACAATGATATAGTATTAATATTATCATTCAAATGAAATTGTCACAACCAATATATTAAAATTATTGTTATGAATATTAATACATAATTTTTAAATATTAATCGTAATGTTTTTATATTTATTACAAATGTACTTTATTTTTGGTAATGTCTTTATTTGTATTGAAATTATTATTTTCCTAGAATATCATTTTTGTTTATTTTTGTGAAAATTCATAAATTTTTTTTTCACACTTTTAGGAAATTAATTCTATAAACCAAAATACATTTTTAAAATCGTATTTTAAAAACTATCATATTGTGGGTTATTGGGATTTTTTTGGAAAAGTTTCATTTTTGATGAATAATGAAAAATATAGTATTTTAATTGAGAACTTCTCTTCTATTTAATTAATATAGAAAATTATATTAAAATTTAAATTAGTTTTAAAGTAAAATTAGTTCAATTATATATCCATTAATATAATTTATTTCTTATTATTCAAGTTCATAGAGAATTTTTAAATAGTAACATTTAGAACTTTTGAGAATTTTCATTCTAAAAACTCACTTTCTCATCGCATCTATGGGATTATTTTTTAATTAAAAATTTTCAATTATGTGAGTAAAATTTATTACATATTTTGAATCAAATAATTTATTTTATATATCATGTTCAACTTAATGTTCTATGAAAACTAATAGTAAAAATACTAAACATTATTTACTATGGAAAAACTAAAAATGGGTTTATGAGTAGTGTTAAAATGAATAGATAAGGGTTAAAAATGAAAAAAACATATAATACACCATTTGGATGGCCATATTTAAACCATATACCTTCTATTATCTAAAATGACCTATTATTGGATTCTTATTATTTTTAAAAACATGAGTGGAATTATTTCATTCAAAACAATTACTAGCGTACCACTCACCAAACATATAAAAGGTCATCACTTACCCCCTCCTATTGAAACCATGAATTTTTTTTCAGCCAATAAAAACAAAAATTAATTCAAAAAATCCATCATTTCATCCTAGATTCCTTATTTTGGACATTAATCTAACTTAGGAGGGTATTTAGTGAAAACCTAAGGAGGTTACATGAAAAAGAGGTAACATTCATGAACAAGTGTTTTTGTATTATCTCTTCCTCCACATCCATAAATTACTATTATAACATGATAATATAATAACCATAGTATCTTATATATAGTAATATTTTTTCAGGTTAAGGGAATCTTCTACAACGATCTCCATTTCCATCAAATGGGTTACAAAATCGTCATTCATGTTTATAGTGGACTACCACCTCGTGAATGGATGTAATTCATTTTTCAATTACCAGAACTCATGATTGTACATAACAATGTATTTTTAGTTTATATATCAAATTTATGATATTATTATGCTTTTGGATTTATTATATCACATATGAATTCATTATTTCTATTTTGGGAGTATGTTAACATCACTCATATGTACGATAGACATTCACCTAACAAAGTGATATTATTCATTCATAGTTTTCATAGAATTTAATAAAGATGGTATTAATGAAAATATGTTATATAAATGACATAAATTTATTCTGGAATGATAATATATCATTTACCCTTATTTCAATCAACATGACAATAAAATGGAAACACCATTCATCAGTACGTATGACCTATCGTCTCCATGAATTGTTTATTTCAGTTTGTATATCTATATTTTATAGGTTACTATAAATACATATATAATGAATATATATGATATTTATATCATGGATAACATTCTGTTTATGATGGAACCATGGTCAAAGTAAAAGGAAAAAAATTTAAAAAATCAAAGCATATATGACAAACAAAGCTGTTATTACACGAATCATATATTTAACATTAAATTGTTAATAAATAGGTAATGAAACCTCAGAATGAACATATATGGTATGATATATATAAATATTCTTATGAAATAGTTTTATAATAGAATTATATTTATTATACAGTAGGTTTGAACATGTACGACCGAATTCGATACTTAAGGTAAGGTATTTTTATCAAAATTCCCCTCATTGAGACGTATATTATGTTATACACCTATATTCATTTGTTATGTGTATATATAATTCCTCTGATATGTAATAAAATTAATCTATTTATCCTCAAGATACATTAAGTTCCATTTTATGTTATTCTTTCATGGGGATTACAATTTAATGTTAACAATGTGGTAATGATTTTATGTTAGAATATCATTGTTTGTAGGGATTGTTTTTTATCATTTTTTCAATGATAAAATATTGTGTTTAATATGTAAATAATGTCATGAACCAAGTCGGGTCATCAACCGACCCGGCACCCGAACCAGTCTACAATATGGCCTGAACGGCATTCCCGATCCCCATGGGCTGGCAACTAGTGCCAGGAACCATAATGAGTAAGTTGGGAAGGATTTAGCCCATAAAATACATTTAAACAAATGAAATAAACTAAGAAAGGTAGTTAAGTACATTCAACTAAAAATAAAACAAGGATGGATAAATAAACAAACCTCTAAGAGACCTCATGGGTCACCACCAAACACAAAAACAAGCTTAATGTAAGAGAGATCCAAAACTAGAACCTGAAACTGAAAAGATAAATTAGGCGTGGGAACCAATATGCTCAGTACGAAACCCAAAATACAACAACTCCCAACGCCACTACCTTTAATAAGAAATCCAAATGATGCTAGTTTGAAAACAAGGCATAATAAAATAATGTTTCTTTCCCTTTTCAGATTAAAATAACTAGATTTCATTTCAAAGAAAACATTTATATTCACTTTTAGAAAAAGGTTTTGAGCATGAATTAAAATTTCAAAATTTGAGACCAATTTAGATTAAAATATGGTTTTCCCAAAAGAGGAAACACACATGAAACAACTGAATTAGAAATCGAATCACAAGCACCATGGGAATTTCGTAAGCAGCTAGTGTTAGATGGGGACATAGGATCTTTGTGTCTCAGTGAAACATGGCATAGAAGGCCACGATCATCAGAAAACGTGACATAGAAGGACACAACCCTCAGATAACATGGCATCGAAGGCCATGACCATCAGAAAATGTGGAATAGAAGACCACGGCCCTCAATCATTCATATTTTTAGTTAGTGTTGCAATCACCAAACCTGAAGTGGAACCGAGTCAAGTCACCTCTAGACCACTAGCCCACAAGTCCTAGTTTAACCCACCTAGATACCCAGGTTTCCCATTGTGATTTGTTTCAAGTGGTGGTGAGTTTTTATCAATAAAACATCTATGTACACAACTATTTTTTTGTCCAAAACTCATTCAACCTCTCACCACTGTTCTCCCTCCTTAAGCAGATTCCCCCTCTTTCATGCCACACAAATAATAAGCATCAACACTAGGCACATATCACAAATCACATTTTAACACTTTCATTACATTTCACAAACTAGGGGGATGCCTCAAGAGGGGTTTTCAAATTTTGTAAACCATTTTCAAAGTGCCAAGCAGGCCTTATTACTCCACAAGAATGATTTTACTTTAGAAAACATGTTCACCCAAAACCCTTTTTTGGAGTTCATTTTGGAACTTCTTTGGAAAACAATGTGTCATTTCACTTTTGCAACAAAATCATCTAAATGACCACACATCTTTGGAAATACCCTCTTTATGTTCGAAACATTAAGGAAATCAATTTTTTACGAACCAAAACCATTTACATATATATATAGCATATGTATTTCATGTAGATGAAGAGGATGCACTTTTAATAAAACACTAAGAAATTATGGAAATTCTAATTAAAGATCAGGGCATTTGGGACCTACCTCAAACATGTATCTATTTTCCTACGACCACACGAGCCAATATTTGGCGCATAAATGCACATGCATTTTTACATACATATATATACACCCATAGTTTCATTTCACATATTCCCTGTGCCATGAGGGAATATGTGCCAAGATGGAATATATATATATATATATATATATATATATATATATGCCTTACCCTATGCATGTACATGTAGTATACCATGAACCCGTTCCCCAAAACCATCGTAGCGAAGTCCAACACACTATATATTTAATTTAATAAAACAATTAAACACTTAAACAATTTATAAAATGTTTTAAAATAACACATCAAGGGTTTGCACCAATAGCACACTCAATTACAAGTAAGAAAAGGCACTTTAAAACCAAACATATAGCAAGACACATTAAAACATACTTTACATCATTTAAAATAATTCACATTACATATTGAGAAAAGCACCACAAGTCACACACACACAAATACCCCCATTTTCATACCCAAAACCACTTTCGAAAACATACACACACCTAAAAAAATCCAAATATGTTTCACACACTTTATAGAATTTAATAAACCACTTATGGATATTTTGAAACGACTCAAAATAGTATCATAAGACTTTGAACGCAAAATCCCACCCACCACTTATGTGTCAAAACAGAATTTGCAGCACTTAAATAATTTAATAAACTAGTTAAACAAATTATACAATAGTGATAAACATCTAGACATGGGTTTTCACAACAACAACCTACTCATATCATATAAACACACCAATAAGCACATTAAAAAAAATACTAAACCTCAATTCAAAATTAAATTCACACCAAACAATGTGATTAGTATACATGAAAAATTAATTAAACAAGAAATTAAACTTATCAATTAATACACATATGTGGAACCACCTACTGGTATGTAGAAAACCTCATGATTTTGGCGCATAAATACCGTCACATGCCAACCACACCTCAAGCAACACAACTAAACCCTAAAATCAAATAATCAGATCAAATACACCGTAAACGAACCAACAAAAAATCCAAACCCCAAAAAAAACTTAGGAAAAGCGGGAAGAGGATACCAGGGGGAGGCGTGTCTGATGGATGAGGTTAGGATGCCAGCGAGGATGTCCGACCATCGATGGGAGGCACCAAACATCATGATTTTTGGAGGGCAGCAAGAATCCGGCTAGGGTTTGAGGGTGGGGTGCAGTGCGGTTCAGTGTGAGGAAGACGGTCTGGTGTGTTGCAGTTCATTAGAGAGAATAGGGTGTCGGGGGTTTCCTTGCCAGAGGAGATGAGGGGTGGGTGGCACACCAGTTTGAGGGATGTTGGGCAGCGCGCGTTGCAGGTCCGGGGAGGAGTGACGCAGGGTGGCGCAGGTTCTGTGTGACGTCAACAGTACGGTGGCGATGAGATTAGATGGTGGACGATCCAGTGAGGAGGAAGGAAGGGGGTGCTGAGGTGATAGAGTTTGGAGAAGGGGGCGGCGTGAACCAGGGGAAGAAAGGGGGAGGTCTAGTGAGGGATGAGGGAAAGAGGGGGAGGGGAGACAGTAGGAAAAAAAGATAAATAAAAATAAAAATAGGGATAAAATAAAACCTAAAATAAGACACTAAACTAACTTAGAATATAGTTATTGATAATAATAATAGTAATATTAGTGTAATAAACATGATGTAAAATAAAATTATAACAATAACTTAAAAATAATTATCACCTCATTAAACTCTTAACAAAATTAATAATAATAGTAACAATGATAAAAGTGACCTACTGAAAATTTTATAACCTTTATAAAAATTTAATATTATCCAATAAATTAAAATATTAATTGGAATAATAAAAATAAGAATAATAATCCCCAATAATAATAATAATAATAAAAATAATAATAAATAAAATCTTAAATTAATTAATCATTTTTTATATTTTATTTTTCGCTTAAAGTATTATTCAACTCGTTAATTAATTGATTACACGTGCACTGGGTAGGTCATACAAAAATCTAACGAATCCATGCATCTTTTCTTGTTCCTTGTCTTTTCACCGAACACTACCATGCCAAAACACTCATTATCATCAAAACACAAAAAATCAAGTCGGGATTGGAATGAACCTCAAAAAAACAATTACGTCAAATAAAATTATTAGATAGAGGTAAAAATTAAAATCATTACCAATGTGTGAAGTCAGGGTGTGACAATTCTCCCCACTATGACACTTTCTATCCCTAGAAAGTCCCAAAAGACTAGGTCAACCAAGGGTTCCATGTAGGACCACGAAGACACCTAAAACAAAATCTCAATCACCCGAAGACCTTTTATTCAAAAATGTCCATGACCTGAAACACATAATATCTCAAAACTATAATCACCAAGAAAAATAAAAAACAACAAGGAATTCACCTCCAAATACGTCTACAACATGGAACACCCCGACCCCTGACTTGGGGGTCACTGGGGTCGCTCAAGATCTCCAATAATACTCGTCCATTGACCCTGTATCTGAGCTAACCAATTTGCATGGTCGAGGTCGGGCAGATTAGAATTAAGAGGTTACCCCACCAATCACACTTTGAAGATCGTGTTTTCCACAAATTATCCTAATGGTGGTCTCCCCACCATATTAGGATTCTTGTAAAAAATTGGTTCTCCAAACCAAAATGACTCACAATCCCAGTCAAACCTTCAACACTAGCTTGACCCTCAAAGTTCTCTATGTTTAACCAACACAAGAGGGGACATCAGCGAGACCCGCACTAGGTCTCCCCACCATTTAAAATTTTTCCTAGAACCACGACACCCACACGAGAATTCCTAATATATTTTGAGTGATAGGAACTAAAATCTTCATCATGAACCCACCAACATTGTTCGTACCACATGAATGATTCCTACCCTGACCAATACTCTGCCACATGTGATAGTCGTGATATTGAAAACCCCTAACCAGGAGGAAACTGGATAGGTGCGTGTCAATTCCACATGACGATAGTATCTTTGAAACGAGTACAATTTTGATTCCTTACCAAACCACAAGTAGGTTCATAGAGCGCACCAACAAGCTTTACAAGAATATGAGTTCTCTGAACCCCTTTAAGGGACAACATGGACTCCCATAAATTCAGACCATATAAAGAAGATAGAGGCTTTATGCCCTTCAAAAAAATAAAGCCTTCAAATATGATACCGTAATAGGGAAATTTATGTTGTCGCCATCCTATCACTGCAGAATTATGTCGGGCCAAGCCCATACCACACCCGATGAATTTTGACTACATGGAAGCTTCACCCCGAGACCTATGGTTGGGGCCATGATGTTTGAAACATATATATCCTCGCAGTCATAAGATGAACACCTCTGACCAGAACTTCCTCCACTAGAAAAGAAACCTGCATAATTCTCCTCATTCCCCAAGAAGCCACTTCATCAAATTACTAACTAAGAATTGCAGCGACCATCTTATAGTGTCCAACTGACCAGACTAAAGATTGGAAATTGAGATGTCTGTCAAAAAGGTGGCATAAACTGATGGAAGGAGAACTATAAGAACAATCCCCTTTGGTACACACCCCTCATCAGATGAGGGACCTAAACTTACCACAATATGAGCAAGTCCATAGTTATTACGAGTTTTAAACTGATTAATCCACACTACTTTTGGGGAACATGAAACTAACTCATCAGGAAAGTCAACACACCTCAACCTCTGCGTATTGATTGGATGAGCACCTATGAGATCCACCACTTTATCTCACATTCACTTCATTAAGTAAAACTTTGGAATGAGTTTAGTCTTGAGGATCGCTCACAACATCCCCATTCGCAACTAAAACGGAACAATCCCTGTTCACCGATCTAGTCTTGATCCACCAGACATACCCGGGACAACTTACACCCACAAAAATTTTGGAGTTCCTCAAAAAACTAGAGACACTTCCAACATTCTCAAAGCACTCAATGATATCTAACTGACCTTAACACATATTAAAAGTTGACACCACATAGTAGAACCCAAATCCACTACTCTACTAGGAGTCTGGGCTGAGCCAAGAACCAAGAGACTTGCTGGAAACCCATCGGACATTTCTAGGGGCATATCCCGAACCAGACACACAAAAAAATCTTCTACAAGTCCAAACACATCACAATACATCATCCACACCTCAGGTAATATTTCAGTAATTCCAATTTGAAATATCAATTCACTATTAAAGAAAAAAAGTCGCTTGAAAACCCAAGCACTACACTACAAGCCCAAAAGCTCTTTTGAAATGCCGTCTTCACTCTAAACTCAATTTCATTTTCCAATTTATAAAACCAAGTGAGCACATAAAATCCCATTTTAGAAAAAAAACACACTATTTAGGAAATAAGAATTGGCCTTAAAAATCAATCCATCACCACTGATATTCCATGATGCCTCACAAATATGCATCTTTTTGCCACTCCGACACCCATCCACATGATCCACCAACTATCCACTAATCACTTCCACATGAATATGTGAGAACCCATAAGAATACCACTGGAAAAGAAACAGTGATCTTCCACTTTCAAAAAAAAAATGTTCCCAATATTCCAAAAATACCTTTTTCGAAAACTATTTCAAAAACTCAAGACAAATTTGAAAAATAATTTTCATTTATTAAACAACCCACTTCAATTTAAAATAACCCAAGACATAATTTTAGAAATTCAACTTTAAAAAATCAATGCCAAATTCCAAAAACATGGTCCAAGAGAAAAGCACCCCAAAAATCATGCCAACCACACACCAAAATAAAATAAGAGCAAAACCAAAGTCCGCTCCACTTTTTTAAGGAAAAAAATTTCACACCAATCCGAAAACTAAAGAAATACATAGAAAACCTTAAATCACCTAGATGGAGGGCTAGTGGTTGTGTCTAATTCGACTACATGGTTTAGCATACCACTCCCAAGGAAAGCACCAACCACTAGGAGTGTAGAACCATACTCTCTGGCATCACATGAGTTGCTAGTCCATGTGAGACTGCGTGCAGTACCAGTTTACTCCTGTTGTCATCCCCTATCCACATAGTGAAAATCCAAAAACATTAATCCTGGACTACCCCTGGTTACACGAGGATCAGAATGAGTAAGAGTTCGTGATGCTCTTCCCGCACCTACCAATCGAGTCCCGAAAATCCTATCTTCGATCTACTTGACACCCCAAATAACAAGAACAAACCTACCTCTGATACCATTTTTTCACGAACCAGGCTAGGTCTTTATCCAACCTGGCACCCAACCCGGTCCACAACATGGCCCAATGGGCATTCCTGATCCCCATGGGCTGGCAGCTATTTCCGAGAACCACAATGTGGTAGTTGGGAATGATTTAGCCTAGAAAAGACATATAAACAAATGACATAAACTAAGAAAGGTAGTTGAATAATTGAAACTAAAAATAGAACAATGATGTACAATTAAACATACCTTCAAGAGACCTCATGGATCACCACCAAACACAGAAACAAGATTACTACAAGAGAAAACCAAAACTAGAACCTGGAACTGAAAAGATATAGTAGGCATGAGCACTGAGATGCTTAGTAGGAAATCCAAAATACAAAATTGTCCTATGGAACTAACTTTTAATAAGAAATCTAGATCATGCTAGTTTGAAAATTAGGCATAATAAAATATTGTTTCTTGCTCTTTTAATATTAAAATAATAAGTTTTCATTTCCAGGAAAACATTTCCCTTCCCTTTTCAAAATAGGTTTTGAGCATGCATTAACATTTAAAAATTTGATACCAATTTAGATTAAAAAATAATTTTCTTAGAAGTGGGAATAAACATGAAACAACAGAATTCAAAATCGTATCACAAGCACCATGGGAAGTCCCTAAGAATCAAGTGTTAATTGGGGACCTATGATTTTTGTGTCTTGGTGAAGCATTTATTATAAGGTCACTACCCTCAGAAAACATGTCTTAGAAGGCCACGACCCCCAGTCATTCATATGTTTAGTTAGTGTTGAAATCGTGAAACCTACAGTGGAACAAGGTCAAGTCACCTCTGTACCACTAGTCCACAAGTCCTAGTTTCCCCAACCTTGACACCCAAGTTTCCCATTGTGCTCTGTTTCAAGTGGTGGTGAGTTTTTATCAATCAAACATATATATACACAACACTTTATTTATCCAAACCTCATCCAACCTCTCACCACTATTCTCCCTCCTTAAGCGCATTCACCCTATTTCACACCACACAAAGAATAAGCATCAACACTAGTAAACATATCACAAATCACATTTTAACACTTTCATTACATTTCTCAAACTACGGGGGATGCCTGAAGAAGGGTTTTCCAAATTTTTAAACCATTTTCAAAGTGCCAAAAGGGCCTCATTACTCCACAAGAATGATTTTACTTTAGAAAACATGTTCACCCAAAAAAAATTTTTGGAGATCATTTTGGAACTTCTTTGGAAAACAACATGTCATTTCAGTTTTACAATAAAATCGGCCGAAATACCATGCGTCTTTGGAAATATCCTCTTTATGTTCGAAATATTAAGGAAATCACTTTTTGCGAACCAAAAACATTTACATATATATATATATAGAATATATAGAATATGTATTTCATGTAGAAGAAGAAGTTTCACTTTTAATATAACACTAAGAAACTATGGAAATTCTAATTAAAGATCAAGGCATAGGGGAACTACCTCAAACATGTCGCTATTTGCTGATACCACTCGAGCTGACATTTGGCGCATACACACACATAAATTTTTACATATATATATATATACACCCTTGGCTACATTGAAATATTCCCCATGCCATGAGGGAATATGTACCAAGAGGGAATATATATATATGCCTTACCCAATGCATTTACATGTTGGATACCTCGAACCTACACCCCAAAACCATCATAGAGAGGTCCAAATACCTAAATTTATAATTTATTAATATAATTAAACACTTAAACAATCTATAAAACGTTTCAAAATTACACATCCAGTGTTTTCACCAATAACACACTCAATTTCAAGTAGGAAAATCCACTTTAAAACCAAACTTATAGCAAGACACATTAAAAAATATTTCCATCATTTAAAAGAATTCAAAATACATATTGAGAAATGAACCACAAGGCACACAGACACACAAATACCCCCATTTGAATACCCAAAACCACTTTTGAAAACATATGCACACCTAAATATAATACAAACATGTTTCAAACACATTATAGGATTTAATAAACCACTAATGAATATTTTGAAATGACTCAAAATAGTATCAGAATACTTTGAACTCAGAATCCCACCCACCACTTACGTGTCAAATCAGAATTAGCAGCACTTAAATAATTTAATAAAGTAGTTACATAAATTATAAAATAGTGATAAACATCTCGAAATGGGTTTTCACAACAACATACTACTCATATCATATAAAAACACCAATGAGAACATTAAAAAAATACTAAACCTCAAGTCAAAATTAAATTCACCCCAAAAAAGTTATTAGGAAAGATAAAAAATTAATTAATAAGAAATTAAACATATCAATTAATACACATATGCAGAACCACCTACTGGTATGTATAAAACCTTGTGATCTTGGCGTGTAAAGACCATTGCATGCCCACCACACCTCAAGAAACATGACTAAACCCTAAAATAAAATAATAAGATCACATACACCTTAAACGAACCAATGAAAAATCCAAACCCGAAAAGAACTTATGCAATGTGGGAAGAGGATATAGGGGGGAGGTGTGTGCGCCAGAGGAGGTCGGGACGCCAGTGAGGAGGTTCGGCCATCAAAGGGAGGCACCAGACAGTGGGATTGCCAGAGGGCAGCGCAGAGCTGGCTAGTGTTTGAGGGTGGGGTGCAGTGCAGTTCGTTGTGAGGAAGATGGTTTGGTGTGTTGCGGTTTGTCAGAGAGAATAGTGCATTGGGGGTTGCCTTTCTAGAAGAGAGAAGTGGAGGGCGACATGCTGATTTGAGGGATGTAGGGCAGCGCACACAGCAGGTCTGGGGAGGAGTGACGTAGGGTTGCAGGGTGGTGCATGTTCCGTGCGATGCCAGCAGCAGGGAAACAATGAGATTCAGTAGTGGTCGATCCTGTGAGGAGGAAGGAAGTGTGTACTGAGGTGATATGATTCGAATAAGGGGGAATAACGAACCCACAGAAGAAAGGAGGAGGTCTTGTGCGAGACGAGGGAGATAGGGGGAGGGGAGAGAGTAGGAAAAAAAGATAAATAAAAATATGGATAAAATAAAACCTAAAATAAAACACTAAACTAATTTAGAATATAGTTATTGATAATAATAATGGTAATATTAGTGTAAAAAATATGATGTAAAATAAAATTATTACAATAACTTAAAAATAATTATTGCCTCATTAGACTCTTAACAAAATTAATAATAATAGTAATAATGATAAAAGTGACATGATGAAAATTTTATAACCTTTATAATAATTTAATATTATCGAACTAATTAAAATATTAAATGAAATAATAATAATAAGAATAAGAATCCCGAATAATAATAATATTCATAATATTATTATAACACCTCTTAAATTAATTAATCATTTTTCATATTTTATTTTGTTCTTAAAGTATTATTCAACTCGTTAATTAATTGATTACCCGTGCCTCGGGTAGGTCACATGAATATCTGATGAAGCCATGTGGCTTCACCTGTTCTTTGTCACCACGCTGGAAACTACCATGCCAAAACAATCATTTATCATCAAAACCAAAAAACTCAAGTTGGGCTTGGCATGCACCTCGATAAAGAAATTAATTCAAATAAAATTATTAGAAAAAGGTAAAAATTAAATCATTACCGATGTGCAAAGTTGAGTTGTGACAAATAAACTCTTTATTTTTCTTTTACTATGGTAATTCATGATATTTTCAAGCAATAGTTCATTTTTACGAACTTTTGTACTTAAAATAATTTATAATTTTTTTAAATAAAAATGACTTTATCTTTTTGGTCATAAATTCATTTTCCTCCCAAACCATGTTTTCTAAAAATGTATTAAAAATTTTATTATTATTATTCTTTTATTTGAAAAAATATTTTTACCCATGTTTTATTTTTTTTAAATGAAATGAATATTCATGTCATTTTCTAAAATAATGCCCATGTGTATTTTACCAAAAATGTGAATGTAATATTTGTGTTAACATGTAAAACATGAAAAAAACAACCCATCATAAATACCATTATTTTATTTGAATATTTATTTATATGTTTTCAAGGTTATTTTCGAATAAAAATATTTTAAAAATATATTATTTTTTAAAAATTTTTTGTATGAAGAAATGATATTTTACTCAAGAAATATTTTAAATGATCGATCAAAATCATTATCCCCCAATGATGACTTCTATTGATGTTATATATGTTTTACATGGGAAATGATCCAATGATACCATTCTTATTATTTATATGAATGGTTTATTTTTATAATGATATGATGTTTATGAAACCCTTTTCTTTTTCCACAGGTTATACCATGATAAAAATCTTATGAAACCCTCTTATTTATCCATGGGTTATGCTATGATAAAGTGATGAAATGATTATGATACTTTCATATTTTCTAAGGTCTAAGATATGATGAATCATTTATGAAACCCATTTCATTTCATGGGTTATGATATGATGAATGTTTTATGATCTTATAGCACACAAACATATTATTTTAATCATTTGACATGAAGGACCTATATCTACCTCTAATTAATTGGGTAATGATAAATTATATTTGATCTCAGAGGTTACCAGGGTGGTAATCCCAATCCCTAAAAGAGGGTACATGGGTGGTTAGCCTAATATCTAGAATGAGGGTAAATTTGTCGGTATCCCAAGCATGAAAAACTAGATGCACTGGTGGTGAGCCCAAGATCTAAGTAGGTACATAGGGGTTATCCCAAGGCTCACTTATTAGGAATGTGTTTGTAGGTGTACATTACATCTGATTTTCTATGCTTATGTGTATACCAAAAATCAATTCCTTATTCCAATGTAATGATATCATGGCTCATGATCTATGATTCCATTATGATTGATATATTATGAGAAGACAATATTTATTCCATGACTCATGATTATGATATATGACATGTATGGTCTTATTTTCAAATGTTATGATCATGTTCTCATACCCTTATGTTTTTCTTATACTTACGTATCTTCTTTCTTTTCCCTTATTGAGCATTTGAGATTCCCCTTTATTATTTTTTCCCCAGATTATGAATAAATGTCTTATGTATGATGTCTAAGAAGGGTTCTAGTTATGAAGATCATATTGGGAGAATAAATAGTTTTCCTATGGACTGATTTTTTGTTCTTCCAAGTTTCCAAATACAGTAAACTATTATGTTCATCAGGCTTGTGTTTGTATAATATAATGAATATTCATAAAAAATTATGTAACATTTATTTATAATAATACTGGGTCTCTATAGTTGGTATCATATGATAGTTTTACTTATCCTTTGTAAAATAGGATGTAAAAAACATAGTGAGGTCCCTAAGGACATGTGTAAGGATAAGTTTAAGGATGATTCAATGTATAAAAAAATGTCCTGGAATTATGGTAATGGACAAAGAAAGTTGTTTATATATCATTACCTTACGGTGTGGTTATTAAAATTGTATGTGGCTCTTAAACATAGGTACATAGGTGTAATAACTCTGGAAGTTTCACATTTAGCTTAACTCGATCTACACTCCGTGCATGACAATAACCCCTTTTACACACCATGTTTAGAACTCCTAGGGGAAGCACTTTGGAAATTCACAAAATCTTTAAAAATGATCGTGAAGGATTTAAATAGATGGAGACAATAAATTTCATTAGATAAAACACAGGTCTTATAAATTATTAAATGTTTTGTGGTTTATATATCCTAAAAGTAATTTTCATTATTATGTTCTTCCATATCATGATTATTGGTTCTTACACTATGCTTTTGGTTTTAGTCAATGGATGGGATTGGAAATAACCATGTTAATGTTTAGTGTGATAGAAAATGTAACGATGATCCTTCCAATCATCCAAATTTTATGGGAGATGGAATGAAAAATACTGTTTCTATGCTCACACAAAATTATCAATCTACGAATCATGATTAAAATCTAGATAATAAAAGGAGGGAATAGTGTTCCATTGAGTCCTCCCTGAGGAAACATCGACCTTCTTTTAATGGGACTTCTAATCCACTATTTGTTAAAATTGAAATAGTACCACTGAAAAGATATTTTCCATTCTCCAATGTTTGGAACATGAAAAAATCAATTTGGATCAATACTGTTTGGAAGTTTAAGTACATGAATAATGGACTATAATAAAAAATATGAGGACATTGGATGAAATTTACTCCATTGATTGGTATGAGTTCTAGAACTTATTTTTCAATAAATACATTCATCATATTCTTTATACGTATATAGGGAAGGAGTTCATTTAGCTAAATTAAAAGGATTTTGATTTTTATGTTACCTATGAGGAACATTTTACCAGATCATTGAGGTACACTTTTGGTATTATCATCCAATCTAAAAGTAAGGTTGACCATTTCATCATTGGAATAAAACCAAGTCATATAAGGGAATTAACCATAAGATAACTCAATAGATATGAAGATATTGTTTGATGTGCTATCGAGGTGGAAGTGGAGGCTTGAGTTATGTATCAATATCATGATTTTAATAAGAAGAGGAAAAGGGAATTATAATGAAAATCTAAAAAACATGAAGAGAAGAATATTGTCTTACTATTATGCTCAATGTGTGGGAAAATGGATGGAGGAAATTTTCTTAAAATGATAAGTGTTTTATGTGTGTTTGGGATGCTAATTAAGAAATTTATTTGTAACAACAAATAAATATATCAATGAATTTCAATTCCTATGTTTATTTCATATAGTATATATCACATATAATAACTTATAGAACACAAAGTAGAATTTATAAATGAATAATGAATGAAATAAGAGGTATTTTGAGATGTTATGGAATCTATACTGAGAAATAATAACTTTTCCTTAGGAATATTAATATGAACCTTACGAATAGTAAATCATACAAATGAATAGTAACCACTCCCATGAATTTATAAATAAAATTTAGGTATCTCATAAGTGAAAGTATGATATAATTATATCATAACAAAAGTAAGTGAATATTTTAGAAAACTAGTACTCGCCCGTGCTATTGCATGGTGTATACATAAGCTGCGCACTTACTCCTTCAGTACCCGACATTCAACTCATTCTTTAAAGAACAATGTAACCTTATGTGTTCCCCTGAATAAAGTTTGGAAATCAAAAAAGGAAATGTAAATCAGAATTAAACAAATAAAATTTTAGATTTAATTTTTTAATGAATTTAAAAAATGACTACAATTTCATAAAATGTATAAATATATATACCTTGTCCCTCCACCAACTCGAATACCCTTTTGGTAACATCCTGTGGGTGTGTCAATAATGGAATAGTTTTGAAGATATCCAAGTGAATGAGACTTAATCTCCTGCAAAAGAAAATTCATCATAACAAAAATCAAGTTAAAGAATGAATATAAAGAATGTTAGAAATACATACAACATTTTTAGATATAAAACATACACAATAGTACCAATTTCATCCTCTATTATTCTTGAAAAAGATCACCACCATGAAAACAGAGACAACCAAAATGTTCCTAAAAATTGAAAAAACAAACCATTCTACCATTCTAATTATACCTTAATGTCAAATTATGCTTTGAAGAATAATATAACCTGAAGTGTTCCCTTTAAAAAAGTTTGGAAATCAAAATAGAAAATTCAAATCATAATTAAACAAATAAAATTTTATAATTAATTGTTTAATGAATTTAAAAAATGACTACAATTTCATAAAATGTATAAAGATACATACCTTGTCCCTCCACCAACTCGAATACCCTTTTAGTAACATCCTATGGGTGTGTCAAGAATGGAATAGTTTGGAAGATATCCAGGTGAATGAGACTTCATCTCCTACAAAAGTGTATTCATCATAATGAAAATCAAGGTAAAGAATGAATATAAAGTAGGTTAGAAATAAATAAAACATTTTTTGATATAAAACATGCACAATATCACCAATTCCAGCCTCTATTATTCTTGAAAAAGTTCACCACCATGAACACAGAGACAACCAAAATGTTCCTGAAAAATTAAAAAAACATACCATTAAGCCATTTTAATGTTTCCCTAATTTCATCTCATGCTTGTTTTAAACATAACCTGCCAAATATTAAATTTAACCAAATCATTTCTAATTATAGGAGCACTAAAACACCAAGATTAATATTGAATGCATGAATAGTAGAAAATATCATCATATAGTAACTATAGAAACCTTGATTATCTATTGAATATTCAACCATTTCATGATCATTTTTCCCATTAATAAATAGAAGGTTCATAACAATATTAAAAAGGTAAACTAATTAAAATATCTTTTAACTAATAATATATTTGAAGTCTCTTATATTGGTGTATAGTATGAGAGTAAACTAATCCTATTTGATGTAAGATTCAATGGTTTTTCATGATCGAAGCAAGTGAATCCATGGATGTGGAGGAGCCATGATATAATAATGGTTATAGGTATAGACAACATCATGTTTAGTGAAGGGCTCCAGTCATTGTAGGTTAGTAATACAGACCACATTTTTAGATATAAAACATACACAATAGCACCAATTTCAGGAATCTGTTTTTCATGAAAAATCTCAACACCATGCTAACAGAGACAACCAAAATGTTCCTAAAAATTAAAAAAAAACAAACCATTCAGCCATTTTAATGTTACCTTAATTTATACCAGGTTCATTTCAAACATTACCTTACAAATATTAAAGCTAACCAAAGAATTTATAATTATAGGATCCCTAAAACACTAATCAGGCTTGTTTCTCAGTTAAATTATATAGTACAGGGAACCAATTCTACTGGTGGTCAGAGAAACAAAAACAAAATCTTCTACTATTGCAGGTTCTCATGTGTATGGGTAGTTTGAAAGAAATGATTAGCTAGATACATTATCTAAAAACTGATACTTGTATGAACTTTGAAAAGCCTATAATTTTTTTATATTGAATGTACAAAAAAGTGTTGTAAATAACTGGTTAATCCAATATATGTGCAGTGGAGATGTAACAGATATTCTAAAATATAAATTTGTTCGAAACTTGATCAGATAATAAAAACAAACACATGCTGCAAATAATTTTTAAAGATACACAACTCGAAAACATATCAGCGCTCCCATTTCCATGATAGGGTATTTCTCCAAATTATAGTCTAACTCCAACATGTGACCTAGTATGTTGGATCAAGACCATCCACTTACAACTTTGACACATTGTTTAACAAAAAAAATATACTGCCACATGACATTGCACATCAAGATGGTTGCTATAATTAATGAAAAATGTAAAAAGACAGGCAATCCAGTGAATATTTTCTACTAAACATATATTGACCATAATTATAATAACTAAATTGTACAAGGGAAACAAAAGGCCCATCTCTAATACAAAAAAGAGAGAAGATATAAACCTCTCTATGAGTTATCCTATAAACAACGAAGTTGTGCATCTATATCCACTTAAAATCTAGAGGCAGTGATAGCATAAACATGAAGTGACACAGCAGAGGGGAACACAACTAACATCATATAGGTATCTTAGTGATTTGGGATAGGTGGGAGGATACATAGAACAAATATGATCCCTTTGTGACTTTAATATTTTAGGGAGGATTCACTCCTTTATCGCTTCAAAATCCCTATGATTTATTTAAATTAGAAAAAAGAAATGGTAAAAAATTATAGAATATAAGATAATTGTATTTTTTATTTAATGATATAAATTGAATTATTTATGCATATTAAGATATTGAGTGAATATTTCACACTGTCGTGGTTGTTAAAAGCAACCATTCATTACACCCATATCTCTTAGTCTATTTTAATTTTAAATGGAGGATTGATAGTTTATATCAGTAACTTTTCATTACTTTGTTCATTTAATAATCACTACTAATGGAAATGAGTAGGGTAGCCATTTAATTTCAAATTATCAATCCCAAACCTAGATAAATATTATATTACCTGTACCCTATATCTTAACCATTTATTTCCACCAACCTGATCCCTAACCAACTAATTCACAAAATAACCATTTCACTACCCCAGTCCATTTAACTACCTTTTCCTATTGATCTAAACCCAAACCAGAAGACCTTATTTTCTTGGAGTAGGGAATGAAATGTTCATCTACGCCTATTTTTGAATAGAAAAACCTATTTTGAAAAATTAAAATCTGCATATTCAAAATGGTCATTATAATTTCAGTCTGGTATTCCCACAGAAACACCTGTTTTGAATAGCAACACCTAAAATAATAATCATGAGCTCCAACATATTATTCATATGAATAGAAGAACTTGTTTTGAAAAATCAGACTGTGTGTATTC
Source organism: Viscum album (assembly GCA_963277665.1). NCBI lineage: Eukaryota > Viridiplantae > Streptophyta > Magnoliopsida > Santalales > Viscaceae > Viscum > Viscum album. The sequence continues at coordinate 1,013,026,795 of OY728126.1, forward strand.
AATAATAATATGTATTGATTGATGAAACCAAGTATTTATTGATTTGCATGTATACTTTCATCTAAAACAATTAGAATATGATGACACAATGCTATTATATTATGTACTAGTTGATGAAAATAAACCAACCATTGAAGGTTTCTACCCACCTTCTCAAACTCAGAATCTGTCCATGATGAATCAGCTGTAGAATCCATGTAAATCCATAAAATTGTGTCATGTTCTAATGACATGGATTAAAAATAATAGAGTAATGAAAATATAGGTTTTAGAGGTCCATTTTCATAATGGGTCACAAATGGATTCATGATAGTACATATGTGCATGGTGGATCTGTAGGTCACAAATGAATCATTGATTAGGTGGAGGTCAGTGATCATCTCTATAACATTAGTTAAGGGTCACGGTTTTAAGGGAATAGATACTTTATATGATATAATATATACTATAATTTTTTGTTAAATCCAATCATAAATAATTTCCACAATCAAAGCATTGTCTATGAGAAATTAATAATGCCAAGAGGTTAACCATGCAGACCAAAGGGTCAAATGAATAATGATTGTAGATCATGGGAGGAAACCTACTATTGATGGATAAGAAGGGGAGAGGTAATAAGTTCATAAATGATTGAACTAATATAGAAACACTGAATGTTATGTATTGAATAAAATAAGATAGGCACAGCCATGATATACAATCTGATGTGGTGCAATAAATGACTGAACTAGTATATGGCACTCAATTCATGGTGTTACAAAGTTGTATTAGATCCTATATTTTTTTTATTTTTTTAATATTTTTTAATCATAATCATGATACTAGAAAAAGTCATTCCTTGTTTATGAGATCATTCATGGAGTAGCTAACCCATGTATTAGGGAAAACCCAATTACTCAGGGTGGGATTGTTGTTATTGATGTTTGGTGTTATAGTTAGATGTTATTTAACATTGGGGGATACTCTTGTTGTGTTGGGTTATTATTATTTTCATATATTTTATTTGTGTCCTGATATGGTAAGAAATTCAATCACACATGAATTATTTTATGCACTCAAGAACTATGGTGAAAAGAATAATTTTAGGAACACATGGAAAATTTTATTATGGGGGAGTTATTTACATAAAAGTTATTTTTTAGCTTGTGTAATTTAAATTAAAGTGGTTACTAATATGAAATTGAAAATTTTAAAATGATGCTAAATGTGGTAAATGAAGTGGATAAATGGGTATCTAAATAGAACTTTTAAATTTTAATGTTTTACCTTGTGTTATCCATATCCTATATGAGGGGTGGTGAGCGTTGTGATGGGGCCTCAGTTTTGAACATGTGGAAGGGTTTGGGGGAATTAATTCTTATGAATTGATGGAAATTCCACATATGTAAATGTGATAGTGTTTTTAATGTTTCTTAAGAAACTTTTGTTGACATTATAGAGATATTCCTCCATGATGACACCTGTTGATCAGAAAATAAAAGGATACGGCCAAGAATGATCCCCCAGTAGTGGAACTAGAGGCTTAGATAGTTATCCATGAGTAATTCGTAGAGAATTTTCATGATAACAATACACTATTTATGAAATTTATGGAAATAGACCCATATAAAGTCATAAAGAATATTTCATACTTGACATGGGTGTTTTAGTTGTAAAACCCTCTAATGATCACCAGAGAGGGTGGACCTAAGATAGTTTAGTTGTGGATTGAGTATATCCAAACTATTCTTGACATCCTGGAGACTCTTGCATAGAATAGAGCTAAACTAGATACTTATATGTTATGTGGTCAAGAAAATAATTGATGGGACATTAAGACTCGGTATAGAAAGCTAGAAAATATGGGGTGGAAGAAATTTTAGGACATGTTCTTGGAGAACTTTTACCCTGAGACACTCATGAATGAGAGGGAAATTGATTTCATGATGTTGGCCCCAAGAAAAATATATATGATGGAATATGATGGATGTTATTCCAATATTCAACAATCCATTCTAGTGTGGAAAGAGATTAGTTAACTATAGTGAAACATTTTATAGATGGGCATAAATTTTGTATTATGTCCCAGGTAAACATATTTCGACTGAAATGTTTTTTCAGGTAGTGAATCAGGACCACATATATAAGGGGAACATGAAGGAGGATTCCAGTAGGGGGGGGGGGAAGGTGGGTTATATTGGATGAAAGTGAAGTACATCTTCTGAGAGTAGTAAGTGTATCTTCGAGAAGGATAACTAAAAAAATGGAAAGGTGAGTGGCCTTAAGGAGGGTTCACTTACTCCAAACCTTACCTGAGTGACATTCCACCAGTGTGGAAGTCTATGTCACCATCGTAGACCATTCCACTAACCACGGGTAGGCTACCAAAATTTTAGAAAATTGGATATTTTCAGTGGTTACATAGGAACCCATGATAGATAGGTAATGATGGAGGAGATAGGAAAAATAAAAGTGTTAGAAGGGGGTCTTTTACCCTATATCAGTCTAGAAATTGGAGTTCTACTGGACTTGGATGTAAAGGAAGTGGACATGGTACTTTTGGGAAAGAGTTCTTATATTATTAGAGTAGTTCAACTCACGGGACTCATACTACAACATAGTGAAGATGGGAAGGACAATTTCATACAGCTCAGCCTGCACTTGTTGATAGTGAGGTTGGTCCATTGACATTTATAGGTAATATTTTTTCATCTTCTTTTCTTTATAGTTTTATATTTCTTAAATGAGCCTCCCATTATTGTATATATTCACAACTTTTTGAATGGGTTGAGTCTGATAGTGGGGTTTTTGAGTTGGGTTATGATTGATACACCATTGGGAGTATTATCGAGACACATCTAGTTATAAATGGGGTGTTCACTCATAGTTGGGGAGTATCATTTCCTTTAGTATCTCTATAAGCTTGATGTGTCAATCTCTACATTGATTTAGGCATGGACTGGTTAGTATCATAATTATCCCACATTATTTGTTTCTATAGGAGAGTGACCATTATGTATCCTAAAAATAATATTTATATTTTCCTTGCAGAGTGGGATATCAAGGTGGCTCATTCAGGGTTAGTTCATCAAAAACTAGTGGAGATCACTGCCTAGGTTGCAAGTCCAATTCTGGATTATGGGGGTGTGAATTGGGATGTCATTTTACCCATAGTGTACTAATTTCAGGATATGTTTCTTGAATAATTTTTGGGGTTTCCACCTGAGAGGTATGTGGTGTTTATAATAGAACTCATCCAGGATATGATCTAGTTTCTATTCCACTTATGAAATGTCACCAACAATGCATCAATAGCTTAAGAATCGACTAGAAGAGTAGAAGGATAAGGGATTTATCCATCCCATTACATCACCTTGTGGTTCTTATATCTTTTTTTCTAAGAAGGCTAACAGAACTATATTTGTGTATGTTGATTACTAGATGTTAAACCCGATTATAGTGAATAACCGTTATCCTCTTCCATGTATTGATGATATAATTGAATAGTTTAGAATATCTTGTGTTTTCACCAATATAGATGTTTGTTCAGGTTGTCATCAGCTAAGAGTTTGATCTTCTGATATACCACATATAGCTTTTAGAAGAAGTTATGGACTATATGAGTTCTTTGTTATGTCATTTGGGTTGGATAATGATCTTATAATTTTTATAGACTGGATGAATAGAACCATTCACCTATACCTAGATAAGATTGTGTTTGTTTTTGTGGATTATAGCTTGGTTTACTTCAAGACTCATGAACATCATTCCCAACATTCTAACATCATCCAAAGTACACTAAGAGAGAATTAGCTATATTCCATGCTATATAAGTTTCATTTCTAGAGAAAATGGGTCAATTTCTTGGGTCACATTAACTCAGATGAAGGTGTGCCAGTGGACCTAGAGAATGTGCATGACATGGTTTCTTAGGAGCTGACCAATAAGGTATTTTTTATCCATTACTTTATGGGCTTTTAAGCTACTATCTAAGGTTCATCTAGGAATTTTACCTCTTGGAAGAACAACATTCTATCTAGACCAATATGGGAGTTTTGTTTGATAGGTCTAGAACATGGTATAATTCTTTCCATGAGTAAAATAATTTGTTGAAAAACACTCTGATCAAGATATTACCTGAGCTAGTTTAGGAGTATAAAATGTTTTTTGATGCATCTAGGATAGGACTTGGATCATTGTTGATGCAGGGGTCAAGTTATAGTGTATGAGGCATGGTATTTGGAACCACATAATCAAAATTAACATACACATGACCTCCACTTAGTTTCATTGGTTTATGATTTGAAGAGTTTGAGGAAATATCTATTAGGAAAAAAATTTATTATTTATACCAATCACAAGCAATGAAAGTATATTTTTTTCAAAATTATATTTGAATCTCTAATGGCAGAGCTGGGATGAGTATGTATAGTCATTTTATTTTGAGCTAGAATATATGAATGGGAAGGGAAATAGTGTTGTTGACACATTGAGTTGGAAAACATAGAATCAGAAAGTTCATGAGTCTATCTCTAAGTAGAATATGATGACCATTTGGCTAAAAATTCATGTTATTATTTAAGAGTACAAGGAGCAGATGACCCTAATCTCAGTATCTGTGAAACCCACGCTCTTAAGTCAGATCAAGTATACATAGTATAAGGATCCATAGTTTTTGTCCTTGAGGGAAATCCTTGAAGGTGGGAAGTCACCTTTTGATTGGACTGTAGAGGAGGATGAGATCATGTATGTTGAGACCTTTGATTTTTTTCTATAATTAAATAGAAGGATTTGATCCATGAGTTTCATGCCTCAAAGTGAGTGGTACATCCAAGATTAAAAAAATGTACCATGACCTACATCGAATATAATGATGTTTGGGCATGAAAAAGGTTATTTTAGGGTTTGTGGAATGATGCTACACCTGTTAATAGGTTAAGTCTCGGTGCCAATGAACTGGTGTTTTACTATAGTCATTTCCCATTATTGAATGGAAGTGAGATGTCTTTAACATGAATTTCATAGAGGGCCTCCCAAATATGGCTTGTACGAATGATTCTATTTGGGTTTTTGTGAACTGGTTGAGGAAAGTAGCGAATTTCAATCCTGTTTGTGATACTTTCTCAGTGGATCAATTGGGAGACATGTAAATTCATAAGATAATTGATCTATATAGGGTTCTATATAGAATCGTTTTTGACTATAACTCAATGTTCAATTAATTCTTCTAGAAAGGAATGTATAATGATCTTGGTACGCAGGTATTTATGAGTATAGATTTCCACCCATAGACAAATGGACAGTTGGAATGTACTATACATGTTTTTGAGGATATGCTGTGAGCATGAGTTCTAGATATTATTGGGTCCTGGGAGAAGCACTAAGAAATTTTTTGAGTTATCCTATAGAAACATTTATTATGAAAAATTCATATGGAACCATATGGGGCTCTTTATGTAAGGCCATTTAGATCAACATTATGCTCGATGGAGGAAGGTGAGTCATAATTGTTAGGATTGAGTCTCAAATAGGAGACATTGGAGTCAGTTTAACTGAATTGGAAATGTATGGATACATATCAGAGTAGTAATATTTAATATAATAATAAAATATGAATACCCTTTTAGTTTGTAGTGGATGATCATGAATTCTTTCAGGTGTTGCCAAGATTTAAATACCATGGGATTTGAAGATAAGGCAATTTGGCACCCAAGTTTGTTGGATCTTTTGAAGTTGTGGAGAGGATCATACTATTGGCATACGAATTATATCTTCCACAAAGGTATATTGTTGTGAATGATGTTATTAATGTGTAATTTCTTTAGAGGTATCACCCCAACACTTTCCCTATGATCAATTTTAATGATGTTTAGTTGGAGAACAATGTGTCCTTTTAGGATCATATGATATCTGTTATGCATTGAAATGAGAATGTATTGTGGTGAAAAACTATTTTGATAGTTCAAGTATTTTGTAAACATTGATTTGTTTAGGGGGAAACATGGGAGAGAGAAGTGGATATGCTATCTTAGTAGCCTGATATTTTTACCTCATAATTTTAGAGATGCATGGTAGTACAGTTCGAGGATGATCTTTTATAAGGTGGGGAGATAGTAATATCCCAAACACTCTAGAGAAATTTTGTACTTGTTTTCTGATACTCTTTTACAATTATTTTCATATCTCTTTGTTTGGGTTTTTTTTTTCATGCTGTTTTATGTGGAATTTAAAATTTCTGGAAGTAAATGGGGTAGTTTACGGTTGGCACACAATTTTTCCAAATCTTTTTCCAACCCTTATAAAACAATGAAGCACCATACAGAAGGGGGTTTGATGGTTGATTTATATTTTTTCAAACTGTGCACCCTCTTAAGAGTACCCATGAACCCATATGGAGAGGTTCATGGTTAAGTTATACAATTAGGAAAATCATGAAACCTTTCCTAGGAAACCATGCATGCGGTTTTTATTTCCCATAAAAATTATTTTAAAAAACATGAATCCTTTGTATTAACACCAATTTGACCTAGATCAGACCTAATTTTTCCCTCCATTTTGGGGATATTTTAGAGGAATTACAATGCTCCTCAAACTCTGTTTATGTTGAATTGAATATCTAATTGATAGATCTACACCTCTCTCGATAACTAATCTCTTCCCATTTGGATTTATCTCCCTTATGTACCTCTTTATGGATAAATATGAATGTTTTATTCTTCATTGGTGATGGTTTAGATCTAGGTATTCATACATATAATATTTTTTTCATGATCCTTGGTTTTTTGCAAAGATCTACCATTTCATTTTGATCTTGAATGCTCCATTTCAATTTAATAATTTTCTGATTTTAGGAACGTCTTCCAATGATCCTATGGTAGGTGGTCTAAATTTCAATTCCCATAGTATTTATTTTAATTATGTGTATGAAATTGTGAAATGTAATTTTCCAGGATTGGAAATTTTCTTTTGAAATTAAATTGATTAAATTTAATTACCGTGTAATAATTAAATGGGTTAAACTTGGGGTAATCCAAATTAGTTGAATTTTGATTATAAAATTGGTGGGTTTTTATGGGATTATTAAATTGTACGATTAATGTAATTATAAATTTATTGAAAATGGTAATTAAGGGATGGCTGTATTAACCATTAAAGGTTAATGTTTTATCTATTTAAATGATGAATAAATGGGTTAATGGTTAATTGTTCATATTATTCCATGTGATTAAAGTAGGGAACCATTATTGAATTGATTATTGAAATGAGACACTTTGATGGAAATTTATAATAATAATGTTAATGATTATTAACTATAAAGTGTATGAAATATGGGAAATATATGATCTTGTTATATATGTGACAATGAGTGTGGGACACAAACTAATTCTTCCAAAGACTATGTATGATAATTATGAGTGTGGGACATCAACTGATGCTTCAAAAGACTATATGTGATAAAAATGTTTTTTTAGACATGGACTGAGGCTCAAAATTCCCATGGAGTTCTATTCAAGATATTCTACACCCAAAATGTTGGAATTGGACTACGGTTCCAAGTATCCATAATATGATGTAGTATTTGAATGGATAATTGATTTCCATGTTATGATAAAATTCAAATACTTATGTGATTTGATTTAGACATCAGCATGGGTGGAAATATGTATTGGTGGTTCAGGTGTCATTGTGAACTCAGGGAATATGTTGTTAATTAAAGAATAAATTTAATTATTGAAACTATTACACTATCACTTAACCTTATTCTTTATTCAATTGCATACACTGTTATAGATTTGATATTGTTGTAGACACCATTAACGGAGGCATACTGAGTTGTACTGACACCCTACTTGGGATACCTAATCAGTACCCAAATCAAATTCATGTTTGGAGGATAGGATAATGTAAATAAATATATGTCAGATGGCTAAGTTGGGATGGAGCATCGATAAGGGAACTGAACGTGATGTTGGGTCCCACATGGGACAAGTCAGTGTCTTTATTTTCTTCATTTCACATCTGACACATGACACATTTATAGTATAAAATATCTAATGATCTTGTTTGGATATTTTTTTCTTATTTTGGTTCATCAAGTGATACTAGTATGTATTTGTTATGATATCATACTGGTTATTGGTTATTATCTTTTGGTAATTGTTTATTTATTTCAGCCATTATGCTACTCTGATAAAGAGAATATAGTCTCCCCCATGTTATATGTTATACCCACACTACTATTCAGAAGCCTTTAGTGTATAGGGAGGTGTTCCTGAGGTTATGTGACCATAAATCTTGGGGAACCGGTATATGCACCCTTGGCCAAGATGTTACAAATGGATATGTTATAACTATCATATAATAATATTTTAATAATATGACATGTTTTATTTGAACTATGGGTTGTGTGTAATTTAAGATAAAATCAGTGTTACCTATGATAAAAAATGACCAAAAGATTAAATTCATTTGAAAAAAAAATCAAAAAAGTTTATAGTGTTATATTCAGCCCCCCCAATGAATTTCTCATATTAAATTCCTCTCATACATCAATGTTTTAACATCTGAAAATTCCTTCATAGAATCCCACATCATAAAAAGGGTTCATAATACATCCTCTTAATAATGTGAAAGGGATGTGAGAGAGTCATATAGAATAACACATACTAGGTTCTCAAATAAGAGAACATATTTGTTATGTGAAGATATGAACATGGAAGAAAAGAGTAAACAAATATAGAGAGTGATAAAGATAATTGATCATAAAAAAGTTGGTGATCTAGATAAGGTTAACGATCAAAAAACCACAAACAAAAGATGCATAAAAAATTAATTGATATAATAAAAAATGATGATATCCGGAAAAAATATTATTTCAATATCCTTTTCCACTTAATTGGGAATTTCTTTTCCATATATATGGATAATATAAGAAAATATACTTACTTGATATATTTTTATTTCACGGGATAAATTTCATCATTTTGTTGTGGCTTGATCAATTTCCACTTCATATCTTACTCTAAGAGATGAATTTTTCCATATTTGAAGAACTAAATACAACATATAAAAGAATGATAATACATTCCTTCCAAATCCAGTAAAAAAGTTTAACATTAGTTATCCAATATGGATAAATCTTTATATGGTAAATTAATACATTAATTTATAAAACTTCATCCAAATATTCAATTTAAACCATTCCATGAATAGTTATGATTATAACCCTCTATAGAATTTTATTTTTATTAATAAGGTAACTCAATTTCCCAAACCCAATGTTAATCCTACAAGTACCATTAGGCATCTATTAATGGTCACATGACAAATATGTGAATACATTGGTGATATATTTTACTACTACTTGGTAATAACAAGAGTTACCATAAAATCTCAATGAAAAAAATAAATTCTTCTTCATTTCTTGAATAAAATCATATATTATTGAAGATATTCTCTATATCGAATAATATTTTAAACTCCATCAGTGATAACAAGAACCAATTTTCAAACAAATAGCTTATCAGTTATGAGGTCATCAATACTATCCAATTTACATTATCCATATTAGTCATCTCCTTATCCAAAATAAACATAATTTTATCAACATTAAGAACATATTAAGTTCTATTTTACAATAATAATGTGTTTTCTATAAAATATTACCTTCCAATTAAATCAATTTTCTAGGTCATTAGTATTATTTAACATATTATTTCATATCCTTAGTGAAAAAACTTATAGTAAAAAATATGTATATATTTCATGATTTATACAACATAATTCTCGAATTCCAATACATAATCACTCAAATTATCCCACTTCCTTTACAAATTATTAACTAGGTTACATCATCTTGTTCCTTACTACCAATTACATTTCCAATTCCATTCATTGTCTCTTCCTCATCAACAATATTACAATTACTCATTCCACCATGATAATTCTTTTCATGATATTTCCCCAAAGTAAATATATTAATATAAATCCAATACATTAAAAATTTAAAACATTTATTATTTTATAATAATTTAGGGAGACCAATATTTTCATCCATTGCGTTAACTGAACCTTCCAATTTTTATTTGAAATTTCTTACTTTGTGACCTTATAAATAATAATATTGTCATTCTTTATTAATATCCCTGAAAAATTATAAGTCACATCAAAGGATATATTCTTAGATAGAGAATGATTTTTAAATATCATATGTAAAATGTTTTGATGAATATAAATTTACGTTGAAAATCACATTTTAGAAATATAGATTCATAAAAAAAATTTAAATTACTTTTCCATTATAATAAAAAGTAAAAATTTTATACTCAACATCAAATAAAATAATGGTCTTTATGGTGTAAAATTTAGTTATCTCTATAAATTTTAAAACAATGATTCTATTCATATTTTTGGTAAAATCTAAGTAGGCATTATTTGGAAAATTTCATGAATATCCATTTGAAAAAATAATACAAAAAAAGAAAACATGGGTAATCTTTCCTTTAATAAATAATTTTAAGAATGTTAAAAAAAATTAAAAACATTTTAAAAAAACATGGTTTTAGAAGAAAATGAACTATTAAAAAAACACCCTATAAACATGGTTTAAAATCATGGGTATAGAAAATAAAACTATGGGTGTAGCTTATACACATGGTTTTAGGAACTGTGGCCTTCAGAGCCTTTGGGATAGACCTATACCTATGGTTTGACCAAAACATGGGTCTATGCCACCTATACCCATGGTACATAAACCGTTGTTGTCAGAGATTTCAATGGAAATACATATATCCATGGTTTGGTCAATCCATGGGTATATGTCCTAATTTACAAAAAAAACCTCCACTGAGATTTGATCCAACCACCTTCTGCCTACACTCTAACAACATTACCACTATCCTACAACACATTTCTTATTCCTATATTCAAATATATATATATATATTTAATTATTTAGAAATTTTAAATTATTTATTGTTATTATTATTTGGTAAAATAAATGGGCCCACCTATACCTACGGTTGGGTCAAACCATGGGTATAAGTCCTTATTAAAAAAATCTTATGCTAGGGTTTGATCCCATCACCTTCCTCCAAGACTCTAATAACATTAGAACAATCCTACAACACATTTTTTGTTCTTAAATTAAAAACAGTATTCACATATATGAAATATTATTTATATTAAATTATTTATTATTATTTTAATTGTTAAAAAATAATGGGCCAACCTATACCCAGAGTTTGGTCAAACCATGCGTATAGGTTTTCCTGAATAAATATTGTTATCCCGTGCAACCTCTTGCCACTATTAACAAAAAAAATTTGGGTATAAGGGGTAAAATCTACCCATTTTTTTTATAACATTTAGTATAGGTCCTTTCCTTGAAATTTTTTTCCCTGTGAAACCAATTGACGTAGTTTGAAAAAATTGTGGGTATAGGATTTATCTATATGAAGAGTTTTTGGAGAACCATAGGTATAGGTCCTTCCCAGGAAATTTGTTTTCATGAAAAAAATTTCCCCAATGGTTAAAAAACAATTAGTATTCTAGTGATTTATACCCACAATTTTTTGTAGAACCATGTATATAGCCTAATTTTTCAGTATTGAGGGTTTTTGATCGAAGAGAGAAATAAAAAAAAAATTCCTAAAAAAATTATTTTGAACATTTGAGTGAATAAAGTGTGGTAAATGAAGGGGAAAAATATATAATTAAGAAATAACCATATTAAAATAAAATATATAAATTTTTTGATATGTATATAATTTTTTTATCATTGGAATCATAATCATTATCAATCCTAATAAACAACGAGATTCTAACACAAAAAACCATACACATTGGTAACATTTTATTGTAATCCCCATTAAAGGATAATATTAAATGAAAATAATAATATAATGTGATTAAATTAGTTAAGGGTATTATATTTCAAAATGTATTTATATACACCTCATAATGAATATACTCGAATAACATAACATATATCTCAAAGAGGGCAAATTGGAACAAAGATCCTTTACCATTTGGGTAACTTTTGAATTGAAACCCCCATAAAAGAGAGATAATAAAATAGTTATGTAAGTTCACATAATTTTCATTATAAGTAACATAAAATACATTCATGTATGTTATATACACTATATATAAAAAATAAGTGGTGAATAAGGAATGTATATCATAGAAGTAAAAAATGTGAGGTGGAAATCCCTTACCGATTTAGTAATCTTTTTTAAATTGTAATATAAAATAATTAATAACATCGAATAAAACATTGAAAATAATTAAAAAGTTTATATTCATTATATAACATGTAAAATGGGAAGTCTATACAACACCCAAAATAAATGAGTGGTGAATATTGATATGTCTCCAAGAAATAAAAGAGATAATAAAAAACTCTTACCTTATGTATCAAATTTCATCATACACATTAAAACCTCCAATATAATAATATTAAATTTATTATAAATATAATATATAAAAATAATTATATATATTATACCATATATTGTTTACATATGACCATTTATTACCTTTTTATTACAAATTGTTTCTTAGAATCACGTTTTTATTTACAATGACTGTTTTTTATATAGGGTTTGATTTTTTCTTTTCGGTCCTCTTACATTGATAGTGGTTCCATAATATATAGAATAATAAAAATTAAATAATAACCATATATATAAAGATCAATTATACTTTTAATACCAATCAGGAAACATGGTTTTTGAGAAATAATTTATGTTACGATCATGGAGATGGTGGGGCGTACATACACATGAGAAATGTTTCAATTTTTCAACGATCATTATGGAAATGTTGTAAGTAATATTTTATTTACAATATTTATCTTAATAAATATAATTATTTCTTAATATATACATATATATATATAATCCATGTGGTGTACCGATGAAAAGAGAGAGCCATATCACTTTGTGAAGGCAGTAGTCCACACCTACACGAACAACATTACCATCTTTCAGTAATTGAAAATGTGGGACTAAAAATGACATATTATAATTTTATAATTATATATATGTCATTAAAATCATAATTATTTATTTTATATCACAACTATTCAATAAATATATCCTTATCATCTTCCCTATAAAGAATTAGTGAAAAACAAATCACATCCCTTCGCGAGGCAGTAGTCTACCGTACACATGAGTGATGTTATCACATCCCCTACAGAATGGACATTGAAAAAATAATATATAAAACAATAACACTATATGAATAATAATTTAAAAATATAATATATATATATATACATTATATTAATCATCATACCCAACTGAGAGAGGTGCTTATGAGAACATGATTGACTTCGGTTCGCGAGGCAGTAGTCCACCGTACACATGAATGATGATTTCATAACCCATTTGATAGAAGTGGGGATGATTGTAAGAAATTAACATAACATAAAATCATATAATTATATTTATTATATTGTGGTTATTATATCACCATGATTTATTAATAATATTTTGTGGAGGAAGAAATAAAATAAAAACACTCATTGAAGAATGTTGCCTCTTCTTCAAGTATCAACATATGGTTTACACCAAAATCCATACTATGTTATATTTAATCCAAAAATAAGGATTATATTATGAGAAGAGGTAGTATGGGAAGTGATTTAGGTGGGTATTTTCTAACCCAAAATAGATTTATGGTGTGAAGAAGATAGGATAGGGGTGGTCTTTTATAAGTGAGGTGGGTAGAACAATGGTATTTTTTTTTAAATAAAAATGTTTAACCACATTCTTATCATTAAAAAAGGATCCCAAATAGATTATTATCAAGAATTATAAATTTTATGGTTTAAATACATTAATATAATATAATTTATTACTAAAATAGTTTAACCTCCTGTAAAACAATTTTTACCTTAACTATGGTAATTAATTTATACTATTTTAACAATTAATTTTTGTATAAAATGAAGTTTAGCATATTAGGTAATTAAAATTATTCTTATTATAAATATTTAATCCATTTTTCTAAATTCAATTCCTAAAATTGGAAAATTTTGATTAATAATTAATCCCATAGATGTGATAGGAAAGCGAGTTTTCAAAAAGAAAATTTTCAACAGTTTACAAGGTATTTACAAAAAAATAAAATATGAAAATGATTAAAATGACATAAATCGGAATAATAAATATATAATTTATCTAATTTTAATTAAAAATCAATTTAAAATTTAAATTATATATATAATTAATTTAAATTCAAAGGTAATTTTTAATTAAAATTTGGTATTTGTCATTACTATAACGACCCACACTTTACATACATTGTTAATACTTCAAAATTGAAGCACACTTATTACAACATATGACAAAACCACAAAGGACCGTATAGGTATAGTGTCTTTAGAAACTGGGAAACATAAACAACAGGTTCATAAATCTTCTACAGTGTCTCCCATTTATTTCATCATATCTAGGGTCCCTTTTAGCATATTCTACTTAATATCCATCTTCCTGACCTGGGGAAAAGAAAACATAAAAGGGTGAGCTCAAATGCTCAGCAAGGGCAAATAAAGGAAATAAAAATCATATCATATCTTTATGAAAATCAAAACCTGCAAAAGAGATCATAATATCTTAACATGGAATAAATCATAGAAGTGAAAATGAGATCCCCAAAATCATAACATAAAACTTGAAACTTTGTGGCATGCACACATAATCATGGAGATCATTTCTTGTTAGTCATGACTCATTGCCAAGACTATCTTAGTGGACAAAGTCCCTTTCTGAACCGAGTTCACTCCTCGTTTCAGTCCTGTATCACTGAACCGAAATAACCTTCCGTTCCAGCCATGTCTATCTCATGAGATATAAAATCTTTACCCAATGCATTGGAGGGAGATATAGGTCCCACCCATCTTATAATGAATCCTTTCTTATGTGTGCCACATAATCATACATCATCGCATAACACATGTAACAAAAATGGGATTCTTGAAACATCATGACATCATAAATCAATTCATATATGATAAAGGAATTCATAAACATAATTCCATCACAACATAGTCAAACCAATGTAAAAATATGGATAGAAACAGAACCCTTTATTATCTTAGATGGAAAATAATTTTGATAAAACACTTGAATTGAATTCTTGAGGAAAATATCCTTTCTTCTTCAAAAACATTTTTCCTTTCATAACATGTCATACAACTTTAAAATAAAAGAAGTTGATTAAAAATAAACTTGAAAACTTGTAAAGGAAGCTTCTTTGAAGTAATGTTTTAAAAATCCATTCATGCCGTATAAGTTAAAAAAAACATTCTTCGTACTTTTGTCGGAAAAGTCAAAAAGTACCTCGTACGGAAAAACGACAAAAGATTCCTTTCATATTCTTTACTAAAAACTCACCTAAGGGTAAAATTGGATTTAAACTATTTCAAGTGGATGGAAACAATATTACATATTGAGGTAACATGGATGTGGATGATAAAATACACCCCAGTAAATACTTACGAATAAACAATCTCGGATAAAAATGAGATTGTGATATTTCCCTTACCTTAGGTCCGATTTGCTTTGTTCGTGTCCGAAGCTCCTGTATAATGGTTTAAATAATGTTATTGACTTATTCCAGAATCATACATATTGATATGAGATCATATATGGTCATATTATTAGCTTCTTGTTAGTAATATTTCATTGTTACTTGTTACTCAGGTCTTTATAACTTTTTGTTCTTATGCGTGTTTTGTCGAATAAATTCTTATTCTTATCTTTAGGTTATAGATAATTCATTTCCAGAATGGTATTAGGGTAGTATATACCATATTCATTCATTCAATTCATTTATACAATCATTATGAAATGAAGATCATGTAGAACGAGTCGCATCACATCGTGGAGACGGTATTCCGTACGTACGCACGAGTGATGATATCGTTCCTATGATCGTGGAATTGTATTGGAGTATATATATATATTATTTCAGTATCAATATTACTTAATAATAATCATATATAGTTACTCATTACACCATTATACCCATCCTTGTAAGGTGATGGTGGAAAATAGATTACACCACGGCGTGGAGACGGTATTCCGTACGTACGCACGCGCGGTGATTTCATTTTTCCGTAGGATGGATAGAAGGTGAATTAGGGTTGTTTCATATTTATAATAACATATCAGTATGTAAGTAATACTGATGTTATTACTTTATTATGAAACAACTAAAGAAGAAGAAGTTGAAGAAGAAAGAAATTGAAAAGATCGGTAATGGATATTACCTCTTATTTGGAACGCTTCTTTGAATCCTCCACTTAAGGAACTAAGATTGGTCTTTGGAGAAGACCAGGACCTCTAGGATTATTCTAGGGAAGTGGAGAAGGGAAAATGGCAGGGGTTGGCCGAGCTTGAGTGCTCAAATTGGTGTGAGGAGGAGGGGGAGGAGGTGCCCTTTTATAAGGGAGGAGAGGGGCACCTTAGGAATATCTCAAAATATTATTTTATATTAAAGTCAAAATCGGTTTATAATGGTTGCAAAGGGTCTTATTTCGAAGCTAAAGTGGGGATGGGTCGAAATCCTATCAACCAATAGGATTTAGACAAGTTTAGGGTATTATTTTAACCTTATCAATTAGATTTAACTCTAAGTTAATTAATTTAACTTTTACCGTGTCTTTTTGTTTTCTTTCACTATATGGTTAATACACTTACTATAACATGCCAAACGAACCCCAAATTGTTTATTATTAATATATATATCCTTATCTAAGTCATTTTTCCGAACCTTAGATTTTTAGGAATAAAATAACAATTAATAATATAATATTTGATTTAAAAACTATTTTGTGTCAATTTTGACACTATTTGATATATGATTTTTGTGAAAGTCATAACAGAATTATATGTTCGAACCAAGTTGATTAAATCAACACTAATATATCATAGCAACCTAGAAAATTAGTGGAATTCATAAAAAGTCTCAAATTACATTTATTTTGGTATTTATATTATCAATTTTTTCAATATTTCATTAATAAGATAATTACTGCATCATCTTTGTGTCATAAATAAATTAAATTATTTGATGTCTAAAAATTACAAATAAAATACCATCATGTAGGAAATCTTTTTATCTTTCTAATGAATATTTACAATCGAATTTATCTTATGTATAACCCTATATTAAAAATGATTTACTTGTTAAACTTTGATTTTAACTATTTTAACCCTTCTTTAAATAAATTAATAATAAATGTCCTAATCTAATCCAAGTGGGCCTAAATGGTCATATTTTATTCCTAAGTTTGTTTTTGGTCGAATTACACTTGTCCAATAGAATTAGGACATGTGTTAGGGTAATATTAATATCATATTTACCCTTAGTTACCCTATTTACTATTAACCGCGGTAAAAAAAAAAGTAAAAAGTTACTATTCACCAAAAAATTATTTTCATCTCATTGAACCACATTTTAGTCCTTGATATTAACCGTGTCTCTCGGATTTTCGAAATTCCATTCACAGAAGCGGTAAAATTAAGTTTTATGCAAAATTCAGTTTTTTAACCTACCACTTAGTGGTTTCACTATTCATCAAAAATTGAAAGTTTTCAGAAAAATACCAAAATTTCACCCTAAGCTAATTTCGATATTCTGAGTCCAAAAATGAAGTCCATTTTGAAAAATAAAATTTATAAAATTTCAAAAAGTGGTTATTACTATTCATAATGGCTAGTTTTAATAGCATATTGTTGTTTAGTGAAACTCGGTATTGCGTACGACGCAAGCTATCGAGGAAGGTCGCGATTGCGTGCAAAGCAAGCCAAGCAAGTGTTGTGTAGAAAAAGATTCCTTTGATGATTTATATAACATAAAAGTCTCGGGTGTTACATTCTACCCCCCTTAAAAAGAATTTCGCCCTCGAAATTCGTCACTTTGTAACAAACAAATGAGGATACTTCTCCCTCATCATATCCTCAAGCTCCCATGTAGCTTCTTCAAGTTGGTGGTTTCTCCATAAAACTTTCACCAAGCGAGTGGTCTTGTTTCGTAGGACTTTTTCGCTACGATCCAGAATCTCTATCGGCTGTTCTTCATAAGAAAGATCTTGCTCCAGCGGTACAACTTCTGAGCTGAGTACATGTGAAGGATCTGGTATGTACTTTCTCAGGAGAGATACATGGAACACATCGTGAACTTGAGAGAGATTCGGTGGAAGCGCCAATCGGTAAGCTACCTTCCCAACACGATCCAGTATTTCAAAAGGACCGATATATCTAGGGCTCAACTTCCCCTTCTTTCCAAATCTGATAACCCTCTTCCAGGGAGATATTCGTAAGAACACTTTATCACCCACTTCAAACTCTAGGTCTCTTCTTCGATTGTCGGCATAACTTTTCTGTCGACTCTGAGCTGCTCTTATGTGTTGTTGAATAGATCTGACCTTTTCTGCCATTTCATCAACGAGATCAGGTCCTAATAGCTTTCTTTCCCCAACTTCATCCCAGCAAGTTAGAGTCCTGCATTTCTTTCCATAGAGAGCTTCATAAGGAGCCATTTGAATACTGGAGTGAAAGCTATTATTATAAGAAAATTCCACCAAAGGTAGGTGTTGATCCCAACCTCCTTTGAAATCCATAGAGCAAGCTCTCAACATATCTTCTAGGGTTTGAATTGTTCTCTCAGACTGACCGTCTGTCTGGGGATGATAAGCAGTGCTGAAACTCAACTCTGTATCCAGAGTATGCTGAAGACTTCGCCAGAACTTCGAGGTAAATCTCGGATCCCGATCAGATATAATAGAAAGTGGTACTCCATGCAATCTTACCACTTCCTTTACATATATCCTGGCAAGCTGATCTAGAGAGAAATCCTCTCTAATAGCAATGAAGTGTGCAGACTTTGTAAGACGATCAACTATGACCCAGATAGCATTATTGCCTTTGGATGTTTTAGGAAGTCCTGTGACAAAGTCCATAGTGATGTTTTCCCATTTCCATTCGGGTATGGGTAATGGTTGTAACATCCCCTTAGACTTCTGTCTCTCAGCTTTAACTTGTTGACAAACCAAGCATCGAGAGACATATTCAGCAACATCTCTTTTCATGCCATCCCACCAGAAGTACTCTTTCAGGTCCCTATACATCTTCGTGCTTCCAGGATGAATAGAAAATGATGAACTATGAGCCTCATCCAGCAGCTCATTCTTTAATTCGGGGATGGGAGGAACACAAACCCGATTCCTGAACTTTATTATCCCATCACAATCAAGGTTGAATTCAGGAACATTTCTCACCTTCTTTTGTAACTCGACATCTTCTTTCTGTGCCTCTTTAATCTTCACATGTATAGATGGTTGAACATTCATTTGAGAAAGATAAGATTTTTCCCCTTCCATTATAATTCCAAGATCCATCCTTTGTAAATCCATAAATATTGGATCTTTTTTGATCCTCATCATGGATAAACTAGCATGGTCTTGTCGACTTAATGCATCTGCCACCTTGTTTGCTTTCCCAGGGTGGTAATGGATTGAGCAGTCATAATCCTTAATCAGCTCCAACCATCTTCTTTGACGCATATTCAACTCCTTTTGTGTGAAAATATACTTTAAACTTTTATGATCAGTATAAATATCACACCTTTCACCATAAAGGTAATGCCTCCAAATCTTTAATGCAAAGATTACCGCAGCCAACTCCAAATCATGTGTTGGGTAATTTTGCTCATGGATTTTCAACTGTCGTGAGGCATAAGCTATCACCATATCATTTTGCATAAGAACACACCCCAATCCCTTCTTGGATGCATCACTATAGATCACAAACCTTTCTCCACTACAAGGCAGTGTGAGCACAGGTGCACTGGATAACCTTCTTTTCAACTCCTTGAAATTCTCTTCACATTCCTCTGTCCAGACAAACTTAACTCCTTTCCGAGTCAACTTGGTGAGTGGATTAGATAATCGTGAAAAATCTTTTACAAAACGTCGATAATAACCAGCCAAACCAAGAAAACTTCGGATCTCAGTTACTGTTGTTGGTCTTGACCATCTTTCGATAACCTCTGTTTTTGCTGGATCCACAGATATCCCCTCTTTTGAGATTATATGACCCAAAAATGCAACTTTTTGAAGCCAAAATTCACACTTGGTAAATTTGGCATAAAGCTTCTCCTTTCTCAGGGTCTTCAATATAATTCTCAAGTGATCTTCATGCTCTTCCTTGCTCTTTGAATAGACAAGAATATCGTCTATAAAGACTACCACAAATTGATCAAGATGGTCTCTAAAGACTCTATTCATTAGATCCATGAAGATAGCAGGGGCATTAGTAAGACCAAATGGCATCACTATAAATTCATAGTGTCCATATCTTGTACGGAAAGCCGTCTTTGGTATATCCTCCCTTTTGACCCTTAATTGATGATACCCTGAACGAAGATCAATCTTGGAAAAGTATTGAGCTCCGCGTAGTTGGTCAAATAAGTCATCAATGCGTGGGAGAGGATATTTGTTCTTGATAGTGATCTTGTTAAGTTCTCGATAATCAATGCAGAGTCTCATTGATCCATCTTTCTTCTTAACAAATAGAACATGTGCTCCCCAAGGTGACGCACTAGGGCGTATGAATCCCTTATCAAGATTCTCTTGGAGTTGCTTCTTCAATTCCTGCAACTCAATTGGGGCCATTCTATAAGGTGTCTTTGAAATAGGCAAAGCACCCGGTACGAGTTCTATTGAAAACTCAACTTCACGATTTGGTGGAAGACCCGGCAATTCCTCCGGAAAGACATCATCAAACTCCCGTACAATGGGCATATTCTTAATCGTGAGTTTCTCACCAACCATTTGAGATAAATAACCTTCATTTAGTGGAATCAATACCCATAAGATGGAAGAAATTTCCACTGGAAGGTTATGTTCATCCTTGCATTGATATACGATCGTAGATTGATCTGGAGTATGAAATGTGACTTCCCTTATTTGGCAATTGATATGAGCTCCATGTAGAGAAAGCCAATCCATGCCAAGAATCACATCAAATTCCACTAAAGGAAGGATCACAAGATTTGCAGGAAGCACTTTCCCACAAACTTCGATCGGAGAAGAATTATAAACTTTTGATGCGATTGATGTGCCATTAGGTGTTGTCACAGCTAACTCAACATCTAATTGTTGAGGTAGTACGGTGATACTCTTAGAAAATTTTTCAGAAATAAAAGAGTGTGTGGATCCAGAATCAAATAAAACATTTGCTACTTTAGAGTGGACGGTAAGTGTACCTTTCACCACTTCATTATCGTACTCCACATCGCTGATAGAAATTGCATGTGACTTTCCTTTATCTTTAGCCTTAAGAGTTTGTTGACGTCGACCATCAACATCAACCCTTGGATTTGGGCATTGATTGGCATAATGCCCCATCTCCTTGCACTTGAAACATTGAAGTGTAGTAGGTTCATTCTGTGTATCCCTTCCTTTGTTTGCATCATTAGACATCTTCTTCCCATTATCACGACATTCAAATGCCCGATGACCTTCTTTTCCACATTTAA
Organism: Viscum album; assembly: GCA_963277665.1. Lineage (NCBI taxonomy): Eukaryota > Viridiplantae > Streptophyta > Magnoliopsida > Santalales > Viscaceae > Viscum > Viscum album. The sequence goes on from OY728126.1 coordinate 1,013,048,329, forward strand.
AACATTTACTTGTCCCTTTAAGACAACTCCCTCCATGTTTCTTTCCACACTTTGAGCATAAGGGAAAGTTCATCTTCTTTTCCGTGTGCTCTTTAGATTTTTCTTTGAATTCCATCTTCCTCTTCTTATCAAACCCATGTGACTGATGGGTTACTCCAATCTCCATCTCGACTTTGAGAGCACATCAAACGATTTCCTCATAGCTATTGAAGTCCCTTATGGCTAACGCCCTTCGAAGACTTGGTTTTAAGCCACTAAAGAATCGATCGATCTTACTCTCAGGTTGGATAATAATACCAGAAGCGTACCTTGCAAGTCTGGTAAAATTTGCTTCATAGGTACTAACAGATTCATCATCCCTTTGCTTCAGTTCAAGGAACTCTTTCTCCATCTTTGTTCGGAGAATACGAGGGAAGTACTTATTGAAAAATAAGTTCTTGAACTCGTCCCATTCCATAGACTCAATTTCATCCCTTTGCCTCGTATTCTTAACAAGATTCCACCATTGATCCGCATCTCCTTCCAAACGATACACTGCTAGGATGACTTTATCATGCTCAGAACATTGAAGAACTGAAAATATCTTTTCAGTAGTACTAATCCATTGTTCAGCAACTAATGGATCAGTAGACCCGCTGAAAGATGGTGGACGCTGCCTCATGAAGGATTCAACAGAATGTTGCTCCCTTCTTTGTTCGTTTGGAAATCCTGCATGATTCATAGCTTGAGAAAGTTGTGTGAGCATGGCTACAAGATTTTGCATTCCAGCTCCCATATCGTTTGGTTGCTCAGGGGGACAATCATTGCATTGCCCATCACATTCCGCATTAACACGGTTCCTTCGGGTTCCAGCCATTGACTAAAACCAAGAATAATAGTGTGAGCAACACTAATTATAATAGGAAACCACATAATTCAAGAATAAAATTTTCATGCTTAAGGTCTTATCCTAGGTTATTCAAGGCCATTTCTAAAACACTAAGATTGTGTTCTATGCTTAGACTTATCCTTAGGGTTCTTACTAAGGTTTTCACATCTAGTTTCCAAAGGTTGACTATACCTTTCCTCTGATACCAACTATAACGACCCACACTTTACATACATTGTTAATACTTCAAAATTGAAGCACACTTATTACAACATATGACAAAACCACAAAGGACCGTATAGGTATAGTGTCTTTAGAAACTGGGAAACATAAACAACAGGTTCATAAATCTTCTACAGTGTCTCCCATTTATTTCATCATATCTAGGGTCCCTTTTAGCATATTCTACTTAATATCCATCTTCCTGACCTGGGGAAAAGAAAACATAAAAGGGTGAGCTCAAATGCTCAGCAAGGGCAAATAAAGGAAATAAAAATCATATCATATCTTTATGAAAATCAAAACCTGCAAAAGAGATCATAATATCTTAACATGGAATAAATCATAGAAGTGAAAATGAGATCCCCAAAATCATAACATAAAACTTGAAACTTTGTGGCATGCACACATAATCATGGAGATCATTTCTTGTTAGTCATGACTCATTGCCAAGACTATCTTAGTGGACAAAGTCCCTTTCTGAACCGAGTTCACTCCTCGTTTCAGTCCTGTATCACTGAACCGAAATAACCTTCCGTTCCAGCCATGTCTATCTCATGAGATATAAAATCTTTACCCAATGCATTGGAGGGAGATATAGGTCCCACCCATCTTATAATGAATCCTTTCTTATGTGTGCCACATAATCATACATCATCGCATAACACATGTAACAAAAATGGGATTCTTGAAACATCATGACATCATAAATCAATTCATATATGATAAAGGAATTCATAAACATAATTCCATCACAACATAGTCAAACCAATGTAAAAATATGGATAGAAACAGAACCCTTTATTATCTTAGATGGAAAATAATTTTGATAAAACACTTGAATTGAATTCTTGAGGAAAATATCCTTTCTTCTTCAAAAACATTTTTACTTTCATAACATGTCATACAACTTTAAAATAAAAGAAGTTGATTAAAAATAAACTTGAAAACTTGTAAAGGAAGCTTCTTTGAAGTAATGTTTTAAAAATCCATTCATGCCGTATAAGTTAAAAAAAACATTCTTCGTACTTTTGTCGGAAAAGTCAAAAAGTACCTCGTACGGAAAAACGACAAAAGATTCCTTTCATATTCTTTACTAAAAACTCACCTAAGGGTAAAATTGGATTTAAACTATTTCAAGTGGATGGAAACAATATTACATATTGAGGTAACATGTATGTGGATGATAAAATACACCCCAGTAAATACTTACGAATAAACAATCTCGGATAAAAATGAGATTGTGATATTTCCCTTACCTTAGGTCCGATTTGCTTTGTTCGTGTCCGAAGCTCCTGTATAATGGTTTAAATAATGTTATTGACTTATTCCAGAATCATACATATTGATATGAGATCATATATGGTCATGTTATTAGCTTCTTGTTAGTAATATTTCATTGTTACTTGTTACTCGGGTCTTTATAACTTTTTGTTCTTATGCGTGTTTTGTCGAATAAATTCTTATTCTTATCTTTAGGTTATAGATAATTCATTTCCAGAATGGTATTAGTGTAGTATATACCATATTCATTCATTCAATTCATTTATACAATCATTATGAAATGAAGATCATGTAGAACGAGTCGCATCACATCGTGGAGACGGTATTCCGTACGTACGCACGAGTGATGATATCGTTCCTATGATCGTGGAATTGTATTGGAGTATATATATATATTATTTCAGTATCAATATTACTTAATAATAATCATATATAGTTACTCATTACACCATTATACCCATCCTTGTAAGGTGATGGTGGAAAATAGATTACACCACGGCGTGGAGACGGTATTCCGTACGTACGCACGCGCGGTGATTTCATTTTTCCGTAGGATGGATAGAAGGTGAATTAGGGTTGTTTCATATTTATAATAACATATCAGTATGTAAGTAATACTGATGTTATTACTTTATCATGAAACAACTAAAGAAGAAGAAGTTGAAGAAGAAAGAAATTGAAAAGATCGGTAATGGATATTACCTCTTATTTGGAACGCTTCTTTGAATCCTCCACTTAAGGAACTAAGATTGGTCTTTGGAGAAGACCAGGACCTCTAGGATTATTCTAGGGAAGTGGAGAAGGGAAAATGGCAGGGGTTGGGCGAGCTTGAGTGCTCAAATTGGTGTGAGGAGGAGGGGGAGGAGGTGCTCTTTTATAAGGGAGGAGAGGGGCACCTTAGGAATATCTCAAAATATTATTTTATATTAAAGTCAAAATCGGTTTATAATGGTTCCAAAGGGTCTTATTTCGAAGCTAAAGTGGGGATGGGTCGAAATCCTATCAACCAATAGGATTTAGACAAGTTTAGGGTATTATTTTAACCTTATCAATTAGATTTAACTCTAAGTTAATTAATTTAACTTTTACCGTGTCTTTTTGTTTTCTTTCACTATATGGTTAATACACTTACTATAACATGCCAAACGAACCCCAAATTGTTTATTATTAATATATATATCCTTATCTAAGTCATTTGTCCGAACCTTAGATTTTTAGGAAAAAAATAACAATTAATAATATAATATTTGATTTAAAAACTATTTTGTGTCAATTTTGACACTATTTGATATATGATTTTTGTGAAAGTCATAACAGAATTATATGTTCGAACCAAGTTGATTAAATCAACACTAATATATCATAGCAACCTAGAAAATTAGTGGAATTCATAAAAAGTCTCAAATTACATTTATTTTGGTATTTATATTATCAATTTTTTCAATATTTCATTAATAAGATAATTACTGCATCATCTTTGTGTCATAAATAAATTAAATTATTTGATGTCTAAAAATTACAAATAAAATACCATCATGTAGGAAATCTTTTTAGCTTTCTAATGAATATTTACAATAGAATTTATCTTATGTATAACCCTATATTAAAAATGATTTACTTGTTAAACTTTGATTTTAACTATTTTAACCCTTCTTTAAATAAATTAATAATAAATGTCCTAATCTAATCCAAGTGGGCCTAAATGGTCATATTTTATTCCTAAGTTTGTTTTTGGTCGAATTACACTTGTCCAATAGAATTAGGACATGTGTTAGGGTAATATTAATATCATATTTACCCTTAGTTACCCTATTTACTATTAACCGCGGTAAAAAAAAAAAGTAAAAAGTTACTATTCACCAAAAAATTATTTTCATCTCATTGAACCACATTTTAGTCCTTGATATTAACCGTGTCTCTCGTATTTTCGAAATTCCATTCACAGAAGCGGTAAAATTAAGTTTTATGCAAAATTCTGTTTTTTAACCTACCACTTAGTGGTTTCACTATTCATCAAAAATTGAAAGTTTTCAGAAAAATACCAAAATTTCACCCTAGGCTAATTTCGAAATTCTGAGTCCAAAAATGAAGTCCATTTTGAAAAATAAAATTTATAAAATTTCAAAAAGTGGTTATTACTATTCATAACGGCTAGTTTTAATAGCATATTGTTGTTTAGTGAAACTCGGTATTGCGTACGACGCAAGCTATCGAGGAAGGTCGCGATTGCGTGCAAAGCAAGCCAAGCAAGTGTTGTGTAGAAAAAGATTCCTTTGATGATTTATATAACATAAAAGTCTCGGGTGTTACAATTACTCATCAAAAAATTATTATTTTCAGAAAATTATCAAAACATAACCCTACTATAATTTTGAAATAATGATATAAAAAAATAAAATTATTTCCTAAAATTTATTTTATATAATTTTCAAAATATATTTTTAAAATAAGTGCTCTAAAATGTGACAAACTTATTTTAAAAAGAATATATTTTTTTAAGCATAAAACTGGATTTATTCTTATCTCTTGTCTATGAAACACAAAAGATGAATGTTAAATAGTTTTTTGACTATATACTATATAAATATCAATAATATAATTCACCAATTGTGTCTTTTTTACTTTATTGTTGTAAAACATGTTGGTTTTCATAAAAATTGTTTCTCAAAAAAATATTTCCTTTATTTTAAAATATTTTCTTATTTTCATTTTTGATTAATTTTCCAACCTATGATTAACATTATATAAATTTTTTAAACAATATATTTTCATAATTTAGTTAATACTATTCATACCCTACATTCTAATGAATATGTGATAACTATCATATAATAATATTTTAATAATATGAATTATTTAATTTAAACTCAAGGATTCTTGTAACACAATATAAATTAAGTGTTACGTCCAATGAAAACTACTTAAAAGATTAAAATCATTTGAAAAAAATATTTCATAAATTATCATGGTGTTTTATAAAATATCTTAATGGATATGTTATAATGGTAATGTTTAATTAATAACATTTTAATGGGTTATCATATTTCATTTAAACTCATTGTTGTGTGAATCACAAGCTATCAAAGAGAATGAATTTATTTATATATATATATATATATATATATATTTAAGTTTCAAGTTGTTAAATTATCTTCTTTTCTTGATTTTGGGTGTCATATATGCTACCGAGCATGATTTTACTCTTTTAAAAACATGAGGTGTAACATTATACCCACCTTAAATAAAATTCATCCAGGCAATTTAATCTAGATCTAGGTAGTCAGGGGTTTTCCATTTGAAAATACCTTTATTGGAAACCTGTATTATATAAAAAGTTAATAAAACATCATCTTGATAACATATAAATGTAAGTATTATGTTCATATGCAATGAAACATAACTAGGTTTCCAAAAGGGATAGAATTAGTGAGAAGTGAAGATATTGAAATGGAGGAAGAGCATAAATAATTATGGAGAGTGATAAAGATCATTTGTCAAAAGAATGTGAATGATCATGAGATAGTAAAAACTAAAAAACCATAAATCTTCGTTGACTGAAAATATTATAAGTTCATCCGATATTAAGGTAATAAGATATTACTTTTTTTCAAGATTCATTTCCAAGAGTTTAGTTATTGTTTTACTATTACGATAGAGAACACTAGAAAATATGTTTAAAATTTCTTCTTTTGGTTATGCTTTAATAAATTAACACTTCATTTCTTAGTCTAAGAAATGAATATCCAAGAATATTTTTTATACTTGAAGCACTAAAATTAAATTTTAACATATCATACAATCCAAAAAATATTTATAATATTTTCCCGTGGTATTTACTAAAACCAAAATAGTTTGCACAAAATATCCAATATTATACATTAATATCTTATAATAAAATTATAATTCCCAAAATTCATCATATTCAATTTTATAAATTTTTTAACTTAATACACATCAAAAATATGTCTAACCAAACTCAAAATCTTAAAAAATATATGGAAGGTCACTAAAATTAAAAATATCAACTAAGCATTAATCCCCCAAAAAACCTAAGGATGTTTTTAGAATCACATACAAAATATATGAATACCTATACCATATGCAGTCCCAAAACATGGTGTGGAACTAAATTACCATAAATCATTAATTAAAACATACTTGTTGTCAATAATTAACTCTATACTTCTTACTTTAATAAAATCATGGATTATTGAGTATGCACCATAAATCAAAAATGTTTTTAACTCGATAAATAATTCAATAAAACATCATTTCACGAAATCACTAATAAGTTAATAATTAATCAAAACTACCCAATTTACTTTATCATAATCAAACATATCTCTATATCATTATTATATCAACATCATGGATAATTTATGGGTTATATTTCCCATATTCATGTGTTCACAAAAAATATAAACTTTCAACTGAATCACATTTCGTGGTACCATTAAACATATGTCTCCAAATCATTCTAGAAAAAAACATTTTCACTAAAATACTTATATATTTTGAGAATATCATTGATAAAATAAATATATAAAAAAATTCTTGAATCCAAATAGAGAAATAAATTAATTATTGAATTTTATCTATATTAATATAATAAGATTTACCTTGATCACTTAGTATATTCTAAGATATATTCCCTTTATACTTGGGTAATTCATTTTTATAGTACCCTATATCCTTATAATTGAAGTATAGAACATTAGAAACGTGTTCCTTTCCCATGAAATCATGAGCATGGTTTCCTTTCTCTCTACTCATGTAGTAAACTCCCATTCCCTTTAAGCAAGTTCCAAGGTGTTTATTTCCACAATTATAACATGAATAAAAATACTTATTTCCCATATTCTATTTATCCATATTTTTATCTTCCATCCTTTTATCCTATTTCTCCCATTTTAATCTAAATAGCTTATATAATATTTTCTCTATCATTATAGCACATGATACTATGTACTTTTTTTATGGTATGTTTTTTTGAGAATGGTTCTCTTTAGAAAATTGACATTAAATCATTATAGAAATAGTCAATATTTCTCTTTGAATTACATACATTATTAGTATAATTCCTTTATATCCATGAATAGTTGTATTTATATTTAGAAAAATTTTCATCATCCTTTTCTCATAAACTCCATAATTTTCTATCCAAATTTTCTCATTGCTCATGAGGAAAATAATTTTCCATGAAGTCTACCTTTAAATCCTTCCATTCTATTTTTTTAGATCTTATTTATCCTTAGTGTTTTGAATCAATAACCAACATTTATCAATATCTCTTTAAAGATTATAAAATTCCATAAAAAATTTCTCATTTTCATTATTCTCCAAAGAGATAAATATTTTTATTAAGGAACTTATCCTTTGCCCAGCTACAAATGGATTTGTAGTCCCATTTAATGATGGTGTTTTATAGTGCATGAAGTGGTATAAAATATTTTTCCTACATTGGGGATGATAAGGATAACCCATATGGGAAAGGTTCATTCCCATAACATGAGTCAGCTATCCCAACACGGTTTTAATTTGGTCTGTTTTAACTGAAACTCCAACTTCATTATCTTACCTAGGAGGGAAATCCCAACATGGAGTGCTTACATTGATTTAGTTCACATTACTTCCTCAATGAGGTATTTCCAAAAAATCGAATACAATATATTAGATAACATACTAATGAAAAATAATGTATAATCACAAAACTAGTGAAATAATTACCATAAATTTAAAAATTTATGCACATATAATCTCATAATCATAAAAATTGTTTCTTTGGGAAATGATTTAAATTATAAAAGTATTATTAAATAATTCATAATGGTTTGTAAATAAAATATGAATTATGCCATGAAAATCGCCATAGAGTGGAAAAACATGTGCCCAGTAAGAAATGTTGTCTTGTAGAAAGTCACACTTGATTCAAGCCGAGTATGGATTTTTCAGAGTTATTACCCCTAGGTACATCTTTTCAAGAACCACATCTACTTGTATTTTCCTTATAATTATATATTTATAGGGGAAACAAATTATTATATTTCTCACCAAAACATTATGATGTTATTATATAATTATACTCCAAGTATATCATAGGATTATGTTCATAATCTATGTTTTTTCTAAATCTAGTTCCCATGGTATCTATGAGAAATGCTCTGATACCAACTATAAAAACCCAGACCCCATTAACCTAGAGTCGGTAGTGACATTATTACATTGGTTATAGATTCATGTGGTCACACCCCAAAGGACTGAATAGTTTAGTAGGATTGGTAAATTATATACATACATTAATATCATTTACATTTGAAAATATAAAATACAACATAAAATTTATTATATAACACCATTATTCCATTTATCATATCACTTTATATCAATCATATAAATATTGTTGGCATCTTGGGAAAAGGAAACCTAAAAAAGGGGTAATCTCAAATACTCATTAAGGGTGTGTATATAGTGGAATATATCATGAATAAATAATATATAATATTTATGCCATTGTAAATAAATGAAACATAGTAAATTATTCAATAATTTGAACATGATGAATAATATGTAAGTAATAAATGATAATCAAATAATTCCATATAAATAATCTCATCAGCTAGAAACTTATCCATGTATATCATAAAAAAAATAACATGGATATCAATAATTGAATTCATAATGATGGAATTTTTAATTTTGATCATCTAAAACATTCAATCATGGATTTATTACAAGAAATTTGAAATACCATTGAGGATTTGTTCAAAGACATTAATATAAATGGGTAAGGCTTTGTCCAAAACATATTCTAGATTGTCTCCTGAGACCTATCGATACATTCATGGACTATAAAATAACTAATAAATCACATAATAATTACAATTCATTATTAAAAGAAATTTATAAAACATAATCAATATATACTTTCTTATTTAAAACTATTGTATGAAATTTTAATACTTCCCCTAATAAATAAACACAATCATAATCCATCCAGAGTAATATGGACACTGGTGTCAACATGGTTCATACATAGTCAAAATGATCATAAACCATCCATAAAAATAATAATTATGGTGGTATTAAAACATATTCACAATGTCTCATATGTGAAATAAGGGTTATTGGCGTTTATTAATATAAATACCATAAATATTTCTATTTAAAATATTCTTGAGGAAAATAAACTTCCCCTTCTAAAAATCACCTTTTAAAAAAAATAGTTTACAAAAGGTTTTAAAAATTATTTTCTATAAAAATAAATTTTAAATATATAAATTAATATTAAAATCCTTGAGTGGTCTTGATGGTGGGAAATTTTGTTCGTTTCCTACATGTTAAAACACTAATTCCTTTCACATTTTTGTAAGAAAAGAAAAAAAATATACCTTATTCAAAAAACAATAATAAGATTCCTTTTAAATAGTTTTTTAAAAAGAAAATCCTAGGTAAAAATTACTAAAATAAATAATTTATATTATTTTAAAAAAAAAATTGAAAACATTTTTATAAATAAATATATGGAAGAAAAGGTATTTCTTCTTGAAGGGAGAAATGAAGTTGGATTTTATTAAAAACATTTTCTAAATAATTTTAAGTACCAAATAGAGGAAATGATAATATTAATTGAAAACGTCATGAATAATCATAGTATAATAAAATTAAATGGTTTTATCATAAAATGATCAAATAACCACCTTAAATTAAAATTCAAATATATACAATCCTAATTAAAATGTGATTTAAATATAATTATCTTTCTAGTTTAGTAACTTCTTTATCGTAAACCCCATGTAAATAATAATATAAAATTCATCATTGAATACTATGAATATAAAGATATTCATGATATATAATATCAAATGGGTATAAGTTACACCATAAAAAAATCTATATTGGGAATATGGTATATGTATCACGGAAGTAATAGTGAGATAAGAAACCTTTATAGTGATCATAACATTGAAGCGATGATTAATCAATGAATCAATTCTGTGTATAAAATTTAACTCCACATAAAAATAGTGTAAATAAAATAAAATATATTCAAAATTAGTTACAAACATAACCTTATAATATCATAGACATTAATGAAGTAATATTTCCCCATGAAAATAAATTTAGTTATAAAATTCCATACCCTATGAAAAATTTAAATTAAAATCCAAATGGATAAAATAATTCCAATTTACACATAAAAATACTATTAATTTTGATTTATTAATGATATTACATTTAAAATTTTCTTTCTATACACAAAATAAAATAATATAAGTTGATAACATCAAAATATTCTGCAATAGAGGGAAAATGAGACAAATTACCTTACCATTAGTCTTGAAATCCTATATACACATTTACACATAATGTATAATAAATATAGGTTTATTAAAAATATTTTCCAGAACCATAATTGTATATATCATATCCTGTACGATTTACTTGTGACCTTTTATTACCCATTTATAAACAATTCCTTGTTAAAATCACATTTTGGGTATAATTGCTTTGTTTTTCATGTATGTTTTGATTTTGTATTTTTGGAACTTTTTATCTGATCATGGTAATTTCATATCAATAATGTAAAAAATTATATAAATAACATATGTATAAATTCTACATGTATTTATAGTAATCCATATAAGTTATGGATATATAATTTATCACACTGTTTATGGAGACGGTAAGTCGTACGTACACCCGAACTCTATTTCTATTTTCTCAAAATATATAATGAAATAAAAATAAATATTAATTCAAATTTTCAAAATAATTATTATTTTATATATAGAATTTATATTAATAAAATCCTTTATTATTACTATTCACATAAAAAATAAAATGAAAAACATTTTACATCGCTACGTTGAGGTGGTAGTCTATACTTACAGATGGGCGATGTGATTGTTTTCTAAAAGATTAGAATGTAAGAAGTTAAATGTGATTTAAAATTCTTTGAAAATTTTTTTGTTTAAAAATATAACATATATTCATTAAATTTATCCTTACTACCTTCCATGTAAATCATAAGGGAAAACGAATCACATCTCTTTGTGAGGTGGTAGTCCACTATACACACAGACGATATTATTGTATCCCCAAGGGAATGGAAAGTAAAAAAAGTATTATGTGATATCATAACTACAAATATATATTAATTTTCTAAATATCATATAAATATGTAAAAACCATAATTATAACTATTCATTAATAGTGGTTATGGAAAACAAATTATGTCAGTTTTTTTAGTGGTAGTCAATCCTAAAAGGACCGACAATTTATTTTTCTATTTGATGGAAGTGTATATAAATATATGTTATTATATTAACATATTAAAATATCAGTATAAATAAATTAATTTTTTTATTATATTATAATTGTTTAATAATATTTAAAGGAGGTGGAAAAATAAATAAAACAAATATCTACGTTGATAATTTTATTTATTTTTCATAGAACCCATTTAGATTTATAAATAAAGCCTTATTATGTGTTTTTACTAATAAAAATAAGTACTTTAGGATATGTTGAGATAAGTAAGGAAGATATTTTTTCAGTTATTGTATTAACCAATTAGATTTGAATTTTTGAATATGGGAGGATAGGGGGAGGCCTTTTATAAGTGTGGAAGAGGACATACAATGAATTTTTGAAATGAATAATACATTAAGCACAAATTTTTCATTGGGAAAAAGTATAAAAAATGGTTAATTCAGAAATATAAGAGGTTATAAGGTCAAAATATGGAAATAATTTTTTTTACATGTTTTGGGTAATTTTTTACTCGTATTTTTTTAGCTTAGGCTTCCGAAAAACCAGTTTTAACCCAAACCATGATTGATAAATTTTATGGTTTTTACTATTCATTATGACTGAAAATTAAGTTTTCAATAGTATATAATATAAATTATTATTATTATAAATATGGAATCCATTTTTAAAAATTAAATTAACAAAAATGGAATAATTCAATTTAAAATAAAACCTCTATCCGTGATGAGAAAATGGTTTTTCCAAAGAAAAACATTTAAAAGTTTAAAAAAATTTCATATCAGAATCCATTATCATTTTAATTAAAATGATCAAGATTATATAAATCATAATTTAATTGAAATAATTTTAGTTTAATACCAATTTAAAATATAATTTAACTTTGTAAATAATTTAAATGAAAAGTATCTTTTCAATAAAAACTGTATTTTTCATTATTCATAAAAAAACTAGAAAACTATAAAAAAATTACCCAAATATAATTTTAAAATATATATTTATAAAATTAAATTATTTTTTCAAATATATTTTCAAAAAGTGATAAAAATTATTTTTAAATTATGTGTAAAAAATGTAACATAACCTCATTTTAGAAAAATATTGTTTTTTCAAGAAATATTTATTTTTATTTCAATTGATTATTAATTTAATTATAATTAAAAATTAACCATTAAAATTAGTTTATACATGTCTAAACCATATTATTTTGATAATTTATATATTCTTATTCATAACCACAAACTTAATAGTTATGTTATAAAGGTCATAATTAAATAATAATATTTTAATAAAGTATCATGTTTCCTTTTGATTCAGTGGTGCATGCATCAAAAGCAATCAAAGTGATTGAATTTATTTAAAATTAAATATATAATAAATATTTTGGGTGTTACATTATCTTATAAACATGGTTTTGTGTTTCATATATGCTATCAAACATGTTGTTCCTCTTTTAAAATCTTAGGGTGTTATAACTTTAAAAGTTAATAACTCTGAATTTAGGTGGGATGCCTTTGAGTATACCCCTTTTGTTTTTGTTTTTTATGCATATGGTATGTTATTTGTGTATTCTCAACACCATTGGTGATCAAACATTTAATTAAATAAAAAATAAATTAAATGTATTCTCTTGGAATGGACAAGGTTCCAAAGACCAAGATGGACCTTTGTGCACAATTTTGATTTCTACTTCTGTCAATTGCTATAAACTTTATTATAAATTCATGCTTAGTGAAAATTAGACCTTGTGGGGTGTAAATTTAATAAAATTAAATTATTGAGACATAGAAGACACAGTGACAAGATCCCTTGGACTATTGAGTAGAGGAAGGTGTTGAACTGGAGTTTTTTCCCAAGTAGTCCATGTGAGAACCCATTGATTCCACATAGACTTTGGAGATATATGATATTGTCATGGGGTTTCTATTAATACCCCACAATAAGACATTATTACATGGGTTGTTAGACCCGATAATGACTGGTGGATAGGTTGAGTGTGAGGTTTTAACAAGGATTACATTGGAAGTGTAACACCTGAAGACCAATTATAGTTAGTGAACATTATATTTTTATAAATATAAAATACAATTAAAATTTTTATATTTCAAGTAAAAATAATCTAATTTCATAGGATGAATATTTATTTTCAACTTACTTGTTAAAAAAATACTATAATGGGTCTTTAAATTTTCCATTAGAAATAATATTTTATTAATATTTCAAATTGAAGAATTTAACTATTTCTTCTAGTATTTGTTATGATGTAATATAATACATATAATTAATAATTTATTTTGTATCAGTTTTATATAAATAATGATAAGATCCTTTGGAGTTAGAAAGGGATATTTTTTTAGAAAACAAACATTTTTAGGCATAAAGTCATTCAATTTTAATTATTTATAATAATAATTAACGATAAAGTATTAAAAGTAAATTTATACATTATTTATATAACTATATTAATTTAAATATACCTAATGATTATTATAAGTTATATACTCAATATAATAAAATCTTATGAATGAAAAATGAATTTCTTGAAAACTCATTTTTATACACGATTTTCAACTTTACTATTAAATTAAATTATACCAATTCCATGAATTTAATTTGATAAATTAGATTCCATATTTGGAATAATAGAAATTAATATTATTTAATAAGGTAATCATATTTTTATGGTTATAATAAATAGTAAAAATAGTAAAAATTAATTACCATGGTTAAGTTAAAAACAGGTTTAATTGGGGATATTCTATAAAGATAAGGGTTTAAATGACCTAAAACATGTTGGAACCATATTTGGTGGTTTTATTTTGACATTATCCTTTTACCTCTATAATATGATCCATTTTGGAGCCTTTTTTAGCAACACAACCATCCTCATGGGCTTGAGTAGTGATGGTTGTGCTACTAGAACATCCTAGACATCCCCAAGAAACCAGAGGCTTGCAATAAATTCCATTTTCCCCAAGAACATTTGGGGGATGATTTGGAATTTGAAATTTAAAACATAAAAATATGTAAACAATAACCAACCAAACAAAACTCTATATAAATTGTGATTAAAAGTTACAATGAAAAACATAACCAAACCAATAAACCATATCAAAATATAAGAGGAAAAAAATACATGCTCAAATAGTACCAAAAGGCCACAATATTGAAAATTCCCAGGTGGCATCAACCAAAAACATTTAATCAACTCTAATATATATATCTAAATTCTATTCCCATAGTATCAATAAACATCACTAAAAAACTAAGATTCCTTCTCATTACTTGTGTCTCGATAGTTGACATCTATTAACATTGAACAGTGCCCAAGCAGGGGCTGTTTCTAAGCTTAGTAGGATTAATATGACGACATACCAACTCAAAAAATAGTACAAAATTTGTTAGAAAAAATTTATATAAAATAGTTTAAAATAATATTTTAAAAATTATATCAAAACCATAAAAGTTTTCCAAGGAAATCATTTGAAAGAATATTACATTTTTAATTTATTTGGAATACCCATAACAATGTCTCCACGCACACACCATGAATGCCTAGGTGATAGGTCCATAATCATGAGTATTCTATCTTTGATCTACCAAGACATCCTGTGGTGACCACTACCAGGTTCCAAAATAGAAAACGTCCCTTTTGTAGGGTCACATCCCTGAATGCACTCACAACAACCATATATTCTAAATAACCATGCCAAACCATTCTATATAAAACCTTATCATTAGTTATATTCTTTCATAAAATAATTCACACAGATCAAAACCAAATCATAATTATAAAATTAACAATTAAAAATTATAAATAGTGGGTATTTTCCTGAAATCCATCCATTTTATTTTAATTGTGAAGCTATATCAAAAATGATTTCCAACAAGAATCATACAAGGATTTTCCACCAATTTTATGAAAATAATTTAATAAAAAATAATCCCTCAACATATATGTAAAGAAGATATAAAATAGAATCCACCTACCTCCCAATGGTTAAGGAAAATGAGGAATGAATCTATAATTCTCAATATTAGGTTTTAGAAATTCTTCCATTCAATAAAAAAAATAATCCATCAATATTCCCAGCATAGAACATGGATTTATAACTTAATTATTAGATCATTTATTTTGAGAGAGTTAAGAGGAATATATATAATAAGGAATATGTAGAAAAATGACTATCTCATGAATCTGAATCTCTAGTGAACTTTGATTCTCTAAAAAATGACTTCCGGATAGAAGGGGGTTTTTCACTCAAGTAGAGGGAGAAACAAAATTTGGTTACTAAGTGATTGGGGGGTTAATGAGTGTCATGGGATTAAATTCGGATTATTTCAAACATTTTTAGAGGTCCAATTGTACACTACATATTTAGGATACTTTGTTTGGAATAGTGTAAGCCAACTATTGAATGTTACTATCAAAAGATAACCCCTCGCATGGTTGGATAACACGGTTAGAAAATTAGTGTGTCAACTATTATTTTCCCTCTGTATCAGGTTGAATGGTTTCTCCTAGGAACCCGAATAGTATGGGAAAACCCTAAACCTAACTTATCCCCAATTTCATTTCATATATGATTTCTTGGATATGTTGCATGATTTCTACTAACCATGCACAAATCATGAACCTCCCTAAAATCCCCCAAAACATACCAAAACCCATCAGAACCTCATGAATCTTCACCCATCAATTATATAGAATAAAAATAAATAAATAAAGGGTTATCTACCAAAAAATGGACATGCTAAATTATCCCCACCATTATCCTTTCCAACACCAGAATGTATAAAATCAATTTTTTTCTGAATTGGTTCAGACTACAACTCATACATTCCCTTTTCATGGTACAACATTTCTTCCTAAATCTAACCATGTTTCCATAAAACTAGCTCAATAATGATTCATTTACCATAAAATATATTCTCTTTCCTATCCATAATATGTAGCATCACATGAATAAAAATATCATCTTGATCTAGGTCGATGTGATCCCATCGAATCACACAGTCACAATGAGGTTTGTACTTATTAAATTAGGATACATGAAACACATTGTTCATTGATCTATAACTTGGTGAAAAAGAAAAATTATATGATAGATCACCAACTCATTCAAGTATCTCAATAGGTAATATGTATAGATGATACAAATTACCTTGATTACCAAAACAATTATGCCCTATCATTGGAGATATTCTTAAAAACACATGATCACTCATCTCAAAAATTGGTCATCGATGATGGTTGTCATATAATTTTTTGATGTATTGGAGACATCTCCATCCTCTTTCTGATCAAATAAATCTTTTTTATTGTCATATTCAAATGTATGGGTCTAATTAGTGATGCCTCTCATGTTTCTACCAAAAAATGTATAATTAAAATGATACCCACATAAAGCATCAGAATGATTCATATATATCTATGCCTAATAGTTGTTATTAAATGAAAAAAAAACTATTGGAATATGATAATTTGATTAGCAAATAATATTCATTACACAATACCTAGACATATCACACCAATTTTGAATAGTCCATTTGGATTTTCAATTAGTTTGAGGTTGATAATTTGTACTCAAATTCAAATTTGTTCTATGAGAATCTTATAAGGATTCCCAAAAATAAGATGTAAATTTGCGGTCGCAGTCTGATATAATTGATATTGGAAGGTTGTGAATCTTTACATTTTTCAAATTTATGGTTTTTAAAAGTCTAGCATCATATTTATTTCATGAATAGGGATGACGTGAGTCAAATTTATCAGCAAATCCACAATCACCCATATGAAATCTTGTTCTCTAATTGACCTCAGTATACCTATTACAAAATCTTTTGATTTTTATCTCATTTTTTCATGAGAATAAATAAATAGTTCATCATACTAGTGGGTCCCTGATTCCCTGACTTGACTTATTTATATTTTAGGCATCTCGAGACATACTCTGCTACTTTTCCTTGGGTGACATCCCTAAGACAACTAAACTGGGTAATAAATTCCAAGGGCTTTAAGAACATTTGGTGGATGATTTTCCCTTTGAAACATAAAACATATAAACTATATAAATAACAACCAACCAAACCGATATAAGATTAATGAGTAAAAGATAAAAATCAAAACATAATAAACCCTTAAATTTTATCAAACTATAATCATAAACCAATATACATACTAAAAGAGAAAATAAATTAATAAAGAAACTCAAAAATCTCAAATGACATCAACTAGAAACACCAATCCCACTCCATGATCCAACTACACCCTCTATTACCAAGGGATAAAGATGAATAACTAAAAAACATATATACATTTCCTTTAATTGTGTATGGATAGATTAAAATTTAAAATCTACAATAGTTCCCAAGAAGTTGTTGAGTATAAACTTAGTAGGATTTCTCCAATGACATCCCAAATAATTCCATTTGGACAAAAAATGTTAGGAAAATTTAAATTAAATAGTTTAAATTTATTTAAATCTATTATATAAAAACCATAAACTATTTACAAAGATGGAATTTACAAGAATAAATCCTTTCTCATTTATTTTGAATACCCATAACCATATATCCACAAATAGTATGAATTCCTTGGTGGTCATTCTATACTCATGATAATTCTCTCAACAATCCACCATGTCATCACATGGTGACCTATATCGGCTTCTCTAATTCAATACACCCCTTAATAAGTGTCACATATATGAATGTAGTCATACTAACCATGAATTCCAAATACCCATACTAAACCATTATACATAAAAATCATTTTATTCTTTAAATCATTTCATAAAACACTTTACATGCATTAAAACAAAATCTTAATATTTAAATTATTATATTAAAATTATAAACAAAGTGGGTTTTCCCAAAGTCTGTCCATATTTAAAAATTTCAAAGCTATAACCAAAATGAGTTTCTTTCAAAAATCACACCATGATTTAACAAGAATTTCAATAAAATAATTTAAAAATAACAATACCTTAAATCTCTAATTCATATGAAGATAAGATAAAATCTACCTACCTTTCAGTAGTTGAAAAAAATGATGAATGGATCTGAAATTCTCTACATCTGAGCTTATATCTTGTTTCCTTTGGCCAAAAAAATCATAGTCTGTTATGATTCCTATGACAACCCTTCTTTTATTACAAACTTAAACATGATTCATTACATAAAACTTCACTTGATACAAAAACGAAGATCGAGAGGTTTAGTGTCTTTGGGGATTAGGATCATTACATAAAAACTTTAAACATGAAATAAAACATCTTTATTGAAAACTTCCTTTACATGACCACTACATTCCTTCGTACATAACATTGCATGGGATAACCTGAGGACATGCATAAGAAAAGGGTGAGCTATAAAGCCCAGTAAGGGAGTACACATGGAATAACATGAGGAGTAAAATACATGTTAGGAAATAGGCATATCAATAGAGCATAAGAGAAATATGAACATAAAGGCATGATAAAGCATGATAATCATAACATGTAAATGTGGCAACAACACTTAACATGGAACTAGCATGAGCCAAGGCTCATTGCACATGGAGCATGAGTAAATCCTCATTTCACATAAAGCATGAGTAAACCCTCATTTCACTTTAATTAGCATGATTCAATACTCATTTCACATGACATATCATGATACTATACTTTACCCAATGCATTGGGGCACTATAAGGGTGCACCCTTCTTAAACATTTCATTTCATGCATAAGTGTGCGATACAGATCATAAAACATGGATTCATAAAACCTAATCATTTATTCCACGATAAAGGAATGTTGAATTCATACATGAAACTTTAAAATTAATAATTAAATGTGCATAAAGGTGAATACCCTTGATGGAGAAATGTGCATGGTATTCACTACACAATGACATTGGCTTAGAGAATCGGTGCGATTTCGTCAGCGTAACGTCGTGACATAAGAATTCATAAAAATGATTGATGAGAGAGAAGGGGGTTCCTCATCATATTTACATGTAATGGACAGTAACGAGGTCATATAGATACATTTCCCAACAATTGTAATGAAATTTAGATTCATGATACAAAAGTATTTCTTGAATGTAAAAGAGGAGAGAGAAGTTCCTTTCAGAATTTCGGCATAGTAACGGGTGTACATGGGAGGAATTTAATGAGAGATAAAGGGTCTACCATCATTAAAAAATAAAGAGGGAAGTATGAGGGAGGTGAAAAACCATACCACAACATTTATAATTTAAATTAAAAGGGAAAAACAACTTAAAGAAAATTGGACAAAAATGAGAATGGAAGAAAAACCATCCTTACTTGGAAGTGTGCTTCCAAAGGCTAGTGAGAGGCTTGTGAGAGGCTTCTTGGGAGCTTGGGGAACCTTGGGAGGATTCTAGAGAGAGTAGGGTAGAGGTTGGACGAACTCCAAAGTCTTTGTGTGAGGAGTAAGTGGGAGCTTGGGTGGGTTTATATAGGAAAGGTGAGGGAATTATTTATTATTTAGGTTTGGGTCCCCTTATATTAAATTAATCCAAACCACAAACCATCCCATGATTTTTTCCCATGGTTTTTGGAAAAGGTAAGAGGAAAAAAATATTTTATAAGTCCAAAGTCCGAACTTCTTAAAATAATAGGGTTTCATATGTGGAGGTGAGTCATACTCCCATGGAAATTAATTTAAAAAGACAAGGTGTTTAATAAGTATTGAGGGGTACATTAATGATTTGAAAAGTAATTCAAACAAACCCAAAATAAAATTATTTTAATGGTACAACATATATTGGCCGAACATAAAGATTATAGTATTTTATTACATCACTATTGGGTCATTATGATGTCATAAAACACATTATATATTTAAACGGTATTTAATTTTTACCCAAAACTTTGACTGTCTCAGAAAATTATGAAAAATTCACTGTTGGATAATTTTGACATCCTGATTCCAGAAATAACATTTATTTTATCTAAATAATTTTAAAAATATGTTAATTTTCACCTTGAAAATAAAAACCGACATTTATCGAAAATTCACGGGTTTTGACAGAAATGGCTTTCAAACCTTAATAAAAATTACAATTGCATTCATAAAATTATAAGATCATTTATATTTAATAAAAATTAATTTTATAATAATAAAAATATTTTATTAAAATATTATTTAATTAAAAAATCCCTTAATTTAATAAAATAGAATTCTTAATTAAATAATAACTAAAAAAATTATATGTACTTTAAAAGCTATTTACAATGTATCAATAATGACAAGAAAGTATATTCATTATTATATACAAAAAATAATGTACATGAACATAGTACTATTTATTTGTTACATAACCCATTAAAATAGCTGCATAAGACCTAAGGGTAAGGTGTGCGATGGTGAAAGACTCTTGGGGTGGCTCGGATAACATCGCTCGAGTGGTAATTTCTATCAACTTTCACTTTTCCCGTAGATGGTCTCGTTCGAGCTTGAAATGATGAAGCTCAGCTTGGGATTGGTCAAGAGCAAAGCCCAAATATGCCACCTCTTTTCTGAGCTCCGAAAAATGGGCTTTGTATGGAGAAATTATACTGGATGAGGCCATCGCTTCATTTGTCTGAGTAAAATTGGATTCGTTAAAGCCTTATATTTATACTAATCATGTGATCACTATTTAATGGCTATAAAAGTAATGGTCACAAATATTATCATAAAACCAAAGAAGTTGACATTTTATAAAATCATTTTATATAGTGAGACATTTAATAAGATCAAGAGGGATTTCCATTAATGAAACTTTGGGTCGTTACAATTCCCATCATATAAAATGGAATCATCCATCACCTATTAGATCTATGATTCTGAGTGTGATAGAAAGAAGAATATATCTAATAATAATGATGAAGGACAATTACTTATTGATGAATATGGATCTTCAATGCACTTTGATTCATTTAAGAATCACTTATGGATCGAAGGGGTCATCTCTGAAACCTATAATGGAAAAGGAATTTGGGTAATTTAATATTTAGTGGATTGATGATTTCCTTAGTAATAATTTCCAATCATATACAATATATTCAAAGGGATACCTGTATACCACAAGGTTTTTTTGTATGGTTTGGAAAATTTGAGTGGTGATATTATCTTAAGACACCCCCACACAGACACACAGACACACAGACACACAAAAGAATAGTTGGTTCACATGGTTAGAAAAACTACGAAACAACTATTATTTTAAATATATTTAAAGTTGAAGGGTTTACACTATGAAATTTTATAGTTTTTCCAAAACATTTGCCTACCTAGTTCCCACTATCTTCCCTTTCATGTTTTCTTCGAGATGGTTCATGGTTATTACTAACTGTGTACAAATTGGTCACCTACAAAAAAACTACAAGACATGACAAAACCCCATATAACCTCATAAAACAAAACAAAATAATTTTATAGAATCAAAATAAATGAATAAAGTGTTTTATACCTAAAACTGATGGTTATTCACCATATTTTCAAGAAAGTGACATAAAATTACAAAAAAACATTGAAAATATACAACTGTTATACTCACCTCAATTATAAAATGGCACTCACACCTATCACTTATTAACATATCTAAATCCATATATATATATACCAAAACCTAAAAATAATGACCCCAAACATCCTTATCCACATTATATAGGATATCTATTTCCCAAAATACTAACCATGTGGTCCTTAATAAGATAACCAAAGGAGGTTCCTCTAAGAGATGTTAATTTTCTTCACTAAGACCTTTATTTTTTTACTTCTCATTTTACCACCTTGAATTATGTATTAAACCTTCCACTATAATAAAAAAATTCTCAAATACACTAAGATTTTTTTTAGTTTTTTGGAATACTATTTATAAATATCCTTCTTTAGTAATTGGGAAACAAAACGATCACCTGTGTGTTTGGAAAACTACAGCCTCGTGAACTGATTTAATTTTATTTCCATCACCGAATCTCATGTATAGTCATCCTCATGGACAAAATGAATATATTTTACATATATGAAATGATATTAATTCTATAAAATTTATATATCATCTAATTCCATACCTTTTACCCATTAATGGAATAATATCATCGCTCATGCATACATACGACATACCATCTCCATGATGCGATGTGATTTATCTTACATGCCCAATCTTCACTAATGGTTATAAAATTAAATATAGTGAAGAAATGTTGTATTTATAACATTGAGATAATTCTATTTATTAGGGATCTATATCCTATGTGTAGGAAATAAAACTTATGAGACAAAGCATGAAAGAGAAAATGAATCAGTTAAAAACAAAAATAATGGAAATAAAAAATATTATTAATAAAAAAATTATTATATCTATTAAAGGGATCATATATGATATTATAAGTATTAATATGGTTCTATTATAACTTATTAATTTTTTAGAACCATTATACAGGAGGATAAATCACATTTGACTAAAGAGAAGCATGATCTACAAGATTTCGTCTCAATTTAAATTCCATTAATACATATTTGATATTATGAACCTATTCATTTTTAGGTATTGTATATACATAAAATTAGATATATTTAACAAGAATAATTATTTTTCCTAATGAATAATTTTTCATTTCAATTTAATAGTTTCGAAAGTTGTAAGAACGTGTTTTATAATATCACTTTATTTTGTTATAGATTTTATTTTCACTTAAGGAATATTATTATGTGTCCTTCATAGTTTCATATCCTTTTATTATACTCTGGATATTTAAGGATTTCACTTATTTTCTTCAAAATTTTACTCTCCTTTGAACATGAATGAAGCAAAGAAAATGTTTAAAATAAAAACCGATTTTATTTCCATTTTAAATAGATTTATTTTTCTTTTATGTTTATATTTTTTCAAAATTGATTTAAAAAATACATTTAATAATCAAATGATATATTAATAAAATTTTATTTTATCATTTAATTTTTAAAAGGAATGATAAGAATAATTCAAATGTTTTCTATGCTATCTTTGGAAATTTCTAATAAAATTAAAAAGGAATATTTTTTAACGTATACAGTGTTGATGGACTTCCCCACTGCTATAATTGGTTAATTAATTTTAGCATTTTATAAATATTTTCAATGGGTTGACAAATAAAACACTTTGTGAAATATTATATTAATATTTCACTTAGATTCCATTTATTCTTCCAAAGGAATTATTTTAGTAGAAAGCCTATTTTTTCTGATGAACAAGTGGCTATCCCTTATCTCTTACTAATTTTTTGGACGTAAACATTCTCTTGAATAATAAAATTTATATTGTTAATTATATATTAAATTTCTCATAAATATCCATATTATTTGTATCATGGAAATGATTATTTCCTAAATCATATACCATTTTATATATGATGTTTTAATTTGAAGGTTATTTTATTTACTGGGGAAATATTTATAATCTATATTCTTTATTCAAAATTGAAATTTACTTACAATGCATATTGTTTATGTATTTAATTGATCATTAAATACATGTGGAATGGATTGGACATGTAGTGATGAGTAGGTCCCAGTTATAGATAACCCCTCAATAAATTAGGATGTCACATGAGACAAATCAGTAGGTTAAATTAAAATATTTTTTAGTGTATACCTACCCAAAGCTTTAAGATTTATTGGCACAATGTATTGATGGTATAGAAATAATGATGTAAAATATTAAGAATTTACTTCATTGAAAATTCTTTTATTATTATCCATGATATTTTTTCTTTTATATTATACATGGATTCATTTCTTGCTCATGTTATTGATTAAATTGAATGTGTATTTAGTTATTTACCATTCCATTTGGATTATAACACATCTAATTATGATAAATTTTGTTTTATGTAGAATTTAACAAGAATTTTAGCTCACCCTTATTTTGTTTCCTTTACCTAGTATATGAAGTAGAATTCATTGAATGAGTTTAGAAATGTTGAATTTTTTCCATTATAATGCTTTATATTTTATACCAAATGTAAAATGGATACCATGTATATAGCTAAATATATAAAAATACTATATCGATTGGTCCTTCAAGATTATACCCCTCGTATCTTTTCCAATGTAATAAAATAACCACCAACTCTAGGTTACTAGAGTCATGGTTATTAATGTTTGTACTAGAGAAAGGTTAATATAAACCATAATATATAGATTTAATAAAACATTTATAAGTTAAAATAACCCCATGATAAACTTGGAAAATATGTTTAATTGGGGAATAACATCCAAAATTTTTATTAGGGAAGATAATATGTTGTTTTTCCAAGAAATTACATCCCTTTATGGATACAAAAAGTGGATGTGGATCTGAAATAATTCTACCTAAGGCTAACAACTCCAAAAAAGGATCATTACGATTTGACTTAATAATCACCTATTGTAAATCAATAGGCCTTGTTATAAACCAGTTTTGACACTATTGGGGGATATAGTTTTAATTATTCAAGTTTTTTAAAAACCATTATAAAGGATTGGAAAATATAGATATTCGCAAAGAAACCAAGTTTATGATTCTATGATTAAAAATTCAAAATTTTTTAATTTATGTTACGTTTTATAATAGATAAATAATTATACAGTATGATTTAAAATTCAATATTTTATGAGGTAATACAGTATGTTCCATTTTATTGATTTGTGTTTGGAATAATGAATGGTATCAATAATTATAGTCAATATAAAAATATCACAACTCATAAATCCAATACAACTAGTATTAGGAATGAGAAGATCCTAGTGATATTAGGGAAGATTAATCTTTTTATGATCAATAAAATTTCCAAAAAGAAAGTAAATTATTGTTCCACTATGTGATTATCATATCTCAGATCACTTCATGTGACACAATCCCCCATCATTTAGTGGGACTAATAATCATTTTGTAGCTTATACATGAATTATTTCCCACAAAAATATATTGTTGACCATCAGATACGATGAAAAGGAATGTATTTTACATTTAGTATATTTTATAAAGGATGACTATAGTCAATGGTGGTTGTTGTTATAGAATACTAGGGGGAAAATTAAATAGAATATATAGAATTGAGAGATTTTAAAGAAACATTTTTCAAAATATATTTCCCACATGAGCAATGCATTTAAATGAAGATAAAGTTCCTAAGCATAAATAAAATAGAAGAAGAAAGCATCCTAGAGTATGAGGATATATTTAAAAGAATATCTAGGTATGCTATGGATTTCCTAAAAATGCAGAATGCAAGAATGTCCATTTCATTAATGGGATTAATCCTAGTCTTTAAAGGGAACAATTTTGTCATTATTTTTAATCATATGATGCAATATGTATATGTTCCATCAAAATTTAGAAGTAATTTTCTAAATCATATATATTTAATTAGAATCAAGAGATTAATAAGATTTTTTAACCCCAATAAAAAGGTAACTCATTGAAGAAGTGGAATAAATTAGATCAATTTTTATAATTATAAAATTGTGGAAAGAGACATCTTTAAAAATAACTAAATGTAATTAAAGTGTTTTAAATGCATTGTGAAAATGGTCATTTTGATCATGAATGCAAGTAAAATAACTAAAACATTATTATCTAGTGATTCAACTATAATGAAAGGGGCAATTATTCAATCCACTTTCCCATGGGTCAAATGAATCAACTAAAAAGTGGATAAGGTGTGTAGGCCAAGCTTATGTGATCATTAAATTTTATGTTCATGTTCCCAAATTTATTTTCACATTTAATTTAATCATATACACAAATTTATACAAATATTTATTTGATTATGGATCCTCAAACGTTTTTATACCTTCCATATATTCCAAGAAAACTAGATTTTTCCATAGTACTTTTAAAATAAATTTGTCAATTAAAACTCCTTTTTTAAGTCACGCTATAATAAGGATATGTTGTGTTGTTCACATTACTACACTTAAACATTCCCTATTATAGGAATACAATATTAAACCAATGATTCAATTTGATATAATATTTAGTATTGAATGGATTTTGAAATACGATTAGAAATTTAATTCAAAGAGAAGAAAATTATATTTCTTGATAAAGACATGAAATTTCTTATTTTCATAACAAATAATTCATCATCTAAGTGACGTTTAGATCCACGCCTTGTATAACATCTAAATTAGATTCATAGGTAAGAATATTAGACATAATATATTGATGGAAGAGGTAATATTATAATTTAGTATGTACCTATTGTACTAGAATATAATTTACTTTTTCATAAGTAATTACCTAGACATCCACTAGAGTGTGAAGTTGGGTTTTCCATTAATATATTCCTTAGAAAAGACCTATAAAAAATACTTTCTATAGAATGGACACTATTGATTTAGTGGAGTTGAAGAAAAAACTTGAGGAGATGGGTAAAAAATGAATTTTTACCTTAGTGTTTCTCCTTGGGCAGAACCTAATATTTTATCTATGAAGAAATTTGGATCAATGGGGTTTTTCATTTATAATAGGGAAATCAATTTTATGACTGTCAAGAACATGTATCAACTGCCTCACATTGATGACTTATCTGATAAACTTCACATAGTAAAATATTTTTCAAATATTGAAATCCATTCTAGGTATCATCAATTATGAGTAATGAATGAATACATTCTGAAGATAGTATTCTGAATGAGGTATAATAAATACATGTTTACAGTTCTTTTATTTTTATTTACTAATTCACCATCAGTTTGTATGGATCTAATGAATATATTATTCTAGTATTATATTGGAAATTTCACTATTTTATTCATTAATTATATCTTGGTGTATTATAAGAGCTTTGATGATCATGAGAATTACATTGGGATCATTAAAGACACTCTTAGAAGAAAAAATTATACGGTAAATTTTTCAAGTGTGAATTTTGGCATTGGGAAGTTTATTTTCTTGTCTATATTATCTCAAAGGATAGAATCTCAATATTTCATGTGAAGATAAAAGCCGTTAGAGAATTTCCTATGCCAACAAAAATACATGAGGAATGTAGTTTCATTAGTTTCATAGTTTAATATAAGTGATTCATTTGTAATTTTTCCCAATTGGCTAATACATTAACCAGGCTTACACATAAAAGGGTTTGGTGTATGTGAACAAATTAATATGAAAAATGTTTTGAATAATTGGAGTTGATATTTTTCAATGCACAAATTTTGTGTCTACTATCATGAAATGATGGATATTTTATATATAGTGATGCATCGAAGAAGGGACATGGTTGTGTCTTTATACATAGTTATTAAGTTATTGCATATGCATCAACGTAGTTAAAGACTAATACACATAATTATCCAACCCAAGATCTTGAGTAGGTAGCTATAATCATTTCTTTGTTGATATAGAGAAATTATCTCTACAGTGAAATATATGAGATATATATCAACCATAAGAGCCTAAAATACATATTTTTATAGAATGGTCTCAACATAAGGAATAGGATATGGCTACAGCTACTAAACGATAATGATTTTTCAACACACTACTTCCTAGGGAAGGAAAATGCAGTAGAAGAGTTTTTGATAAAGAATGATAATTTAGTCCTCACCAAAATGGGGATAGAGAGAGATCGTATGTTTATAGATCTTTTAAATATAGATATATTAATTATTAATGAAGTAGATACATCTAAACTTTTTCAAATGACTTCCAAACTATATTTATTAGAAAAGATAAAAATTTCTCAGTCTGATGAAGATAATTTTGAGAATAAATATATATTCATGAACAATATGAAATTATCTAACTTCATTTCTAAATATGGAATTATAAAATTTGGAAATATACTATGTGTTACATCTATATATGATCTTAAATGTTATTTTTTGGAATATTTCCATAGATAAAATATCTCCATACACCATGGTAGCACCAAGATGTATAGGTATTTAAGGGAATATTTTTGGTATAACATGATTTAGTATATTTCTACTTAGTTATCATGAATATGGGTTTTACAACCAGTCAAGGCTAATATACAACATCCTAGTGGAGTCATGAAACCTCTTCCTATTTCTATATATAAATGGGATAGAATTACTAAGGTCTTTGTAATTGAATTACCAAAGTCTCATAGAAGTAATGATTCAACAAGTGTTATTGTTGATCGCCATAACAAATATTCACATTTCCCTGTTATAATAGAAGATAAGACTCTAGAATACCTCACAAAAAACTATATTTATTGAATTATAATACTTAATAGTGAACAAATTTTAATTTTGTATAATAATGATCCTTGATTGACATTTAAATTAAAAAAAAAATATAAAGACCTTGATACTGAGATTCATTAGAGAACTGCTTATCATACTTAAATAAATAGACAGTAAAAAATGCATATTCAGACATTAGAAGACATGTTGACGTTTTTATGACATGAATTTCAGTGTATGAGACTATTAATTTAATATGGGAGAGTTTCATTATAAAAATAGTTTCCCATAATGTATTCAAATGATTCCATATAAACAATTATATGAAAATAGATGCCATACTCCCACTTGTAGGGTTGATGTTGGTCAAAGAAAAATTATAGGACCAGAATTTGATGAGGATACAATGAAAAAGGTAAAGACTATTTAGTCACATATTGAACCATCTCAAATATAGAAAAATTGTTATACCGATTAACAAAGTAATATTTTGAATTTCAAGTGGGAGATCACATTTTCTTGAATGTATCTCCATAGAAGGGTGTTACATGGTTTGGTAATAAAGGGAAACTAATCCCTAAGTACATCAGACTTTTTGAAATTCAGGAAAGAACTTGATATTTACATGAAAATTATAAAATTACATAAATACTCTCTAATGTACTTGATGTGTACCATATACAATTCTTAAAGAAGTACATGCCAAACTTGATGCATGTTCTCACCCATAAAGAAATAGAATTAGAAACAAATATATATTATTGTGAAGATACTATCTAGATTGTTGACACTAGAGAGAAATTATTGAGGAATTTAATGGATATAATGGTATAGTTACTTTATATAAATCATAACATTGATGACACGACATGGGAACCATAGGGTTCTATGAAGTAAACACCACCCTCATTTGTTAAGAAAGAAATATACACGAAAATTTCGTGTAAAAAAATTTTATATGAGGGAATAATGTTACAACCAAGACACAATTAGAGTAAATGAACATTTTATTTTAATTAAAACCTAATTAAATGTAAATTTTTATAATTCATTTCATAAAATTTTTAATTATATTGTATGATTATCTATTTTAACCTTACTTGGTCAAAATATGACAAGAATAAATTGTTCACATTTTCTGTTAGAAATAAAATTTTATGAATAATTTAAATTGAAGTTTTTAAATATTCCTCCCTTTCTTTATAATAATTAATTATAATATATGGAATTAAAAATTTACTGACTATAAATTTTATAGAAACTAATATAACCTCATTCATAGGTAAATGGAATACATTTTTCTAGAAATACATTTTTTTATTTTAAAAAACATAATGTCATTCCATTTTAATTAATTTAAATAATATTTAATGATGAATTATTTAGATTAATTTTATTTATTTATATCTATATATAATAATTTAAATCTACTTAATTATTATTACAATACATATATTAAATATAATATCATTTTATGTATGAAAAATACATTTCTTGAAATGTTGTTTTCAAAATTATTTATGGGATTATTTCTTAAATTTAATTCTTCTACATCAAGAATTTAATTTAATAAAATGTATTTAATATTTTAAATATGGATAATTAATATTAAGAAATATTTTCATATTAATTTTATGTCATAATTTATTTTAAGAACAGTAAATGTTAATTACTATGGTAAAGGTAAAAACTGGTTTACCAGAGGTAATCAATAATGATAAGGGTCAAAATTAAAAACACTTTTTGGAACCAAATTGGTTGGTTTAATTTATAACTTATCAATTAAACCTTAAAATATGATCAATTTTCTGCCATATTTTCCAAACAAATGGCATATCATTAGTGAGAAACTATGAACAATTTCAATTGTGCCACCCACATAAATTATAAAAGGGTACCACCTCCCCTCAATTATCCACACCTCTCAAACCATTTATCTCAACCAAAACCATACAAAATAACTCTAAAATAACCTTTTACACATTACACAATATTTTTTCTTCTCAAAATACCAACCTATGTGTCCTTAATAAAATATACAAAGGATGTTATTCAAAGTGACGATAATTTTTTTCATTAGGATCATTCATTTTACTTATTATTTTACCACATTCAATTACGACTTAACACATAACATATAATAACACTAACATTTAACATATAATGAGATTTTATTATACTAATTTATTGATATTAATCCATATTATTCTATATGAAATGGGAAAAAATACGTCACTCGTGTGTACGACAGACTATCACATTATGAACTGATGTAATTTGTTTGGCATCACCGACTCACATTTATTGTAATAATAATGGAAAAAATAAATATGTATGATATAAATTACATAATATTAATTTTATAAAATTAATATATCATCCATTTCATTACCCTTTGGCCCATTAAGGTAAATATATTGTCGCTCATGCATACGTACGACCTACCATCTCTACGAAGTGTTATGATTCATTTTCCAGGTAAAATATTCAAGAATTGTTATAAAAATGTATCTAGGGAATAAATGTGATATTTATTACATTAATAAAATTATGGGTATGATTAATTTTTTACATATACACAATAATTGGAACTTCCAAGAAAAAACATGCGTGAAAAAGTTAAGTAGGTAACACTAAAAATAATGGTAGTAGTGAAATATTATTAATGAATGGGTGAAAATATGTTATAATAGGATCATATATGATATTATAAATATGAAAATAGTTCTAGAATAAATTAATAACATTATTTAAACCATTATATAAGAGTATAAATAATTCTAAATTATTGAGAAATATGAGGTAAGTGATTTTATCTCAATTTTCATTCTAATGAGACGTATTTGTTAATATTCATTGATTTACTTTTATAATATGTATATACTTAACATTTGATATATTTCAAATGAATTACTATTTAATAATGATTATTAATTTTTCAATTAATGTTTATTCACTAAATGGGTTACAATTTTAATGTTTCTAAATAGGTTAGAACATATTTTATATTCTCAATTTCTTTTGGTATCACATTAATTTTCATTGAAGGAACCTTATTATTTACCCTTCATAAGCACATTAATTTTCTTATAATATGGATATTTATGTATTTTCCATATTTTTATTCAAAATTAACTCTATTTTTATGATTAATCAAGAAAATAAATGTTTAAAATATATTTTTTATTTTAATCGGATATATTTTCTTTCCATGTCCATTTTTTCAAAATTGTTTTAAAAATATACTTTTACTACACAAATGATATATTAAGGAAATTTTAAATTATAATTTAATTTTTAAATGGTATTAAATGAATCTTTATAGTGTTTTCTAAAAATTTCTATATCAACATTTTTTATAAAAGGTCAAAAGGAATTATTTTTTAACGTATACAACATTAGTGGACTTCTCCACCACCGTAATCGCTTTATGAAATATTGGTTCTTCTAAAAATTTTCAATGTTTATATAAAGAAAAATATTTTATGAAATATTTTTTTAATATTTCACTTATAATATTTTAAGTCTTCTAAACAACATTATTATTTTAAAAACCCTTTTTTATAATGAACCAATGGTCATCCCTAATCTCTTTTTAATTTTGTTGTCATTGAACATCTCTTTAAGCATTCAATTTATTATGATCATTGCATGTTTAATGTCTATAAAAAATATATATTAAGTTTATCATGGATATTATTATTTCCTAAACCAAATACCTTTTTTTATATATGGTGTTTTATATTGAAAGTTATTTTATTAATATGGGAATTATTGATAATCTATAATACTTATTTGTTTCAAACATTTATTGATAAGGTATATTATTTGGGAAATTAATTAATCATTAAATATATAAGGAATACCATTTACTTTTAGTTAAGTGTGTGGAATAATTTTAAATATCCCATCGATGCATTGAAAATATTCATGAGACAAGTTATTTGGAAAAATTAAATGGGGTTTTGGTGTTTACCTACCCATTGTTTAAAACTTTCCTAGTGAAAGGTATTAAGGGTATCGATATCATGATGTATCAGATCATGAAATCCAATATTAAGAATTTTCTTCATTGAGAATTTAGTTATTATTATTTATGAAATTTTTTATTTGATATTATGTTAGGATTCATTTCATGCTAAAGTTATTGATTAAATGGAATGTGTTTTCAGTTATTTTCCTTAATATATTTATTATACCTTATCTAATCATTATAGATTCCACTATACATAACACTTTGAATTTTAACTCTCTATTGTTATTTTTTCCATTTTGATGGATATGAAGGGGGATTTTTTGAATTATTTCAAGGATGATTAATGTTTTCCATTACCATTATTCATATATTATTCCCAATGTAAAATGAGAATAATGTATATATCTATCACTCCAATAATACTAAAATAATCGGTCCTTTAGGATTAGACCCCTTGTCTCTGTGCCAATGTAATAAATTAACCATTGGATTTGGGTTATTGGAGTCGAGGTTTTTGTATTAAGGGGATAGGCTTGATGAAATATCACATGTGTGGTAATGTTATGATATTACCTATGATTCTAATGAGTTCATGTGATGATTACGATGAATTTAGGGAAATTATTACCCCTGAGTGACAGATATTAACATGAGAGGACAGATTGATACAGATGATCCCATGTGAGGTGTCTATGATTGATGTATAATAGGGGACCCTGGTGGGTGCCCCAGTGATATGGTGAACCTAGAGGGTAGGTGTGTGGTAATGGGCAGTGATGATTATGGATTTCACATTATAACTTGAATCTATGATATGAGCAAGTTATGGTTTTTATGGTGATATGTTGTGTAGTTGAGCCCGACCTCAAATTTTGAGATGGGTTTGGCCAAATGGTAGACCCCATCATGATTCATTACATGGGACAATTAGAATAGAATACACTACCCATCGAGATGTATTCAAATACATGGGATGTCATGAATGTTATTTTTCTATTAATCTTTTGGTGTCTACTAATATGTTATATACAACAAAGACACCCCCGTAGATATGTATATGTGAGATGATTCTGAAGGGTCACACTACCCCTTGAGTGAATAATATACTATTAGATATTATGATACTGATGAAGTAACCATTCATTAGAGGTTTATGTGAGATAATATGGGAGGGATGAATTATCCCATGGAGTTATTAGATTGCAATTATATTATTAGGAATAGCTCTTAGGATCTATTTTTTAAGGCACATTCTAATAGATTTATGAGGAAATACTCTTAAGAATTAGTCATTGGCCAAATATTGGTTGGAATGGTCATTGGACGTGATCATAAGAACTCTCGTATTGGCCAGAGCTTGTTTGGGTCAACCATAGGTGTAACTTTAGAAATAAAAGATCCAAAATGGTTATTTATATACCCTTTTTTGGTTTATTTTTTTGTTAATCATATCATATGTGTACACCATACTTCTAATGGTTATGTATAGTATTGCGTTGGGGGTGAACTACTAAGTTGTACTAACAACAAAATAAAAAATTCATGGAACTTGGGTACCAAATAAAATATTCACTATTAACAAGTTCATGTTGGGAATAGGATTGGGTTTAATCATTCAACTTGATATCCTGGTTGTAGTCCATATATGGATGAGGTATAGATTAGGGATAGAAGTAGATCCTCTATAAAATTATTTATTTATTTTATATGTGATCGGATCAGTGGTTTATTTTTGTTTTTGAATTATCGTGACTATGAGTCTATATGACCTCATTATTATATATTTCATATATTATAGTTTTGTTAATTCATTTATTCTAGGTACTCGTGTTATTTATTATTATGTTGATGTTTTTTATTTTAATTAATTGTGTAGTCTGATAAAATGTCATGGTATCCCCATGAAAACACACTTGACCAGAACTAAAATTTTTTATCCTCTATTGTACAAAGAGGATACCCTAAGTTCCTGTGGTGACCCAGTCCATAAATAGTTCTCAGTGAAAAAGAAGAGAGATGTTACACCAGTTACAGAATTTGGTTGTGTTTGCATCAAGTGTGGAGGTGGTGGTAATATTTATTTCATTTAATTTTTAAACAAGTGAAGTTTTTTAGGTCGAATAAATTAATACGTTTAATTTAGGTTGATTCTAGTCATCATTCACACAATCAGGAACTGCAGGTAATGTCTACAAGACTAGGAACTCATCATGTGTCATAGATTATACATAATGCAAGTTTATAATTCATTTCTCATTAAATTATTTATATTATTTTAGTATTACATGAATATAAAAATGTAATTATTGGTCAAAATTATTATAGTCACACTAGTGGGGTGAGATAACAGATTGGATGTCGATATGGATGAGGACACATCAGGTGGGTGATCTTAGTGTTTTTAGAATTATAGTAAGAAAATTTGTTAGAAAAAATTTTATTTTTATTTTAGAGAAATAATTTGTATTTTTTCATTAATTTTTTATGAATATTCATTAGTTTCAGTTAGATTATGAGCTAGAAAAACTTCCAGAGGATTAGTGACAAAGTATCATGCATAGATATAATATATTTTAGCATTTTTTTGGGTGTGATGGGTCCAGGGTCTGAACCATGGAGGATGGAACCACATTCGTCGGGCGCTCCTATCGGCTCTTGGTTCCCCTTCTTCCCATAGGGGTTTCAAGGACCTCCTACATGGCATTGTATCTCCCCCTCTTCCCCAACTTCATCGAAATTCCCCCTTTCCATTTTTGTTTGCTTCTTTTTGTGTTCCACTTCTTCTCAGTGATTGTTTTTTCTATGGACCTCCTTCTCCCCTCGGGTGCTCTCTCTACAGTTTCTGCCTCACGGTATTTTGGTCTTCCTATTGATTGTTGGGTACTGTGGAAGCCCTAGGCTGCCCTAACCTTTCTTTGGCCTCAGGATCCTCTATTCCTCTTTGAGTCGGAGCTGGTTTTGTGGTTTCATCGTGGCTTTGGGTTATGTGGTTAGGCGGTCGACGAGTTTCCAGGCACTACCAGAGTTAGTTCATTTTGTTTGGTCTTCTTCTAGGTTTTCTGCTTCATCAACAAATGGCGGTGTTTGGAACCCTCGGGTGATCAAATCCCTACTCTGACCTCGTGTTCCTCAGTACCTCTTCTAGTTAGATCTTGCGTGGTGGTATTTGAAAGGTTTTGGGATGTGTGGTGCAGAATCCTTCAGGGTTGTCAGCCTAACCCTAGTTGGTATTATCTTGTGATGACGATTCATGGTTTGTCTAACCTGATTGGTGTTTCTTCTTCGAAGCTATCAGTGAAGATGATTTCTATTATTTTTAACGTTCTGGTAATATGATATATCAGTGAAGCTGGTGTTTCATGTTTCTGGTTTGGTGATTCCCATTTTTGGTGTGATGATGGAGTGGTTGTTGAAGGTGATGAAGAGGGAGAAGCGACGATGGTTCCCCTATTTTTTGCTTGTCAGGTTGAAGTTTCTACTGACTATGAAGATGTTGTTTATTTTTCAGGAATTGATGCAGCAGCTCCAGCGACGTGGTGGATGGTCCCTGGTGGTGGTTCTTGTGCTTTCTGGTATGATTCTTTGGACGAAGCTAGTGAGTTGTAATGACGGCGTCGAGTGGTGATGACGAAGCAAACAGGGGTGTCAGTGAGGATGCAGTGATGGATGTATGTTGATGTTTGGTGAGGGTTATTTCGACTGTAGGATGGTGGGCAGGATGGGAATCTTGAGGAAGTTTTGTGTCAGGATGGGTGATGATTTTTAAAATTTGAATGTTATGGATTTTTGAGTCCTGTTAATGGCGGTACTGGATCAGACTGGGTTTTGTTATTGAATTTTGAATTTTGTATGCTGTAATTTTCTTGATGTTTTTTTTTCTAGTTCACACTTACCCCTTGATAGTGTCACTAGAAAATATAAAAAATATGGATTGGTTGGGTGTGATGGTCATGTTTACTCATTGACCTATAGACAATGTTTCCCATGATGTGAAGTTAGGATAGAAGATATGATTGGTGTATTCCTAGATATAGGAATGCACACATAGGCTAAGGTAGATATTGTAGTGTAAAATATAGAGAACATTATGAATGATTAGTTTTAGTAACTATGGGAAAATTATAAGGAGATATTATCATAGATGTGGACACATATAGATGAGGGGATGATGCAACATCATGTTTATGGTGCACTGATGTCAACGATAATGGTAAAAAAAATATACTCACTATAAATTTGTTTGATGTGATTATAATATATAATATTTATATATTTTTATGATTGATATATTTCTATTGGTAATCATCATGAGCCCATAGACGATCTATAAGTTCATTTACTGGATGTTTCAAGTATTTCTCTTACTTTTTAAAAATTTAATGTTTCATTTTAGATGTATAATTATTTTTTTAAATTTATAAAATAATAATAGAAAATATTAAAGTATTTTACACTCTAATACCACATTCAAAACTAAATAAGAGAAACTAAATTATCATAAAATTATAGTACGACAACCATAGATTGATTCGTGAAATGTAGTAACAGAAACTATATTAATCCGAGTTTATGTTTGTTTATAATGAATAAAAAATTTAATATTTTAAAATTCTAAAAAGTGTGCGATGGTTAAAACCATGGTTTACGACCTCTGATTGACATTAAATCCTTGGTTAACAGTATTTTAATTATTTTTTACTGTCGCGAGTAGGTGAAACATAAATCCAATGTATGTTGCACGTAGAATAACTGAATAAGAAGTATTAAAAGATATAAAAGTCTTAAAAAATATATGAAAGAGGGAAAAAATAAAATTCCCTCAAATTGTCGTGAAATCATAGGAAAACAACCATAAAATGTATTTTTAAATATGGAAACTTACATATCATCAATATGTTTTTTCTTGTAATGCCAAAAAACTCATTTTTTAGATTTTCAAAACACTAAGTCATGCCTGTAGCAGTCAAACCCATTTAAACAACATCATATTGACATGAAATCCAAAGAAAATTGTATTTGAATTATTTTTTATGTTTACAAGTAGATGATAGGTTAATCTAATGTGTGGTGATCATGAATAACTGAATACAAAATTTTAATGGATATCAATGTCTTTAAAAATATGTTTCATGGGGTTTAAAGGGAGCATATGACCTTTGATTTTAATAAAATCATATGAAAACAACCATATATTTATTTGTTAAATGTATGAACAAACGTCATGTTGATCTGTGTTGTTATTTTATTATAATAAATAACAATACATTATTATTATTTTAAAATACTAAATAATTTTTTAATGGTAAAAACCATGGAAAAAACATTAGGTTAGTGTGAAATCATATAATATATATATATATATATATATATGAATTTTTTATGTGTACAAACAAACAAAATTTCAATCAAATGTGCAGTGTAATTAGAATAACTGAATGACAAGATGTGTTTCATGGTGAAATAATTATGAAAAAGACCATATATTTTCATGAAATCATATGTAAAAAACCATATAATGAATTTTGAAATATAAAACTGGTTATATAATAATATGAGATTACATTTTCTTTAGGGTGATCAAAAAATAATTTTTATTATTTTAGAACACTAAAAATGTCTGTATTGGTTCAAACCATACCAAACGACATCAGAATGATTCAAAATAATAGAAAATTATCTTTGAATTATTTTTGGAATTTACACATAGTTGTAAGTTAATTTTACATTTTTTATTCTAAGAATGATTTAATAAGAAGTTCTATAAGATATCAATGTCTTTAAAAACATGTGTCAGTGGGTCAAATGAAAGAAAAGGGAATTATATTTTCAAGAAATCATAATACAATAACCATAGAATATTTTTTTATATGTAGAAATTGATACCATATCTATCTGAGTTGTTTTTTTCTCAGGATGAACAAAAATTCTTTTTTAGTTTTTTAAAACATAAAAATGATCCTATAATAGTTAAATTTTTTTAAAAATTCCCCTGATTGATGTGAAATCATATAAAATCTATATTTGAATTTTTTTATGATAAGAATTACAGAAAATCTGATATGTTATGTTCATGGAATACCTAAATAAATTATTTTTAAATAATTATCAGTCATTAAATATTTGTGAAATGTGGTCAAAAAAAGATAAATCATATTTCCATGAAATTATAAGATAATGGACTTAGATTTATTTTTTAAAATTATGGAGAAGATCACATGTAAATCATTTTTTTATTTTCTCTGAAATACAAAAAACTCATTTTTAGTGTGTTAAAACCCTAAAACATGTATGTAACCGTCAAAACCAAACTATGAGACCTCATATTAATATGAAATTATTGGAAAATGGTATTTGATTTTTTTAAGTGTGTATGAGTATATGAAACCTCAATTAAACATGTGATGTCCTCATAACTAAATAAACATCTTCTAAAAATTTGACATCCATTAAAACATGCATCGAGTGGGGGACCAATAAAATGAACCCATGAGATCATATGAAAGAAACTATAGATTGATTTTAGAAATATAGGAACTAAAAGCACATCAATCTAAGTTATCATTTTTTTAGGATGAATAGAAACACATTTATAGTGTTATAAAATGCTGAAACGTGTATGCAATGGTCAAAATCAAAAAAAAGATGACCTTAAATTAATGTGAAATCATAGGAAATTTTTTTTTGATTTATTATGGATGTGTAAGATAATCTGAGATATGATGTTCTTAGAACAAATTAATCAACATTTATAGATTTAAAATTTAATTAAAACCTAGTAACATATTAAAAATAAAATTACCATGGACTATTTATTGTACAAACTATTCATTTAAATTATCTAGTATGTTCTAGTAACAATTTTTTTTAATTTTTTATTGTTCTAACTTTTATTTTTAATTTATTATATTTCATGGTAACGAGATAATGAATGTAGATCGTGAAAAATTATTTGATAAAATTGATGTGGGATTATTAAATTTTATATGATATAGACATGTCCTAAATTTATGGATTATTATTTTTTGGTATTTTTTCTTTTAAAAAATTACCACTTCTATAGTTAATTAGTTATAATTTATAAAAAATAATCACCTATATAGGTGTCCATTTTTAGTCATTAAAGGAAATTTTGTGGAGACCTACAGTGATAGGCTAATAGTGACCACTATTTGTTCGTCATTATTGGAACATTTGGTTGTGGTGACCACACACTGTAAAGAGTAGTATTAGAAAGAAAATCTTAAACTTCCTTTATAAAGAAATATACAACACCAAAAAAATCCCGGAATTCCAATATGATAGGCCCTTGAGAATACTGAATAAGTCCACCCTCAGGCATAAATCCATATATATAGGACCCATATTTGGTTTATCTTGAAGCCATATTCGAGAGAGAACTAGTGATCATAGAAACCATGTTGTTATGCTTGAATTGGTCAAGGAGAATAAATTTCTTCCTATTTCTAAGAGTTTGATAAATTCAAGATTCCATTACCTTAAAGTGTAGTAGTCTAATCCCAAATGATATAAAAAAATCTTCCTTAATTAGTGAATATTAATCAATGATCCACCGTGCCTTGAACTGTTTCCATATTCCCAATAAAAATCAATAATCGGTGAATAGGTTTATATAGTGAAATTTACCTTCATTGGATGACGTATGAAATATGTGGAACCATGGAATGAGTAATCTATTAATGAAGTAAAATATTTGGTGTGTGTTTCAATATTTAGCAAAAATATCTAGATAAATGATTCTTAGTCTCTGTAGAGAATAACATTGGGGTAGACTCCATGCCTAGGCTAACACAATAGTGGATTATAGAGGTGATTCTAATTCTCTTACACTGAATGAATAAATTATTGATAAATACCTAATAGAAAAAGTTCCATAAGAATATATTCATTTTAATAATGATTTTGTCATCCAAAAGTAGCTTCCCAATAGTTCAACTACATGTATTTGTTTCTTCAACATATTAAAACCTTTAATATTAATGGAATCATCCCTAAAATGTGTAAAGATATATAATAAACCTTTCTATATAGGAAATATTGAATTTATTAAGAATCCATTTATAACTTCATCTAGAAAATTATTGATGATGTTTAATTGTTGAATTTATAATGTAAAAGACTTATCTAGGCTGGGAAATCCAAGGATACTTAGATAATATAGTAAAAGTTATTTTTGAAATATTGAAGAAGTCAAACAAGATACACCAGAACATGGATGTAGAGTCATAATCATTAATGATGACACCCAAAACCTCTCTATATTTGATCTTAGAGAAGGATTCCCATAATTAATTACCCAAATAGTTTCCACAATCCATATTCGTATGCATACCTCCTTGATAACATCCATGCTACCCAAATTAACCCCTATAGTTTGAAGAGGTTTTTCCATTCTTATCCAATTGATCAAATGAAATATTTTCATAGAGTATACATCACATGTGAATTTGGAAAATATTTTACAAATATTATTAATAAAAAACTTATTTCCTATGAATATAGATAATATTTTGATATCATTGGGTTCAATTAAATTATTGATGAGGACTATTATCCTAACAAAATATAGGAATTTTATTTTCTGATAGAGAATTTTACCTGAGATTTTACTCACCAAACTATCTATTAGTAAAATTAAAATTCTACCATTCATGGGGTGAAGGGAGAAAATACTAAATGGTATAGACCTTTATTAAGTAACTAAATGATCATTCAAGTATTTGGGACCTCCAAGATGGGATCCTTTATTGTGATAAATAATGATCTGGAAACCCATCGGTGACAATGGAATTTTATAGATTTATATTTCTCAACACGTTAATAATTTCTCTTTCATAGAGGATTAATTGAAACTTCTCATTATTTAGTGATTTGATGTCCAAAATAATACATTAATGAAGGAGGTATATTCTTCATCATCTGGGTACCCCCTCTAATTAAAAACTCTACCCATTGAACATATATATATAGAGAGAGGAAACAAATTAAAAAACCATAGGGCCAGTAGTCTTAAAAACCTTAGTGAACATTCCATCATCTAATATGAGGTTGAGATTACCAAGAAATATACTTTCCACAAAGTAAACATGTAAGAATGAATTAAAATAATTTCTTGTTATACTTGATAGTGTTTCATACAATGCATCATCCCATCTATCATAAATATACAAATCTATCTCAAGAACCATCCACAAAGAAATTCTGAGGCAAAGATATTTCATGTTTTTTTTGTTAAATTGGTGAAGAAGCTGATAAAAAGGATGTTGTAATTATTATTGAAATTTTTTTATAGTCAACACATAAATTAGTTAGTTTTGTAGGAGGAGTTATTAAATGTGATGATGTAAATTAAGGTGGTATTATATTATACAAATTTCATGATAATGGCTATAATGATTCTTGTAATGGAGCTTTTAGGTGTTTTTTAATGAAGTCGAAAGATATGAATGGGTAAAAGATTAATTTTAGTTTTTGGTTGAAGAAGTGTTGAAATACATATTTCAATTAGCATATCCATGTATATATTTTTCTTTATAGGAAAATCTATGTATCTGAATTTACTATTGTGTATCCTAATATCCATGGTAGTACATTTCTATGTATAGATATTTAGATACATGATTTGTTATGTAGGTGAATCTACATACCAATTTTTTTTGTTATACAGATAAATTTATTTAAACATGAATTTAGTTATATAAATGAGGCATGTATCCAAATGGATCATGTATTAAAATGGACCACATTTTTGAATAATTCAGGGATGGTAATTAGCTACGTTATAGAGAAAATCATGAAATATCAAATATGATATTGGAGTATGTAACTGAAATTTGATCTATTCACCAAAAGTAGGG
Source organism: Viscum album (assembly GCA_963277665.1). NCBI lineage: Eukaryota > Viridiplantae > Streptophyta > Magnoliopsida > Santalales > Viscaceae > Viscum > Viscum album. The sequence goes on from OY728126.1 coordinate 1,013,090,997, forward strand.
AACCAAAATAGTAAACCCTCCATGTTAAACATATAAATTTGGATAACTAGTTGTTTCTTAGATGGGAAATTTTAGGATCTGATTATGATGCACATTTTGTAGAACAATTTAAATATAAGGGTGCATGATATTTTCATATATCATTACAGAAACTAAATTATGGTGTTTCAGAAATCAAGAAATTTTTTAAAATATTAAATAATATAATTATATGATCATGGTATTATAACAAAAATACCTATCAACATTGTAAAATGGAAAGTCTATATGAAATTGTTTCAAGATTTTGGAATTACAAAACATATTAGTAATAAAAATGGTTGATTCCCTTGGAATTGTGAATATAAAATAGAGAGAATAAGAGAATAGTAATTAATAATTCTAATTATATATATAGTTATATAAGATCATTTATAACTATGATGTTTAGAAAGATTTATCAAAGGAATAATAATGAAGAAATGAAAAAAATAAGAAGATAAATGAAAGGATAAATGGGAAAAAAGAAGAATAAGTTTTTTCTTATTGTTGGGAATGAAATAGATGAATGATAAGAAGAAAATACTTACATAAAATAAGTATAAATAATCCACGAATCACATTGACAATGTGTGGAATCCTATTGGTGAATGTATATTCTATTGTTTCAAAATCTTTTCTGTAGTATCAACTGTGTGAGTGGGACATTCACTATCAAAGGAATTTACTAAAACACAAGTGATGGATATACCCTACTTTATTTAAACCACATGGATTGATTTATTATGGACTTTGTGATATAATTTTCTTTAAAAATCATTCCAATGACTAGTTACACTTATTGGGTAGTGAACCATGTAAATTTAAGTGTTCTGATTGGTTTTATTCTGTGTTTTTTTTAAAACATAGGCATTTATCTCCAACTATGTGAAATAAATTTTAATTTAAGAAAATATAAAAAATAATTGACCACTAATTCACAACCCTCCTCACATAGTGGTAACAAAAAATATTTAATATATATTATAATTAGTATCATTTCCAAGGTACCTTCATTGACTCTAGTTTTTTTGATTTTTTAAGAAGAATAATACTTCCATGAATGTTCATAAGTCATTTAATAGTAAGGGGATTCTAATATTAGATTGAAAAAACATTCATATTTGAAAATAAATATTGTCACCCTATCTATTATCCATTCGATATAATGTTATAGAGGTTTAAACATATGGTTTGATTCCTTGTGTGAAAGGTTCTCCATTAATAAATACAGATAAGAATAAAATATAGAATGATGGATGATCTAGAAATTATATGCTTTACTCTCTTTTAAAAACTGAATTCATATAGGTTAAAGTAATTCTAATAGATAAAATAATCTAGGAAAAGTTAAATTATATTTATGAAGAGAATATGAATTTTAATAAATCGATGTTATAAATTTATAGTTTAAAATACTTATATTTGATTATGTGATATAATGAATCTATTTTAGTGTTCATCATAAGTATTAATGATATTGTATTTACTATGATAATCTTTGGATAAAAATTGGAACTCTACACTTTTGAAAAATATCAAGTGAATTATCCCTGAAAAAGTTTATTCCATGTTTCATCATTATAAGATAGAGATATTGAAATGATCTCTATTGGTGGTTTTTATAGTATTATCAATATATATAATATGAGAAGATAAAATTCTATCAAATTGAAAGGAATATATAATCATGAAATCTCCCTCAAATCCACTATGAATAAAAAGGTAAAGAAATTGTATATTTTAAAATAAGCTAGTTATTTAGATTTAGAAGATAAAGTGAGCAATAATTTTGATTAATTCAGGAATTTTAATTTACAAAATAGTGATAAGATTCCTAGTAAAGTATAAATAAAATTTTCCATTAACATGATTTAATAGTCAATCCATTGTAAATTTCCCAGTAAATTACACATGACTAAATAAAGAGGAATATGGTGATAAAGAAGATAAAATACTAAAAATATATAAGGCAAGAAAACAATGTCAGGGATGATAAATATGTTCTCAAAATATAAAAATAAAGTTTTTCTCTAAACATGATGGAAGTGGGTAATGTGAAGAATAAGTGGAAGAAAAAAATTCAAGTGATGGAGGTGCTATAAATTTTCTTATTTTAGAGATGAATGATGATAGTTTTAGTAGTGGAAAAAGTAGAAACACTAAAGAAAAAGAGAAGGAATATCTAATGGGGTTCCAGAATAAAATAGTATTGAAAGAATGTATTTCAAAATTTAAAATTTTTGAGAAATGTGACATGAAATTGAAGAAACAAGGACAATCTATAAACAATCTAGAATCAATACTTGAAGATAAATCCATGTCATTAAAATAGATTGATGTTCTCAAGAAATTTTTTGATTAAAAGAAATCTATAAAAAAAAGGATTGAAGTAAAAAATTAATTTTTAAGGGAAATAATTTTATATTTTCTAATAGAAATTGGTTGATGTCAATCAATAAAAATCTAGCTTCTGTGATTCAAATAAGGAAATTAGAGAATTCCCTAATGGAGGTTAATCTTATGGGGGTAATTTAAAAACATATCCAAATGATGAAATAAATTCTGATAACATTAATATGAATCCTAAGAATAAAAATAAGGTAAAATGGACCATGTTTGTCGCTAAAATATGGAAATTCCGTAATTCTATATTTTCTATAAAATAAAAAAATGATGTAAAAACTTCTACAATGGGAGACTTTATTAATGTCTTTAAGAAGTATAATATATAGAAAAAAGTGTATGGAGTCCTAAAAAATTTTGGTTTTATAAAATGAACCAATATTTATGGTTAAAATATTTATGGATTTTGGGTTCATATTTATATATAGCAAGCTATTTTCAAAGGTATATATTCATTTTATCGATACTAGTGAAACTTTTTAGGATTCATCCATAAATATAACTTTTCATAGTTAAGTTATCAACAATAAAATGAATCATGAACTCATTCGTTGTAGCTTTTGAAGATGATTAAATGCACCCCATGACTACAAACTCAAAGTCAACCTGAGAAATATATGTTGAAAACTAAAAACAAATTCAACCAAAGGAAATTAATTAGTGAAATATTTGGGTAGACAAATAATCATGATAAAATCATTCTTTGGATACTACCATATCAAAAAATCATTAATGAAAATCTAAAAAGCATCAAGAGAAGGGTAATATAGGAAAATAAAAATACCTTGTTATTGAAACTCCTCTCAAGGACATAAGAGAATAATGAATCTGAATATTTAATATTGGTTGATACTTAGATATTATTAGAGATTATAAATTTTTGAAAATTATATACAATAAAAACAATGTACATTGACTTTTATAAATGATGATTCACTCAGAATCAATGGCATTGTATTTAATACCATTGTAAAAGAAAATTTGAAATCCATATATTCTTTCTTTTTTGATGGATTAAAATAAAATCTATTGTGTGTTACACAACATTATGATGAATCTAAAAAAAGTTATATTTTTTTAAAAATTGAATTTATTTAAAAAATTATTGAATATGGTTAAGTTTTTATGAGAGGAAAGTGAACCAATGAAACATATTCAACATTATATTTGTGCACAATTCATGTTATCTGGGTACGGAGGATGAAAATAAATTATGGTATAGAAGGATTAGATATATGTTCCAAAGAAATATGAAAATGTTGACACTTAGATGAATTTTATTCTATATTCTATATATGATAAGAAGAAAATATTTCTATTCCTCTTTATAGAATAAAATAAATTTTAAAATCCTACACATAAGAAGGTTGAGAAACATATATCTCATCCCCTGAAGATTATTCATTCATATATATGTAGACCCATGATAATAAATTAATCAAATTGAGATAAGAATTTTATTTTTTATTGATTATTTCAATTTTATTACATGTAATGTGTTTTTAAAACACAAATTAAAGTCTCTCAATATGTTCAAACATTTTAGTATAAGTGATGAAAATGAGTTTGGAAACTCTATAAATAAAGTTCGAACTAATAATTGTAATAAATACACAAATGGTATTTTTGGTGGTTATATTGAGAATAATGATATTCATCATGAGATTAGTGCACCATGCACACCATAAAAAATGGTGTGAATGATGGAAAGAATAGAATCTTTGTTGATATAGATCAATCCACATTTATTGATCATGATACTTCTCAATTCACTTATAGACATGTTATTACTATATAAATCCACATCAAAAATCACTACCATTAAAAAAATTTAGTCATATCTCTGTATGAGATTTATTATATGGACACCCCATGGTTTATGTACAAAATATTTTTTGGTATCATTTGTATTATCAAGTTAAATTGTTAGAATCATGGTATGTTTGATAAATGAGGTTTTGATGATATCTTCCTTGGATACCAACCAAATCGTAGAGGATACATGTTCTATAATAAAGAAACAAAAAATAATTATTTATTTTTAAGATGTGAAAGTGATGAAATGATCCAAAAATAAAATTCCATATGCAGCTATAGATTGAAAATAATATAAAGAAGAATATCTTTTTTATTAAGCATCTAAAATAGGTTACTAATATAAGAGAAGGTGTTGATGTTGTATAAGATATAGAATAATATTCATCCATACCAAGTGATAAGGAACAACATTTTTTATCGCATCCAATGCTAATAATATATGTAACGTTCCAAAACATAATTAGAGATCAAGGACAACAAGTTTAGATGAGAAGAACAATGGGGACCGCTTCACATACTACATTATTTTTGTTAGTTGATCCAAGAGATGTTAAAGAGGAATTATAGTATCAAGTTTGTATTGATTTACTGAATTATATCATATTGAGGGAAATAAGGAATTGGATCTGGAACCCATAACTAAAGATAAAAATGTGATTGGAACAAATTTTCATTTCTAAAATAAGAAAAATTTAAAAAGTGAAGTGGGTAGAAAAAATTCAAAACTAGTTTGTAAGGATTTATCACAAATTGAATACATTAAAATTGATGATACCTTTATACCAATTAGACATCTTGAAATCATAACAATGTTTGTATGTTAAATAATGATTTATATGAGTTTAATTAATCCCCAAGATCTTGGTATTCCATGATATATTCTAGTTATAATATTAAAATCAAAATATAATAGTGAAAAACAACCTCTATGTAATAGAAAAAAAGAGTTATCTCTCATAGTGATTGTTTATATTGATGATATCATATTTTTTAGAAATAATTAAGAATATTTTAAATATTTTTATAATCATATGAATATTTTTTATGAAATTTATATTCTTGGAGAAATTATTTACTTTTTTGGTTTCTAAATCACTCATGATAAGAATCACATTTTCCAATCACAAGAAAAATATACTAAGGAACTACATAAAATATTTTTCATAGAGGACTCAAAATAAATTTATTAACGATATCAGTGGTAAAAAATGTATTTATGGATTATTTTGTAATGGATTTCAATCCTAATGAATTTATGAAGTTAATTAGAAGCGTCATATATTTAAAAGGCTATAGGCTATACCTATTTTATGTTGTTACCCTCTATACTATATTTTAAATTAGACCAAAAATTATACATTTTTAGTGGGAAAATAATTCTTAGATTCATTAATTGAACAATATATTAAGGGATAAATTATGATATTAAGGTAATTTTTAATCTATTTAGCTATAAATATAAATAATGGTAGGATTTTTCAATGACATAAGATCTACACCTGGTGGAGTCTTGTTTCTATGAGAAATATGTGCAAGTTGAAAAATAATAAAGGAATGTTCAATGACCCTAGATATTGAAATATATGATTATGTGGATTCAACATAATCTATAATGAAAATATTGTGGATGAGAACATGGTTTTAGTAGTTTTTATTGATGTAAATACAACAATTTTCTTAGGTTTTAATAATCAAAGTGATATCAATATCATAAAGAATTTTGTAATATATTCATGATCAAAGAACATTGATATTAAATAAAACATAATAAAGAAGATCATGGAATAAAATGAACTAAATCTAGAGTTATTTTATATCAAGGAGAAAGTTGATGATATTTTCACTCATCTATTTTCAAAAGATATATTTCATAATTAGATTCTAATTATCAGTGCTCAACCTCACGATCTTCAAGGAGAAGTTATACTTTTTTTTAACCTGTGACTTCTAGTTTTTTGATATTGGGTTTAAAGGGGGATAAAGTATCACAACATAAATATCTTAATACATGATTCATAATGTAATTATTATAGGGAATAATGGTAATTTGAGATATATCTATTGATTTTTACTTAACCCATATAGAAATAGGATATATTTAAGGTGGTTTATGTGTAAAGTTGGAATGTCATCATGTATGATCTGTTTGAGTTGTTTTAATAGTTTTTTAAGTGAGTGTAGGATAATTTTATTATAAGTTGTAGGAAATTTGGTTGTAAATATTTGATGATGATTTTTTGAGTGATGAATAAAGTTATGAATGATTATTTTCATCACTTCCTTATAGACATTAGAGTAATATTTTTTAATCACTATTATTTATTACAATAAGGTAGCTCATTTAATATAGTAATTATTGGATAATGATATATACCATGAGTTTCATATCTTTATTGATTTATGTTCCTTGGATGAAAACAAAATACAAAGGGGGTATTTTTGAGACCAGGTGTTTTCATGTTGTTATATTGGATTCATGAATAAGATGATGAAAAATTGGTATAAATTCATATGGATTTGTCTTTTGTTTTTAACAGATAAATCAATTAGTTTTACAAGAAGAGTTATCAAATTTGACAAAACAATGTAAGGTTATCTTATATTACTTAAATATCATAGTAATAACTATAATGATTCTTGAAAAGAATATTTTTATTAATTTCATGAGTAAAGAAAGATGGTAGAAAATGGATGATGTTGTATTTTGGTTGTTGATTGATGAAGTGAAGAAATACGTATATGGATTTTCATATCCATGTTTGGAATTTCTACATAGGAAAATATACCTAGATGAAAACACTACTTCATATCTAAATATCTATATAATAATATCTCGATGCACAAAATTTTGGATAATGATTGGTAACATTGGTGAATCTACATTTCCAAATTTTATATTAGGGTGGAAAATTTCTTCATAACTGAATTCGGATATCCAAATGAGAAACCTAGTTGAAGGGATCACATAGTCGAATGAAACACATATGCAAATGAGTAATCTATGGGAATTGGATGCATCATAGAGAAAATATTGATGAATATAATTGTATATTAACATATATTATTGAACTACAAGATATGAATAATGATGCAAGGGAGAAGTGACCATGAACCATAGATATTAAAAATGAGGATGGGGATATATGGATATTCTACGATGATATATTTTTGTATATAATTCTGAATAAGTCTTTTTTAATGATTTAAATTGAATAGTGCATGATATTCCTCTATATCATGAAACAGAAGAATGGATGGTATCATATTATTAGAGAATGTAATAAATATTAAATACTATAAAATTATGGTTGTAGAAGTTTTAAAGAAAGACATTTCTATATTTTCAAATGGATTTCATGTTAGCAAATTTCTCATTATTTTTTAGTTAATGAAAATCTTTGTAATTAAAAATGATTGATTCTCACAATATTATTAATATCAAAGAGTTAGAAAAAGGGGAAGGTAACCAGTCTTGCATGATTTATATATTTTTTTTGAAGATATTTTATAAATGTTGGATTTAGAGATAGTTATCAAAGTAAAAAATAATGAATAAATTTTAAAACATAATAATAAATAAGGGATGATAATGTGGAAAAATGAAGAAGAGGTTCTTGATAGCTTTGGGGAAAGAAATCAACGAAGAGGTAGAATAACTGACTTGTATAAATGAAAATGTGAATAATCTAATAAGAATAGTAACAATTTCATAAAGCATATCGGTGAAGGTATTTTCTATTATTTCAAAATATTATTTTTTCATACCAATTTTGTGAGAATCCCATGAAATTTCAAGGTATATTTTTGCAACAGAAATAGTAGAAATACTCTATTTGATGTTCCATTTGGATGAGATTCTGATTTGTAAGATTCCTTTATAAGATACCCCAAGGGTTCCTCTATATAGAAAGATATCATCACTCCTAAAGAAGATAAATTAAATATTCCTTTAAGATTAAAATTTTAGAGGAAAAAAAGACACATATGATGGTAGATGATACCAAATTATAAGAGAAATGATATATGGTAGGGAAAATCTCAAGGAAAGATAGAGATATTGAAGAAGATATTAATACTTGGGAGGTTCATGGGACACCAATACAAGAGAAACCATTTCCTCCTAATAATATTATTGTTGGTTACACAAGTTGAAGAGCTAACTTATATTTTTGATTTCAAGTTGTCTATGATCCAACAAAAAAATGGACAATTATTAATACTACAGACCATGTTACAATTTAAATCTATTGTTTTGGAATAATACAGGTGCAGTATAGGGATATCATTATATATGATTTTTAATGTGTCAAGTAAAATCATTATGGTTGTTAGGCTCATTATGTCATAATAATTGATATTTTATGTAGCAATATGTGTTATAAATTTAATTTAACCCAATGATATGAGATATCCAAGTGTATTAAACAACAATAATATTGTTTTCTCTATACCACATGTAATGATAAATGGAAGAAAACAATTAGTGCCTTAAGGTATATTTGAAACATTTATAAAATTTATAAATTCTTCATATGTTTGTTTTAAAATTTTGAATTATTCATAATTATTTATTAAATATTACTTAAGTATTTAATAAATTAATGCTCAATACTACTTCTTTTATTTTATATAGTATAAAATTTATAGTCTTGATGTAAATATTTTATATTACATTTTATAATTATTTTATAAAGTCTATATAAATTATAAAATATGAAGAATAAAAATGTTTATATGGATTTTATAAAGATTCATAAATTAAAAAATATGATATTTTCATATTAATATCTTATTTTTAAATTTTATTTTGACTATAAAAAAATTATTTTTTTGGGATTTAATCAAATATTTTAATAAATATAAAATATATGATATTTAGACAATGAAAGTTTTTTAAATTATTAATATGATATGATTATATGGATTTAAAATATAAAAATAAGGTCATGTTTTTTAAAATAATATATTTTAAACATGTTAGTGTTCTTATTTATACAATATAAATGTGATATATGAATTTTTAATGTTTATGTTATACATTTAATGTGTTTATATTTAAATACCAAATATTTTATTATAATTATTTTAATATATTTTTAGCTAGAATTATGTGAGAATTTTAAATAACTATTGAGTAATAATATATAGATTGTGGGACTTTGGGATGGACTTCCATTGAACTGGGGAATATAGTTATTTCAAGAATTATGCGGTTGGAATCATTTCATGTCTTGAATAAACTTGAATCAGAATAAAGATTCTTATGATTTTAATCTTTTATATGAAAGAGTTTAATGTAAATATTTCATGAGATTATTATGGATATGTGTTAAATCTTGTCGTTATGTTTTACTATGGATTCTTATGTTAAGCTCAACTGTGAAAACCATTTTCTTGTTAAGGGAATTTGATCAAAAAAAGGAGAAATTATAGTGATTTAATTTATGATAGACCATATAATGATAGTTTAGAAGTAGTGAAGAGGTCTATATGTCCATTTATAATATTAAAAAAAGATTTTAAACTGGATGATAGATGATCAGGTAACGCTGTCAGAAGGTATAGTCGATAGGTGTAACCTAAATTTACCATCAATCACTCGGGTTGGACACTGTGTGGGAAAATAAAATTTATGAAAGTGTCATTATGTGGGATATTCATAACATGATTATTTTACTGGATAAATTATTTTTAGTGGTGGAAATATTTGACCAAATGATAGTGTCATTGGTGATGATCAGAGCTAGTTGATTTTTCCTTATAAATATTGAGAAATGGTTACTACTAGAGGAAACAATTGGATTATACTCTATTTAGGGGATTGATCATTTGATCAGTATTTTTTATTGAAGGAAATTGTATTCATATTCCCTTTACATGACTGAATGGAGTTATAGTGTTCCCACTATGGATTAGGGCACAACTCGAAACTATGTTAAAAAAATTTGTTCTTATGTTTTTTTTCATTCAATAATTTCTTTATGATAATTTTTTTATTATCTCATTCAAATATTGTGTGATAAAGTGTGGTATATTGGATGTGTTGTGTCTTCTATGTTCAATACATCATAGTTTGTGTTCACATTATAGGACTTTGTTTCATCCTTGTAAGTTTCAGTGGAGGAGTTTAGAAGGTTTTTAGAAGTTATTTTTGGATCCAAAAAAAGGTATCGAAGTTCATTTTTAGTGTTCTAGATAATAAAACACTAGCCATGGTGTTTTAGATCTTTGTTAAGTTAAATCATTTTCCACTCCTCCTTAACAAAGAATATTAGTAAGTAGTTCTAGATATCACGTTTTTATTTTCTATAATTTAGTAGTAGTATAAAAATATTATAGTAATTGTGTTGGAAGATTAAATGTCCTATTAGAGTATATCTAAATATTGTATTTTTGGTTCTGGAAGATACCGATGGAGGATTTTCTATTATAGAATGATTGTGATAATCTGTTGACGGATACCTAAATGGAAGTAATGAAAGTGGATTAATGGTAGAGGATAGAGAAGAAATAACTTGGGTTTATTAAAATTTAATTATCTTAAAGGTGGAATTAAATATCTAAGATTTTAACACCACATAAAAACATATGAATATATTCACTGACATTTATGATAATCCCACAACAATAAAACATGTTTTCTTGGTAAGGAGATTGTTTGACATAAGCATAACATAAGGGTGGTATTCCACTGATAATATTAATTATTTTAGTATGGAAAAAAGTTAGTTGGAGTCTGTGGTGGTAAAATTATGAAATAAAAAATGGTAATTGTTGTTACTCTCATCGCTCCCAAAATTTTGGGATTTGATGGTCACCATTTCATGTAACTCGGGAATAAAGAATGACCCTTTTTTTTGAATAATTGAGATTTAGTTCTGAATGTGAAAATTTATTGAAATGAAATCCATATATATTTTCATAGTTTGTGTTGTATTTAAGGAAGGGGTTATTCACAACATTTAATAGACACAAGAACATAAAAGGAAGGAGAAGTTGAAGCATGAACAGATCGGGGAAATTTGGTCCCATGTGTTAGCATTGTAGGAAGAAAGGTCTCCATAAAAGGGATTGAAATAATAATAGAGTGAAATTTGGAAGATAATCCTATAGAAGTTGTTCCAAAACTACTATGTTGGAAGATAATATTGGATTACTCTAAAGTTATACTAAGTCACATGAGTCATTGTTGATAGACTATAGAGATTTGTTTTACTCAACATCCATGAGAGGATGTATCAATGAAAGTATATATAGACAATTTTGTATGGTATATATGTTTAATGATAAGGATATATAGATATTTGGTATGATAGACATTTATATGTAAACAAGGAGAAAAAACATGCTGAATTTTTAAGAGTGTGACATATCCCAATATTAAAGAAGAACATAACTATTAATGGGTTGTTGGATGGTACAAGTTTCACTAAAAGGTTCATGGATAGATTGTGAATATTTCTCAGAAATATATAGTCATATAAAAATGAGTGAAGTATTGAACTCTATACCAAATAGGATTATCATACGGTTCAATGAATTCAAGATCAGTAACTTACATAATGTTATAAAATGGCCATCTTGGTTACCATGGTGATAAGGGATGAAAGTATTTGTGGGTAAAGGGATCATAAAGGCCGACAACAAGGAGTATGGAACATATGAGGAATAAATGATAGGAATTTAGTAGATTGTGTCATTTAAAAGGAAACGTAAAACATCAAATAACCAACATTTTGATTTGTTTCATTTAGTCATATGGGAACCATCACTAGTTCAATATCACAAAAGTTTTCTCTACTATATAACTTTATTTGAAGAACCAACACAAAAATTGTAGGTGTTCTTTCTCAATCAAAATATCTTCATGTAGAGAATATTAATCTCATGGAGATCTATAATAGAAAACGATACTACATGAAAAGTGAAATTATTACAGTTTGATAATGTTGGGGAGTATGGAAGTAGGTAGTTTCAGAGATTCTACTAGTGAAAGGGAATATTGTTTGAGAAGATAATCCCATTTAACGTGGAACATAATGGAGTCACAATGTATATGAATTGAAAAATGTATGAAAAATCATGTTTTATGAGACTTTACAAAGGATTTACAAAGGTGTTAATCGTGGAAGTAGTGAATTGTGTGGCATACATATTTAGTAAGACTCATTCTTCTCCATTGGAGCTAGAACTCAATGAAGTCTATTAGCCCATAATAAATGTGTGTTTCACACATCTAAATGTATTCAGATCAATCTTCTATGTTCACAATTATTCTAAATAATTAGACAAGATTTAGGTTAAGTCTTGATCAAGTTACATTGTTGGTTATATTGATGAAATATCTTATTTCTAGTTCTAGGATAAAACCCTTTAGAAGTTGTTCAAAATTAGAAATTTCATTTTCAATCAAGAGATCATGTGATATAATTGAAACTAAGTATAGATTTCTTATGTGTTAAAAGTATTTCTAGATATGAGGTAATAAATAATAGAAATATATAAGTTATAGGTGTTTCAAATAATTTAGAAAGCATATTAGTATAAAAAAACTAAACTATCCGAAGTAAGTTCCCGAATGTATAAAAGTTCCAATGGTGTTGTCGAGGTATGAAGCACTAGAGAGGAAAGGATAGTAGATTATTGAAAAAATATCATGAATATATGGTTCTAGATGTTGTAGAAATATAATGATTGTATCCCTAGGGTTATCTATGAAGATAAACTAGAGTGAGGTACCTAGTTTAGAGGTATGAAATAACCTTTCAGTGTGTACTTATTAAAAATGATGGAGAGCTAAAGATCCCAAAAATGGTTGTAATTTTGAAACTCATGAATTTTTGGCAGTCATCTGTGAGGGATGAGGTTTATTCCCTCTATATTTTTGAAATATGGAAGCATACAAAGAGGACTTCTAGGTGTAAATTTATTAAAAATAAATATATGTATCGACTAAAGGAAGAAGAATATGGTAGTAAATGGTATAAGGTTAGGTTATCCATAATGGGGTTTCAAAAAAAAAATAAGGTGTGAATTTTATAGAGACTATTTTACATATAGTTAAACATACACATATTCACATGGTGTTGAGAATGTTTCTAATAAATGGAATTCATCTGGAGAAGTTTGGTGTGATGATATTATTCATTCCTATGGAAGAATATGAGTAAATTCACATGGAGTATTTAGTTGTTTTCCTAGAGAATTATAACTATAACCTTGTTTACAAACTCAAATATAGCTATTAGAGTTTTAACTAGGCACCTAGTAACTGAAATCAAAATGTTCTATGACTTCATGATAGAAAAAACATTTATATGGAGTAATACTGATTATTACTATTACTAGAGGGTGTTTATTTATGAGGGTTTCATCATCTTAATTCTCCACATTAATGATATATTGATTGAGATTGAGGGGAATTAAAGGATCATTAAAATAAAGTCTATATTGACTATAAGTATCAAGATGCAGGATCTAAGTTTGGGAAAATGGATCTTAGAGATGAAGATAGTGATGGACCTTTGTTTCAATAATTTATACCTGAATCAAGCTTATTACATCCATAAGTTGGTGGAACACTTCAGAATAAGTTAGGTAAAACCCATTACCATACACCAAAAAAGAAATTTCAATCTATGTAAGGAGAAGGACCCACGAATAGGTGTAGTTATTTAATATATGGATAAGGTTCCATATGAATTTTTATTGTAATTGTGATGTACCACATGGTTTATAGTCATTCAGAACATGAACATGTAGTATGGGTTTTTAGAAAATTTATTATGAACCAAAAATGAGAACATTAAGAAGTTGTGAAGTCAATTATTCAATACAAAAAATGATACATAGGTTTTTAACTTCTAATTATAATGGGTGAACTATGTTATGGTTTGTAGATATTGATTTTGGAGGAAAATGAGAAACTTAAAAGATAAAAACTTGATATAAATTAACATTTTTTGGAATGATATTAAGTTGGATATCAAATATTCCTCTAGAAGAGACACTCTCAATAATAGAAGTGTGGTATGGTTCATTAAGATATATTGGGAAGGAGTTTTACTTGTTAAAGGGGATATTATAGGATCTTAGAAAAAATAAAGGTAGTGTGATTCTATTTTTTGATTCAAACATTTTGATTCACTTGGATAAAAATATAACATATTATTCTTTGAAAAATCACAATTATCTAAAGTATAGATTCATCCAAAAGTTTTTTAAGGATAGAAAACTAGATCTATTAAAGACTAAAGGGCATTAAAATCCCACATACATGTTGTCCATAGTCGTAGTATAGGATGTTCTAAAGAGGTGGAATGTCATGGTTGGGTTGGGATGACATGAATATTGGTAGGTGGAAAATGCGGATACAATGGAATATTGAATAATGGAATGAAGAATATTGGATCTCAAAGAGGACGTGATGGTTAATCCTATAAAATGATTCAAAAGTGGTATATTGTTATGATTACAATTGAAAACATTTTTCATCCAAGGAAATTAGAACCAATGAAAAGACAATTTTCAGGTGTCTAATTTCCAAAAGACTAGATATATATGGTGTAGTGTCAATAAAGGGGTCCAAAAATCTAGATGTATAATATCTAGAAGATGGTAGATTATATGAATCATGATCGTGTGATGTAGTTCCAAGGTACAACATGAATGGGTTACTAGAAGTTACCCTAAATGACATTGGTTTGAGGTAGTATGGGAAAATGAATTTCATGTAAGAATCATAATGTGCGATATTTTGAACATGAATAGGGTATTGAATAGATTAGTTTAAGTGGTGATGTTAATTGAAAAAATAAGGGTTCCTTCTATAATGATTGTATCAAGTTGACTTCTCCACAAAATGATTAGGATGTTGTGACTACTTGAAGCATTGGAAAAATTCTACTATATTTAGTGGGATAAACCAATTTATCTAGATATTATGTCAAGTGAAATGTTATTAGTATTATATTTACATGAATACAAGGATTTTTGGCTTTCCACTTGTTCATTAGGAAACATGTCTAACCCATTTTAAAACTTCTATTATTATTATTTTTTGTTTCTTTTAATAATTATCTTCTCATAGTTTATTTTTACTCTCATTTTAGAGTTGTGTGTTATAGTGTAGTGGCTAGGGCATAGTGTTTCTTCCATATTTAGTTCATTATAGTG
Organism: Viscum album; assembly: GCA_963277665.1. Classification (NCBI taxonomy): domain Eukaryota; kingdom Viridiplantae; phylum Streptophyta; class Magnoliopsida; order Santalales; family Viscaceae; genus Viscum; species Viscum album. The sequence goes on from OY728126.1 coordinate 1,013,106,414, forward strand.
TGGTTTCGCATTCTATGACTTTGTTTCTAGGTTGTAAGTTATAGTGGATAACATTTGGTGGTGTTTGGAAGTTATACATGGATCCAAAAACATAGAACATACTGTTGATTTTATAAATATGTTTACAAAATAAATATTGGACAATGTTAAGTTAATCAAAAAATATAATATGTATAAATTAAATAAATTATAAAAATTCATAAATATGAAAAAACAATGAGATTAAGTATACATGATATGTATATATAATTATATGGTTATATAATATAAAACCCTTCAAAATATCAAGGTTTAGATTCATTATAAAGTAGAAACTTGTCAAGAAATCAATATAAAAATATGGGTGGGTAATGAAAAATGTGTGTTCTTATGGATTATCTCATGAAATTAATGTATAATTTGGGTAAACCAAGTGGTTAGGTTCCTGTATCTGACCTAAACTTTGGTTTATACTTAGATCAGTGTCCCAAAAGGTCAGGTAACCAAGGAATGCATTTAGGACAATTAAATAGATGAATTTGAGAAATTTACTATCTGATCAATTATACAAGAGTTATATACCATATAATTTACAAGATTTTATAACTAAGAAGATAATTTAGGATAGTCATATAGATATTGTTTAATAACTAATCCTCTCTGACTATCCCAGGTATGTCCAAAATCTTATATGGCCATCCAATCTTATCTCGTCTCGCACCATAGGTTTCATTGCAAACACATGATTTCTTATCTATCAGCTTTCTCAAGTGCCTAAATGGTAAAATATCATAATAATTATTATACCCATAGGATAACATATATTATTTTGGTGTTCTTTTTCCTCACATACACACACCCATATAAAATTACCATAAGGCCCCACATCTTGACACAACATTATTTCAATCATACTTAACTGTAGATTTATAATCATGTACGCTATTAAAAAGAAATGAATGGATTAATAAAATGGGTAGAGCCATTTTTTCTTTTATGTTTCACCAGTCATGGGGTGTCACACCTTTCATCTTTAAATAAAATATTTTATTAATTTTCAAGGAATTGGGTAGTTCGGGTTGAAGCTGACTTAAAACTTTTGGGTTCTTATTTAAAGAAATACACATTTTGGCTTTGAAACATGACCTCACCCAGCTCATCAGGTCTTGACAGCGTGAAATTCATGGCCCACACATGGGCGAAACATAATTGCGAAGCCTTGCATCTTTTCTAGTGTTGTCGTGTGACCCGCTTGTCGTTCAATTTTAGGTTTTGCAGATAAATGAATATTTTGGGCTTGGAAGCATGCAACGCACATGAGGGGAATAGTCAAAGCTACACGACATTGACTGGGTCACCACGTGACCTCATCCAGTTCACCCCTTGGCCTGCCCAATGTTCAAGGCAGATGGAAATTACGTGATGAATAATAAAATGAAAATGCAACGAAAGTTTGAGACCACGCGACTCGAGCGAGGCTTGATTTTGAAACCGTGCGGCCTCGCCTGGTCCACCAGGTGACCTACAACTATCCAATTAATTAAATGACATGAATTAATAATGAAGAAATAAAATTAAAAGTCGTAAAATAAAAAAAAATATAATATAATAAGAGTTGTATATAAATTAAAATTAATTGTTTCAATGGTAATAATAATAATAATATTTGATATTATTATTATTATTATTATTATTATTCCTATTTTTAGTTTATTACAATTATTATGGTTTTTTAATTTTATTAATATTATTATTATTAGGATTAGAATTATTAGTTTTTTTGGTTTTTATTTTTCTATTCTTTTTCTTTCATTCTCTCTTTCTGTATTCTTTTCTTCCTTCATTTTTTTCCTCTCCTTATCCTCTCCTCTCCCTCATGTCACAGCTCAACCCCTCCCCCCTAACCATAGATTACCACCATCACCCTCCCTCATACTCCATCTCACGTCACCGACCTCCTCCTTCTGGCAGCCCTGACCATTGCTCTATCTCCCTCTCCGGCAATGCCTCGCTCACCTAACACCAGTGTGCCGCCTCGTTCTTCCTCATGCCGAACCTCGCACGCCACCATCCCTTTCTTGGCTGGTTTTCCGGTGAGACCTCCAGCGACCCTCCATTTAGAACACAACCCCCTTCCGGAAGCCTCCCCTTTGTGCACTTTTCTCTGGTGAGCTGCTTCCCTCTTTGTGCTGGGTTTCGGGTTGGGTTCGCATTTTGTTTAGAGTTCTATCTTGATGTTTTTGGGTTCGATTTCTTGAATTAGGTTCAATTTGATCTTCATGTGGTGCGTTTGTGGTATGATTGGAGTTTCTCACCAACCTGTGGGAAATTAATCATCAAAGGTAGGTGGTTCCACGCCTAAGTTATTATTTGTTAAATTAATTTTCAAGTTTAGTTTGTTTAGTATATCATTTAGTTGATTTTTGAATTACGAAGTTGTTTTTCTTTGATGTTTGAGATGCATTTGAACTGTTTAATAGAATTTCTATTTTATGTGTGTTCTTTATGCTTAAAAAATCATATTTATTTAGTTTTTGGTGTTTTTTTATTGTGCAGTTATATTATTGATCTATTCAACTGGTATGAAAAATATATTGGTCATGGCATAGTGTGTGTCTGGTTGAAAAAGATGTTTTGGTATAGGTTTAGTTGGTAATTCCAAGTGATTTATTTTAAACTATTTTGTATACTCTTATTTTTGTCTTATTTAATTAGGTGATTTGTGCAATGGTGTTTTATATATGGTGTAAGGTCTTCAATCAAACTGTTGGTGTGGTTTAGGTCAAACTTTAAAGTGGTATTTGAGTGCGTGTGATGTTAGAATGTTTTTTGAACGTGGAAATGGTCACTTTAGTGTGTGTAAAGCCATGTGACACTATTACTATTTTTTATGAGCTTTTGAAATGGTTTATTCAATCATGACCATAGTGTGAAACATCTTGAAAAAAATGTTTTAATGTGAGAATTATTTCAAAATGGTATTTATATGTGTAATTGGTGGTTTATTTAATGATAATTGTTTTTTTTATTGCGGAAATTAGTCTAATTTAGTATGTAACCTATGCAGATTATGTTTTGAAAAGATTTTGATGTGTGTATGGTTTTAAAAGTGGGTTTGGGTGTTCAAACTACGATTTTGCGTGTGTAAGTACCTTGTTTGGATTTTATGTATTAGTGTGACATGTGACTTTAACTTGAAATTTGTTTGAGCACAAACCAGGAACCCTGGGTAGCTAGGATGGTAGACTAGACTAGTGAGCTAGTGTTCCAGAGGTGACTCGACCCGATTTCACTGGAAGGACTGACGATTACAACACTAACTAAACATATGCCTTTCTGAGTGTCATGGACTTCTAATCCACGTCTTCTGAGGGCCGTGTCCTTCTAAGGCATGTTTTCTGAGGGTCGTGGCCTTCTAAGCCACGTTTCACTGAGACACAAAGATCTAGGGACCCAAGCTAGCTGATACCCATGTAGACTCTCCCATATTAGTGCTCATTGGTTACTTTACGATCGTCGGTGTGACATATTGTTTTCTTAAATAAGGGTGCGGGTGTTTTAATTTAAGTTATTCCATTCAAAACTATTTTCTTTAGTTTCGTTTTCTTTTAAACTGTTCAAGATTTTATTTCTTTTCTTTAGTTAATATTGCAAATGTATTTGTCATTTAATAATTATGTGTGGAACCTTTTTATTGGGTGACTTCCTACTGGGCTCTTTTCTCACACCCTACATAAACCTTTGGGTGTATGTAGGCCTTGTTCTATGTGTATTCCAGGTTGAGGTGTCATGCTCAGCGATGGTGGTTGGTCATTACTAGTCTTCTCATACAGGTTAACGTTTGTGAAGTGTGGGTGTCACACCTCTCTTTTTTCTTTAAGGTTTGAGTTAGAGTGTTAGTTTCTTTCATTGAAGTCACTTTTTGGATGTTGGTTCTATTTTTAAATCTTTAAAATTGATTTTGTTTAAGGTCCAGTTTGATTTTCTATTTTAGTTTTAGTTTATTTACCCTGTCAGTTGTTTTTTGTTCACTATTTAGGGTAAATGGTTCCCATGTGTTAGTTTTGATACCCGGGCACTTGTGCCAACCCGTGGGGATTGGGAACGCCCTTCGGGCCATGCCGCGGACCGGTTCGGGTGCCTGGTTAGAATGTGACCCAACCTGGTTCATAAAAAAATGGTATCAGAGGGTGAGGTTTTCTCTCTTGGGTTGTTTTCTTTTGTGATAGAGTCACGGTAGACTAGAGTTAAGGTTGTTGGAACTCGGCGTCCTGGCTACGAGTAAGGTGTCTGGCCAGCACACCTCATGGCGGGACTCGAGTTACCAAAGTAAGTTGAGGTCTGTCTAAGTGTTTGGCCCTTGTGGTTAATCTTGTCTAGGGGGAATGAAAAGGGAGTAGGGTCAGTGTTCCTAGTGAGCTCGCAGGTTCTGGAAAGCCATGTGGAGCTGGGGACGTTGTCCTAGAATACCCTTTGTGGCGGTGGTGTGATTGGCGTATGGCCGCCAACCATATATTCCAGTCACCCACTAACACTGGTTTTCTCTTACACCATTCCTCTTTTCTTTGTTTTGGAATTGTGGAAGTTTGGTTTTTATGTAAAATTTATATGGTCATCAAAAATGTTTTGAAATGAAGCAATTTAAAAATAAAATGATGTGAAAGGTTTGAAAATTTTGGGTTGAATGTTTTGGTTTTGAAGAAAAATGGAATGGTTTGGTTTTGATCGATGGTGTTCTCATGGAAAACCAAATGCAAGAGTGTATATGAAAAGAGAAATGGTTAATGGCATGAGCGGATGAGTGCCTGGATGGATATGAGGTTGGTTTCAGTGTGGCACAAGAACATGCATGTGTGAGGCCCATGAGACAACATTGGTGGTGGCGAAATCCACTAACATCGTCCATTTTCAGAAAGTTTTGTTAAAAGAAAAAGTTGGTACTTTAAACAAATGGTGTTTGTGTGATGTGTCCTTTTGTTTTGGAAGTTTTGGGTGAGCGTCGTTTGAGATGAGAATCCTATTAGGTTGATTTGTGTATTGAGTTTGAATTCTTATTCATGAGTTGGTGTGCAAAGGTGTAGTTAATGGTTTCTTTCAAAAAGTGTTTCAAGAATCCCTTGACATGGTTCCCCATACATGTTTAGTGTTTGCTTGTTGAATGTCTTGTCCATTGGACTAGTTTGATTAGGTCCACGGTTCTCCTTCTTGGCTAGTGTATGCCCCAATAAAGAGTTAATGTGCGAATGACGTGCGGCTACAGATATTTCGTCGTTGGCCGACCCTCCAGTTGATTAAAGTAAGGAATCTCCCATTTGGGTGATAGTGCTAAGTTTTTTCCTTTTTCCTTTCGGTTAAGTAGATCCTCTCACAATGGGATGACATATGCATGGGGAGCTGAAGGGAGTTTCAATCTCTTTGAGTTGTCTGATTCATCGGGTATAAAGTTTGACGACGTTGCGTCTAAAGGATCCCCCTTGAAACTGTGAAAGGAATTCCAGCGGGGAAGTGTGAAGGTGGTTCGGAGTTATTGGTGCTTACCAGTGTCTTGAAAGAATTATAGTGCTTTTATCATCTGCAATGGGCATGGTTGGGTGACATCTTACATCATGATGCCCCTTTGATAGTCAACGGTTGTTTGGAAGTGGTAAAGGAGACTCCAATGGGGAAATGGTGGAAGTAACCCAAAGTTGTTGGTGTGGTCTATTGTTCTAAATGACCTCTAGTCTTTGTTTTGTTTCATTTAAGAAAAGGTTTTTGTTAGGATACTAGTTTGGTAGACCCAGTCGTATGAGGATGCTATGGTCATTTACAGGAATCACGTGTTGTTCAAGAGGCGGTTTAAAGTCTTTCTCAGCGTAATGTTTCTCTCGACAACAATGATCATTCTCAGTGATGATTTTTGGTTTCATGTTCTCATTCAGTGTAACAAGGGGTGATGCGCGTGTACTATATAAGATCTCGTTTTGGTGAATTTCCAGTGTGAGAGTAATTGGATGTCATGGTGTGTTGTGCCTGATGGTATTGCCTCAGGTGTAGTATGATTGTGTGTGGAACGAGAAGGAGAAGCTATTCTCGGGAGTCTTCAATACCTTACTACAAGATAGGAGATGCTTCAAACATTTGGGCTCCAACCAAAGGCCTCAGAGTGAAGTTGGCGCGTGTTCAGGAACCCCAGGAGTGTACATGACCGCAACCTTATTTCTGTCATTGATGTTGAAAGTAAAAGCAGCTTAAATTGTTTTCTATGGTTGTTCCGTTTTGAACGAACCGTCTGATTACGTAAGGTTTACATGAATGCGTGGAGGCATGTTTGACTCATCACCTTAAAGTCCTGAGGGTTGAATCCCACCAGATGTAATTGCTTTTAGTGGTCTTCATGGGGTCTGTGGGGTTAAGCGGTCTCAAATTTGAATAGTTATCATCTAGGGACGTGAAGATATTGGGTTATTTTTTTTGTTGTGGTTTTAACACCCCAGTTGTTGGGCCCCTCCCTCCCCACCCCTTGTGGTGGGGTGTTTGGTCACCGTTGAAGAATTCTCAAAGTTTTTTACCCTCTGTCAGTCCTAATGGTGGGGAGACCCATGATGGGTCTTGCACAAGTATCTCTAGAATGAGTTGGTTTTGGCCTTTCTCATAATAGTAGGGAGTCAACTCGGGCCTCCTCATGTCAATTTTCTAGTCTCGTCTCAGGAATCAGTATGTTTTTAATGGTGGGGAGCCCATTGAGCATTCATGTGTTGGACCTTTCAGTTTTTTTCCTAGATATGGTTCAGTGGTAGGTTATTGGAGTATTCTTTGGATGTGGGTTTGTCTTGTTCCTTCGTTCTAGTAAAATGGTGTGTTTTTCATTCAATGATTCTTGAGGTGTTTCAGTTTGTGAAGTTGGTTTCTGTGGGTGTGAGAGTTCATTTCCTTAAGAAATCAACTGGAGGTGTTCTAACGTTTAGGGGCAGGTGACACTTATAAAAAAGTGTTTTACGGGTTCCTTGAGGTTGTCATTTGAGTCACTATCTCTGAGCACGGTGCATTTGCCTCTTTTCACTTGCTTTTCATGGGGATACCTTATAAACCCCAAAGGGGTGTCAATTTATACTATGGGTCTTAGACTTAGTTGTGGCTTTCTGGGGATGAAAAACTTTATGGTGGGGAGAATTGTCACACTCGTCCTTTTTAAATAAATTATTTTCTTAATTTTTAAGGAATTGGGTAGTTTGGGTTGAAGTTGACTAAAAACATTTGGGTTCTTATTTAAAAAAAATACATGTTTTGGCTTTGACACGAGACCTCACCCAGATCATTGGGGCTTGACAGCGTGCAACGCATGGGCGATGCACGGGCAAAACATAATTGCAAAGCCTTGTGCCTTCGCCAGCACTGCCGTGTGACCCGCCCATCGTTCAATTTTACATTTTCAGATAAATGAATATTTCGGGCTTGGCGGCGTGCAATACATGGGTAGGGAATGGTCGAAGCTACGCGACATGACTGGGGCACCGCGTGACCTCGTCCGGTTCACCGCTTGGCCTGGCCGATGTTCAAGGCAGATGGAAATTACGCGATGAATAATAAAATGAAAATACAATGAAAGTTTGAGACCACACGACTCGAGCAAGGCATGATTTTGAAACTGAGCGGCCTTTCCTGGTCCACCAAGTGACCTGCCAATGTCCAATTAATTAAATTACATGAATTAATAATGAAGAAATAAAATTAAGAGTCATAAAATAAAAATTATATAATATAATAAGAGTTGTATTTTAATTTAAATGAATATTTTTAATGGTAAAAATAATATTATTATTTGAGAATATTGTTATTATTATTATTATTATTATTATTCCTATTTTAGTTTATTATAATTATTATTGTTTTCTTAATTTTATTATTATTATTATTATTAGGATTAGAATTATGAGTTTTTTCGTTTTTCTTTTTGTTTTTCTTTCTTTCTCATTTTTTCTTTATTTCTTTTTTTCTGTATTCTTTTGTTCCTTCCTTTTTTTTCTTCCTCTCCTTCTCCTCTCCTCTCCCTTGTGTCATGGTTCAACACCTCCCCCTAACCCTAGCTTGCTTCCAGCACCCTACCCCTACCCCATCTCATGCTGTCGGCCTCCTCCTTCTCGTAGCCACAATCGCCGCTCTATCTCCCTCTCCAGCGACGCCTCACACCGCCTCACCCCAGCACGCCACCCCGGTCTTCCTCGCACCGAAACCCGCACACCACCTTCCCTTTATCGGCCGGTGTGACCTCCGGTGACCCTCCGTTTAGCACACAACCCCATTTTGGAGGCCTCCCCTTTGGTCTCTTTTCTCTGGTGAGCTACTTCCCTCTTTGTGTTGGGTTTTGGGTTGGGGTCGCATTTTTTAGGGTTTTATCTTGATGTTTTTGGGTTCTATTTCTTGAATTAGGTTAAATTTGATCTTCGTGTGGTGTGTTTGTGGTGAGATTAGAGTTTCGCACCAACCTTTGGGAAATTCATCATCAAAGGTAGGCGGTTCCATGCCTATGTTATTATTTGATAAATTAATTTACAAGTTTAGTTTGTTTAGTATATCATTTAGTTGATTTGTGTATTTCAAAGTTGTTTTTCTTTGATGCTTGAGATGAATTTTAACTATTTAATATCATGTCTATTTTATGTGTGTTCGTTCTGCTTAAAACTCATATCTATTTAGTTGTTGGTTTTTTTTATTGTGCGGTTAGATTATTGATCTGTTCAAGTGGTGTGAAATATCTCTTTGTAATGGCGTAGTGTGTGTCCGGTTGAAAAAGAAGTTTTAGTGCGGGTTTAGTCGGTAACGCCAAGTGATTTCTTTTAAACTATTTTGTATACTTTTATTTTTGGCTTATTTAATTAGGTGATTTGTGCAAAGGTATTTTACATATGGTGTAAGGTCTTCCATGAAACTATTAGTTTGGTGCAGGTTACACTTTAAAATGGTATTTGAGTGTGTGTGATGTTAGAATGTGTTTTGAACATGGAAATGGTTACATTAGTGTTTGTAAATCCATGTGACACTATTGCTATTGTTTTTTGAGTTTTTGAAATGGTTTATTCAATCATGACCATGGTGTGAAACGTTTTGAATTTTTTTTAATGTGCGTCTTATTTCAAAATGGTATTTATATATGTAAGTGGTGGTTTTTTTAATGTTAAGTATTTTTTTATTGTGGAAATTGGTCTAATTTAGTATATAAACTATACAGATTATGTTTTGAAATGATTTTGATGTGTGTATGGTTTTAAAAATGGGTTTGGCTGTTCAAACTATGATTTTGTGTGTGTAAGTACCTTGTTTGGATTTTATGTATTAGTGTGACATGTAAAATTAACTTGAAACTTGTTTGAGCACAAACAGGGAAGCCCAGGTAGCTAGAAGGATAGACTAGACTAGTGAGCTAGTGTTTGGGAGGTGACTCGACCCGGTTTGACTGGAAAAACTGACGATTGCAACACTAATTAAAACATATGCCTTTTTGAGGGTTGTGGTCTTCTAAGCCATGTTTTCTTAGGGTCATGGACTTCTAAGCCACGTTTTCTGAGGGTTGTGGCCTTCTAAGCCATGTTTCACCGATACATGAAGCTCTAGGGACCCAAGATAGCTGATACCCATGTGGCCTCTCCCATATTAGTGCTCATTGGTTACTTTATGCTCGTCAGTGTGAGATATTGGTTTTTTTTAAAAAAAATAAGGGTGCATGTGTTTTAATTTAAGTTGTTCCATTCGAAACTATTTTCTTTAATTCCACTTTATTTAAATTGTTCAAGCTTTTTTTTCTTTTCTTTAGTTAATATTTCAAATGTATTTTTCATTTAATAATTATGCGTGGAACCTCTTTATTAGGTGACATCCTACTGGGCTCTTTGATCACACCCTACAAACACCTTTGGGTGTATGTAGGACTTGTTCTCTATGTATTCCAGGTTGAGGAATTGTGCTCAGTGATGGTAGTTGGTCGTTGATAGTCTTCTCATGCAGGTTAAAGTTTGTGACGTGTGGGTGTCGCACCTCTCTTGTTGATTTGAGGTTTGAGTAAGAGTTTTAGTTTCTTTTGTTGATGTTAATTTTTGGATGTTGGTTCAAGTTGTAAATCATTAAAATTGATTTTATTTAAGGTCCAGTTTGATTGTCTATTTCAGTTTTAGTTTATTTACCTTGTCAGTTGTTTTTTGTTCACTATTTCAGGTAAATAGTTCCCATGTGTTAGTTTTGATAGTCGAGCACTTGTACCAGCCCATGGGGATCAGGAATGCCCTTAGAGCCATGTCGCAAACCGGGTCGGGTGCCAGGTCGGATGGTGACCCGACCTAGTTCGTGACCTGGGGTGTCATGTTTTTTTAGGGATCATGACCTGCATACCCAGAATGGTTCCCAAATTTTAGTACCACTACCCAATGAGTGTCATTTGATCCCTATGGGTTGATGGCTAGGGCCACTAGCTTATATATAACAACATGGGATTATTTTCTCACTTAAATATAATAAATAAGTCAATATTAATTATAATGGAATGATAGAACCACTATTCCATGTAACATATGTTTCTATGAAAAATAAACATAACACCCTCTTGTAATAGTAGGAAAATATAAAAGGAACAAGGACATCATTATATGAATTAAGTGATTAATATACAATAATAAAAAACATTCTCACATTATCTATTTCATGCATCATAAGGATAAAAACTATATATATTAGGTGATGTCACAACACCACTCCTTCCATTGATGGATTCTCACTCCAATAACTCATGGAGATTGAATACCCAAACTCATACAAGAATTCAATTATATACCCATGCATTTAACCCCTACCTAAATATCAATTCATACTTGAAGAAATTTAAAGGAAGTATTTATGTTCATCGGGTTGTATGTAATGGGTGTGAGAAAATACATACATAGTAGGAAACCATCAACATGCTTAATCAAAACCATTAACAAATAAGAGTATTCATTGCATGTTTTCTCATTTACATGAATATAATAAAATATTTTTACAAATATTTAATGAAATAGAACAATATTTAATAGATATAATCATATATAAGAATTTTAACTATAATAATTAACCCTATACACCATGAGGGTCCACACCTGATCAAACCATCTTCAAGCCTAAAGTGGAGGAAAATATGTGACCTATTTAGGGAAACCATGATGCTCATATCAGAAAATGTAGAACAATGTAGTAAATAGAGAAGACAAACCCTATGGGAAGAGGATGGTGTATACTATAGTCAGTGTACTACCGAACTACCCCCTGGGAAAGGTGAAGACTATACTCTTTCATGGAATTATAGAAAATCCCATGAAATATACCCACTTAAAAAATTTATAACAATGCTTGATACCACAAAATAAGACTAGATATGTTAATAATAATGATTAGTAAAATAAAGTGATAACCTTCCCTATATATATAAGATGTATTCATGCTCATGAAAAATTTCTAGTGATATTAATTACCATTCCTGATCCAACTCTAGCAAATTTTTTTTTAAATAAACTAGAGTAGTAGTCATGCTAAAGAAAAAATTAAAAATTAAAAAATATTTTTCATAATGTTAATTAAATTTATAAGTAGTTTGGTTAAACAGAAAAACTATATCATATAGAGACTATAAAATCAAAACACAAAAACATACCAATATCAAACCAAACATAACATCTTTTATGGAATACTTAATTTCCTTAATACATTTTAATAGAAATTTACAAAAATACATAACATGACATAAAGAACGTATTATTTATTTTTTATGATAATTGGTCTTGCCCAAATTTACCCATGTTTTTAGGGTTAACTGGTCACTTGTAGTGTATCTTGGGTTGTGGAATCCTCAGAGACCTAAGAAGAAACATATAGACACACACATTCTAAGGACTATTTTTGGCTATGAATTGACCAAAATGGGTTTAAAGGATCACTAACATATTTAAGTTAATTCAAATTATGATAATGAATATATCCTAGGATAACACTCGGGGTGGATTGGATGAATTCCTATTTTAGTGATTTTAATTTCTTATATTTGATATGGGTTCATTTAAGAAGATTAAACAATATCATTACATACTATTTTAATACATACATAATTTAATACTAATCACCTACACACATGAAGGATCAAATTTGTGAGCACTTCATGATTATGGTTTGTATTAGCATGTGAAGTGTGTGACCATAAATTCAACAAGGAAAAAAGTGTTTAATGATCTTAAAAAAAACTCCCAATTAAAAGAATTGACATAAATGGAGTGAGAAATAACATCTAATACAGTCCCTTGATACTCCATTGTATTAACCCATAAGTGGGTTATCCCTCCATTGATGACATGTTCTCAACAGAAGCAGAAAGTAGACTTACGAGGGTGGAATTGAAGAACTAAAAATAATAAAATAATGATCACTCTACCGTTCTGTGACAAATTTTACAAGGGTTGTTGTGAATAAATTCACACCTTAAACCAACAGTATCAAAGTGATATGAATAAAAATAGAATAAGAAGAGAAGAAGAACTTTTATTAAGAAACTAAAGTGAATTGGACAACTTACATGTGAAAGATAAACTTGAGATAACAAAATCACAACATAACAGTACAATGAAAGGAAGCTCAAAATATGATGAAACCCTCCACCAAAACTACCTTAAATAGATATTTGAAGAGGCTCGATTCGAGCTCCCAATAGTACAAAGGATCCCACTTGAGTATGGTAGGCCTAGGGTGGTGTAAAGTAAGGGAGATGAGACTTTCTACCTTTGACCTGAAGTTGCATCCAACATGCATCCACTAGATAGAAGTGCCTAGATGACCTTCCAGATGGTCGAATTGGAGTGGTCCAAAGAAGAAAAATGTTAATATCCTGCTGTCTCCTAGATCTTTGTAAAATTTCAGCCCAAATAAATTTGTGGATGCTGAGATATGATTAATTTGGTGGGCATTTTTTCTGGGCTATAGAATCTGGCCCATAATTTTATCTCTAACCTGGACTGCATTAATAACCACAATGGAGGCCGAATTAGCACTATATCCTAAATAATTATAGGTTATTATATATTTCTTCTATCATCCCATGAAATTTGGGCTTCATTGGGTATGTTTTTTGGGCCCCGCATTCTCATTTGTTGGCTGGTGTCCAATCTGCCTTCTCCAGAATTGTTTCCTTTCATCACAAAATGTCCCCATCATCCTTTAAAATATGGATAATTAAATACTTTAAAATATTTATAATTACATTATTTATATTTAATTTTAGATAAATTTCCCAAAATATCTAATTAAAATATGGATAAATATATTATTTAAAATTAGATGAATCATTGGTCCTAAATTGGTGTAGATTTGGAATGAAGGGCACAAATGATGAGAATGGATGTTCAAAATTAAAATCCACTAACTCAGTCCCGTAAGATGAAAAATGAAAATTTAATTAACATATGTGCTTTTATTGGCTAATCACACCCCCCAACTTGATATTTTCTAGTCCCGATCAAAATGTATCTGAATAATATGAAATTCGAATTCCCTTTTCCAAAAACATTTTAATACACAATGATCACCAAATACCTTTTTACCAAAAAATCATGAAACCCTTCAAAACATTTTAATACAAGATGGTTTCATAAGTGGATCCCAATCCCATTCCCATTCTTTTGTTCAAATTCATCTCCACATTTCATCTAATATCAATTAAGAGTGATGATGTGTTGTGCATCGAATTACACATGGGGTTAATATTTATTCAACGGGGAAATGATGGAAGTGGTAGGTAGAATCACATATCAATATTAAGATGAGAAATCAATTTTTTTTATTGTTTTTTATTATTTTTTATTATTTTTTTTCAATTTTCCAAAGTAATTGAAAATGCACTCAAAAGAGTCAACCCCTGTAGTGAGACTTTCTCGTTGACTCCCATGCTCAAAGAACATAGGGCACCAAGTGAAGCTCAAATATTCAGGCATCTTCTCGAGTTAACTAAGTCAAAAACAAATCCAAATTACCATAAATAGTTATAAAATTACTAACTCTAGGCCATACAACTATGGAGTCATGATCCTGAATTGCCAAAAGCCATGCATTATGTCATTTCATTGATCTACTTGCACATTTATTGTTTTTTTAATACCATTATTAAAACTAATATGATCACCAAACCTATTCTATTTATTTGGGGGACCCCGTGAACTCAAACTAATACCCCACTATCCAAAGGACATGCATTGTAATTATTTTTTATTTGGATGAAAATTTAAATAATGAAATATCACATTAGATAGTCACACTTTCCAAAATATATGATCATGAATTATAGATGGATTAAAATCAAAATCAAGGCACACTAAATTATTTGATATTCAATTTGAAAGTGTACAATGTCTGTTATCATGGTCAAGGTTAAAGAAAATTTTCCTTCCATTAAGGCACATTTTATTTAAATAATTCATTTTTTTGACACAAAAGATTTTTTTATTTTATCTCCCCCCCAACTTAAAATAACACTATCCTCAATGTTTAAAGAAAATAAAATTTAGAAGGGGGTAGAGGAAGAGAATAGGAGTTCAAAAATGAAATTGAAAATGATGATCATGGAATGAAGTCACCTGGTGGTTGAAGTTGAGATTCTTGTTGCTCCCTTTTATTCCGTTGAACTCCATGTCACTCAGAGAATTCCCTAGTGGAAGGATAAAAAACAAATATACATAGATATGAATATATATATTTATTCATATAATAAAAAAAGCAAAATATAAGTATATATACAAAAATTATACAATAAGGAAGCACTATAAGCCGTAGTTCAGTGGTATGTGCGCGCCCCTGTCTCCCTTCAGTACCAAGTTCGAGTCCCCATGGCTTCCCTAGTTGTGACGAGGTTTACCCTACAACCTACGATGTGGCCTTTTAGTTTTATTATTATTATTATATTTTTTAACCAAAAAACACATAAAAATAAAATGAACTGAGGATAAATTGTCTTCTTTTTAAATTTTTGGGTAAGGTATTACTCAAGGACCACACCATGTGACACAGATGAATATGGCACTCCCCTTTCATACCCATCCATACTCATAATAGAAGAATAGTTCCATAGTATATTTTTTATTATTTTTAAATATCAAAATGATTCATTAATCCTATTTAAAATATAAAGTTTATTAAAACAAAAAAATGATTGAAAACTTAAAAACCAAGGGTTGCCTCCCATGTAGTGCTTTGTTTAACATTGTTAGCTCGACTTAGACCCTTAATTATTTAAGTATTTTCCTCATATAAGGTTGGTTCAAAAAAGTTTTCATCAACTTCATTTTTTTGAAATGGTTCAATGAATGGTTTGACTCTATGACCATTAACTTTAAAGGTTTGACCATTAGTGGTATCTTGAATTTCTATAGCCCCATGGGGGTACAAATTATGCACTATATATGGACCTTACCTTCTAGACCTCAACTTTCCCAGGTGTCAATGAAGTTTATAACTATACAAAATAATAGGTTTACCTGATATAATGTGTTTGGTTTTAAGATATCGAGATTGGTAGGATTATACTTTAGCTTTATAGATCCTTGAATTTTCATAATCCTCCATCCTAAGTTCCTCATGTTCGTTGAGATCTAATTTCCTTTTTGTTTCGGCCAATGATAGGTCATAATTCATTTTCTTAATTTCCCAAAAAGCCTTATGTTCAATCTTCACTGGCAAATGGCATGCTTTACTATAAACCAACCTATATGGAGACATTCCTAAAATGGTTTTATATGCGGTTCGTTAAGCCTAAAGAGCATTTATGAGTTCACTTAAACAATCTTTCCTAGATGGATTAATAGTTTTCTCAAGAATTTGTTAGATTTATCGATTAGCTAACATAGCTTGACCATTTTTCTATGGGTGGTAAGTAGTGGACACTTTGTGAGAAATTCCATACTTTTCCATGAGTATTGATATTTGAAAATTGAAAAAATGAGTTCCATGATCACTAATGATAGCCATAAGAATTCTAAATCTAGAGAGGATTTTTTTCTTGAGAAATCTAATCACATTTTGATGATCATTGGATTTTTTAGGAATGGACTCAACCCATTTGGTGACCTAATTGATAGCTAAAAGGATGTACAGATATCCCCTAGAGTTTGGGAAGGGACCCATGAAATCGATTCCCCAACAGTCAAAGATTTCAATTACTAAGATGTCAGTGAGTGGCATTTGATTCCTTTTTTTGATGTACCATACTTGTTGACACTTCAGATAACTTTGAAAATATGTGTATGAGTCCTTTTAGAGGGTGGGACAGAAGAGACAACATTTAAGAACCTTAGCAGAAGTTTTCTTAGAGGAAAAGTGACCTCCACATGCCTCTCTATGAAAAAATTTAAGGATAGAATCTAGTTCGGATTTTGGGGCACACCTCCTAATGACTTTGTCAGGGAAGAACTTATGGAGGTATGGATCATCAAACACAAAGTGCCTAACATTAGAAAAGAATTTCCTTTGATCTTGAGTCCCAAAGAATTTTGGAATAACTCATGTAACTAAGAATTTGGCTATGTTGGCATACCAAGGGCAGTCACTCACAGAGTATAGGTGCTCCTCAGGGAATGAATCAGACACAGAAAGGTGATTTGATTTGACTTTTAATTCCATCATAGAGAGGTGATCGGCTTCAACATTTTCAACACCCTTTTTTTCCTCGATTTTGAGGTCAAATTCTTGTAAGAGAAGGACCCGCCAAATTAGTGTAGCATGTACATCTTGTTTGTGTAGAAGTATTTCAGTGAAGAATTGTCAGTGAACAAAGTGATGGGGGATCCTAATAGGTAGGACCTAAACATATCTATGGGAAACAAAATATCAAGTTACTCTTTTTCAATGGTGGTGTAGTTGATTTGGGCATCTTTTATGTATTTTCTTGCATAAGAAGTGACATAAGGAGTTTCATCACAACGTTGTCCTAACACAACTCCTACGTCAAAGTCACTGGAATCAGACATAAGTTTTAAAGGACAGTTCCAATTTAGAGATTTCATAATGGGAGGAGAGGTGAGAGAGGATTTGAGGGTTGAGAATGAACCCTCACAACTTTCTATCCAAAAAATAGAGCATCCTTTACTAGGAGAGCACAAAGGGTACGGTAGATTGAACTAAAGTCCTTGATAAATCTTCTATATAAACCAACATGTCCTAAGAAATACTTCACTTATGTAACAGTTTTGGGTGATGGAATGTGATGAATGATGTCAAACTTTGCTTTATCAACTTCAATACCTCTACTAGAGACTATATGACCAAGGACTAATCCCTGTTTAACCATTAAATGGAATTTTTCCCCGTTTAAGACCAGATTCATTTATTCATATATAGAAAAACTCTCTCCACATTTCTAATACATCCCTCAAATGTATCCCCAAGTAAAAAGAAGTAATCCTTGAAGACCTCAGGAAAATCCCCTACCATGTCTGAGAATATTCCCATCATGCATCGCTGGAAGGTTCTAGTGGAATTGCATAACCTGAATGGCATGCGTTGGAAGGAAAAGTTGTCAAATGGAAAGGTGAATGTAGTCTTCCCTTGATTTTCTAGGGAGACCTCAATCTGATTATACCCTGAGTACCCAGCTAATAAAAAAGATAAGACATGACCTTCCACTCTCTCACATACATGGTCAATGAATGGTAAGGGGAAATGGCCCTTCTTGGTGAATGAGTATAGCTTCCTATAGTTTATGTAGAATCTCCAACCACTAATCACCCTAATTGGGATAATCTCTCCATCCATATTGGTTATCACTGTGACTCCTGCCTTCTTGGGAACCATTTGGATTGGGCTCTGTCATGACCCGACCCTACCCGGGCTCGAGCCGCAACTACCCCAAGCCCGCATCCATAGGCCAGGGGCTGGAGACCAGCGCTGAAGGCACGACAATTCAGGGAGGCCTTTGTCTAAGCACATGTATACACACACATGCAACACACTCAATGAAAAAGCGCAGAGAAAAAAGAAAAGTAAATGGAAATTGCTATAAATAACCACAAGAGTGCATCTACCTCTAAATAGTACAAGTAAGGTGATGGAAAGGAAAACGGGGCAAAACATGCGCCCAACTAGAAAAGGTGCCACAACCTGGTAACAGGTAAACAAAAAGAAATAACTGACGGGTCTCCCACCTGGAACCCGGCTACGACCACCGCACGTGGTCCAAGCTCCCAAACTCTTAAGCTCCTCTGAAGTCATGACCAACCTATCCGTTGTCTGCAAGGGAACACCAAGTGTGGGCAAAGCCCAAGCAGGAGTGAGTAAAAAAAAATATTCAGTAGGATACCCGAAGGCTCAAGGGAGCAACAAAGGAGGTACCAAAGGGTGAGCAGCAGAGAGAAGAGGAAAAGTAAATCAGTGCAAACAAAAGTGCAGTAAAGAGTACAACTCAACCCAACAAGAGGTAGGAAGTAGACTCGTCCAAATGCAAGGAGCTGGAAATGGTGAGAAGATAAACTTCTCATCAAGCCATTGCTACCTATAGCAGGAGAGTAGACTCGTCCAACCACGAGAAGCTAGACACGGAAAGAACATGGCATACCCCGCATGTCTTCACCTTTCCTGGAGGGAGAGTAACCAAACCCAAGAAGTGGGTACTCAAACAAGGTATATAAAAATACATATGCTCAATCAAGAAGCCCGAACAAGGTCGTAAGGGGATATCCATCCCGTAGCTCAGCCCAAGAGAAGTGGGTATCCAACAGTCCCAGAAGTAACACCATCGATGCCCAGCATCCCGCACATCTGCCCCAAACTATAAGTCAAGGGCTCAATCACCACACCTCGACACTATCTGCTTTGGGTGGCACTGACTCGCCCGCATGGTTTTGGGTCACGTCACAAGGACGCGTCTTGGTGGGGAAAGAACTCCTCATACTTGAGAGTTCTGGGGGAATGTCAAACCACAAATTGTCACTACCCCACAGTCGAGAGGTCTCCTCAAAGTCAATATCGTTCCATCACTGACCCGTACAACCAAGGGTACCACTCCGATAATCATGGAGGAAAGTAACATACTAGCCTAGTAGAAAGGACTGAGTCTAGAATGTCAACGGGTGTCCCTCTACCCAGCCCTGCTGGAGGGTAATTCATAATATGATATCGGGTGACCCACTGCCCAGCCCTGCTGGAGGGTAAACCATAATACATCATCAGGTGACCCACTGCCCAGTCCTACTGGAGGGTAGACCTGGAATAAGATATCGGGTGACCCAATGCCCAGCCCTGCTGGAGGGTATACCGTAATACATCATCAGGTGACCCACTACCCAGCCCTGCTGGAGGGTAAACCTGGAATAAGTTGTCAGGCGACCGACTGCCCGACCTTGCTGGAGGGTAGACCTAAAAGAAGTCGATGGGTGACCCACTGCCCAGCCCTACTGGAGAGTAAACCCGAAACAAGACGATGAGCAACCCATTGCCCAACCCTGCTAGAGGGTAGGCCCTCAAGAGTCATCAGGTGACCCACTGGCTAGTCTCTGCTAGAGGGTAAACCCTGAAAAAGTCGATAGGCGACCCACTGCCCATCCCTGCTAGAAGGTAGACTTGAAACAGGACGACAGATGACCCACTGCCCAGCCCTGCTGGAGGGTAGACCCTTAAGAGTCGTCGGGTGACCCACTTCCTAGTCTCTGATAGAGGGTAAACCCTGAGAAGTCGATGAGTAACCCACTACCCAGCACCGTTGGAGGGTAAACCCAGAACTACTCTGGCCATCTCTACTAGATGGTACAACACTGGTCAACAGAACACGGAGTGGGTATCGCGCAACCATCTGGCTCCGGAACAAGACTAAGGGGAAACCACTCAATCCTGCTGATCTCAACCATTGAGCACAGAGCTGGGAGACAAACTCCACCCCGCTAGTCAATAAACAATAACCGAGGGACCCTCTACGTCGCGAGAGGTCAAAGGTACGCAAAGCAGAACATGACACGCACATGGGGCCCACACGACGTGTGGCCCCAAGTCAATCCCCAACCAAGCGCACAAATATACTCAGGTACAAACCACATGTACCACCAAGTGCTCCCGTATATTCCCAGATTGTACCTCATTTTCAGCCCAAGGGATATCGTGCACACGACACCCAACATCTACTGGAAGGCGTGACGTAACATCTCCAACTTACCACCTCAATGACTGGGGCACGACCAACCACATCTATTCAATCATTACTTCACTCATACGGGATTGGACGTGATCACACGCCAAGGGTCCACTATAAACACAGTAGAAGAACCACCCCTTGGGGCACCTTCGCACCATTGTGATCCTCTCGAAAAAGCACACAAGATGGACTATTCACTTGTCCAAAACGGTCGCCGGTGATAAATATGGAAAATAACCGTTGACACCCAAACGACCCTCGTGGGGCCCAGACCATTGTGAGGAAATAGAGTGGGCAGGCTTCTCCACTGTGATGCTCTTGGAAAAACACCCAACATCGATTGCTCGCACGACCCGAACGGACACCCGGTGAGAAAGTCGCTAAACGATGCACGCATCTCGAAAGACGGGTCGTGGGGTCCGTGCCTCAACTTCGGCCTCAATTCTTGAAACCACTCTGGAAAGTTCCGCCTCTGTTTCAGGGTTCCAATGCCACTGACGGTGCAAAAAACGAATGTCGGACACGTCCACACCGTCCAAAACAAGATCCCCGGAAAAACGTCAAATCGCTTAAAGACGTGTCGTGCCTCCATGTCCCCGCATTTTGGGAATTAAAAATTTCCAAAATTATATCAAAAATTTCCCCTCGACGCGAGGTCTGCGCTGCCGTTGATGGAACATGATACGGACGACTGTAGCAAAAGTTACAGGCGTCGGAAAAACTGAGGGGCAAAGCCCCTTGGGCTGGACCGACCTAGATCGGCTTAGGCCGGCCCGCGCCGGCCGGCCCGACTCACAGTGCCTGGACCATGGCTTGGCCGTGTGAGCCAGAGGTGGACTCGGTCTACTGCATGGCCGACCGGCTAAAGCCGGTCGCCGCGAGACGACCCGCACGACGCAGGTCGTGTATCCTCCACGGGGTCGCGCACCGCGACCCTGGTTCTCCGTCGTGATCCTGTGAGCGCCACCTCGCGCCGACGCCCAGAAAACCCGCCAGTGACGCACGCCACCGGAATCGCCTGGCCGCTCCACCAAACACCCACGCCTCCATCTGAGAGCCCCGCTGCCGTGCCAAGCGCATCCGCCGCTGCGCCATCCGCCACCGCACCATCCGCCTGGAAAACCCGCAAACTTCGACGATCAACCCCGTCCTCCTCCGAACCCGGATTTCGATTCCGAAAGATTATTTGGAAAGATAAAAATGTATAATAAACGTCTATTGGATTTTTTTTGAATATTTAACATCATATCGACACATAAAATTTGATTCAAATGTTGGTTCGGAAATGAAAAGGCAACGGAAACCTCCTACCTCTTGGGTGTTGCCCGGAGCTTCACGGAGGATCCGCCGCTGTGCTGTCGCCTTTATGGACCTGCCTCGCTAGAGTGGAGGAGGAGAGGGAGCTTGAGGGTTTTTCCAGGGGGTGAAAAAGGAGGAGGAGGGGATGATTAAGAGTTTAAATTAGAAAACTAATTAAATTTTAATTAATTTAAAACCCCCAAATTTAACTTGCGTCCGAAACATCCGACGGGGTCGAGGTTAAGGCTCTCCTAGGGTAAACACCACCTCCTGAGAACAACAGTGGTTTCAGAATTTTAATCTGATACCCCATTCAAAAGTTAAAAAACTTAGCGCCCGAGACCGCAAAATTACGAAAACGCCCCTGGGGCCATTTGTCACTGACGGGCCGTGCCCGCAAAACTTACACTCCTCATAGGGTAAACAGAAAATTCCAGACACAACAGTGCCCTTGATTTTCCAATCCGAGCCACCATTTAAGAGATACTTGAGTTTCACCATTAAATGAATAAATAAATTAGTTAATTTATCCGTTTAACGTTCCGAAAGCGAGCGAGGGGTCCAAACATCCCGCACCGACATGCTTTATGTCGTTACTAGGTTAAACAACCCATTTCAGACCCATCCGTACACTCAGATCTCTGATTTGGATCACCGTTTATGAGTTATCTCATTTATTTGGTGTTTCTAGTGTGAACACACTGAAAATTTAATTCCAGCCACACTGGGGCTCGGAATCGCACACTGTCTGAAGACGTTGCTCTGGAATAACATAAAGAATATTCCAAATTATTTTTCCGAAAAAACCAGGTTCTTACATCATTCCCTACTTCAATATTTTCATCCCCTAAAAGAAAAACTAGAGAACAACTCAGGGTACTAATCCCACACCTGGCTCTCCCGTACCCAGAAGAACTCTTGCACAGCTCTGCGCCACCGCACACAGACCAAAGGATTGATCCGTTCATGCGAGCTCAGCCCTCACCGATAACGTGCATAGGATCACGTACACATCTCTTCAGGTAAGTCACGCGGGATACGTCGTGCACCCACACCCGACCTTGGGGTTAGGGCAAGGTGGTAGGGAACCTCGCCATCCCTTTGCACAGTCTCAAATGGCCCGAAGGATCTCGGGGGTAGCTCAACTCCCCGACCGAACCCCTACATCTCACGCCGCGACTGTAATCACCGCCCGCACCTGGAACAAGGCCCGGTGATTCCTTTCTTCAGAATATCCATATGGTGAAACAACCAAGGATATCTGGTCACACAAGGTTTCACAGTCGATGTCCCACAACCAAGACTCTCTTACACACCCGGGGAGCGAAGGAGTCAACACCATCGACTAAAGAAAAAGGCCATAAGCCTTTTATCTTACCAACACAGGGTTACACCGGCGCTTCGCGCCACCCTGGTAACAACCCAATCAAGGAGCAGGAAGAAAATCATTTCACAAATAGAGTCTAACAATTCTAATACAAAAAGTAGAAGAGCTACAGGGCGTACCTCTTATCACCCCATGCTCTGTAGGATCGTAGACATCCAAAGTTCATGGCTGTCCATGGTCCCAACTGCCAGCTCCCGGAGCCTGACGTGGACCACCTAGTGATGATGGGAAGACCTTGTGAGGTCGTCCTCCACTTCTATCTCCTCCCGCTCCTCCGCTAGAACCACCTCTATGGGCACTGCTCTAATCATGGCGCTGCCTCTGTCATGGTGGTGCACCTGGTGCTTCTCCGAATCTCTCCGCATGCCTGGTCGGGCAGTCTCATGCCCAGTGACCTCGCTCGTCACAAGCATAGAACCGACTGTATCTGGGATGAAATGGTGCCCTCCGGCACCACTGTGGTGTACGACCACGCCCCTGAGTCCGTTTGTCAGAAATCCACCTACGTCGAGGTTCTGCTTGTTGTCGCCCGCTAGCTGCGGCTGACGTCTCGGCTCCGACGTGCTTGCTGCCACCACCAACTCTAGAACATGACAGGAAGCTCTCCATCACCAGCGCCTGCTCTAGAACCCCAGCATATGTGGAAATTCCCAAGGGAACTATGACAACACGAATCTCTCGGTGGAGACCCTTCTCAAACCTCTACACTCGGATGTCATCATCGCGGACCAAGTCTGGATAAAAGCGTGCACCGTCTGCGAAACAAGCTACATACTCAGTCACCATCATCCCTCCGTGCTAAAACTGCACGAGCTCCAGAATCTGAACGGAGCTCAAGCAGGAGGGGAAAAACTCCTCACGGAACAACAACTGAAAGTCGCCCCATGAAAGTGACGACTCATCAAGAAACTGAGTCACCAAACTCCACCAACGCCAAGTTTCTCCACGAAAAGGTTGGCTGCCAAAGCCACTCTCTGATCTGTTGGCATCTGCACAAGCCTGAAGTGGCGAACCACTATCTCTAGCCAATCCTCTGCTGCCTGAGGGTATGTCTCACCACTGAATCTCAGCGGTCTCTGCCGCTGGAACTCCCGGAGTGCACTCAAGCCCCGCCTGCTCTATTGAAGCTGTCTGCTGCTCAACAGGTGGGGGTGCTGCTACCTGCCCACTCAGAGAAAGGGGCTCGCATGATGGGTCCTGGACCGTGGCTTCGTAGCTTATAGGGTCGTCATCATGAACCAAAGCTGGTATCCTAGATGGCTGTCTTCGCGGAGACATCCTGAATATTATAATGGAGTGTCGCGGTCAGATGAGCATATATGTATATACCAACAACAACAATGATGGGGAGCTGACTCAAGAAGGATAGTCAAGACTCAGTCCTATGTGATGCAAAAACAAATTTTCCCTGCAAAAAGTGTCTCAGCATGCCGAGTCGACAAGCAGGTTATCAAGGTCCTGGTGAATGGATACGTCGGCCGCCGCACCATCACTGGAGTCCCCGGCCTGAGAGTCGCTCTCGAGACATTTTGACATTGTTTCCCTAAATCCCAAACAATTCATTTTATTTTAGGGACGTCCAAACAACATCCCATGGAACGAACCACCTTTCATAGCACTTTGTCATGACCCGAACCTATTCGGGCTCAAGCCACAAATACCCCAACCCGGCCTCCATAGGCCAGGGGCTGGCGACCAGCGCCGAAGGCACAAAAACTCGGGGAAGCCTTTGCCTACGCACCTGGACACACACACACGCATCACACTCAATGAAAAAGTGCAGGGTAAAAAGAAAAGTAAAGGGAAAATTCTATAAATAACCACAAGAGTGCATCGACCTATAAATAGTACAAGTAAAGTGTTGGAAAAGAAAAAGGGGAAAAACACGCGCCCAACCAGAAAAGGTACCACAACCCGGCAATAGGTAAACAAAAAGAAACAGCTGACGGGTCTCCTACCTGGAACCCAGCTATGACCACTGCACGCGGTCCAAGCTCTCGAACTCCTAAGCTCATCTGAAGTCATGGCCAACCTGTCCATCGTCTGCAAGGGCACACCAAGTGTGGGAAAATCCCAAGAAGGGGTGAGTAAAAAAATACTCAGTAGGATACTCCGAAGGCTCGAGGGAGAAACAAAGGAGGTACTGAAGGGTGAGCATTAGAGATAACAGGAAAAGTAAAGGAGTGAAAACCAAAGTGTAGTAAAGAGTAAATCTCAACCCAACAAAAGGTAGGAAGTGGACTCGTCCAAATGCAAGGAGCTGGAAAAGGTGAGAGGATGAACTTCTCATCGAGTCTTCGCTACCTATAGCAGGAGAGTAGACTCGTCCAACCACGAGAAGATAGACACGAAAAGCACATGGCATACCCCGCGCGTCTTCACCTTTCCTGGAGGGAGAGTAACCAAACCCAAGAAGTGGGTACTCAAACAAGGTATATACAAATACATATGCACAATCAAGAATCCTGAACAAGGTCGTAAGGGGATCTCCATCCTGTAGCTCAGCCCAAAAAAAGTGGGGAGCCAATAGTCCCAGAAGTAACACCATCGATGCCAAGCATCCCGCACGTCTGCCCCGAACTAAAAGTCAAGGGCTCATTCAACACACCTTGACACTATCCGCTTTGGGAGGCACTAACTCGCCCACACGGTTTTGGGTCGCGTAACAAGGATGCATCTTGGTGGGGAAAGCGCTCCTCATACTTGAGAGTTCTGGGGGAATGTCAAAACACAACTCATCACTACCCCACAGTAGAGAGATCTCCTCAAAGTCAAGATCGGTCCATCAGTGACCCGTACAACCAAGGGTCCTGCTCCGATAATCATGGAGGAAAGTCACAGACTAGCCTTGTAGAAATGACTGAGTCTGGAATGTCAATGGGTGTCCCACAGCCCAGCCCTGCTGAAGGGTAATTCATTATATGATATTGGGTGACCCACTTCCCAGCCTTATAAGAGGCTAAACCATAATACATCATCAGGTGACCCACTTCCCAGCCCTGCTGGAGGGTAGACCAGGAATAAGATATTGGGTGACCCACTGCCCAGCCCTACTGGAGGGTAAACCATAATACATCATCAGGTGACCCACTACCCAACCCTTCTGGAGGGTAAACCTAGAATAAGTCATCAGGTGACCCACTACCCGGCCTTGCTGGAGGGTAGACCTGGAAGAAGTCGACGGGTGACCAACTGCCCAGCCTTGCTGGAGGGTAAACCCAGAACAAGATGACGAGCGACCCACTACCCAGCCCTGCTGGAGGGTAGACCCTCAAGAGTCGTCAGGTGACCCACTGCCTAGTCTCTTCTAGAGGGTAATCCTTGAACAAGTCGACAGATGACCCACTGCCCAACCCTGCTGGAGGGTAGACCTGAAACAAGACGACATGCGACCCACGGCCCAGCCCTGGTGGAGGGTAGACTCTCAAGAGTCGTCGAGTGACCCACTGCCTAGTCTCTGCTAGAGGGTAAACCCTGAGAAGTCGATGAGTAACCCACTGCCCAGCCCCGTTGGAGGGTAAACCCAGAATTGCTCTGGCCATCTCTACTAGATGGTACAACACTGGTCAACCGAACACAAAGTGGGTATCGCGTAACCATCTGACTCCAGAACAAGACCAGGGGGAAACCAATCAACCTTGCTGATCTCAACTATTGAGCATAGAGCCGGGGGAAAAACTCAACCCCGCTTGTCAACAAACAAGAACCGAGGGACCCTCTACGTCACAAGAGGTCAAAGGTACGCAAAGAAGAACACGCCACACACATGGGGCCCGCATGACTTATGGACCCAAGTCAATCCCCAACCAAGAGCACAAACAGACTCAGGTACACACCACATGTACCTCCAAGCGCTCCCGTATACTCCCGGAGTGTACCTCATTTTCAGCCCAAGGGCTATTGTGCACACGACACCCAACGTCTATGCGAAGGCGTGACGTAACATCTCCAACTTGCTGCCTCAACGACTGGGGCACGACCAACCACATATATTCAATCATTACTTCACTCACATGGGATTGCACGTGATCACATGCCAAGGGTACGCTACAAACACAGTAGAAGAACCACCTTTCGGGGAACCATCACATTTCCACATTTAACAAGATCACATATGAGGCTCTACACAACCAAACAGATCTTACGGTTGTAATCCTCACAGAAAAACACATGAGATAGACTACTTACTCACCTCAAACAGATATCTGATGGAAAGGTCGCAAACACCGCCTCACGCCCGAACGGTGTCCCGTGATCCCAAGCCTCGGCCTTGAAAGCAGTCGGGCGCATCACACAATTGCGATTCCTTGGGAAAACACTTCAAAAGCACTACTCACATGAGTGCAATGGATATCCGGAGAAAAAGGTTCATTTTTGGCACACTGCACACGAGCGGTGCTACACGGGGCCTGCTTCCCGGTCTCGAAACACAACGAACGGTTCGCACCGTTGCGATCCTCTCGAAAAAGCACACAAGATGGACTATTCACTTGTCCAAAACGGTCGACCTATGATAAAGATGGGAAATCACCGTCGACGCGCAAATGACCCTCGTGGGGCCCGCACCATTGTGCAGAATTAGAGCGGGCAGACAACAACACTGTGATGCCCTCAGAAAAACACCCAACATCGACTGGTCGCACGCCCCGAACGGACCCCCGGTGAGAATGTTGCTAAATGCTGCACACAGCTCGAAAGACGGGCCCTGGGGTCTGTGCCTAAACTTCAGCCCTAATGCCCGAAACCACCCTGGAAGGCTCCGCCTCAGTTCTAGGGTTCCAAAGCCACTGACGACGCCTAAAACGGATGTCGGACGCGTCCGCGCCGTCCAAAACAAGATTCCTGGAAAAACGTCAAATCAATTAAAAAGGTTTTGCTCCTCCACAGCCCCTCGTTTCCGGAATTAAAAATTTCTGAAACCATCTCAAAACGTTCCCCTCGACGCGAGGTATGCGCTGCCGCTAACGTCACGCGAAACGGATGCCCGTAGCGAAAGTTACGGGCGTCAGAAAAACTGAGGGGCAAAGCCCCTTGGGCTGGGCCGGCCAGCCCGGCTCACAGTGCCTAGCCCACGGCTTGGCCGTGCTGGCCGGCAGTGGACTCGGTCAACCACGTGGCCGACCGTCTGAAACCGGTCACCGCGCAATGACCCGCATGATGCGGGTCGTGTCTCCTCCGCGGAGTCGCGCGCCGCGACTCCGGTTCTCCGTCGCGGTCTGGTGAACGCCACCTCGCGCTGATTCCCACAAACCCACCAGCACCGCACGCCCCCTGCCTCGCCTATCTGCTCCACCAAACACCCGCACCGCCATCCGAGAGCCCCGCTGCCGCGCCAAGTGCCTCCGCCGCCGCGCCATCCGACTGGGCCACCTGGAAGACTTGCAAACTTCGACAATCAACCTCGTCCTCCTCCGAACTTGGATTTCGATTCCGAAAGATGCGTTAGAAAGATAAAAATGTATACTACACATCTATGGGATTTTTTTTAAGATTAAACATCAAATCAACACATAAATTTTGATTCAAATTTAGGTTCATAAATGAAAACGTAATGGAAACCTCCTACCTCTTGGGCGTTGCCCGAAGCTTCACGAAGGATCCGCCACCACGCCATCACCTTGTTGGGCCTGCCTCACCGGATTTTAGGAGGTGAGGGAGCTTTAGGGTTTCTCCAGGGGGTGAAAAGGGAGGAGGAGGGGGTCATTAATGGTTTAAATAAGAAAATTAATTAAATTTTAATTAATTTAAAACCCCCAAATTTTACTCGCGTTTGAAACATCAGACGGGGTTGAGGTTAATCCTCCCCTAGGGTAAACACCACTTCTTGAGAACAATGGTTGTCTCTTAATTTTAATCCGAGACCCCGTTTAAAAGTTATTAAACATAGCGCCCGAGGCTTCCAAATTACAAAAACACCCCTAGGTCCATTTTTCACTTATGGGCCGCGCCCGCAAAACTTACACCCCTCCTAGGGTAAATGACACATTCCGGACTCAACAGTGCCCTTGATTTTCTAATATGAGCAACCGTTTAAGAGATAATTGAGTTTCACTATTAAACGAATTAATTAATTAATTAATTAATCCGTTTAACGTTCCGAAAGCGAGCGAGGGGTCCAAACATCTCGTGCCAACATGTTTTAGGTCGTTCTTAGGGTAAACACCCCATTCTGGACCCATCCGTATAATTAGATCTCTTATCTGGATCACCGTTTAGGAGTTATCCCATTTATTTAGCATTTCCAATGTGAACGCACTGAAAATTAAATTCCGGCCACACCAGGGCTCGAAATTGTACGCCGTTTGATGGTGCTGCTCTGGAATAACATCAAGAATATTCTAAAGTCTTTAGAAGCAAAAACTGGGTTCTTACAGGCTCACCCACTCACTCTCATCAATGGGATAGATGATACCAGATTTTAACAATTTTAGAAGTTCTTTTCTCACTACTTTCATGAGATTAAGATTGAGTCGTCATTGAGGTTGACGACATGGATTTGAATCAGATTATAGAACAATCCTATGAGTCTCGATTGATGGGCTAATCCTAGGAATATCAGACAGGGTCCAACCAATGTTTGTTTTATGTTTCTTAAGGACATCTAGAATAATCCTCTCTTGATTGGCTTCAAGAGAAGAAGAAATGACAATAGGATGTGTTAATTTTCTCCTAGGAAGGCATACATAAGTGCAGAAGGAAGTTATTTCAATTCAATATCAGGTTGGTTCAAAAGTTTAGCACAATATTGGTACATTGGCTCAAGATCAATTTCTTTTTCTATATTTTCAGATAGTATTGATTCCCCACATGTAGTAGTTTCATCTAATAGATTGGAATGATCAGATTTAGGGAAGGAATTTGGAGTGGTCTCCCTAAAAGTGGTTTTCTGAAAGGTTTCACCAATTCTTGGACATAATACTTCATCATAAGAGCAATTTGAAAATGATTCAATCCAAGGAGTTAAACTTACTTCATGTGAACAAAGGAAATGAATCTCATCCTGACTTAAACATCCATCAAATATTCCTTGATGTCATATGGATTCATTATCAATGCTTCCTATCATGTTTACTTCATGAATTTCCTCATCATCCCTTATTTGTGAGCTTGCATTATAGATGTTAAAATCTAGACTCATGTTTCCAAAGGAGATGGTCATGTTCCCATTTTAGACTCAGATAACAATGTTGATTGTTGCAAGGAAGGGACGACCAAGGATGATTGGTGTTTGTTCCTTGTTTCCTAAGTTAGGATTGTTTTCAAGGACAATGCAGTAAGAAGGGTAGATGAAGTTTTATTCTTTTACTAAAACATAATTTAAAATCCACTTTTGAACCCTAATTCTATGATCATCAAGTTGATGTGTGACATATGTGGGTTAGAGATCTTCTAGGACTAACTAGCAGTACACAACATAGGGGATGATATTGAAACTAGAACCTAGGTCACATAGCGCCTTGAAAACTTTGTTGTCTCCTAGGTCAACATTGATGTATGGGAAACCAGGTTCTTTCATCTTTGGTGGAAGGGTTCCTTGGATTGTTGTTCTACCATTTACTGCTACAAGAACTTGGTTCTTATATGAGAATTTCCTTTAAAATTTGAAAAAGTCCTTAAGGTATTTTGAGTATCTAGGAATGGTTTGAATAACATCAAGGATTGGAATTTTCAACTTGACTTTTGAGAATATTTCCCTCAATGTTTCACTCAATTTAGGCTTGGTTTTCCCCCTCATGCATTGAGGAAATGGTGTAGGTTGTGGGTTTGTTTGTTGAAGGGTTGTTTATTTTACAATGTTATCATGTTTTTTCAGTTTGATCATTTGGTTCATTTGAATTTTCATTAGATTTTGAAGATTCACATGGTTTCTTACTTATTTTTTTAGGTTTCTCAATTGATTTACCACTTCTTAAAATAGTCATAGCCTTTAGTTATTCATGAGTTGTTTGAGTATAACATGACTCTCCCCTTGACGTTGAGGATGGTACCACCTAAGTAGGCATGAGTGCCTTTCTAGTTTTGATGGTTTGAAGTTATTGTTTTAGGGAAGAGACTTCTAAGTTCATCCGTTCCATTTTTTTCACAATTGTTCTAGTAATTTTTGTGGAACAGTTTGGGTTGGTGCTTGAGAAGATTGGTTTATCCCAGGGGGGATGTTTTGAAGGTGGGATGGTTTTTTGAAAATGGATCAGTGGTTGTTGGTATTGGATAGGTTGAGTTTGGAATAGGTTATGGGTTTGGTAGTTCTGATGGGGGTAAGTATTCTGTCCCTGTGTTTTTATAGGTTGTTGGTTATCTTTCCAGCGGAAGTCTGGGTAGTCATTATACCTTGGGTTGAAGGTGTTTTAGTATATAGGATTTTGAATGTTCAAGGCATTAACTTATACTGGGGGTCCTCATAAAAGAACATCCTTGATGGATGGAATGGTTGGGTAGTTTTCTTTCTAATGGTCATGGTTGTCACAAATTGTGAAAACATGGTCTATAGTTTGGATTTCATGGACTTTCATAAGGTATATCTCTTCAACCATCCTAGAGAGTGCTACGAGTTTAGCCCTAAGGCTTTCCTCTTCTCTAATTATATGAATTCCAGTAGTTATTTGTGGATTTTCAAAATAAGGTGAAGTTCCCCATGTTTGATTTTGTTCAACAAGGATTTCCAGATACTCTTGAGGATCATTTGGGGCTTTGTTTTTAAAATTTCAATTACACATCATGTCAATGAATTATTTGTTCCTTGGACCCAAACCTTCATAGAAAATTCTCACTTTTCAGGTATAGAAAAACCATGATGTGGAACCATGTTTATGGTGACTTTGATCCTATCCCATGTATCATATAATGACACTCCCTCTTTTTCAAAAAAGTTTTGGATGCTCTTTTTAAGTGCAATTTTTTGTGGTGGGAAAAGTATTTTTTGTATAATTCTCTCTGTAATTGGTCCCAAGAGTTGATGGATGAGGGTCTCAAATTTTTTATACAATTTTTAGCTCGATCCTTTAAAGAAAAAGGAAATATCCTCATTTTAGATGATTCTAGTTGATGTGGGGGACACATGGTGTCAATAATATCATTGAACTCCTTAACGTGAAGATAAGGCATCTCGGACTCCATTCCATGGAATGTGGGAAGATGGTTTTGGACATGGGGTTTAAATATATTGTTGGAATCTCATAGGGATTTGAGTCTAATACATGAGGGGGTATTGTTCCAGGAATTTGTGAGGTAGTTATTCATGGTTTGATCGACTGCATTCCCCAAGTTTGGGGCTGCCTCATTTGAATTTCCATTTTGGTTCCCACTCGAGTTTATGAGTCGATTTATCTGAAGAACTTCCATTGAAATGTTCTCAATTTTTGACTCTAGAGTATTAGTAAGATTAGGATCTAATTTAAAGAGTTCAATTGGTGTACCTGACTCCCCAACCCCAGGACTATCCACCCGAACTAGATGGTTTGATTAGTCACGGGTGTAGGCGGACATGCGCAAAAAGAAAAAAACAAGAAAGGGAAAAGATAAATGAATTTGGATGAGAATAGAATAAATGGGGGATAATAGAATGGGTGTTTATATGAATTACTTGGGTCCCCAAAAACAGCTCCAAAATTTGGCCTCACCCAAATTTACCCAAGTTTTTATGGTTAACCGGTCGCTTGTAGTATAACTTGGGTTGTCAGATCCTCAGAGAACTAAAAAAAATCCTATAGACACGCACATTCTAAGGACTGTTTTTGGATATTAAGTGGACAACTTGGGTTAATTTTAGGTGGGTTACAAGGATCACTAACAGACTTATGTTAATATAAATTATGATAATGAGATGATCCTAGGTTATCGCTCGGGATGGATTGGATGAATTCCTATTTTAATGATTTCAATTCATTATATTTGAGATGGGTTCATTTAAGAAGATTAAACAAAATAATCACTTACTGGTTTAATACCTACAAAAATTAATACTAATCACTACACACTTGAAGGATAAATGTTTTCAACACTTTATGTTTAAGGTTCGTATTATCACTTGAAGTGTGTGGCCTTAAATTTAACACAGACAAAAGATTTTAAAGATCTTCAAAGAAAATTCACAATTAAAAGAAGTGATTAGACATTAATGGAGTGAGAAATAACATCCTATCCTGACCCTTTCTACTCCATTGGATCAACCCATAAGTGTTTTATCCCTCCATTGATGACATGTTCTTGACGAAAGTAGAAAGTAGACTTATGAGGGTGGAATTGAAGAAGTAAAAACAACAAAATAATGATCACTCCACCATTGTGTGATAAATTTTAGAATGGTTGGTGTGAATAAATTCACACATTGAACCAAAAATATCAAAGTTTTATGAAGAACAATAGAATAACAGGATATAAAGAACTTTTATTAAGAAACTAAAGTGAATTGATCAACTTACATATGAAAGTCAAATTTGAGACAACAAAATCGCAGCATAACATTACAATGAAAGGAAGCACAAAATATGATAAAATCCTTCACCATCACTACCTTAAATAGGTATTTCAAGAGTATTAGTTCAATATACCAACATTAAAAGGGATCCAACTTTATTATGGTAGGCCTAGGGTGGTGGAAAGTAAGGGAGAGGAGACTTTTCCGCCCTTGGCCTGAAGTTGCATCCAACTTGCATCTACAGGAAAGAAGTGCTTATATGGCCTTCTATATGACCAAATTGGAGTGGAACATATATGAAAAAATTGAATATACAGATTTCTCCTAGATCTCTATAAAATTTCATTCCAAATGAATTTCTGGTTGCCGAGATATGATTAAATTGGTGGGCTGTTTTTCTAGGCTGTAGAATCTAGACCAGAATTTTATCTCTAACTTGGGCCACCTGAATAACCACAATGGAAGTTGAATTAGCACTAGATCCTGATAAGTTATATGTTATTAGATATTTATCCTATAATCCCATAAAATTTGGTCTTATGTGGTCTGTATTTTGGGCCCCACATTCTAATCTGTGGGATGGTGTCCAATTTTCCTTCCCCAGAATTGTTTCCTTTCATTGCCAAATAGCCCCATCATCCTTTTTGAATCCTACACTGATCCCTAAATAATCAATGTTTATATTAAAGTGTAGATACATTTCACAAAAATAAAAAATTAAAATATGGATAATTACATTTTTTAAAATTATATGAATCATTGGGCCTAAATTGGTATACATCATATCTGAAGTGCACAAATGATGATAATGGATGTCCAAAATTAAAATCCACTAACTCAGGAACATAAGATCAAAAATTAACATTTAATACCATTAAAATGTAATTAACATATGTGTTTTTATTGTTTAATCAATAATCCAAACCTTGATATAAGTAAGCATAAGAAAAAACTAATACACACCAATAATAAAAAAATTATTTTAGATATTTTTTCATATTTGAAGATCAATTTAAGAAAATATTTATTTAAAAAAAGAGTTCATTATAAAGTAAATTTTTCTACTTCACCCATTTTCGACAATAGAATAAATTCACATGTATTACTTCAAAAAAATACATTGATTAAAACATAGCAAGGAAAAAAATTATAAAAGGAGTAGTTTCATGAACTCAAATTATAGGTTATAGATTTATCTTAAAAAAACCCAACATAGAATTTTATCAAGAACTAACAATTTAATGTTCCTAAATCTTCTGTTTTGTTTAGGTTAAACCTCGTTTTTAGAAAATAATTATTTTTGATAATCATATGATTCTTTTCCAGCATAACGAGCATATTCATTTTATTTCCACTAATTATAGATCTTAATCAAGTTTAAATTTAGATCATCGGATTATAACCCATTTTAGTTATAGAGGAAAGAAATGATCTCCTTTGTAATCATACTAATGGAATAAATCATAATTCTCTATCCAAATATATCATGATTTTAAACATAAGTCACTTTAAATATATTGAAAATATTTTAAATGAAAAAACCTATATACAGACACACATCAACAACTAGATGAAACATGGGATGTTTTAATTTCATCAGTCTATATTACTAAAGAAATAAAATATTTTTAATAGACTTTATAGAAGAATCCATGTTTAACATTTGACATAAATAAATTAATATAAGAAAAATAAGGCTCTATAAACATTCATAATACATCTAATAAATTCAAGGATACATGTTAGGAAACTAATACTAAAAACTATAATATATAAATAGATTGGTTTACTAAAAAATTGACTTAAATGGAAGAAGGTTTACTAAAATCCAACATTATATAAGGGTTGACAAAAAGGTTTCGAGTGATACATTTATAAAATAAAACTTTTACATATATTCACATTAAACTCCCTTGGAAACTTTTTAATATATTATATGAAAATATTAATTGAATATCATTCAAATATAATTCTCAAAACATTCCTTTGAACTTTATTAACTATTTTAAACACAAGTGGTGTGTATTATCAAAACATAGCTTGCAGATTCACCAAAAGGGTTGATACCTCATAAAATTATTATTAGAATGTTTTCCCCAATTCAAATAACAATTAAGAATATCCTAAAGGATAATAAATGGACCTTAAGATCCATCAAATAAATATACATCAGTAAATGAATCTAAAAAATAAAACAACATAATTTAAAGAAACAAAATCTCAAAAAACTAGCTGAATAACACATAAATATATCCATAATTATAGTTGTATATGTCCCCTATTAAAATGAAATATTCATATTTTAATTTCACCTTAAATCCTGAATCCATGTAACAAAATTCTCTTTCATCCCATCCCATCAAGATAGTGACAAACACATAGTAAACACCCAACTATAGATTTCTTTAGGTAATAGAAGGTGAGGCCCATGGTTTTGAGGTGATTTCACCATATCATAGAGAAATATAAATCCCAAATATCTAATTAATATTAATAGAAATATATTATATGATATAGTAAGGGAAAAAGATATAAAAGAACAATTTTTCCCATTTATTTGGCATAAAAACTGCTATTAAGTCAACCTCAGGTCATGAAGAGGGAAGGGGGAAAAAGAGAACTATAGGATCTCTAAGAGAATATATCACTTGGGGAAAATAAATAATTTTCAAAAGAGGGAATCAAAATAGATACAGGGGTTATATGGGAAATGAGGAAAATTCATATTTTAAAAAACAATGGTTGAAGCTATCATGTAGCCAGCCAAGGACCACTAGGTACCTGAATGCACCAACTGGACACCCTCTTCATTTTTATGCTCATAGAGTACCCTATATTACTCGAGTGGGTCCCTAGTTCCAGGTGAAGTTGTAAAATTTTAGGTGGTATCCTCTACAGCCTACCCTAATCTCCTACGCAAACCATAAAAAATGGATAAATACTCAATTTAAAAATGAAAAAACCAATAATTTCTTCTCAAAACATGAATAAATTTATAAGCAATCCTAAAATTAAAAACAACCTCTCTTAAAGAACCAAAAAAATTAAATGAACCCAAGTTTTTATTACCATAAATTCTTAATATATATTTAAATTAAATTTATATCTAATCTATAAAGAAAATTATCATTACAATATCCATGTTATAAGACTTCTCATCCTTGTAAATCCCAAGGATACAACCACATAACATTAAAAATATATCTATATTCCCAATTCAAAACAATTTCTCCAGTATATCCACCCAATCATATTTCACCCTCAGAATAAAAAACTCCCAAATTCATCATAAGTTATATAATGTCATGCAATTCCAAAATCAATGAGGCACACCTATAATTGACATATTGATAGGAATCCTAAATCACTCAACACATTATAAATACATAATTCAAAAAAATCAATGAAAACCTCTAAAATTAGAATGTTACATTCCTTTCTAGAATACAATATTACTCCAAATTTTTATTTCCCAATCAAAGGACCATTATTCAACTTAATTAATCACCACACATTTGATGTGGCTCTTCTAAAATCATTTCATCTCTCTATACCTCAAGATCCTAGTACCAAAAATTCATTCTATTTAATATTTATTCCTTAAAACTCAATACACTATGCTCTAGGAACTCACCACTATAAAAGCAACCTCATGACTACTATGTCTACCCAATAGTAGAATTTACATTTTTCAAAAATACTACTTACTAAAAAATTATTACAAAAAACATATTCTCAAATGAAATCTATAGGCTTAAACCATTTTCAAAACACTAAATTTGATAAAATAAAATAATTTTTCAAATAAATGAATTTTTAAATTACTAATTAGTTTCCTCATTCCAATTTTCCAAAAACTATTATAGAAAAACATCAATCCAATTTTTAAAATCACTACTTAGTTTATCTTTAAAACTTCTAATTATTTAAAGTATCATAGAATATTAATTTAAATAATACATTATATATTTTACCATATAGAAGTGAAACCGAATTATTATCACAAATTTCATGATGATATAGTATGAAAACAACAAATAAGGAACTAATTAAGTTTTAATGTTTCCATACAAATAAAGAGTTTATGTTTAATAGAATGCTACTAATAAGAAGCAATTATGAATTGTAGCTTTTCACTAAGAACAAAATAGATGGAATGCTTATAAATCTAAACCATAAAAATTTCTATATTATATTACTAAAATAGAGTTGCATTCATATGTACACAAATTATTTTTTAGTTTCAAACACATTAAAAAGTTGGAAATTAATACCACACTCAATAAAGAATACTTGAAAAAAATGGAAACTAAATCGAGAATATAGTTTATAAAAAAATTAGTATCTTATTTCTAAATAAGATATATATAATCACCATCAAATTTTATTATATGGGGGTGTATTTAATTAATAAGACAGTACCTAATAAGATACATATGAATATTAAATTTATTTTATTATCTACTATTTAATTAATTAAAGTCATTTCATATATTGATTATAATATTAATATGATGCTCATGTCCTAATGTTCCATAGTAATTAATTATGTATGAAACCAAAATAAATTTAGGCCCTATTTAATCCTTATACCCTTCTTGAGTTTCATTCCATTGTACTCAATAAAATAAATGAATTCCTCACTTAATCCTATAGTTCCTACTCACTACCTAGAAATATCTTGTTACATGATATTAAACCATATAGATGCCGATCAAGCTTATTAATGGGTTAGTTTTCAAGTCCTGATATTGTTGTATCCAGTCTTAGAAAGATAAAAAACCTAATTACCCAACATCACTCTGATAGCACTATTTATCAACCCTTACCTAGACCTCTTGAATGGTACTTGAATTTGAGTTCCACTACATGTGTAGAATTCCTTGACCACTATGGATTGGAAACCAGTTATGTGGGTCTGAATTTTACATTAGGAAATAGATTACCCAATTTAATGCAATAAATGAGTCGATATGAATTCTATTGAATGGTCTACATGACATGTCTGATTATAAGATGTTTCAATGAAAGATAAAAATAACATCCTATTTTAATGGTAGAATAATAAAAAAGGATTAAATACACCTCTGTAAAAATGAAATTAATAACATATAATCAAACCAAATATACTCAAACAATCTATTACACGTACCACCAAGTATACATAATTATATATTATATGAGATTTTATATTACTACTCGACCCAAATTTGGACTCCCACTCCAATACCTTATAAACACTGAATAAGTGTATCTTTACCGGTAAGAAATTTTTCATAAAGGAATCCAATTGATACCTATATACCAATTAATACTTAAAATTAAGTTAATTAAGCTCTATATCCACTAGAGTATCCTTTCCAGATGTGGGAATATACATACACCATAGGGAACTACTAATGTGCATCAATATATAAGTAAATAAACCAGTGTATTCTTGGATATGACTACTCACTGGGAGGGTCCATACTTTTATAAAACATCATTAAGCCTAGGGATAAGGTTCTTAGATAACTTTCTCAGTGAAACCATGATGAACATGCCTATGAATATCGCCCAATGTAGTTAGTGTCAGAGACTCATCCTATGGTAATTGGAAGGTGTATACTTGAGTGAGGGAATTGATGGGCCATCTCATGGGAAAGGGAAAGTGATATACTTAGTTAGGTTATTATAATTCATCCCATGATATGTATCTACTTATTAGATTTATATCAATGATTGTTACCATAAAAATGTATTATTTATATCAATCAATCTGGTTATTAATATTAAGTATTAATATTCTTGATAAATTAAATCAGATTGTATGCTCAACAGAAAAATTATCTATATTATCCGGCTTGTCTGGTGAAAGTAGAAAAACATTTCTCAACAAATTTTTGTAGTATATATTCTTAAGAAATATTTTGAATGTTACATTCATCAATAATGACATTATTTAATGTTTTAATCACTCAGGATATATCAAAAAAATATCATGTTCGTACTATGATATTACAACACAAAAACATATCAATATCCTATAAAACATAATTTTTTTAGTAATACCTATTACATTTATACATTTTAATACCAATACACATGAATTTATAAAAAATAAAAAAAGAATAACTTATGGAATACTAATGATTATACAAATAAGGAACAAGGTATGAATGAGAAAAAACTAATCCAAAAGAAATGTAACATTCTTCATTTACAAATATTTGTGATATTTACAACATATTGAAAAAACATTTCATTGTTAAATTATTTTTTTCACTCCAAACATTTTTTTCAATAAAATACATTCACTTGGTTTACTTTGAAAAAATGCTTAAATGAAAACATTGTACATGAAAATATTTATAAAATGGGTAGTTTTGTTAATTAAAATTATTAATTAGAGACTTATTTAAAAATAAAAACTCAATAGATCACTTTATAATGAATAAATAATATATATTTTATTAACATTTTTTTAGGTAAAAACCCATTTTATAAAAATAAATATGTTTGAGAATTCTATCATTCCTTTCAAATCAAACAAACATACCCATTATATCACCAATGATGCAAGCTCTCGATTAAGGTTAATTATAAATGATTTACTTGTAACTCATTCAGGTTATGGTGGAATTAAATGATCTCAATTTTAAATACAAAGGAATAAAATAAAATCCTATAACAAATATATTCTTAATTCTCAATAATTTATCAATAAATCAATTTAAATATTGTAAATATATTTAAAATGAGAAATCACGAATACAAACAAAATAATTAATTTCAATGACTAAAGGAAAATATTTTAGGTTTTAATTCCTTGAAACTTTAGTACAAATGTAATGAAATATTTCTTATGGACTTATAGAAAATTCAATTCTGAAATCTAACATAAAAAAATTATAATATGAAAATCAGGGCTTTATGAACTTTCATAGTATATCCAAGACATGAAATGATATATATATAAAATAAATATACTTAATTAAAAACTATAAGACATACAGATAATGTTTTACCTAAATAAATATTAACTTTATTATAAGAAGGTTCACTAAAAAATAACTATACACAATGGTTGAAAATAATGTTCAAATAAAACATGTATATAATAAAACCATTACATAGATCTAAATTGAACTCATTTTGAAAAAATTCAACTAATTATATAAAATTATCATTTAATTTCATTAATTTATATTTCTTAAAATATTTTTTTTAAATTTTATTATGAATTTAAAAAACAAGTGGTCTTAATATTATGGGCAAAGCTTAAAAATTTAAGCAAAGGGTTAATATTTCATACTATATTTTTTAGAAATATTATTATAATTCATTTATCACAAAAGAATACCCCAAAAAATACAAAATATCTCTTAATAACCATTAAAATAATATACATCACTAAACAATTCAAACAAAATAAGAAATACATCCAAAATAAACTAAATATCAATGAAAAAAGAGAATAACTTCTGAATTCAATCTATAATCACAAAATTCTAAATCCCAAATTAAAACCACAAAAATTAACTTCTAATTTTATACAAAAATCCTAAAAAAATGGGGAAACAATCACCACAATTTATTCCCACAAAACCAAAAAATAAATGAAAAAACCACATTTGAGCTTCCATTAGATAAGATAAGGGGATGTCTTGATTTAGAGGTGACATCATCAAGTCATGTTGAAATCACCAAAAAAAACTACCAATCAAGTTAAAGAGAAATATATTATAATAAGGATAAAGAGAATAATATATATATATATAATAGGAATGTTTACTAATTATTTATAATATGAAATACTCTTGAATCAACCTTTTGTATTAGAGAAAGAACGAGAGAATGAAGAGAAAAATAGGGGCTCCAAGAGGGGCTATTTACTTGGCCAAAGTAGTGAGTGTCAAAGGAGTGAGTCAAAATAAATAAAGGGTTTATATTTGTAATGAATGAAATTAATATTTAAAAAAGGTTTCAAGATAGTGGGAAATTGTTCATGGTCCACTCTATACCTGAGGGAAAAACTAAGTCACCCTCACCACTTACAAGATCATTTGGTACCTAGTATTATATTGAATCCTGCCTTTTTATCACAAAAACATTCATTACATTATACAAAACCGTGGATCTTAATGGTTTAGTGTCTTGGAAACCAAGAAATTACTACTTGAAAACATAAAACATTCTTCTTAAACACTTGAAAGGATTCTACTTATGTTCATCCTAGGTTCATTACTGCATCTCATAACCATGGGACATACATCAAAAGAAAGGGTGAGAAGAAAGCCCAGTAAGGGAAACAACAGGAATCATTTAACATGTGAACTTGAGATACATCAATAAAGTCATGAAAAAGAACTTTAAGGCAAGATAAAGAAATCACGAGGCATATCATAATAAAAATAATTTATTTAATAACTTTAAGATGTGGCTACAACATTTAACTTAGAAACTCATTTTTGTTTCACCAAGGTCCA
The DNA here is from genome assembly GCA_963277665.1 of Viscum album. Taxonomy (NCBI): domain Eukaryota; kingdom Viridiplantae; phylum Streptophyta; class Magnoliopsida; order Santalales; family Viscaceae; genus Viscum; species Viscum album. Next base: position 1,013,148,113 of record OY728126.1, read on the forward strand.
TTCCCAAGGTGTCATAAAAAAAATTACCAATGTTATTCACCAAGGTATCGTTAAAATTGTAATCCCTAGAGATTACATCATTACCCAATGCATTGTAGCGCTATCAGGGAGCACCCTTAAATTTATATTTATAATCATATGAGACACATATATCATCATAAAAAATTTCATAAATAACCCATATATCATAAAAGAAAAGACTTTCATTTCATAATCATAACATTTTAAAAACTGCTTTTAAGACATGATCTATATGTCATTTTAAACCCACAGAAAAGGAAGGCAGGTTTCATGTGTGTAAATCCCAGAATTTAAAATAGAACATTTTTATATATATGTGAATACCACTATAGAATAAATATCTTTGATTATTCACTTAATAATATAAAATAATTTGAGAAAAAGAGAGAGACATTTTGAGATGAAAATTCTGTAGCATAACAGCTATGTTTCAGGGTTTTAGAAAACATTGAAAAGAGAGGGGACATGGGTTAACCACTAAAATATTACCCAAAAAACAGTATAGGGATATAATATAAAGGATATAATAACATGGTAATGAAATTTTAAAGACATACCATATGAAATGAAAAACATGAAAGGAAGACAAAAAAAATATTTCTCTTATGAAAATTCGGCAGCCTAACAGCATCACTTAAAACTTCTAAACAATGAATTGATGAGATAAAATAGGTTATATAATAATATTTACATAAAAGTAAAGTGTTATGGATATAGATATCATACCAAAATATAATAAAAAGGAACTTGAAATACTTGACATGAAAATAGAACTTGAAAATGAGAAGGGGGAAAAGAATCCCTTACAAAAATTCTGCTGCCTAACGACGCCAGTTAAAAATTCTTAAAATGAATTGATGAGAAGAAGAGTGGGTATATAATAATATTAACATGAAAAGTAAAGTAGGATTAATATAAAATAACATCCCCAACATAAGAATGTGGAGCTTAAAATAAATGACATAAAGGAGAATACATGGAAGGAAAGAGAGAGGTAAGATCCCTTACCTTGATGAGTAACTTCGAAATCTCAATGTTTGGGACCATGGGAGGCTTGAGGGAACCTTGGGAGGACTCCTTGGAAGGTAGGGATACCAGAAATTCATTTAGGAGGATTTTGTAATTCAAAGGATGAGGTAATGGCTTGATATTTATAGGGGAAGTGAGGGGATAAGGCATTAATGACCAAGGGACACCTTATTGGTGGTATTGGAAAAAACATGGGCTTGCCCATGGTATTGGCCAATTGGGAAACTTAATAAATTATATTACTATTAATAAGTCTAACAGAATTATTACATAATTATTACCTCATTAATGATTTCGTTAAACATGCGAAACTCTAAACTGAAAATTCACTATTCATCGAAAATTCATCTTTTTCAGAAAAATCCCAAAAATTAACTTTAACATAATATCGATACTCTGAATTCAAAAATGAACTAAATTTTATAAAAATAATTTTCTAAATATTTATAATTTAATTTTTAAATAAACAACACTATTCACCAGAAAAAACTAATACTTAACTTATAATTTCTGAAACAGGTGTTTACCTATTTTATTGAATCATAATAACTAATAAAGGTGCATAAATTATATTAATACTTTCTTTAAGTGAGATTACTAATCCATTTGGTCACATTACTAATCCTAAGCGTAAAATCACTATTCATAATTTACTATTCACCAAAAATTATGTTGATCTTATAAGACTCTAAATTTCTTACTAAAAACATTTGCAGAAGACCATTTTTTGAAAATCCTTACACATAATTAATCATTTAAGGTTCACATAAATATTTTAAAATATCATTTTTCTTCAAAATTAATTCATAAGATACATCCTATATTTATCCAGACATCTGAAAATTCACAAACTTCACCATAGGAAGAAATCACAACTTATTTATCTCAAAGGATTACACAAAGTAGCTATGGTCTCGTTACATAGTCCCTTACAACACCAGCATATGACCTAAGTATAAGGTGTGCTAAGGTGAGAGAATATTGGGGAGGCTCAGATAACATTTCCCTAGTAGTAATCTCCACTAACTTGAACTTCTCCCATAGGTGACTCCGTTCAAGCTTGACACGCTGGAGTTCGTCTTGGTCTTGGCCCAAAGCGAAGCCCAAAGATTCCACCACTTTCCCAAGCTCTGATAAGTGGGATTCATAAGATTCGAGTCTACTGGATGAAGCCATCAACTCTTCTTTCTACATTATCCATTAACATCTTTATTAAATCGTTAAGAGTAAATTAATATACTATTCAAAAGTTTGGGTCGTTACATTCTTCCCCCCTTAAGAAATTTTGTCCCCAAAATTTTAAACCAAAGGCTTAGTTGAAAAGGTGAGGGTACTTTTGCTTCATTGTTTCCTCAGGTTCCCACGTCACTTCTTCATACTTATGATTCCTCCAAAACACTTTGACAAGGTGGGTAGTCTTGTTGCATAGAACCTTATCTCTATGATCTTAGATCTCCACTAGATGGTCCTCATAAGAGAGGTCATGTTCTAGTTGTACCACCTCTGGGTTCAGTACATGTGAAGGGTCATTTATGTACTTTCTCAAGAGAGATACATGGAAGACATCATGAACTTGATCTAGGTTCGGTGGAAGTGCTAGACGATAGGCCACTGCTCCTATGCGATCAAGGATTTCATAGGGGCCAATGTACCTAGGGCTGAGCTTCCATTTATTCCCAAACGACATGACTCTCTTCCATGGAGAAATTCGAAGGAAGACTTTGTCGCTAACACTAAACTCCAAGTCCCTTCACCAGTTGTCAACATAGCTCTTCTGCTGACTCTGAGCAGCGTTTATGTGTTTCTGGATGGTATGAACCTTTTCTATCATCTCTTGCACAAGATCAGGCCCAAGAAGCTTTCTCTCACCAACTTCATCCCAACAAGTAGGAGTTCTACATCGCTTTCCATACAGATCTTTATAGGGTGCCATCTGAATACTCAAATGGAAGTTGTTGTTGTATGAGAACTCCACTAATGGGAGGTGTTGATCCCATCCACCTTTAAATTCCATTGAGCATAATCTCAGCATGTCCTCAAGTGTCTAAATATTCCTTTCAGATTTTCCATCAGTTAGAGGATGATATGATGTACTAAAATTCAATTCAGTATTCAGATCATATTGAAGACTTCTCCATAATTTTGATGTGAATCTTGGATCACGATCATATACGATAGATATCGATAACCCATGCAGCCTTACCACTTCCTTTACGTATTTCTTGGAATGTTGATCCAAAGAGAAATCTTCCCGAATGGAGATAAAATGGGCAGTCTTGGTGATACGGTCCACAATAACCCATATCACATTGTTTCCTTTGGAAGTTTTTGGGTGACCAGTGACAAAGTACATAGTGATATTATCCCACTTCCATACTGGTATGGGTAGCGGTTATAATACCCCCTTTGGAAGTTGTCCTTATGAATTTACTTGTTGACACACCTGGCACCTTGTTGTGTAATTAGCAATCTCCCTCTTCATGTTATCCCACCAATAATGACCACAAAGGTCTCTATACATTTTAGTGCTTCCCGGATGTATAGAGAAATTAGAGCTATGAGATTCATCCATCAGTTATTTCTTTATCTCCGAAATAGATGGAACACACAGTCTTGCATGAAATTTCAATAAAAATTATTGATCAATATTGAAATCATGAAACTTCCCATCCTTCACAGCCTCAAACTTCTCCCACAACAAAAGATCTTTTTTTGAGCCTTCTTGATCTTCTCTAGTAGTGAAGGTTGAGAAATCATTTGTGATAGGGTTAATGATGTCTCTTCCCTTACAATTCCCATGTCCAGCTTTACTAGATCCTTAATCAAGGGATCTCCTAGGATCCTCATTGTTTCTAGAACAACAGGGTATTTCCTGCTTAATGAATCCGCGACTTTGTTTTCTCTTCCATGGTGATAATGAATTTAACAATCATAGTCCTTAATAAGATCCAACTATATACTTTGTCTCATGTTCAATTCTTTCTGCGTGGAAATATATTTTAATCTTTGTTTTCTCCCCATAAAGACAGTGCCTCCATATCTTTAGAGCAAAAACAACTGCCGCTAGCTCTAGATCATGCATAGGATAATTCTACTCATGTTGCTTTAGCTGACGAGATGCATAAGCAATTGCCTTGTCATTTTTCATGAGGACGCACCCAAACCCTTTCAGATATGCATCGCTAAAAATAAATAATCCTTCTCCGATAGAGGGTAGTGTTAACACAGGTGCAGTAAGCAATCTATTCTTCAACTGTTGGAAACTTTCCTCACATTCCATTTTCTAGATGAACTTAACCCCTTTTTAAGTCAACTTTGTTAGTGTATTAGAAAGCTGTGAAAAGTTCTTCACAAACCACTTATAATATCCTGCTAAACCAAGGAAACTACAAATCTCAGTTACTGTTTTAGGTTGAGGCCACTCCTCTATAACCATTGTCTTTGCAGGGTCAACCGAGATTCCTTCATTGGTTACGATATTCCCCAAACAAGCCACTTGTTGTAACCAAAACTCACACTTGCTGAACTTTCTATAGAGCCTCTCCTTCCACAGAGTTTACAAAATAACCCTCAGATGATCTTCATGCTCCTAACGAATTTTTTAATATATCAGAATATCATCAATAAAAACTACCACAAAGTTATCAAGGTAGTCCTTAAAGACTCTATTCATCAAATCCATGAAAATAGCAGGAGCATTAGTCAAGTCGAAGAGCATAATAGTAAACTCATAATGCCCATATCTTGATCAGAAGGTAGTCTTTGGAATATCTTCCCTCTTCACCATCATTTGATGATAACCAGATCATAGATCAATCTTGGAGAAGAATTGAGCCCCATGAAGTTGGTCAAATAAATCATCAATTCATGGAAGAGGGTATTTGTTCTTCACTATGATCCCGTTCAGTTCTCTATAATCAAGGAAAATCCGCATTGATTCATCCATATTCTTCATAAAGAGAACTGGTGCTCCCCAAGGAGACACACTCGATCGGATAAACCCCTTATCCAACAAGTCTTGGAGTTGTTTCTTTAACTACTCTATCTCCACATTTTCCATTCTATACGAAGTCTTTGATATCTGTTGAGATCCAGGAATGAGTTCAATTGAGAACTCTACCTCTCTTTCTGGGGGAGGTCTAGGTAACTCCTCAGGAATTACGTCCATGTATTCTTGAACAATCGGAACATCTTCTATTTCTATACTCCCTTTTCCTTCTTCATCCTCACTGGTTAAATGCATAAAGAAGGCTATAGGAGGTGCCTCTAGACAAGGATCAGGTCAGGATATCTCTCCTTGGAAGATAATTGTAGGTCGTTCACTCAAGACTACTGATATTTCTTTACTTCTGCATTTTATCTTAGCATTATACTTTGAGAGACATTCCATCCATAGTATAATGTCGAATTACATCATGGGAATGACTACTAGATTTGCGATAAGATTGTGCTCACTAAAGTAAACACTAGAGTCTCTAAACACTGTTGATGCATGTATAATCACACTTGGATTCTTGACTGAAAACACTACCTCTAGCAGTTTGGGGATTGATTCTATATTCTTTTCTAGATTGGAGGAAATAAAAGAATGCGTAGAAACAGAATCAAACAAAGTACTTTATAGTTATGATAGGACAATAAGAGTACCTTCTACCACGTAATTCAGAGCTTCAACTTCAGTTGTTGTGACATCAAAAGCACAAACTTCCTCCCTTGGCCTTTGTTGTGGTTGATGGTGGTTCCCCTCCACTGCCCTTGGATTTGGACAGTGATTAGCAAAGTTCCCAAGCTGTCCACACTTGCAGCATTGGACTTTGGGTAGGGCCAAAATCATATTTCCTCAGTCGTTAGTGTTGGGGATTTGAGGCTTCACCTCACTACGAAAATTCCGAAAAATATGGCCTTCTCTTTAACACTTGTAGCACTTGCCACTTCCGATCAAGAAGTTCCTTGAATGCTTCTTCCCACATTTATTGCATGTGGCAAGTTGCATTTGCTTTCCACCTCTTTCCTGATCAAATATTCTTACCAAGCTTCGTTCTAGATCTCTCTTATTCTCATTACATTTCTGAGACCACTGTGTCTCACCAAACTCTAGTTCAACTTTCATAGCACTTCGAACTATTTCTTCGTAGCTGTCATAGTTCCTATTGGCTAGATTATTTTGCAAATGAGGTCATAGTCCACTAAAGAATCTATCAACCTTCCCATTTGGGTCCATGACAAGGCATGAGGTATAACAGGAAGGCCTTGTGAAGTTCATCTCGTAGATTCCATCAGATTCATTCTCCTTCTTCTTTATCTCGAGAAATTCTTTATCCATTCTCTTTCTCATCAAACGAGGGAAATACTTATTGAACAATATCCCCCTTAACTATTCCCATTCCATAGCTTCCATATCTCCTCTTGGATTCGTGTTTTTGATCAGTGACCACCATTGATCAGCTTCTCCCTCTTGGAAGTATACAACAAGGGTGACTTTTTCTTGTTTCGCACAATGAATTATAGAAAAGATCTTATCTATAGAGCTGATCCATTGCTCAACAATCAATGGTTCAGTCGATCCACTGATGTTTGGTTGTCTTTGGCACATAAAGGACTCAATATAATGTTATTCTCTTCATGGTGAGATTGTTCTCTCATCTTGATTCAAGTTATTACTCATAACTTGAGTTAGTTGGTTCATCATTCGCATGAATGTTTCCATTCCAGCTTCCACTGGAGGGCTGTCAGCGCATGGTACATTGCGGTCACCATTTTCACGGTTACTCCAATTGCCCTCCATTTTCTAAAAGAACAAAATATTAGTGAGAAACTTGTTTCATTTATGAATATTTTAACTATAAAGGATTCTACATCTTAAAACTTCATGTTTAAACAATTATATTTCTTTATAATTCCTTCATAATGATTCATAAAAAGCTTGAGATTAATCAAACATATCCCCCAGGAGTGTCGTAACCAATAGTGCAGCAAGGCCCATTGTCATGCACCAGTTCCCGTTCGAGTCTATCTCAAAGCGGTGTTTTTGGGTTTTCCCCTTTGTACATCTATGCTAGAGCCACCTCTACCTACACGTATCCAGACAAAGATGTACTTGTTTGATAAAACACTTACTCAATACTCACCAAAATACTAGGATGTTTTACCTATATTTAGACTTTTCTATATGGTTATTACTAAATTTTTCATATCCTAATTTCCATAAATAACTAAACCGTCCTTTGATAACAACTATTTCATCCTGCCTTTTTATCACATAAACTTTCATTAAATTATACCAAACTGAGGATCTTTAAGGTTTAGTGTCTTGGAAACCAGGAACATAACACATGAAAACATAAAACATTCTTTTTAAACACTTGAAAGGCTTATACTTATGTTCATCCTAGGTTCGTTACTGCATCTCATTACCTGGGGACATACATCAAAAGAAAGGGTGAGCAGAAGGCCTAGTAAGGGAAACAAGGGGAAACATTTAACATGTGAACTTAAAATACATCAATAAAGTCATGAAAAAGAACTTTAAGGAATGAGAAAGAAATCACAAGGCATATCATAATAAAAATAATGTATTTCATAAATTCAAGATGTGGCTACAACATTTAACTTAGACAATCATTTTTGTTTCACCAAGGTCCATCCCCAAGGCGTCATAAAAAAATTACCGATGTTATTCACCAAGGTATCGTTAAAATTGTAATCCCTAGAGATTACATCATTACCCAATGCATTGGAGCGCTATCAGGGTGCAACCTTAAATTTTTATTTATCATCACGTGAGCCACATATATCATCATCAAAATGTTCATAAATAACCCATATAACATAAAATAAATGGGTTTTATTTCATAATCATAACATTTTAAAAACTGCTTTTAAGACATGATCTTTATGTCATTTTAAACCCACGGAAAAGGAAAGCAGGTTTCATGTGTGTAAATCCCAGAATTTAAAATAGAAAATTTTTATATATATGTGAATACCACTGTAGAAGAAATATCTTTGAGTATTCACTTAATAAAATAAAATAAATTGAGAAAAAGAGAGAGACATTTTGAGGTGAAAATTCTACAGCATAACGACTATGTTTCAGGGTTTTAGAAAACATTGAAAAGAGAGGAGACATGAGTTACCCAATTATAAATTACCCAAAATACAGTAGAGAGACAGAATATAAAGGATATAAGAACATGGTAATGAAATTTGAAAGACATACCATATGAAATGAAAAACTTGAAAGGAAGACAAAAATAAGATTTCTCTTATGAAAATTCGACAGCCTAGTGGCGTAACTTAAAACTTCTAAAAAATGAATTGATGAGATAAAATAGGGTATCTCATAATATTAACATAAAAGGAAAATATTATGGATATAGAGATCATACCCCAACATAAAAAAAAAGTAACTTGAAATACTTAACATGAAAATAGAACTTGAAAATGAGAAGGGTGAAAGGAATCGCTTACAAAAATTCGGCAGCCTAACGACACCTCTTAAACATTCTTAAAATGAATTGATGAGAGAAAGATGGGGTCTCTCATCATATGAAAATAAAAAGAAAATTAGGATGAATATAAAATAACATCCCCAACATATGAACATGGAATTTAAAATAATTGACATAAAGGAGAATACATGGAAGGAAAGAGAGAGGTAGGATCCCTTACCATGAAGAGTAACTTCAAAATCTCAATGTTTGGGACCTTGGGAGGCTTGAGGGAACCTTGGGAGGACTCCTTGATAGGTAAATTGACCATAAATTCATTGAGGAGGATTTTGTAATTCAAAGGATGAGATAATGTCTTGGTATTTATAGGGGAAGTGAGGGGACAAGGCATTGATGACCAAGGGAAACCTCTTGGGTGGTATTGGAAAAACCATGGGCTTGACCATGGTATTTGCCCATTGTATTGGCCACTTAGGACACTTCATACCTTATATTACTATTCATAAGTTGACCAGAATTATTACATAATTATTACATCCTTAATGATGTCATTAAACACCTAAAACTGTAAACTGAAAATTCACTATTCCCCGAAAATTCAAATTTTTTAGAAAAATACAAAAAATTCACCTGAACATAATATCGATGCTCTAAATTCAAAAATGAACTCCATTTTTAAAAATTATTTTTTAAATATTTTTAATTTAATTTTTAAATAAAAAACACTATTCACCAGAAAAAACTAATACTTAACTAATAATTTCTGAAACAGTTATTTACCTATTTTATTGAATCACAATACGTAATCAAGGTGCCTAAATTATATTAATACTTTCTTTACATGATATTACTAATCCATTTGGTCATATTACTAATCCTAAGCGTAAAATCACTATTCATAATTTTCTATTCACTAAAAATTAAGTTGATCTTATTAGATTCTAAATTTCATACTGAACACATTTGTAGAGGACCATTTTTTGAAAATCCTTTCACATAATTAATTATTTAAGGTTTACATAAATATTTTAAAATATCCTTTTTTCAACATTCATTCATAATATACATCCTATATTTATCCAGAAATCTAAAAATTCACGAACTTCACCATAGGAAGAAATCACAATTTATTTATCTCAAAGGATTACACAAAGTAGTTACGATCTCATTACATAGCCCCTTACAACACCAGCATATGACCTAAGTATAAGGTGTGCTAAGGTGAGAGAATCTTGGGGAGGCTCAGATAACATTTCCCTTGTAGTAATATCCACTAACTTGAACTTCTCCCGTAGGTGACTCCATTCAAGCTTGACACACTGGAGTTCGGTTTGGGCTTGGTCCAAAGCGAATCCCAAAGATGCCACCTCCTTCCCAAGCTCTGATAAGTGGGCTTCATAAGGTTCGACTCTACTGGATGAAGCCATCAACTCTTCTTTCTACATTAACCATTAAAATCTCTATTAATTCATTAAGAGTAAATTAATATACTATTCAAAATTTTGGGTCGTTACATTCTTCCTCCATCAGGTACCTAGTTATACATTAAATTATAAAAATTATTTTAGTATCTACTCCAACACATCTTGAAATCCTAACCAATCCGTAAACCCACTTAGGAGTCCTCAAACTATAATTGAATACAATTTTAATTTCATCCTCAAACTTTATAATTCAATAATGAATCCTAAAATAAAAAATATGATCTACATGGGAACCCAAAAGTTCAAAAAACACATGTTTTTATCTCCTTAAATTCCCAAAGAAAATAAAATTATATTTCAATTACATCATCTAGTAAATTGTCCATTATAATCTCTTTATCATATAACTTTTCATCCTAGAGAAGTCCAATGAGATACCCACTAAAGATTCCTAGCATTACTAGATTCCTAATTAATAACTATTTCTCGAACATATTGACCCAAGTTTCATCAAAAAAATGATGTGAAACTCCAAAATTTATCTTAAACCATTGAATATCACCAAATCCCATCATCCATGATGTACACTAATAACTGACATATTGATATGAATCCCATATCACTCATCATACTATCTCTAAATAATGAATAAAAGCAATGCAATTCTCCAAAATAAAATTCTCATCCAAAATACAGTCTGACTCCAAAAGTTCATTTTCTAATCAATGAACTACTACTCATCCTAAGGAATCACCTTGATTCTTAAGCGTGACTTCTAAAGTAGTTATAGTTCACAAATTCCATTGGATCCTAGTATACAAAATTGACTACACTATATTTTAATTCCTTAAAACACATTCCACTAATCATCCTCTGGTCTTAATGTACTCTCTATTGTAAGAGTTTCCTTAGGTCTACTATGAATTCTCTTACACTGAATTTACATTTATCAAAAACACTATTGTTTAAAATAGTTTTTTTAGAAAAATAAAATCTCATTTCAACATTACTAGTTTAAACCATTTTCAAATACTAATTTTGTAAAGTCAACTCATGTTGAAAATTAAATCATTTTTAATTCAATAAATAGTTTTCATATTCTATTTTTGAAAATATTTTTTAATGAAAATCAAACTCCATTTTAAATTTCAATACCTATTTTCCCTTCCCAATCATTAAGATATATTATGAATCTCACAATATATAATTAATGAATACATCCCACAGCTCACTTTACAAACATATAACACATTTTTTAATATAATTAAATTATAATATCATATCAACAAAATAATTTGGAATAATGAAAATTTTAATGAATCCTTACTAACAATGAGGTCCAGTTTAACAGTATGAAATTAACAGGAAACAACAACCCAAGATATATTTTCATTAAGACAAAAAAACCTTATTAATTTAAATCAAAATATTTTAAATAATACATCACAAAATAAAAAATAAGTAGCATACTAAATTACCAAAAATATTTTACAATTATAAAAACATTATCAGGAAATATTGAAATAGCATGTACAATAAATAGTACTAGATAAAAAATAATTGATAACATGCTCAATAACATAGTTTGTAAAATAGTTATAGTAACACATGGATAAGCATGAAATATACAAGCATCATAAACATATACAAATATGTCGATGAAATTAATTAATTTTAGAAAAACAAAAAAGTATTATAAGAAAATACAATTTACGTTATTATCTATTATTTATTTAATTAAGGGTAATCACTTATATTGATTATAATAATAATGATATGTTCATGTCCTAATGTACTGTGAGAACACAAGATGCATGAATCTGTAATGAATTTAGATACATGTTTATCCCTATACCCTTCTTCATTTTTATCCCAATATAATTATTTGTTTCAAAGGGATTAACAAAACTTTATAATAACAAAATATGTAATATAGAAACCCAAAACCAAGATCAACCATTCTAGAAAAAGAAAATAATGTTTAAACTTTAAATTAATAAAATTTATACTTTATAACATATATATCCATTAAATTTGTATTCATGTCATTTTCATGATGAATATCACAAATATATAGTCTAATGACATCACTCTTATAGAGGAATCCATGGGATGAAACTGAATCACTCATGGTATGAGTGGGATCATCCTTTCATCCATGGTATACTAGTAACACACTTGGAATTTTTGAAGGACGAGAAGTTATTCTGGGTAGTGGGATTTTTGAATAATAATGAATGTGTGATAATACACACATTTAATTGTTTTAGGATCCTTTATAGGTCCCTTGAGGATGCTCCTCAAGTGAACTTTCTTTTACTTATGCGTTACAAAACATATGAGTAATAAATTGGCCAGTAATGAATTAATTGTATACATGAGACAACTATATGCTTCATCTTATGAAACACCAAATATTTAATTATATTAAAACTTTAACATCTATAAATTTTTTACACTAAATATTCGTATTCCATAACTATTAAAGACAGTGGCATGATATTATATACCATACCTTATGATATATCGATTCATACATTGTGGGTTTCATAGACAGTGGAAGCTTACAATATATTTAGACGTACTCTATGAATTTCATGGGGAAAATAACCTTATGATATCCCTCTGTCATACCATATCAATTTTCTAGACCCATCATATACATAATCAATTTAGGATATGTCTCCTTTGATATCCCACTTACACTAAATCCTTATTAACTTTTCACCATCTTACCTTATATCATATAAAATATGATATCTTGTGAAATCATACCCAAAACTATTTTTAATATCATCCAAAGCCCTTTTGGAAAGATATCATTAACTTCACTATTTATCATATTATATGATATATCTTGTGAATACCCATCCAATACTATTTTTTATTAACCCTAAAACACTTTTAGAGAAACACTCTAAGTAAAAAATCAATCCTTATTCAATCAAAAACTTGTAACCCCATGGTCTTTTATAGAGTTAACAAGAAATATGAATCTCTATATCCATAAATGTAACCAAATAGAATATTTTAGAAAATACTCAATGTTACTTAAGCTACAAATGGATTGTTCATGATCTCAATCAAACACATGAATCTCTATAATATTATCCATATTTATCTACACATGTTAGCAGAAATTATTATAAATTTCCTTTATCAAAGACACTGACTTATAATGGGACATGGTGTATGTCAATACCATCTATCTAACTCATATGTTCTCGATTCTATGGGTATATAATGTTTAGGCTGGTGAATACATCATATTTCATTCACCTTTATAGACGATCTTATCATATTTACCTCACATAAATACCTAAATAACTCATATTTATTTTCAAGGTGTGACCTCCATCTCCTCATTCTATCTTAATTAATGGATTAGATATCATAATTGTTATATACGATAGAAAATATCATATTAGTTGATCTCTAATTAACAACATGATCAACAATATACCAAAACACACATGATTATTGAACATTTATGTATTGTGTAATAAAGAAATAAAAGTATGAAGGTTATAACACTAGGTATCTCACCAACCTATGGTGGTGGGGATTATAAATAAGATCCACTCACCCCAAGAATACCAAATATATAATTCATAACACACTATGTTGTATATTTTATAGGTTATCATGTGGATAAAACACCTTTTGCCTTAGGAAAATATTTCATATCTCTGTAAAATAATCCTACTCAAGCTATCCTTGTCACAGACCATCCCCAGGGGCCCATGCCATGACTACCCCAAGCCCACCTTCCATAGGCCAGGGGCTGGCGACTAGCACTGAAAGGCGTTTTCCCTAAAATTAAGAATTCATTGCCTTTATAACCTGAAAACTCACGTAGACAAGAACACGACAAGAAACAAAAAAAAGAAAACTGTATAACCAAAAGAGTGTTGAAATTAAAAAAGGGGGTCAGAATATAATCCCAACAGTAAAGGTATAAGTACAACTGAAATACAATACAACTGAAGAAAAGGGAAAGTCAGTTGTTGGGTCATCCTCCGAGGTTCCTACCAGAAGGGTAGGTACATATCACCTCTTCAACACCACACGTCCACTCGTCTTCTCTGCATACTGACACGTCGTATGGTCCACCTCTAGGTACCGTCTAGCCCTGGTATCCTTAGCCTTAGTCAGCGTTTTCCATCATCTGTATCCAATACGACAAGGTGTGGGCATATCCTGTGCAGGGGTGAGTGTAACGATACTCAGTAGGGACATCGTGACCCTCTAGGTATCACAAAATCCATCAAGGATAAATCACAAAGTATGAAATAAATATATAACCTTACTTAGGTATATGCCCATACATATACCTAATTTATCAAGTAATCTATCTCAATCATGAGGAAAAACATAGAGGTACTGACCCAGCTCACACCAGGAATTATTATAAGGGTAGTATCAAGTAACATTACTAGTCACAACGTCGAACACCTCGGCTGCTAGAGAACTCCTCCTCTATTGAGTACATTGGGCCTTCCACATCACATAGAGTTACTTCCCACTGACCTTAGACTGTTGAGGTACTCCTCCTATCGAGCACCGTGGGTTTGCCATGTCACCAAAGCACTCCCCCTCATAGCCTACTAAGGTAATCCTCCTATCTAGTACCATGGGTCTGCCCCATACCAAGGCGCTCCCCACCTTGGGTCTGTCGTGTCACCAAGACACTCCCCACTGGGCCAGTTGAGTCACTCCGATTCGAAGCAGTCAGCAGTCATCAAGTCTCAGCCAGTCGCAGTGTTTCGTATGTATCATGCTTTGAGAAACTGCTTCCCAAGACACAGTTCAAATACTCCAACCTCCACAAAGTCCCATTAATACGTATATCAAAGGTCTGCCATGTCATAGGGGTCACAACGTAACAGACAGTGCGTCAATCAGATGCTCATTCTGTGAGTTATTAGCCTTTTAGTCTCGGGGGCCTGGTTGGATTCATGCTCGATCCAACCTGACCATTAACCATATCAAACTAAATCTTAGTGGGGTATAATCAAAGGGACCAAATCCTTCCAATATTTCCAGCGCCGCTGACGGTTCGTCAAAAGGACGTCTGGTACCAAAGTTATGGCCAAAGGAAATTAAATGGGGTCGTAGTGGGCCCGGGTCCGGTCCGACACGGCATGACCAACACAAAACGACACGGACTTGGCCGGAATCGTTTGGTTTGACCCCGCTCGAGCCGTAGTTTGGCCCGGCCCACTAGACGACATGGTCGCGGAGGGCTACTGGGTGACATGGTCGCGGGGCAGTGCGGACAGCCGCAAGGTGACTCAATGAACGACAGCGGCGGCTCAGACGGCAGCAGTGGCAATTCAGAAGAAAACTGCTTGGCTCGGAGGATGGAGGCGGCTTGGTGGATGGCAAATCGTCTTGGCGGACAGTGGCTTGTCTTGGTGGATGGTGACTCAGCTCAGCGGACGACATCTCGGCGGACGGTGGCTCAACGGCTCGGCCCGGTCGGCGGCTCGGTGGACAGTGGTGGCGGCTTAGCGGTTCAGAGGGGCGTGGCGAGGGTGGATCGACCCAGGGTGGTGTGGCGAGGATTGTTTGGCCTGGGGAGGCATGGTGAGGGCGGTTCAGCCCGGGGCAGCACAGAGCGGCATAGGCTGTGGGCGGCGGTAGTGTTTCCTTTTTTATCTTCATCCATTGAAAAGAACACTCCATTCAACACAAGAATTACAGAGAGGATAGGCTATGTTAGTTTGGCCTACACTATCCGCATTAGAGTGGTAGCAAGGGGCTATTATACAAGAATCACAAGAAAACTAAGAATGGGTAAGGGAAATCAATTCAAACACCCTCCCTTCAAGATTCCGCAATTTAATCATTCCCAATCCCGCAAAAGAAAAACATTCATGGATCAATCTAAAATAGAGAGTTGATCTGCGTTCGTTGTTTTAGAAGAGAAGAACATGGGAATATAAAATCACTTATAAATAAACCCCTACTTTGGGTTGTTTGTTGACAGAGATCTCGATGGAGTATATGCTGTCGTTTGGGAGGGAAAGACGATAACTGATTGAAGACATCCCAAGCTGGAGGATGTCCCGAGGAAGAATGTTGAAGTCGAGGTCAACGTTCTTCGTTCAGAAAGAAGTTATTTATTGGAATTCTTTCTCCAAGATCTCCTCCTCTCCCCAATTCCACATAAATGAAATGATAGCCCCCAAAATAATATATTTTGAGATCTATAATGTTTGTTGGCATAAAATTCAAATTGGGTTAATTAATTACTTTGCATAATTACGTGGGAGGGGGTTGGAATAATAAATTAAGGAGGGTTGGCACAATTAATGTGGAGGAAGCTTAAGAGGCTCATCCGCATTAATGAGGGAGTTGAAGAGGATTCGGCCTTAAGTGTTCCCCACCACCATAACCTATCATGGGAGGTTATTCTCGGGTGGTCCCCACCACCATAACCTCTCATGCGAGGTTAAGGTCTGGTTGTCCCCACTTTCCAACTTCCACATGGAGGTTTTATCAAATAAAATAAAAATAAAATGTTGTAAAATTTTACTCTTATTCAATTATTTCAGGAAAAATCCATAAAATAACTTCTACCCTTTTCCAACTGCCATCGAGTTAAAAGTATCTTTAAGATAATATCGGCGTTGTGAGTTCAACGGTATCCTCATATTTCAATTCTGATCACCGGTGCAAAATTTAGATAAAACCCACTCACACATTTACTGAACGCACCCGAAATAAAGTTCAGAAATTCTTTTCGAGAACTCCTGGCTTTAGAATCCCATGTCATTAATTTTTGCAGACTCATAAAATTCCCATTTATTAAAAAAAATTACATGAAAAAATATGGGTCTTCAAATTCTCCCCACCACAGGGCTCTATGTCCCTGTAAGCCAGAACTCAAACGAGGTAAACAAGTGGAGGTACTGAGCATGTATTTGATCATCCCGCTCCCATGTGCTCTCTTGGAGGTTCTCATGCTGCCAGTGAATCTGTACCAGAGTAATCGACCATCCACTAAGGACTCGCTCTTATCGTTCCCCAATCTCTACTAGAACCTCCGTAAAAGTCGCCCCATCCTTGACGTCTAGCTTTCCATGGTCGATGATGTGAAAAGGGTCGTTCAAGTATCTCCTAAACTGGGATACGTGGAGATGTCATGCACCCAGTGCAACTGAGGTGGAAGATCTAAGCGGTATTCCACCTCGCCAACTCTGTTGAGGACCTGAAAAGGTCTGATGAAACTCAGAGATAACTTGATACCTCGGCCAAATCTCTGTAAGCCTCATCGAGGTGAGACCCATAGAAAGACATGGTCACCATCCTTGAACTCTAGAGGTCTTTATCTCCTATTGGAATACGACTTATTCCTACTCTGTGTAGTCTTTATCTGCTTATGTATGATTTGCACATTCTCTGTGGTAGATCGTACCATCTCTGGTCCCATTAGTGCGGACTCCCCTGGGCAGTCTAGCACAAGGGTGATCTACAAGGTCGCTCGTACAATGTCTTGAAAGGTTCCATCCAAATGGTGCAGTGATAGGTGCTGTTGTATGAAAACTCCACCTAAGGCCAGTGATCCTCTCACCTGTGATCGTAGTCGAGGACGCATGCACATAGCATGTCCTCGAGGGTCTGAATAGCCCGCTCATTCTGGCCATCTGTCTGAGGATGGAAAGTGGTTCTCAAATGAAGGTGTGTCCTAAAATCATCATGAAACTTCTTCCATATCTTAGAAGTAAAAAGTGCATCATGATCGAAGACAATCATCGAGGTTACTCCATTTAGCGACACAATATATTGGAAAAAGAGGTGTCCCATGCTCTCTACTAAAACCTGCTCTCTAATCGGTAGGAAGTGGGATGACTTGGTGAGTCGGTCAACGATCACCCAAATCGAGTCATGACCCTTGTATGTTTGTGGAAATCCTATCACGAAGTCCATGGATATCCCATACCACTTCCACTCAGGGACCTCTAAAGGCTGAACCAAGCCTGCTTGTACTTGATGCTCCGCCTTCACATGCTGACAAGTGAGGCACCGAGAGACAAACTCTACTACTACTTTCTTCATTCCCAGCCACCAGTGCTGTTTTTGGAGATCTTGGTACATATTTTCCACTATTGGATGTACCACTAGAGGGGAAGTGTGTAACTCCCCCAAAACTTCCTCCTGAAGTGCCATTGGTACCATGGTACGTCCTCTAAAGAGGATAACATGCTCCCCACCTCTAGAAAATCCATCAAGTTCTTGTCTTATGGATATTTTAGCATATCATGTTTAATAGTCAGATTACCCATGATATGCCTCCCTGACTCTCTAAATAATTGGGGGAGTGACTATAAGAGACTGAAAAAAAGATGATCCATCTCTATCCACAAAGGATATCTATAAAGTAGTGAGCTGCTCTGTCACCTCGCCTAGCAGTGGTATACCAAACCTCCTTCTGAGTGCATCTACTACAACATTCACCTTCCCTTGAGTATAGACTATCTCAAAGTCATAGTCCTGGAGGAACTCAATCCAACGTCATTGTCTCAGGTTCAGGTCCTTCTGAGAGAAGATATACCTAAGTCTCTTATGATTAGAGTACAGTATAAAATGCTCACCCATTAGATAGTGTTGCCACATTTCAAGGTGAAGACCATTGCTGCTAACTCTAGGTCATGGGTAGCATAGTTGTGCTCGTGATTTTTCAGTTATCAAGAACCATATGTGACCACTACTTTCTCCTGCATCAAGATACATTAGATTCTGGTCCCTGATGTGTCGTAGTAAACTATGTACCCTATGCCCACCTCAGGAAGCATCAAGATGGGGGCACTAGTCATCCTATGCCTCATCTCCTAAAAACTTTTCTGGTATTTATCTGACCAAACCTAGGGTTTCCCCTTCTTTGTCAAGGCTAATAGTGGTGCTACAATTCTGGATAAATCTGGCAAAAACCTCTGGTAATAGCCAGCCAAACCCAGGAAACTTCGTACCTTTATCACACTCTTGGGTGGCTCCCAAGCAAGTACCACCTCAACCTTCATTGGATCTACTGCAACTCCAACCTCAGATATGACATGTCCCAGGAAGTGAACCTATCAGATCTAGAACTGGAACTTCGAGAGCTTACCATAAAGTTGGTGCTCTCGGAGTGTGTCCAGTACTACCAGCAAATGATAGGCATACTCCTCCTTAGTAGTCGAGTAGATTAGAATGTCATCGATGAATACCACTAAAAATTGATCAAGGTATGGATGAAAGATCCTGTTCATGAGTCCCATGAACATTACTGAGGTGTTGGTCATGCCAAATGGCATAACCAAGAACTCGTCATGGCCGTACTGACACATGAAGGTTGTCTTCTGCACATCCTCATCTCATACTTTGAGATGGTGATAACCTGATCTGAGGTCTTTTTTTGAGAACCATCGTGCTCCCTTTAGCTGATAAAAGGGGTCATCAATCCTTAAAAGTGGGTACAGGTTCTTCATGATCACCTAGTTCAGGCACTGATAGTCAACACATAGCCTCAAGCTCCCATCCGCCTTCTTGGAGAACAGAATTGGGGATTCCCAAGGAGAAACACTGGGCCAAATTAATCCCTTACCCTGAAAGTATTACAGCCGTAACCGCAGCTCACAGAACTCCACAAAAGCCATCTGATATGCTGGTGTAGATATCGGTGTCTTCCCAGGGTACAAGTCAATGTAAAAGTCCACTTCTCTATGAGGAGTTACACCTGGGACATCCTCATGGAAAACATCTGCGTATAGGTCCACCACTATAGGATATCTCAGACTCTCCACATCAATAGCTCCGAGGGTAAGGCTAGCCAACTGATGAGTGATCAACTGCACTCTCCTCCAGGTAAGTCCATCCTGCATTAAAAAGGCTCCCTTCTTACTAGTGCAGGTAAACCTGGTCCCATCCGTGCAGACACACAACAACTTGCGCCTAATATAGTTTATCTGAGCATAGACTGTAGATAACCAGTCCATACCCAATATGACATCGTAAGGCCTCGACGCCACTACTGGGAGATCACAGCCGAAGCTCTCACCTCCTAGAGTAATCTTGCACTGCCAGCACCAGTGCGTAATTGGTGAATCTATTCCCGTAAGAGTCTCTACCCATAAGGATCTAGCCAACAAGTCCATCAGAATCTCAGAGCTCTGAATGAGGGAAGTATATATGAAATAATTACTGGAACATGTTTCTATAAGTACTGAAGCTAAGGAGGAGTAGACACAGATCGTAGCTCGTATCATCTGCGGAGCACCGTGATCGTAGGCCTCAGCTTCCTAGAGTTGAGCTATCCCCTATCCACCTCCTCTATACAGTCAGGGTGGACCTCTTGGTGGTGGTGGCCGTAACATCTCAAATCATCATCCAATGTCATCTGCATGACCAAATCCCCTACCATGTCTTCCTGCTCCCTGTGGAACTCCTCGGTCGAACCTTATGTCTCTGCCTGGGCGGTCTTTCGACTGTCTTTTGACCATCTGTACGACGGGTCAGACAGTCAGGAGCCATGTGACCCTTCTCGCCGCATGTGAAACACTACCTAGAACTGGTATAATTGGCTCTTCCTTGGGTGCTCCACACAACCAATCCTGAGTCATGCAGTTTTCCACCAGTAGGTCTGGTCCTCTTGGACATCTGTGAAGTCAGTTTGCTGCCAGCCGCAGAAGACTCTACTATATGATGAATGGTAGTGGGTCTCATTACTGGTGACTACTCAGCAAGGAAACTCTCCACCAAGAGGGATCTCTCTAACACCCTTGCCTACGTCGGGATGTTGAATGAGATCATCAAAGCCCTGATCTTCCTATTGAGCCACTACTCAAAGGTCTGATCCCTAAAGAAAGAGTCCCACAACATATCAGGGAGTAACATGAGAGGTCAGCGAACCTTGATGAATACTGAGATACAATCATACTGCCCTGCTGCAGATGAAGAAGCTCCTGTATGCGCACTGCGCAAAGAGTCACAGGGACAAACTCTAATCGAAATAGGCTCTCAAAGTCTATCTAGAGAAGCGTCACCTCGTCATGAACCTAGAACATCAAGCTCCACCAGCTGCCTATTTCTGTCTGTAGAAGGCTGGTGGAAAGGAACGCCATGAGAGCGTCGGGTGTCCCTAATAGTCGAAAGACTCTCACCACAGCCTCGAGGAAATCCTCATCCGCCTGTGGGTCCGTCTATCCTTTAAACCTGGGTGGCCTCTGGTGCTAGAACTCATGAAACACACTCGTGAGGCATGAACCATCTGCTATTGGGGCTGGTGGCATCAGTGGACTAATGGGTAATGGTACCACTGGTGCCTCTACTGGAAGAGGTACCTGCACCGAGGCCTCATCACTCTATGGGATATCAGTGTGTACAACTCCTGAAACCCTAGCCGGTTGTCCATGTGGAGGCATCCTGAAAGGAAATAGGTGCACCATGGTTAATGAGTTATACCTGGTGATAAGAAAGTTATACTCGGTGAGATGAATGTTATACCTAGTGAGCTGACTCAAAAGATCACGAAGAAAACTTTTGGAAACACACACGCAATCAGTGTTTTTGTGCACTGAGTTAGAATTCAAAAGTCAGGGTCTTGGTGTATGGATACGTCGTCCATCGCACCAACACTAGACTCCCTAGACTAAAAACCAAACTCATTACCCTTAACAACATTGCATCATATAAAATATATGAGTCCTAGTTCTTCGATAGAACCGACTCCTCTAATACCAATTTTTCACGACCCATCACCCGGGGCCCGTGCCGTAACTACCCCAAGCCCACCTTCCATATGCCAAGGGCTGGAGACTTGCAGAGAAAGGTGTTTCTCCCAAAACTGGGAAGGAATTACATTTATAACCTACAAAATCATGTAACCAAACACACAACAAGATATGAACACAAGAAAAATGTATAACCAAAAGTGTGATGAAAGTAAAAAGGGGGCCAAAATAAAATCCCAACACTAGAGGTACAAGTACAACTAAAATATAATACAACTGAAGAAAAGGGAAACTCAGTTGTTGGGTCGTCCTCCGAGGTTCCTACCTAAAGGGAAGGGACAGATCGCCTCCTTAGCATTCCACATCCACCCGTATTGTCTGCATACCGACACGCTGTATGGTCCGCCTCCAGGTACCGTCCATACTTGGTACTCTCAGCCTCAGTCAGTGTTATCCGTCATCTCCATCCAACACAATAAGGTGCGGTCATATCTCATGCAGGAGTGAGTATAACGATACCCAATACAGACCTGAGACCCTCTAGGTCTCAAAGAATCCATCAAGGATAAATCACAAAGTATGAAATAAACATATAACCTTACTTAGGTATATTCCCATACATATACATAAGTTATCATGTAATCCATCTCAATTATGAGGAAAAAAATAGAGGTACTGACTCAGCTCACACCAGGATTTATTCTAGGGGTAGTATCAAGTAACATTTCCAGTCACAACGTCGAACACCTCGGATGCTGGATAAATCCTCCCCTATCGAGTATAGTGGTCCTACTACGTCACACAGAGGCACTTCCCACTAACCTTGGACTACTAAGGTACTCCCCCTGTTGAGTACCGTGGGTATGCCTTGTCACCAAGGTGCTCCCCACCGTGGGTCTGCCGCGTCCCCAAGGCGCTCCCCCTCGTACCCTACTGATGTACTCCTCTTATCGAGTATTGTGGGTCTGCCGCGTCACCAAGGGGCTCCCCATCATGGGTTTTCTACATCACAAAGGGACTCCCCACTCAGTCAGTCGAGTCACTCCGAGTTGAAATAGTCAGTAGT
Source organism: Viscum album (assembly GCA_963277665.1). Taxonomy (NCBI): domain Eukaryota; kingdom Viridiplantae; phylum Streptophyta; class Magnoliopsida; order Santalales; family Viscaceae; genus Viscum; species Viscum album. The sequence continues at coordinate 1,013,170,818 of OY728126.1, forward strand.
CATTAAGTCTCAGAAAGAAGTAGGGTTCCGTACATATCACACTTGGGGAAACTGCTTCCCAAGCCACAGGTTAAATACTCCAACTACCATGAAGTCCCACAAAGAACTATCTCAAAGTTCTACCATGTCATAGGGGTCTCAACGTAACAGACGACTCGTCAATCAGACGCACAGACTATGTGTTATAAGTCTTTTAGTCACGGGGGTCCAGTTGGATTCGTGCTCAATCCAACTAGACTATTCCCCATCTCAAAACAAATCTTTGTGGGGTATACTCAAAGAGACTGACTCATTCCAAAATTTCTAGTGCCACTAACGGTTCGTCAAATGGATTTCCAGTGCCAAAGTTATGGCCAAAATAATATAAATGGGTTGTAGTGGGCTCGGGTCCGGTCCGACCCAACCTTACCGACCCGGCCCGAACCGGCCGCAGCCGACACGGTTTGGGTCGACCTGGCCTGGCCCGTGATGGGCGGCCTAGATGTGAGGGGTCGCGAGGGGTTATGGGGTCCGCAAGGGGTGCAGAGGCCGCGAGGGACACTAGGTGGCGTGGCCGCAGTAGGCCACTGGGCGGCATGGCCGTGGGGTGGTGCAGACAGCTGTGGGGCAGCACAGACAGCCTCAGAACAACTCATTGATTAGCGGCAGCAACTCAGATGGTGGCAGTGGGGGCTCGACAGATGACGGCTCGACCCGATGGATGGCGGCGGACTAGCGTACGGGGGAGGCCTGACGGACGGTAGCGGCCCGATGGGAAGCGGTGTCCCGGCAGACAGCGGCGGCCCGACAGACCACGGTGGCCCGGCAGACGGCGGCATCCCGACAAACGGTGGATAAGATCGGCGGACGACATCAGCCAGGCGGACGGCGGCTCAACTCAGTGGACAGCGGCGGCGGCTCGGCCGAGTCGGCGGCTCATAGGGGCACAGTGAGGGTGGTTCGGCCCGGAGTGGCGAGGTGAGGGAGGTTCGGCCCCGGGCGGTGCAGATCGGTGGAGGACGCGAGTGGTGGTGTTGTTGCCTTCATCTCCTTCATTGTCTTTATCCATTACGAAGAACACACAATTCAACTCAAGAATTACGGAGAGTACATGCCATGTTAGTTTGGCCCGCACTCTCCATATTAGAGCAGTAGCAAGAATCTATTATAATTGAATCACAAGAATATTAAGAACTAGTGAGGGAAAACAATTCAAACACCCTCCCTTCAAGATTTCGCAATTTAATAATTCCCTATTCTGCAAAATAAAAACATTTGCGGATCAATCTAAAATAGAGAGTTGATCTGTGTTCGTTGTTTTATAAGAGAAGAACATGGGAATATAAAATCACTTATAAATAAACCCCTACCTCATGTTGTTTTTTGATGGAGATCGCGAGGGAGGAGACAACGTCGTTGGGGAGGGAAAGACGATCATCAATTGAAGACGTCCTATGCTTGAGGATGTACCAAGGAAGAATGTCGATGTCGAGGTCGATGTTCTTCATTCGGAGAAGAAGTTATTAATTGTCATTAATTCTCCAAGTTCCCCCCCTCTCCCAAATTTCACCCAAATTAAATGATATCCTCCAAAATAATAGATTAGCATATCTATTATGTTTGTTGGCATAAAATTCAAATTTGCTTAATTAATTACTTAGAATAATTAAGTGGGGGATGGTTGTCATAATAAATTAAGGAGGGTTGGCACAATTAATGTCGAGGAAGCTCAAGAGGCTCCTCCACATTAATGAGGGATTTGAAAAGGTTTAGGCCTCGGGTGGTCCCTACCACTATAACCTATCATGAGAGGTTATGCTCAGGTGGTCCCCACCACCATAACCTTTCATGGGAGGTTAATGTCTGGCAGTCCCCACTTCCAAACTTCAACATGAAGGTTTTAACAAATAAAATAAAAATAAAATGTTGTACAATTTTATGTTTATTCTATTATTTCATGAAAAACCCAAAAACTAACTTCCACCCTTCACCAACTGCCATTGAGGTGTAAGTATATTTAAGTGAATATCGGTTTTGTGAGTTCAACGGTGTCCTCATCTTTCAATTCGGAGCACCGGTTCAAAAGTTAGAAAAACCCACTCGTACATTTACTTAACGTACCCGGAATAAGGTTCAGAAAGTCATTCTGGGCACTCTAAGCCTCAGAATCACGCACCGTCAATTTTTTCAGAATCATAAAATTTCCATTTATTTAAAAAATTAAATTGAAAAATATGGGTCTTTAAAAACCTTATCATTTCATAATATCCTTCAATACTCCTTGAAGGACATCAATTATGTATAACTCAATGTCATACATTTACAGGTCAATTTTTATTACACCTCGTAAAATTTATATAAATATATACATATATGCAACAAACTTGAACGTATGATAATGTGGAGATTTATTCTTATTTAATAAATTTTATATTCTTAAAATATTTTAATCACACTTAGTAAAACCCAATATAAGCGTCTATTTGTCAAATAATATATGATGGAATTCCATATTAGCCTTTTGTTTTCTGCACTTTTTGGTTTTTTGTTAAGTCATTCCATCTATATTTAATTATTACCATGTCACTATGTGACTATATGATAAAAAACCTCCCACTAAACACTTTAGTGTGTAACATCAATGTGGAAAGAAATTTTAAATAATAATGATATTTAAGAATCATTTTCCTAATGTTCAACTCTGTGAACATGTTAAAATTATTTAACTATTTAACATTAAATGTTATAATATTTAAGAAATCTCTTGTCTAATTGAAATCATTCAATGTTTAACATTACAATCTTGGGAACCCTTTCTATCCAAATTTTCAATTGATATATTTTTGGTAAATAGTGTAATTACTTATATTATCACTTATTAACACATCCTAAACTACTTTCAGAAAAAATGGAATGCTCTCTATTTTGATAACTAAATATAACTCTTTAAATTTATCTTTACTAAAACATCTTACAAACTCTTATAGGATATTAAGTGAAATTCACATAGAATTTTGAATCAAATAATATTTTACAAATTAAAATTATCTAAGTAAAAATTTACTCTCACTATCCTCTTAGACAATATATTCTCTCTAATATAATTAAAATATAAAGAAATACCATTTTTTTAGTAAATAACACTTATTTACTTTTAATAGAACTATTTGACAAATAGAATATGTTTTAAATATCATAGATAATGTTTTATGTGTTTAGATAATTTTATTCTAAAAAGAATACTTTATTCCTTAGGATATTCAAATTATGGGTAGAGTGAACATATTCCCTCATACATGAACAAAAATATAAATAATTGATTTTACCCATGATAAAAACCTTTTATCCTTGCATATTTTTTTTAAACAAGTTATAGAATCAAGTCAATCATATACCAAATTTATTTAATTAATTATCTCATATTTTTTCATAAAAATACTTTGTTAAAAAACTATAGTTGGGTTGGATCTTGAGTGGGAAAACCCATAATCCTACATCGAAAACTAGTGTTTGATTCATGACCATCTCATTGGGGGATTTATGAGGTAGACAGTGATGGAGGTGTGATGTCGTCCTTGTGATTTAGGTAGAATGATGTGGGAATGATATTGTAATGGGCCTTCAAGCCAAGTCCATGGGTCACTTGTCATTGGGCCTACAAACAGTTTAATGGGTCTCCCTCTACCCATATAAAATAGGTCTATGATTTTATCATAAAAAGTGGTTTCTACCCCAAATTTAAAAAAACGTATCTTATCATATATGAGTAATGAAATAATTATAGAAATATTATATTTAGGTTCATTAAAACATGAAAAATTCCTTCATAATCAAATATTTTATGTAACTTCACTTTTATTCATTAATTGAGTGAAAATTATAATCTTTATTTTTTATTCCATTGATTTTTGAACACTTTTATATTTACCACACTTGTAGTGTAAACATTTAGCATAATATTCCCTTAGAAATCAAGGAACTGATTCAGATAACCCTATAATATTTAATGAACACATAGATATTTTGTAGGCAATATGATTATATGTTTTTTGAAACATGAAAAATCACTAACGTTGTATTTTATATCTTGGATCAATGTATTGGGATTAATACAAATCTATGGGATTTATACTGAGTTTATGGATATGATATCCCATATCATAATACATGATTCAATTAGGAAAAAAGAATATGTGTAATATTTTATGATATGGATTATAAAATGCATTGTGACTTCAAAAAATTCATTATCATTATGATTTCATGAATCTAACATAGTTTTGTGGCTCTAATACCACTTTTTGGTTTGAAAGGACCTAACAACACTTGCTAATCATATTAGATGCAATATAGAAACCCAAAACTAATATCAATAATAATAGAATAATGAAATCACGTGAATAATATAAATTTATAAATTTTGCACCTTTCACTACAGATATCTATAATATTTTATTTCATCCCATGTTCTTCATGATGATCATAAATAGGTACGAAATTAATATTCGTCCTCCAAATGTATCTAAGGGATGAAACTAAATTACTCATCACATGAGTGAGAACATCCTTTTATTAACAGTTTATTAGTACCTCACTAATAAAAAACAAAGGATAAAGATAGGTTTGGGAAGGTGGTTGTTTCATCCAAGAATGAATGGTTTATAATACCCTCATTGAATGGTACTATTTTTCTTTATCATTCCCCTAAGGATGCTTTTCAAGTGAAATTTTATTTACCCATTTGTTATTAAATGTATGTGTAATGCCTCTTCCCTTTCTGCATTCATCATATAAATGCAACCCCATTGTGTTTTATCTTATGAAACAGATCATACATAATGATAACCAACATACAAGATAAATCAAATTTTGACACTTCACATTCAGATTCAATAACTTTCAATAATAGTGGCAGGGTAGCATACACCATGCCAAATGATATGGACAATTATACACTATCACTTGTATGGGAATTCACACAATATGATATGACCACTCATACACAATGAATTACAATATATATTACTTTTTTATATCACTACATTATAAAATAAAACATGTAAAAATGCATTATATCATAATGGATTCAGAGAATACCACCTTAACATGCATGAGATAACAGTTAAATTCCTCACTCAAAGCTATAGTTTCTACTCACTAATCAGTTATCCCGAGTAAATTAATCTTATATAATAAATAGGTTGATCGGGCCTGTTTATAGGTTACTTATCAACACCTAAAAGTCCTACCAACAATCTAAGAAAATTTAAAGTATCAATAACATAGCATTACTCTCACATCACTTTATAGTGACCTTGACCCAGATACCCTAAATAGAACAAAAAATCTTTTTTCCACTACCACAGGAGAATTTTATGATCCCTAGAGGATTGAGACTAGAACTATGGATCTAGATTTTTCAATGAAGATTATTTTACCCACATAAGCAGAAAAAATTTGTTTAGAAAAAATCTAATTAAATTCAAGAATGACACTTCTATATATTGATCATTACTATGAAAAATAAATATAAAATCTCACAATAAAGGTAAAATAATATAAAATTACGGAAGACACCTCTATATGAATACATTCATTATTATATAATCAATGCAAACAAAATCCCTCAATATATTTCCTGTACCTCTATGCAGACACAACTCTACAGATTACGCAATGGGGAAACCCTTCTCCTACTAAATATGGTCTCCTACTCCAATACCTCATGAATACTAAATACATGAACTTTTACCAATATACATCCAATATTAAATGCATCCAATCACCTCATATGTATCTGATCACACATGAAATGTATTAAATGAGGCAATATGTCCATCTAGGTTGCCATACAAGGTGTCTGCATATACATATCCATTAGGGCTCCATCATCATTCCTCAACATAATAGGGAATAAAACAATTTTTGCATAGACAAGTATTAAAATTTACAAAAAATTATATTTATATTGAAATAATATTAGAAATTATTAAAAGAGAATAAAAATAATTTATAGAAAACATCATAAAAAATTATACTAACTATAATAATTAACCCCCATATTAAGAGGCTTCATACCAACATAAACCTTATTTCATCCTACAACTCAGGATCTAATATGGTCTTGTATGGGGGGCCATTATACACATTCTATTTAATATAACATAAGTAATATATATATTAAGACCCATTTAATGGGAAGGGTAATGTATAAACACGAGTTAGGGCACTACTAAACCATTATGTGGGAAAAAAGAAGGTATAAACACAACTTGGAAATTACAGTCCATCCCATGAAATGTACCTATATTTGAAATTTATAAAAAATTATGACACCAAAGATACAGGATAAGATATTCCAATAAACAAGCTTAGTAAAACAATGTAATGATATGATTAACATATTAAAGTTATAGTCATTCTTGGGAAAACATTAATAACTATATTATTAAATATGAGTACTATAACTAAACAACAATACGATAAATAAATTAGATAATTACCCATGATCATGTAACAATTCAAACCAAAAAAATCCTTTAGGATGATATTAATTAAATTTATAAGAAGTTAGGATATTTTTAGAAAATATATCATTTAAGGACTATCATATAAATACTAAAAAATAAACCGACATAAAATACAAAATAAAATATTTTAGGGAATACTTATTACTATAAGAAATTTTAATAAAAAATCACATAAAGTAGTAAAAAATCCATAAATAACTTCTCAAGGATTACTAATTATAAGATAAATAAATCAATAGGTGTGAATGAGAAATAACTAAACCACACCGAAGGTAAATTTATTAATTTTAGATATTTTGTTCATATTTAAAACATACATCATGAAAACATTTATTTTAGAAAATATTTTATTATAATGGACTGTTTTACTCATAACCAATTTTCTAAAGTAAAATAAATTTACTTCATTTACTAAGAACTCATAATTTTATGAAAACATATTAAGAAAAATGTTTTATAAAAGTATTAGTTTCAATAAATCAAAATTAAATTTTATAGACTTATTTTAAAACAAAAAACAACTTATTAATTTATGTATAAGATAAATTGTGGAGTTTCTGAACATTTTTATTTAGGTTAGAACCCTATGTAAGAAACTAAATTTATTTGAGAATATTAGGATTCCCTTCCACAAGAACTAACTCGGCCATTATATCACCATCGATGTTATATCTTAACTGAGGCTAAGTAAAAATCATTTTCTTTTATCTCATTTAGTTAATGGTGGAATGAAATTTTGTCCTTTTAAACACAATAAAGAAATAAATGATAACCCTTAAACAAAAATAGTTTCACTTATATAGATTTTAAGCATAAAAAAACATATATATATATATTAAAAAAATATTAAGATGAAAAATAATGAGCGCACACAAAAAAATGAATATCATTGACTAGAAGAAAATTGGTAAGTTCTAAAGTCTCGAAACATTTTTTCTAAAGAAATCAAATTCATATAATATAAATTATAGAAGAAAAAAAGTTTTACATCTGATGTAATCAAATTAAATTATGAAAAATGGAGATCTATCAACATTCATAATATATCTATGAAATATCTGTATATATGTCTAAATCAACTGATATTAGTATCTTTCATATATTATTATATTGTTTCACTCAAAAAATATCCACATGAATGGAAAAAGTTTTAGAAAAAATATCTTTACAAAATGTTTGAAAAAACGTTTTATGTAAAGAATGTAAAAAATAAAACCATTACATAGATTCACATTGAACTCATTTTGAGAAATCATTAATATATTATATTATAATTTAAATGAAAATAATTGATTTATAATTTTTAAAATATTTTTTTTCAACATTATTAAAATTTTGAAAATAAAATTGGTAGGATTTTTCGTGACATAGCCTATTAAAACACCAGGAGGGTTGATAAAGGATTTGGGGAATAACATAATTGGTTGATCATATTACCAAAAATATTTTTCATCAGTTTTAACAAATTAATTACATTTATCATGAAAAATAATCCATGAATTCTTCAACTAGAGGATCATTTCACATATAATTTATAATTAATTTAGTGAAATAATTACCTCACCTTCATAATTATTATTTTTTCTGCTCAATTCAGTTATCTATTGTTATCTATTCATTTTAGTGATGAATCAAAAGTTTTATTTCTCTAGTGGTATCCAAATATGATCCCAAAATATCAAAATGTCCCCATTGATATTTTCAGAGGTAGCTTGGAGATACCAATCACCTTGAATCATTTATCACTGATTATAACAAGAAATATTTAAATAATGAATGAATTATTTTTATGGTTCTCTCAATATTAAGACAAAGGATGAGGGTTTTATCTCATTGATTAGATAATTCTTAAGAGGCTCTCTTAATCTTGATAGAATTCTCGTGAGAGGAAACATTGTTCACAACAATTCTCATTTTTTAGAAAATGATATTTTATTAACTATATATAGTTAGGGTGAGTATTTAATAATTTATTTGGTCCCTTCATCAAATATTCCCTCTAATATATTATATATGTATAATAATATTATTATTATTATATTACATGACATGTTCTAGATCCTAAATATTAAAATTTAATTTCTCAAATAAATAAATTTATATTCATTTAAAAGAAATTAAATAAAATATAACATTTCCATCAGGGCCTTAAATCATCTCATCAATCTTCCTAAACATTTATCAAACCGTGAATAATAAATTTTTATTTAAATAAATAATTTTATTAATATTATTCATTCACAAATAAATAAATATTACATCCACTAAACATGTGAATAAATATCATTTTTTAATACTAATGCAATTAGATAAATAATTATTTGATAAAAAATAATTATCGAGAGTAAGAAAAAAGTGGTAAATAAATATTATATATTCACTAGATCATAAATATAATTTATTTAATATTTAACTCAAGTATATTATAAACATTAAAAACTAGTTATTGAATTTATGTGATAAAAAAATCCTAAATAATTATTAAACCACATGTAGGGAATAATATTTATTCCATCTATTAAATTCAAAGAGAATTTGGCTGGGATTATGGATACACAGAGTGTGTTACCCTATAGGCCTCTTTCTCAATGGAATTATACAAAATTTCCTAATGTACAAGATTTATATCTAGAGATATGTAATGGTTACCATATATAAATAATTTAATTGTTCCATGAAAACAAATTCTTGTTATGTAATAAAATCCATTTGTCTCAATATATCCTCAATCCGGATATATAATATGTGTAGTCATCTAATAAGATTTATTTTTCATAATTTGACTAGATAAATTTTACTCACTGATTACGTATATGGCAATGGATTTAATCAGAATATTCCATTTTTATTAATGGTACAAAGATATCATCTACCATAACTCAAAATTGAAAAATCATTTTTTCACTTATTCAATTAATTTCATGTCACTTATGACACACCTAATGCATTATAACTCTCCTTGAGAATATGGAATCACAATTTTTATCAATATATAAAATTTCATGATTCATGATATACATTAATAATAATCTCAAGTCTATGAACCATTACACATGTTTGTAGATATAAATATCCAATGACACATATAATATATGAAATTATTATAGGAAATAAAATCTTCATAACTACCTCTATTGGGGATTACCTAGTGATAACATCATTATAAGAAGTCTCAATTTATTATAAGACCCCAATTCCTTATAGTAAAAAATCTTTTATGTCCTTTTAGATTGATTTAATATAGATAGTGGAACATATTATTAAGAATATTTTCATAATATTTCAATATTATCATTATAGTGGGGAATAATTATAACATTTCAATATGAAAAATTCTTTAATAAAATTATATAATCAATGTTATATAGATTGAAAATTTTCATATGATCTAATATTTTTAATATTTAGGACTTTGAATATTCTAGTAATAAAAAGTACAAAGTCAAGTAGTTCTTTGGAACAAACTCCAACAAAATCTAACTTTTATTATAACCAACTAGTAATGGTATTGTCATCTTTCACATGATTAAAATAATTCAAATAAAATATGGCTATAGTTTTGGGTCCTATAATTTTATTTTGTGGATTTTCTACTTACAATGGCTTCAATCCTTTGATAAAATCCTTCAAGAAGTGATATCAGTGAGTATTTACCTATTTTATTCTCTAAAAAACCTTAATTGTTGGATACTACTATAGTATTAACTTTATAATTGTGACAAAATATTATAATAATGTAAAATTAAAAAAATATAGAACAAAACAATTTTTAGGATTCATCAGATTCTACAATGTACTCAGCCTATAAAGACATGAAAACCACTTTTTTAAAAAATATTTTATTAATTATTCACATTATACTTACTATGATAGTGTATCTAATTGTTATGAACAAATTATATTTTTTATCACCTTGATAACAGGAATTATCATTTATATAATTACTAGGAACTCATCCATTATTAAATTTTCAAACTTTTTATAATAGTTATAAATGACACCCTAAGAAATTCTCTGATTCTATGTAATATTTTCTCACAATGTTTTCTATATAATAAATAAAGAACTTTAGTTCATATAATGAGATGTGAAATAGATTCAAAATTAAATTTACTCTTGTAGAATTTTATTAATCATAATAATATCCTAATGTACTTTCAAACATAAACATAAAGAGATTTCAAACCAGGTGACATAGGAAACAATTAAGTCTTTATTTATTAAATCTTGTATTTTGTAATACCTTGACAAAATATGTACTATGATTGTAACTAAGAAACCTCATATATCTATATTTGTGGGTATTATTACATATAACCTATGTTGTTACTCTAACTCTTTCTTTTAGAAATATGTTTTATTTAGTTTTAAAAATCTAAAAGAATTAATATCTCTTTTCAATTTATTATCAAAATATTTTCCTATGGAAACTATGTTTCTCCTAATAACCACTTATAGACACCTACAAAACAATTCTTTATGAAACCAAACTCTTATAACTTTATTGAATGAATATTATATAACTATAATTTCCTATTCAATCCATAAATGGATCTCTAATTATTTCATATATTATTTGATTTATTTAGGGTCACCAACCCCTCTAATCTCATCATATATACATCTTCCTAAGGGATTCATTTAAGGAAATTATCTTGAAAATCCAATTATTAGTTTAATGATCATAGAAGATAACAATGTCAAGTAAAATTATAATGGATTTAATATGAAGACATGTATAATGTTCTTTCATAGAACATTTATAGAAATAACTTGAACCTATAATAACTAATCATGATTTATTAGTGTAATATTTTTCCATACATATCTAGTTTCTCTTGAATACTCATCAATAATTTTACATCAATTGGAAAAACCACCAAAATATAGAACTAGATTTTATAATATGGGATTTACATATGAATTCATATAAACTATCCAATCATAATATGTTTCTATTTACATAATCCTTTAATAATTCATTATTATTATTATTATCAAATAATATATTTATTTTCTTGGTAAATATAAAACAACCTCCTCTATTTCAACTTTTATATTCTTTATGTTTCTCTGGAAAAAATCTTCCTACCTAGTCATATAAATTTTGTGTTCCTATAGGAACTCATATTCATCTAGATCCTTGACTTCATTAGACATAATATTTTACCAATATCATAATTATAAGTAATTACCACTAATATAAAAAAAGATATTATTGATTAATAGATTTCTATCTTTTGGATTGTAATATCTTGAGTAACTATAGGATAATAAACATAGCTTCAGTGTTTTTCCTTGATGTAAGTTTTTCTATACAAATATTTCCCATAAAAAACATATAAATACATATTATAATGGACTCATACCATAACATAACATATATGATATCCATTATTAATCCTAATTATAATATGGTTGTTTTTTATGCTATTATTTGTGAATCATGTCTTCAAAGTAAATATATGAATACAAAAAATACATATAAAAATACTCATAGATCCACCTTATATAATATCTTTTAGAAAGTGTATTCTTTTATTCCACTTTATATTCCAAAAAATCTTAAATTAATCTCACATATTGAATGAATTTACCTTTATCTTCTCTTTATAATAGTTTGCACATGACATTTTTAAAAAATCTTAAGATCTTAGTTGTTTCACCTTTATCTTTAAAGGTTTATTTATATAAATCATAATAAGTAAATACATAAAATTAGTTATCTCTTTTAGATCCTAATATCATAAAAAACATTTTGGGTATACAGTTAAAAATTATAATTAGTTTTAATTGATAAAGAATTATCTTCCCAAAATGGATATGAGTATTGTATTTTATATTCATCATTGATTTCCACTCTTTGAAATATATGATTCATGTATTACGAGAATATTAAGTATGGAGTGTAATAACATATTTCATTTACAATATTAAATAATATCATATATTATCATTTAATAAAAAATAATATAAATGTTTTAGTAATACTCAAAACAAAAGAATTTTGTTTCCATGAATCAATCCACATTTAATATGAAGTAATCTTATTCTCTTTATTTCCTTATAAATAACCCCTATTATCTACTTATAGAATTCAATTTACATCTTATAATCATTATTAACTACCTTAGTCCCTATATTTTAATAAAAATATGTGAGCTATATATTTTATTTAACACCCAATAAATTAAATAAAAATATTACACACAATGATGAATCTACCTGAAGTTAAATATAATACTTGATTCTTCTCAAATAAATTTAATTTATTCTAATGGTTTCTTTTTTTACCACATGTATAGAAAATAGGATCATATTCATTTATCTCCCACAAAATATTTTTTCTTTTTAGAGGATTCTATAAAAAATCAATTGAATATATGCATTTCATGGTATGTTCAACATTTTCATTCACCTATTTCACCATAAGTGATATAAAACCATGTTATTAAGAATCCTTATATACCTATTGAATCATTATTAAAATATTCTTGAGTAATTTCTATATACTATTCAATAAATAAATAATTATTAATATGGAAAATATAAGTGTTAAGGATGGTAATATGATATTAATAGATAATTGTTTATCCATATAGAAGATCAAATTAAAAAATTAATCAATATAATTCAACATCATGAAGGTGATATCACTATATAGTTACTCATATTCAATTTCATACCTATATATTATAATATAAATATCATTTATCATTTTCCTCTACTTTTATTTTTGATGTTCTAGAATATAATTTCACATGGTGTATAAATGTTTATACCCTCCAAACGAGAATCAATAAAATTTAGGATTGAGGAAACACCAGAAGAATATGTATTATCTTTTGTGTATAAAATAAATAAGGAAAATAATGTCTATATAGATATTGATCATATGGAGTATTAAAATCAATTAAATTTCAATCAGGATTATGATTTCAAGACCACAGAAGCATCACATGAATGGGTAACACACTTCAAGTGATCTATAAAATAATCAAATTAAAATTGTCTCAAAAGAACTCCTAATATCATTATTGATTTATGATGAGAAATCTTATTCTCATGAAGGATTTTAGATGAGCCCTTATAATCTTGAGAATTCTTTCATACAAGCCCAGATAGTCATTCAACTCCCCTCAGATGAGTCCTTATGATCATGCAACATGTTGATTAACATACACCTAAAAATATATCTCAGGGATCGTCCGATTGAAAGATGAAAATGATGGGATCCTTTTTTATATAAGTTATTTTTTTCACATGAATGGAATTTGACATTTTGTATCACTCATATGAAATCCTCACTGAGAGATGACATAATCTCATTATGTGCCCCATAAATATTGGCCTAGTCTCACGAAGGCTCTCAGACTTGTGAACATGATCACACAAAAGCCCTTTGAAAATACATGGTGTAAATAAATATAGAAATGATGGAGTGATCACATGGTCACAATTTATCATGAAACATAAGGATGGAGTAATTTATAACACATGGTTGGATCATACGAAGTATGTGATGCATTCCAAAAATGCTCCCTCCATATACTCCCAATAATATGTGAAATTTAATCACCAGGAAAAGCATTAAAAATACAAGGACAAAATTCCTATAAAATCCACCCTTCACCCAAGAAGAAAATAGACATTAATATAATAGAAGACTTTATAGAGAATATGACTACACAATCACAAGATACTTCCACCTAGTAATCTCAATGAGTGACTTAAGAGGTTACCTAGTGTGTTATAAACCTAAAAATATCATATCATTTATCACGTTAAGGATCTCTATAGTGTCATCCATATCACATGAATGACCTTTGGGGTGTTATATTTTGTCATGTTACACCTCAGTAGGATGAATCCTAATTTTTTTTGAGGTATTTATGAAATAAAGACTAAAAATTATATAATATTCTGGTGATGTAAGATACATTTTTTTCATGCGAAAGACGTGCATAATTTTTGTGATCAGTTCTTTGATCAAGAGAAGACACCCATAAATGTCATTAAAATAATGAAAAGACACCCAAACATGTCAGTCAGATCATATGAGTATACCCAAAAATGTTTTGTATATAACATGATATCCCTTGGACATGGAAACCCGGTTCATGCGAAGTCCATGGAAATGTCAGCCTAGTTCATGAGAATCCCTTATACATGTATGTTGGATCATTACATGGCATCAAAGTATATTAGGATGGATCACAAAACAAACCCTTTACATGTTAGTCGTATCATGTGACACCCCTTGGAATACACTGGGAATATTATCAAATGAACATTATACATATCATTCAGATCATGAGATGAACTTTAGACATATCATCCTTGTCAAAAAGACATCCTAAGATATTCTAATAAGTCATCCTCAGAAATGAAAACCATGTCAGATAGATATTATCATATCTTCCATCCTTGTCAATAGGGAATAGGTGGATATATACCTGTGAACCATGTGAACCACTAACCATGAGTTTTTGTCTAACCATTATCCCTTTATATGGGGAGTGTTCATAAGGAACTATGGTTATGCGCTCTTGAAATATTATTCATAACAGGGGAACACATTCCATTTATGTATGTTAAATAGACCTCTCATGGTCTCACTATTTATTCATTGGAGGATAAGGGATAGATATATGTCATGGTTATATACCATAGTGAAATTACCTTGACATTACATTTACTCCAGTTCATAGGACTCACCTAATTTTGGTCTACAATATTTCCTCATACATCTGTTGATTAGGAACCAAAAATACTATAATGAATTTAATTCCTATTATAATCATGATATAGATAATGAATTCCTAAGGCCTGAGCACCATATCGAACATTCCATTAGGTATTCTTCAATTCAGAAGTCTTGAATCTATAGATAGGGTATACGGTCACTTCATAGATCTTATTTCTCACTTTGATAATGAATCATGTAAACATAGGGATTTTCAATAATCATGCCACTAGAATCAATGAAATCCCCTAATTATAGAATCCATATTGTGAAATCTCTACTCAAGTATTAGGGAAACCATAGTGTGTATTCACTGGTCAAATGTGATATAAATTCCTCCATGAATGAGAATCCACCTTGGTGTAAACCCTAAGGTATTCACATATTGTTATAATCTAGGGACATAAACATAATGAGTATTAATTGCCTATTCCCACACATAAGTGGGTTGATTTAAAACAAAACAATGAGAACACTAATTTTCGTCATAAGTAGGATACATACGATTCCTTACTAAGGATTGATATCAATTCCCAATACTAAAATTCAATCATGAACATACATTCATCATAATAATAAATTGAATTATTTGGATTTAAAAAAACTATGTGGGATTTGATTCAAATTATCATAGGACACGTAGGATGCCTCTTAGACCTTGAATCACAACACCGAAACACAAATAACCTTCATTGATGACCGTAAACTCTAGAGTTCCTAGATATATGGGCTCAAAGAAAAAATAATCCCCTCATTAATAATAAATAATAGGAAATAGATGGATATACTATTATACATATGTAGAGGTTTATTAAAATAATTTTACCTTTATTGTATAGGGATTCAACACCTGATTGATTTATTAGGGTAACCAATCTTGTCTTTGTGTTTGGGAAAGATTAATGAACATATCTTAATTATATAAGAGAGTCTATGAGTAGTAATAACATCCCACAAAAGGGAGTGATGATTCTGACCTCCCACAATGTTAATAAATGTGAGATTCTAAGTATCGTTTGGTTTGAAACACCAACTGATAACATGTCTTCAAAAAGTATGATCATGACTCATTTTAGATTTTGGATCAATTGGGAGTTCCCATGAGAGCTAAAAATGGAAAAATTGATATGAAATCATGTTACAATAGAATAATTGAGTCACCATATGCAATGGTCATCATGTTTCACAAACATGGATAGCGAACAAAAATTCAATAGAAAAAAGTCATGAACCTAACATGAATATTTTAATAATAAAATTTAATCAGGGTTCCAGTGAGATAGCACATTTCTCAATGCACATTACATGAAAGAAAAAATAGACAAAGAGGCATTAAAAATGAAAAATTGTCTTACTCATGCCTATATAATTGAGAATATTTCATACTTGTGATGATACACTAATTGGACACCTTGTTTCCTATTATCATTGTGACTAAAAATAATTTTCTCACAAACATCACTTTGACCTAAGGCTATTTCATCATCAAGTGAATGTTTTTGAACCTATTCTATGACAGTAACCTCCATGGATCATGAAAATATTTCACTCACCAGACCTGTCATCTTTGGTTTAAAAACATGATGGTTTTAGAATTCTACTATTTATGTAAAATCCAAACCCTCAAGGTTTCACATAGAGGCATCTAGATATTAAATCCTACCATAGGAAGGTATATCATGGTGTCAACCTCTGCTCCATCCTGGTTTATGAGCTACCTAGGAGGGAACCTATCAACTATAGTCATTGGAATCATCCCACCAGTACCACTCAGTTTCCTAGTGAGGGAACTACCTGATAGGTCACCATCCTAGACACTCATACCAAGGTACCTAGTATAACTTTACGAGATAGGAAAAAATATAGGCAAATAAGAGTGGACCCATATTCCCACATCCACCAATGAAACCCGCTAGCATATTCTGAAAAAATCCAGTTGGTAGGATCATATCCCTCCTCACCCAACTCATGTATGACAATATATTCCAACAGAAATCATGGGGGAGGAACATATCGCAAAACCCACACATGAATCCCATGGGTATTTTCAGATGTAACCTAGAAGAAAACTGTGGTCTTATATCCCTGATTCAATCAAACACATCTACCATTATATCTTTGAGACTGAGAATGTGAATGGATATATTTATACACATACTTTTTTTAAAGTTCCACAATATTGTAGAAATGGTATAATAGAATCACAACAATATTCTTTCATTGGTATAGATACAGGGATAGACACATATTGTTATACCAAAATCTAGATTAGTTTTTCACCATGATCAATATGAACTCATGGCTACTCTAAATGAATTCATGTTCTTGTTCCTTTTTGGGAGTATTTTTTATTCTATTCCAGTAATGGATAAGACATGAGACTATTCCAACAATTATATTTCGACAAGGTCCCATTAACACAGTTTGAAAATAACCTCAGGAAAGGTGCACATTAAAATAGAAGAGGGCCAACATCATATTCCAAATCCATGGGAAGATTCCAACATCCCTACTCCAATTGAGGTCTATCAGCACAATTTGGATTTCACCTCATGGAGGGATTATATCCCTACTGATGAAGATACTCAGTATATTCTAGTATGTTAGAGGAGTTAGAGTCACATTCCTAACCCAAACATTGAATGACTGAACCATGATCATTAAGAGGTTATACAGGAGGAGTTACATACTCATTAACCCATTTAAGAGGTCTATCAGTATATTTTGATAGGGGATGCATATCTAAATTGAGAACTTACCCCCAGTAAAACTAGTTTTGACCAAAATATTATACAAATATCCCAATGAAAGTCTTATATCCCTGATAATAATGCTCACCTAAATAATCCATTATATTTTTAGTTGTGGGATGAAATTCTAGCAGTATCAGATGGTTATAAACTTATTCTGGAAACCCTCATGAAGCATGGTTATATCCATAATCAAACCCAAATGAAGGTTTAAAAATTCTAATCATGACATGGTATGAGGATCATGTTCATAGTATTCTCAATGTGAGTGTCTTTGATGATATGTGATTAATGTTTGTAACACCTTGAGGGTTCATCAACTCTTCATCTGATGTAGAAGGAGATAACTACCATGATAATACTCTACATGGTAGTATAGAGATTTATCACAAGAAAAATACCTCTAAAATATTAAATGGAAACCCATCCCATGATAATATATCAATTAGACAAGGAAATTCCCCAATTTTTTAGAAACATTCATATAGAGAGGTTCTCAAAACACTATGGTTAACTGCATATAGTGCCCTGTCAACTATCACCAACACCACTCCATAGTTAGCAGGTGACCCATAGAAACAAACTATACGGTCTGACTAGGAGGAGAAGTATGGATCTGATGAAGCATAACCTCACAAGGATATATGGAATGATTTGTAGAAAAACAACCATATGTCCATGTTTTAACTTGTTTCCACCTCTGATTATGAGGTCTTGGATGATACAAAGCAGCAGTTAATGCCCTATTTACACCAAAATATGTGGGCGACCCATCCAAATTTTAAGGCTAGACACCACCCCTGTCAAGGATATGAGTGTTACATCCAGATCATAAATACACATTGCTATCAGCTAGACCTATCCACTTTCTCCTTGTCCCAGGACCAAATATCAAAAAATCAAAGACAAAACCTAGCGTGTTTGTCTCGGAAACATGAAAACACTCAAGTGACTAATTTACAAAAGACAATTATATTTTTTTTACTTGGGTATGGGTACAGTGTGGAGAATTTCACTTTACCCTATGATCGGGATAGAAAAGCTCCACGGATGTTGCATCATGAAATTTCATATCCATAATAGAGATCATAAGACCATGTATCATTCGTACCTGATTGTTAATGTAATAAATCTACTTAGATTTGATGGTTCAAATATGTTTTGAATGGAGAGGGGGGGACACCATAATATTCATAAGTTGGGACTCTTAAAAAAATGGGAACACGAATAAAACACATAAGTTTAGTTCATGGAATACCTAAAAATTCCCTATAGTAAGTGACTCCTATAACAAGAATCCATTACACCTATCACATAAAATAATTACATGGAACTAAATCAAAATGATCGAAATCGCATCCATCATGGTGGACATTCAATATCAAAACAAAACCCCAACACTATTGTAATTTTTTCCACCACCTACACCCATAGAGTCATCACACACCCAAAAGGGTCCGAAATAAAATGGAGTTGGATCCGAACCAACCCCAGTCCATTGGGAAGGGTGCATTTTTCTCTCAATTTGTATCATAGGGGTCACTCAATCCTCAAAAAAAGGATTAAATGTTTACAATGATGTACCCAAATCAACCCCATCTTACAATAATGGGGTAATTTTTATCATCTTCTTATCCATGTTATGATGTAAGTACCAATGCTCACAATCCTAATCATTAATCCTTCCATAATACATTCCCCTTTCATTTAGAGCTTGTCTGTAAATAACGATAAAAAATTCCATCAAGGTCACTATTCATATGTTAATACAGGGGGAATATTTTGAAGAAATAATCAAACCATGTAGGGTTTGTAAGTCTACAGGACCCAGTAAGGTCAAAAATGAAAGGCAAGACCCCCATGAAACTCTAAAAAGGGAAATGAGTGGTTTGAAGATTGCCTGCTATTTTATCAATGGTAGGATGATTAAAATTTACCAATACAACTCAATGAACTTCATGGAAATAAATTCATAAAATGATGAGGACAAAGACACAAATATAGAGTATTGAAATAGGGAAATATTACCTTGAGGGGTAAGTGATATTGGTTCAAAAATTGAGGCTGCTAGTATGCAGAATCAGAGAAGGATCCAAAAATCTATCCCCTGTGAATGATTTATTTCCACATCATCAATGTAATTATACCAAGTATAAATGGAATGGAATGGATATATCCCAATAACCACCTAGAAGGGTTGAAATCTACTCTGCAATGGAATGATTGGAATAATAAAGTAATGAGAGATAGAATCTCATACAACTCAATGAGGAACTACTTCGAGGAAATATTCCCACTGGGTATCAACATCAAGAGGAATCACATATCCCACCTTCCATAAACCAGGAGATAAAAAATCCACCTTCATGTTTATACTTTAAGAATCCATTTGGCTTCGGATCTAGGAAATTAGTCTATATAGGTTGTTCAGGATAATCGTGAGTTTCTTTCATTATAGAGAAAGACACCGCCATATCAGGGTGATTATCTATCCCCAACAATGATTTTAAATCAATATGATCTGAAATTAGAAAATCCATTTCAATACTCACCTAATCCCCATACATAGGAGATGGTCTAGTAAGTAGTACCTCTATAACCCCTCAATAGCATTGAGTCCTTAGCTTCTCAGATTAAATGCATGTAAGGACTGTATACCCAGATGAAACCCGAGACGATTACATATCCAAAATGGGTGGATGAAACGTCTCCCCTTAACAATTTTTAAATCCCATATTCTCAATGTTCATTGGTATGGGAAAACAGGATCAGAAAATCACACACTTTGTATCCTTATTCTGCCCTATGTTGATCCCATGAGATCAATAGGAGGACAAAAAATAAGATTCTTTATAAATACTTTTATAGGGCCAGCCTCTTTATGGTATATCATCCTTCGAGTAAAATTAATCCTGATCTGGTAAGACCTTAATCCATAATTACTTTATAAATTCAGCTTCATGAAATGAAAAATATGATCAATGACCTCACAAATTATAAGGAATGTGAAAATGATAGGTTCTCTGACATTATCGATAGGTATATGTTTAAAATATTTACTTAATATACCACTCTCATAAGAGAAATTACTATTACTTTGTGTTGAGAATATATGAGTTAAATCAACAACACTTTTGATCCCAATGAAATATCCAGGTGGTTTCCATGAGTTCAAAGATATGGAAAAACTCCTAGAAGATGTTATTCGGAGAACTCTAGATAATTCTTATCACATTCCCACAATGTATAAAAAAGTCATAGAAGTGTAGATAATTCTTAGGTCACCCTCAAATATATAATAGTGCCCATTAGTGCACACTAAAAAGCTTTGAATCACCCAAATCCTTCCACCAATCAGTAGTAGTAGTAGAAAAACCACCTTGATTAGTGGTAAAGAGAGAATAGGGTGCCCCATGATTTCAAGAATGGGAAAAAAAGAATATTCCTTCTGAAAGGAATTTTTTCATAATTATTTCCTCAATGTTATGAAAAAACTCCTCATGATATAAGATATTAGAAATCAAAATAAGTTAAACCTTAGTGTTTTCACCGATTAATGTCTTTTTTTATGGGATTGTGTCACACTATCTAGGATGAATTTGTATTCAAATAAATCCCCTAGCGCAAAGTTGTTTCTAGATAGGTGATACTAGGAAAAAACTCATCATAGTTGAAATATGTTACTTTAACCAAACTACAGGAAGAGATAAAATGGAAAGAAGTTATGGTTAGGCATGAGTAGAAGTTTGATAAATAGATGACTCAAAAAATACTCTACCGAGCTTACTCCACCTTGAGATCCCTACATCACAAACCAGTAATGATTATATCACCTAGGGATATATCAGTGAATATACCTTCTGATTTTGGATGTAATTGTTATATATATGAAAATACATAAGAGAAATCATTATATCCAGCTCCCATAAGGACTCTGAATCTTGAAAATTTGTTTTTTAGTATCTAGAGAATGGAAACATCCCCACCAAATGAAATCCTCATAGAATAAAGAACACATTTTCAATTTAGTTAATTTTATGAACCTAACCGACCATTTTTCTATTGATAAAATTTCTCATGAATATGAGTTCCCCATTCTTGAAGAAGGATAGAGAGGCTGACATTGTAGAATCTGAGGTTATAGGGGATGGTTCAGTTATGGAAGAACCCAATATTCTAGTCACATCCTCACAATATACATATTTGAGACCCATGGGAATGTGATTTAGAAATCCCAAGAGAATCAAGAATATTCTGCAGTTCCCTTCAGTGGTCATACAAACTAAATAATTTTAAATGAACTTCTGGGGGAGTGTGATTGTCTAGTCATCCCAAAAAAAGGGATAACCTAATTTAACCTATTCCACTCATGATGTATGACACCTTGACCTTTTCTGAAGAACCAAATTTTCTAGACACCAAAACTCTTATGTGGAATCACAAGGGGAAACCCCACCTTGGGAATTGCAGACCTTTAGCATAGAAATATGACATTCTAAAATATTTGGTGGTTTTCCCAGCTAGACTCCCATTCCTGGATGATTTCCATCATTCAAAACAACTCAAGAATAAATTCATTGATGCCCTAAAAATCCCCTAGGATTTTGAGATAGGTTTAAAGAGTGGAAACTACTCTTCTATAATTTCTACCACCATATCATTCTTAGAGTAGGACTAGGAATAATTTATCTAGGGAAACATCAAGAACCTATATATTTTATGAAATATCGATAATGTCAACATCTAATTGGCTCTAGTTGATAATGGATTTGGGGAAACCTCACCCTGATTTGGACTCTCTAATGTTTGGGATACCAAGTGGTAGGGTTTTTCACTAAAGTTGGTCATTCAGGGGTATGATAAAGGTGTGATAAGGCCCCTTAAATAGATCAAGAGCAGGGATCATTTCGGGAAACTTGCATCTAATGAGGAGTTAATAATTATCCACTAATACATAAAATATAATTTATTGATCAGAAGAAATTTTCTTAATATACATTTGGTGTTACCTTCAAAATTTCATTAATTTATGAAACTCCCCATCAATCGAAATTTCGGTATATTACATGGTGAAACTCTCTCTTTGAATATTTTGAATCCTTATACTCCAAGGAAATTTAATTTAATAGGGAAATGAAAAAACCAATGATGAAGATGAAATGCAGGTTCTTTTTTCCAATGACTTAGAATGTGCACCAAAAAATTACAATTTTTACTCAGTTGCGATTATATACTACATGTAAACCTAATCAAGGATGTATACTTAATCCCAATTATATGTTATGAACCATAAATCTCACTGGCCCATATCCTTTTAATATAAATCTTACTTGCTGAAGTTGGTTAATCCATGGGAATTAGAATTATTAATATATTAAGATATAATAACACTATTTTTCCATTAGAAGGAATTGAAAATACCCCAAGGACATCCCTATAACTTAGTGTTTTCATACCTCTCCTTCACCTGGGAGAAATGTAATGGATTAAAAGCATACCTAGAATCTTCCCACAAAGAATCTGGTAGTTTTCTATGTCAACATCCCATCTCATGAAATCTATTATCTCAATAAAGAGAGATATACTACCAAATTATCCACCATGCCTAAAGATTTCCCCACAGAAACATATATAGATAAAGAAGACGATGATCATAGGAATTTTCTTCCCATATTTTAGTAAGGCGTCTCCACCACCATCGAAGAGATCATGTCATTGAATTTGGAAATATAAGAAAACCCATATACTATATTTATTAGTACCACCATTCCTCTTGAAGTGAATGATATGTACATTTTATTTCTAAAAAATCATCAATAAATTATCACATGGAATTATATCGAGATGCCTAGGCTAAACCCTTATGTGTCTACTGATCACCTAGGATTGGTCATTGGCCACTGTAGATTTAAGCGAGAATCCGAAAGAATTCACAGTAACACCAAGATATTTTATGAATTATTTTCTTCAAATAGATTAAATATATTTTAAATATTATGTTATATGCAAAATCAAGTTATGTTTGTGAAACGCACAACACTATGTTAGCTTTCATTACAAACGAAACTGATTTATAAAAATACCACGATATACTACTAATATTACCATTCAAACGTAGTTATTATAATTTATTCAATAAACAAACTTATATTAATATTAATATCTATATTTAAAATATTCATTATAATGGTTTTATATTGAAAAAATGTAGTTATTTTTTGTAAATACTTTATATGTTTCGAAAATACTATTTTCAAATAACATATTGTTGTTTATTTTTTTGGAAATTAATAAAATTAAAGTATCACATGATTAGAAAATTAATTTGATTAAATAAACTCCATTTTCTAAATAATCGTGTCATAATTATGTTCGGGTAAATTTTTTGGGTTTTTCTAAAATGTTTAATTTTTTGATGTATAGTAAAAATACTCAATTTTAATTGAAAAATGTCTTTTGTAAAATTAATTTATATTTATAAATTATATTTTTAATTGGTTTTAAAGTAAAATTAGTTCAACTATATATCCATTAATCCAATTTATGTCCTTTTAATCAATTACATATGGAATTTTGATAAAAAAGAATTTCATACTTTTGAACATTTTCACTTTAAAACCTCGCTTTCTCGTTATGTCAATCAGATTATTTTTAAAATAAATATTTCCACTTATGTGAATAGAATTTTTAAAAATGGATTACATATTTGGAATAATAATGATATATATTTTATAATAAGGCTAAATTAATTTTTTTACATAAGATTATTGTAAAAATAGTAAAAATTATTTACTGTGATTTAGGTAAAAATGGGTTTTCTGGGGGGGGGGGTTAAACTAAAACTATAAGAGTAAAAAATAAACAATAAAATGGTAAGAATAAATTTTATGGCCATATTTTTACCATATTACTTATATTATTGGTAATTATCCATTATTTTAACCTTATTAAATGAAAAAACTTTTGTATAATTCCTTTATTCAAAACAATTACAAGTGTTCCACTCACCTCATTTTTAAAAGGCCATCCCTTATCCTCTCCTCCCAACACCATAAAACCCTTTTTTATTAGAAAATATATAATAATATCACTTAAAAAATCCATCCAATAATCATATATTCCTTATTTAAACATAAAACCTTCCTATGATGTATTTTGGTGCAAACCTAATGAGAATACCTACAAAATAGCTAACGTTCAACAACGAGTGTTTTTTGTTTTTTTCTTAATTATATCATTATATTTATATTTATAATATAATAATATTAAAATATAAATATATTATATATACTTAGATATTATTATGTTACTTTACTGACATAAAACTATCTCCACTACCATCAAATAAGTTACAAAACCATTATTAGTGTGTACAAAGGACTATCGCCCTAAAACCGATGTCATTCAGTTTTACATTAACACCTATCACGGTTATAAATAATGATTTATTTAGAGTTTATATATTCTATTTATGATATTATTATGATTATGGACTTATTATATCAAACATACCTTCAGGATTTCTATTTGGTGGGAATACGACAACGTCGCTCATGTATGCGGTGAAGTACCACCTCATGAAGTGATTTGATTCATTCATGCTTTACATGAAAGGTAGTAAGGATAATATTAATATATTTTTCTAATATATCTGACATAAAAATCATTCAGGAGTGATAATATATCATTTAAATTTCTTTCATTATATATGTAGACAAAATGAAAAAAATGTTCCTGCATACTTGAAGCCTATCATCTCCATGAATGGTATATTTCATTTTCTAGCTATAAATTTTATAGATTACTATAAATAAATATATAATGAATATATATTATATTTATATCATGGTTAAAATTCTATATATTATGAAACCATGATCAAAGTAATAGGACCAAAAGAATCAAAAAATATATGAAAAATAAGGCGGTTATTACATGAAATATAAAATTAACATGGAATTGATATTTAAAGGGTAATAAATGAACACAATAACATAAGATAGGGAATAAAATATATAAATATTTATCATTAATAGTATTATAATAATCCAATATTTATTAAACAATAATTTTGAACGTGTACAACAGAAGTCAAGACTTAAGGTGATGGTTTTTTGTCACAATTTTCCTTATTTGTGAGGTACATTATGTTATAAACCTATATTATTTTGTGGGTTGTATATAAAACCTATTTAACAAGTAATATAATGAATTTAATTATCCCCATGATATTTTTAGTTTCATTTTTTCCTTATTCTGGTTTACGATTCAAAGATACCAAATATGTAATGATTTTACAATACAATTTCATGGTTTATTGATATTGTTTATGATTATTTTTATATTGATATATTCTTATGATCCAACTCTCAGGAAATACATTAATTTTATTCTCACAGAGTTACTTGTTATATTTTTAGGTAATAATTAAATTTTTCACTCTTTGGTACATAAAATAATTGAGTTTTTTTAAAGAAAATACGACTTTATTTATCAATTCGATTATAATTCTATTTTATTCCAAAACACTTTTTTAAAAAATGTTTAAAAAAACGTTTTATTATTATCCTAATATTTTTAAAAGACATTTTTACCTATTTTGTAGTTTTTCAGAAAATATTTTAAAGGAATCTTAATGTCATTTTACAAAAAACTCCCCTTGAGAATTTACTAAAAATGTGTAAGGATTCCTTATTTTAACATGTACTGTTTGAATGAAACATCCTATATTAATGAACATTATTTTCATTGAAGAAACCTTTATATGTTATTGAGGTTATTTCCAATGAAAAATATTTTTAAATTTTTTTATGTTTTAAAATGTTTTTTTCAAAGAGTAATGGATATTTTCCTGAAGAAATGTAATAAATAAACAATAAAAATCATTTTACATATAAGATGGAATTTTTTATGTAATATATGATTTATTGGGTATACGATACAAGGATATCATTCTTAGTATTTCTCTGAATGGTTTATTTTTATTATGGCATGATGTTTATAAAACCTGTTTCTTTTCCCATGGCTTACACCATTGAAAAATTATTATAAAACCCACTTTTGTTTCCATGGGTTATGTTATGATGAAATAGTGAAATGATTATGAAACCAATATATTTTCTATAGGTTATGATTTGATGAAAATTTTATCAAACCCATTTCATTACATAGTTTATGATATGATGAATATTTTGTGATCAATTGGCACACATATATATGATTTTAATTATGTGATGGGTAGGATATATATATCCTTATAATGTATTGGTTAATGGTACATATTCTATGAGATTAGAGGGTACATGGGTGGTTATCCCAAGACAAAAAAGAGGGTACATAGGTGGATAATCCAAGCCTGAAAAATAATGTACACTGGTGGTCATCCCAATATCAACGTAGGTACACTGGTGGATCTAATCCTAACGTGTTATGAATTTCTTGGTGGGTATCTTTGACATAATATTTTATATGCTTATGTGTTTTCCACAAATTCTTGTCTTATTCTAATATTATAATAATTGATCATGTTTTTTTTATTCCCAGATGATTAATATCTTTTGAACATCTAATCTTTCTTTAACGGGTCAAGATTATAATATTTGATTTGAAAATAATGGTTTTAAAATGTTATGTTCATGTTCTCATATACTTATGTTAATGTTATGAATATATATATACCTTGTTTATGATTAATAATCATCTGATATCTATATTTTCTATGTTTTCTTTCCATAGGATATAAATAAATTTATTGTGTATGATATGACTAAGAAGGTCGATTGTTTTGAATATCATAGTGAGAGATAATTTAGTTTAACTCTGGACAAATATTTTTTTTATAACTTTCCAAAGACACTAAAATATCATCAAACTGGGGAATGTGTCTGTATAATGTAATGAATATTCATAAAAAAATGAATTAATATCTTTGTATGGTAATCCTGGGTCAGTATAGTTTGTATTGAAAGATATTATTTGTTAACATTGGAAAAATAGAATGAGATAACCTTAGTGGGGTCCCTAAGTACATGTGTATAGATAAGTGTAAGGATAATTCAAATTATAGTAAATTGTACTCAAATTTTAGTAAATTATAGAGTGAGTTTTTTAGAAGAAAATACATCCCTATCTAGATACTATAAGTGAATGTGGCTCTAGTATAAGGATTCCTAGGGGTAATTATATAAAATTGGTGAATTTACTTTGACTCAATCATCATCTGGTGCACAAAAATAGGACTTACTACACAATGTATTTGACACCCCCTTAGGATATGCTTTGGAAAGTAACAAACTCCATAAAAAAAGTCATAAATGATTCAAATAGATAATGACTATGAATAAACTAGTATAAACCTAAGGTTACAAAGATTAAAAAAGGGGTGTTGATTTAGACATCCTATAAGTTATTTTTCCATGATTATATTGTTCCCCATCATGATTATTGTTTATAACACTATGCTTTTTGGGTTTAGTCAATTGATGGAACACTACTGAACTATATTAATACTAAGTGTGATGGAAAAGAAATGATTGTTCTCCTGAGCAAATAATTATTTTTGGAACAATAATTAATTATAAGGTTTCTATGATAACATAGAATTCTCAATCTATGAATCATTTTGTACTACCAAAATAACATGGGAGGGAACAATATTATATTTATTCCATCGTAAGGAAATGTATACCTTTATTCAATGGAACTTTGGATCCGTTAGTTCCTAAACAATGCATAAATAACATTGAAAAAATATGTTTCATTATCTTGTGTTAATAACATGAAAAATTAATTTTTGTTGTCTACTATTTGGAAGAATAATTTGTAACATCTCAGTCTACGAAAAGGAAACACTATGTTCGATGGTGTATAGGATATTCCACATCGAGTATATACGATCAACAAAATATTATTATTTAATATGGTAGTTATCACATAGTTTTTAGAATGGAGGGAATAAATATGATTAAATGAATTATGAAAATATGGTTTACCATGTATATATAATTAATTATTTGGTGAATAATTAATTATAAATTAATGTAAAATCCTTTTTCTAAAAGAAGAAAATATTTTTCAGAAAAATAATTTTAAGGTGCTTAAGTGTTTTTTATACCAATAAATTGAAAAATCACTTTTTTTGAGATTATATTATTCATATAAATGTATAATATATTTAATTTATTTTTTAACATTCATCTTATGTGTGTTCTATACATGATATAATAACCAATCTAATTTGACGAATAAAAGATATATTTTTCAAAAGGAAATTTTACTTCCTTTTAATGTGTGTGTGTTTTAAATATAGTTTTTGACACTTTCATAAGTCATATTTGAAAAAATAAACTTCTTATTTGAAATTTGAATGTTAAAATTTTCATTTTTTTAATTTTCGATATTTTCCAAATAAGATTCCAATCTTGTTGAATAATAAAAAACAATGCATATTAATTAAAAACTGCATTTTCATCACATTTATTTATAGTGTTAAATTATATTTTTAAATTGTTTTAAAATATTATTAGTTAATATTTTTATTAGATAATCCAATTTTGGTAATTTTTATCAATTTCACATTAAAATTGGATATAAAAAACTTTCTGAACTATTGAACATTTTTACTTTAAAAACTCACTTTATCATTCCATCAACGGGATTAGTTTTTAATTAATTTCTGAAATTTTTATTTTTTTTAAATTTTAAAAAAATGTATTCCATAATTGAAATATTGAGTTCCAAATTTTTTAAATAATTCCTTTATATTTTTTGGCATTATTAATAGTAACTTTAATAAATTTTCTATTACCACTGTTAAGGGTAAATCTGATAATTAAATTTAAAAAAATATTATAAATATTATAAAATTACACTAACATAGTTCATAATTTAATTGTATGAGTTTATTTCATACAAAATAATCCTTATTTAGAAATTATGTCCTTTTTAATCCATTTGGATGAGAGTAACACATTTGTAATATTATATACAAAATAAAAGTCAATTTTGTCACACTTTTGTTTTTAACAAGTAAATTATATTTAATATGATAACATATAAGAGATATATTTGACTCTAAGTATTATTTATAAAGGTAAAATTTTTATATACATCATGGAAATTTATGTATCATTTTAGTCATAAAATAATTACATTAAATGGCTACTCACTAATGATGTAGTAATTGTTTAATTAATGGAAGAATCAAATAAATGATATTAATTTTTTTAAAATAGATATAATCATAGATTATTAAAATCATAAAATAATTTTATAGATTACCTTGATATTTTAGTGATGTTTGAGAAGTATTATATTGGATTTATCTTACTTTTATGATATTTCTAAAAATTCAAATAATGAATGGTGTCCAAATTGACATTATTGATATTTTCAATTAAATAATATTTCATTAATTGATATAAAATTTATTAAAATCTCAATTTCCATAAAATTGGTTTATTAAGTCTAAAAATCTCATATGTTACTCATTTATTTGTCTTTTATAATTTTATTTTAATTATATTAATCCCCAATGTGTAAATACGATAATATCACTATAAAAATTAAAAAGGTTAAATAATGGTTAAATATAAAAGATAAAGATTAAAAAAATAAAAACATATATAATTTTTATTATATGAATTTATTTAGACCCAAAATAATAATATCTTTGAAATTAATATTTTATGATCCATTTGGGTAAAAGAATAGTTTATATTAATTTATTATTTTGAGGATTTCTAAGAGTGTCCTTCCCCTCTCCTACAAAAGGGAACCCATTCTTCTCTAATATTCCCACCTAAAAACCGATTCATTTTAGCCAAGGTATTCCCAAATCACTTCATATAATATATCTACACATCCAAGAGTGATTATTTTAGGCATATCATCCTCTTTATAGGTGTTAAAGTGTTAATCAAAGGAGATCTTCCAAAGAAGAGGTGTGGTTTTTTATTAAGTGTATCTATTTTATTTCTTCTTCCGCATAAATCAAATATATTTCAACCAAGATGAAATTATAATTACCATATCATAAATATATTGAGGTTTTATTATTTTTATACCATCACCTAACTCCTTCTACACTTCCATCAAATGGGAAAAGAATTATCGTTCATGTGTATGGTGAACTACAGCCTCATGGACCAATATAATTTGTTTTCCAAAAAAGTCTCTCCAGACAAGTTATAATGATGGAATTAATGATTATATATGATATTAATGAAATATTTATCATTATAAAAGATAATATATCATTATATTCTTATGTTTTCATTCACATGATAATGGTAATGGAGTTTGTGTGTATGTGTGAACTCTGAACTCTATGAAGCGTTGTGATTCATTTTTCATCACCACATCAAATAGGTGATATATATAAGTATATTTAGATTATTAATATTATTTTAATTATATTATTATAATAATGTTAATATATTACTATCATTTAATACTTTCTATAATGATTATTTTAAAATAGAAATGTTACCCATGAGTACCTACGACCTACTGCGTCCATAATTATAACGTAGTTAAAGTTTTCTATAACCATACTTAATTTTTTGATATAAAATTATAATATATGAATAAAAGTTATTATTATTTCATTAATATTATTATAGATTTTATGTAATTATAACCACTTTGACTATTGATATCATATCAAATTTATTTTGGACTCATGTACTAAATATCATCAAAATGTCCCATGTGAGCTTAAATAATTAAGTAATTGTTAAAATTTACATAAAAGGAATAATAAATTTTAAAAATATTCTGAAAAAATTAATAATTAACTTATGTTTATTATTTATAATGATAATTTATATTCATGACATATTAGACTCAATGTAAGGGATTTCGTCTCAATCTCTTTTCATCGAGGCATTTCTTGTTAAAATTCACCTTTATTATTTTTTAGAAGGTGTATATACAACCACTTTGAAATTTAATATCAAGATTTAATCTATAATGATAGTATTTAATGTTTTTTAAAATTTTATAATTTCATATGGATTATTATTTAAATGTACAAAGTGGTATGGGATGCTTTGAATGTTTAAAGATTTAATTTGCAGATCTCTTTCTCCATGTAAATATTTTTTATAAGATTTTCAATTTTACTATATGGATATAAAAGCCTATTAAAGGATATTCTATCAATATTTATAATTTAATTCAAAGGTTTTCAAAAAAGAACCTCTTTTTTTTCTATATAGAGCGTTTTACTTTCTTTACAAATGAAAAAAAGGAATGTTTTTTGACATATATGGTGAAAAATACTTCTTCACCGTCATGAATGTTATTTTATATTTGGATTCCTCTACAATAATTATTATTTTTAAAAATAAAAATAAATCATATATTACCTTTTTGGATATTTTGGTTTTGAAAATTGTTTTGGAAATGGATTTATTATTTCAATATTTTGAAATGATTTATTGTGATTGAAAATAAAATTTAGTGAGTGAAATGCTAATAATTTCTATATTTTATGTGTTATGATTATATAATGTTACTTGGACATTTTATGGGTGGTTATGTGATAAACCCAGGACCAGTGGTTCTATGATAATTGAAGGATAGGTGGTTATGTTATAATAGCCAATGCATTGGCTATGGAAGTCAAATGTATGGATATTCAATTTGTAAGAGTGAAATGTGTGGAATTTGACCGCATGGTTATTCTGTTATAAGAGTGAAAAGTATAATTATGTACCAAGGTAAGTTTATTTATTTTCTAGGTTTTCTATTGATTTTATGGTAATCTTTTGATTACAAAAAAAAAGTATCAAATCAGATTATTTTCAAAGGAACATATTTAATACCTACTAAGGGAGAAATGTGTTACTCTATGATAGCGTTTTCATAAGTTTTAAGGTTTAGAAATGGACTAAAAGTTTATTTATTTTTATATCCCTTATTTATATTTTTATTATCATCCCATGTTTTTTATTTTTTTTCACGGTACTTAAGGATAAGTAAATAATGGGATATTTTATGTTCAATAATGTGGATAGTTTTCATAAAAACGATCATGATTTGTTTTAAATGTTTTTTATTGTTGAAAAAATAGATATGACCCATAAGTGTTCACTTTTTATTGTTATGTTTTTTTATGTAATATTGATGAAATAATTCTTCAAATCTCTAAACAAAAAAAGATCCTTGTTGTTAATAAAAGAAAAATTATTGACCTAATTCAATATTATGTAATGTTTAAGGTCGGGTCCTTATAGTTGGTATCAAAGGAAATGGTTAGACAACTGTAGCTATTAGGATAATGTAAATAGAATTCCTTTCAAGTATTTTACATTTTGGTTAATCTGAAATGATGTATAATTTTAATATTACCATGTTGATTTATCGAAGGTATGTTTCTTCTTAATGGTTTTCCATGGAGGAAACAAGGATGATGTGGTTAGAAGGCATCGAGAAGAAAACATCCTTCCAAATAAGAATCATAATATGTTTGGAATCTGAATAGAACAATTTATTGTAGTGATGAATCAGTAGACATGTGATGTAAATAATGTTTATATCCATGCAAGAGAGGAACCCAATGTATCATAAAAGAACATGAGTAAAGTGGATCATTTCATGAGGTAGCATCCTTCATTATTCAGAGGACCATATGACCCCATGCTAGCTGATGGATGGATTAAATCCCTAGAAAATATATTTGATGACATGGGTTGTTCAAACCACCAAAATTTAACTCTTTTAATTTATCATTTTGAAGGTTAACCAGACTAGTAGTGGTCAATTATTAGGAATATTAGAGAAAGTGAAGAGATTTATTCCTCAAAATGAGATGAATTTAATAGTATGTTTTGTGAGAAATGTTTTCCTAAGGTTTTTCGACATAGTATAGAAAAACAATTCTTGTAATTGAGAAAAATTGAGGAAGATTTGGTGGCTAAATATGAAGAAAACTTCACCCATTTTCCAAGGTACATCCAAAATTTTACTCATCATCATGATATTAAGATAAATCGGTTTTAATAAGGATAGAAGACAAGATATAGAAGTTTATTAGCTTCCCCTGATTTCAAATGCTATGATAAATTTTTTAATGTGATGAGAAGGTATAAATAAAATCTTTTAATGATCAAGTGTCCCATGAAAATAAGAAAAATATGAGTCCCATCTGGTAGGAAATGGGAAAGAATTCACCAATGAAGATTTAAGGTATGAAAACCAAATTACCATCTTGTGAGAAGTGTGGTAAAAAGTTTCTTGGAGAATGTATTTCAAATATGGGGAAGTGCTTATAATGAGTTATAATTGGTCATATGGCTTGTGACTGCTAGGAAGATGATTAGGAAAATCAAATAGAAGATAATGTTAGGATGTTTTAGTTTCAATGATCTAGAAAATTATGCTAATGTGTGACAAAATTTACTTACTCAGAGTGTAAATCATCATGATCAAAAAAAATAATATGTGGGAAAATATTTTTATGCTACTGTAGATGATTTTGAGACTTCTAGTCAACTGATAGATGCTCTAGGGAGTTTATTATTTTTTGAAGGTTAGCCTTATGTTCATGGTTTTAGACACTCCTTTGGAAGTTTGAAGTGATGTGATAATAAAGTGATTATGAAGATTTTAGATATGTCTCATTGGGATTATGTTTGTATAAGGATTTAGATTAATTAGATGTATGCCCTTACTTTTGGAAATGAGTTTAAAGGTATTAATTAACATTAGGGTATATATAATCTTTGGTGAATATGGTTTTTTTAGGGATATACATAATATGATGATGAAATGGTGGTTATTAAATGAAAATAATTAAAGTATATTTCCCTATATCCTTAGAGAGTAAAATAATTTATAAACTCTATGAAAAGGATATTAAAAAAAATTATTAGTTTAATTTTCAACTATGAAATCAGTTAACTTTCAACCCATCACAGATTTTTTTTATAAACATTCTCAGTTCCATGTTCACTATCACGCTCTATCATAATTTGATGGTTTTTTTCACTTTTATGTCAATGTTTTCATTCATGTAACCTTAGTATGTGTTATCTCAGTTGACCTCCATACTTCTCTTTCTTTATTTTAAATTGGAAGTTTCATTTATCTTTTTTTCTGATATGGGATTTCAATAAATATGTTTTGAAAAGTCATGCCCCTAGTTTTTTATCTCAGGTTCATATTGTGAGGACACAATTTATTAAAGGGAGGGATGATGTAGCATCCTGTGTTTTTAAAGGGAAAAAATATGTTTGATGGTGTAAATGATATTCCACATCAAGTTGAAATGAACAACTAAATATTATTATTTAATAAGATAGATATATCATGGTCGTTAGAATTGAAAGAATGAATAAAATTAACTTAATTATGAAAATATGGTTCAAAAATGTATATATAATTAATTATTTGGTGAAAAATTCTTCATAAATGAATGTAAAACCCTTTTTAAAATAAAAGTAAATGTTTTTAATGAAAAACTATTAAAATGTGCACAAGTGTGTTCTATAAAAATAAATGAATAAACCAACCTTATTGGATTATATTAATGATATATATATATTCACTACTAAAAATTCGGCCTATAGAGACCGCCATTAGAGGTCATTGAAGCTAGTCGAAATGTCGGCCTACAGCAACCGCCACTGGCGGTCACTGTTTGTCTGAAGCAACCGCCAATGGCAGTCGCTGTTGAGGTTAGCAAGCAACCTACTGTGACAGCCTGCGGTGGTGGCTAAATTGGAAATTTTTTTTTAAAAAAATCATGGTACAAATTAAAAAAACAACATATAAATCATAAAAAATGTAAAACAAATCCAGATACCATAAACATCAAGATTATCATAAACATTAAATGATAGACGTGCTTCAATGATCCACAACCATCTACTTTAGAAACCTACAATAAGATACAAAGACAATAACTAAAAAAACAAACGTAAAATTGACATATTTATTCAGTTATTATATACATATAATAAAATTAAATTTAACATCTCATGGGTGCTATAATAATTTTAAACCCCCAATTTAAGAAATGTTATCATTTTAGAATTTTTTCTTTTTTTGAGTCTTTTCTTTAGTTTTGGAAAGTGTTTTATTATCTAAAAAGGAATGTTTTCCAAGCGCACTGCACGTCTGATGGATGTGTTGTATCCTCCTACACGTCAAAAATAATATTCTTATTGTTTTCGTGTGGTTTCAGGTCATTCAGAGCACGTTTTCTATGAATTCAACCGTGACACGCCGTTTGGTCTTCTATGACTCCGGAAATGCCTTTCTAGTCACCACGGTCAAACGAAACCTCCGATTGATGTGCCTTCTACCCGATCATTTCACAATTCACACCATAGTTGTTTTCATATGATTTCATGGCATTCCGAGGTCGTTTTGGTGGTTTTGACCACCCAATGTTCCCTTTTAGAGCGTGTTGAACTGCAAAAAACGACACATTCGGTCGTACCGCACACACCGCATGTCTGATGGACGTTCCGTCTCCTCATACATGTTATGAATATTATTCCTATTGTTTTCGTGTGGTTTTAGGTCATTCAAAACACGTTCTCTCTGAATTCGACCTGGACACGCCGTTTTGATATTTTATGACTCTAGAAATGTGTTTCTGGTCACCATGGTTAAAAGAAACCTCCAATTGACATTAAATATACCCAACCATTTTAGAATTCACACCATTGTTTTTGTCGTATGATTTCATGGAATTCTGAGGTCATTCGGGTGGTTTTGACCACCAAATGAGCCCTTTAAGAGTGCGCCGAACTGCTGAAAATGACACATTCAGTCGTACCGCATGCACCACACGTCTGATGGATGTTCCGTCTCCTATTACATGTCACGAATAATATTCCTATTGTTTTCGTGTGGGTTCAGGTCATTCGGAGCACTTTTTCTTTGAAGTCGACCATCACATGCTGTTTTGGACTTTTATGACTCTAGAAATGCGTTTCCAGTCACCACAGTCAAATGAAACCTCTAATTGACATGTCGTCTACCCTACCATTTTAAAATTCACACCACGGTTGTTATTGTATGATTTCATGGCATTCTGAGGTCGTTCGGCTGGTTTTGACCACCCAACGCTCCCTTTTAGAGCAGGCCGAACTGATAAAAATGACACATTCGGTCATACCACATGCACCAAACATAAGATTAATGTGTTGTATCCTTATACATGTCATTAATAATATTCCTATTGTTTTCGTGTGGTTTCAGGTCATTCAGATCACGTTTGATCTGAATACGACCTTCACATGCTGTTTTGTCTTTTAAGACTCTAGGAACGTGTTTTCGGTCACCGTGGTCAAAAGACACCTCCTATTGACGTGTTTTCTACCCAAAAATTTTACAATTCACACCATAGTTGTTTTCATATGATTTCATGGCATTCTGAGGTCGTTCAGGTGGTTTTGACCAGCCAACGCGCCCTTTTAGAGCGTGTCGAACTACTGAAAACGACACATTCGGTCGTACCATGCGCACCACACATATGATGGACGTCCCATCTCCTCCTACATGTCGATAATAGTATTCCTATTGTTTTCATGTGGTTTTAGGTCATTCAGAGCACATTTTCTCTGAATTTGACCGTGACACACTGTTGTTGTCTTTTATGACTCCGAAAACGCGTTTCCTGTCACCGAAGTCAAAAAACACC
Source organism: Viscum album (assembly GCA_963277665.1). Taxonomy (NCBI): domain Eukaryota; kingdom Viridiplantae; phylum Streptophyta; class Magnoliopsida; order Santalales; family Viscaceae; genus Viscum; species Viscum album. Next base: position 1,013,208,480 of record OY728126.1, read on the forward strand.
TCCGATTGATGTTCCGTCTACCTGAACATTTTGAAATTCACACCATAGTTGTTGTTGTATAGTTTTAGGGAATTTTGAGGTCATTCGAGTGGTTTCGACCACCCAACGCGCCCATTTAGAGCGAGCCGAACTGCTGAAAATGACACATTCGGTCGTACCGTGTGCAATGCACATCCAATGGACATGTAGCCTCCTCCTACATGTCATAAATAATATTACTATTGTTTTTTTGTGGTTTCAGGTCATCCGGAGCACATTTTCTATGAATTTGACCGTCACATGCTGTTTTGGTCTTTTATGACTCCGGAAACGTGTTTCCGGTCACCGCGGTCTAACAACACCTCCGATTGGCATTCCGTCAGCCTAACCATTTCAACATTTACACCAAGGTTGTTTTTGTATGATTTAATGACATTTCAAGGTCATTCCTATGGTTCTGACCACCCAACGCGCCCTTTTAGAGCGCACCGAACTGCTGAAAACGACACATTCGGTCGTACTGCATGCACCGCACGTCCGATGGACATGCCATCTACTCCCACATATTATCAATAATATTCCAATTGTTTTCTTGTGGTTTCAGGTCATTTGGAGCATGTTTGCTCTGAATTCGACTGTGACACGCCGTTTTGGTGTTTTATGACTCCGAAAACGCGTTTCCTGTCACCGCGGTCAAACGACACCTCCGTTTGACATGAAATCTACCCGACCATTTCACAATTCACACCACGGTTGTTTTCAGATGATTTCATGGCATTCTGAGATCGTTCGGGTGGTTTTGACCTCCCAACGCGCCCTTTTAGAGCGCGCCAAACTTCTGAAAACGGCACATTTTTTCATACCGCGTGCGCCGCATGTCCGATGGATGTTTCATCTCCTCCTACATGTCAAAAATAATATTCTTATTATTTTTGTGTGGTTTTAGGTTATTCGTTGCACATTTGCCTTAAATTCGACCTTGACATGGCGTTTTGGTCTTTTATGACTCCGAAAATGCATTTCCGGTCACCGTGGTCAAAATACACCTTTGATTGACATGTCGTCTACCCAACCATTTCATAATTCACACCACGATTGTTATTGTATGAATTCATGGAATTATGAGGTTTTTCGGGTGGTTTTGACCACCCAACGTGCCATTTTAGAGTGTGTCGAACTGCTGAAAATGACACATTCGGTCGTACCGCATGCACCACACATCTGATGGTCGTGCCATCTCCTCTTACGTGTCACGAATAATATTACTATTTTTTCATGTGGTTTCAGGTCATTCAGAGCACGTTTTCTTGAAATTCGACCGTGACACACCATTTTGGTCTTTTGTGACTCTGTAAACGGGTTTCTAGTCATCGCGGTCAAAATACACATCTTATTAATGTGTTTTCTTCCCAACCATTTCAAAATTCACACCATGGTTGTTGTCGTATGATTTCTTGACATTCTGAGGTCATTCGGGTGGTTTTGACCACCCAACGTGCCCTTTTAGAGTGCGTCGAACTGCTGAAAACGACACATTCAGTCAAACCGCGCACACCACACATTCGATGGACGCGTCGTATCCTCCTACATGTCAAGAATAATATTCCTATTTTTTTCTGTGGTTTCATGTCATTCGGAGAACATTTTCTCAGAATTCTATCGTGACACGCCGTTTTGGTCTTTTATAACTCTGGAAATGCGTTTCCGGTCATCGCGGTCAAAAGACACCTCTGATTGACATGATGTCTACCCAACCATTTCACAATTCACACCCTGGTTGTTTTTGTATGATTTCATGGCATTCTGAGGTCATTCGGGTGGTTTTGACCACCCAATGCGCCCTTTTAGAGCGCACCGAACTACTGAAAACGATACATTCAGTCATATAACACACACCACATGCTCGATGGATGTGTCATATCCTTCTACATGTCATGAATAATATTAATATTGTTTTTGTGTGGTTTCAGGTCATTCAGAGCATGTGTTCTTTAAATTCGACCGTGACACGCCGTTTTGGTCTTTTATGACTCCGATAATGCATTTTCGGTTACCACGGTCAAATGACACCTCCGATTAATGCGCCATATGCCCACAATTTCACAATTAATGCCACGGTTGTTGTCGTATGATTTCCTAGCATTCTGAGGTCATTTTGGTGGTTTTGACCACCCAACACACCCTTTTAGAGTGCGTCGAACTGCTGAAAACGACACATTTGGTCGTACAACATGCACCGCACGTCCGATGGACGTGCTTTCTCCTCCTACATGTTATGAATAATATTTCTATTGTTTTTGTGTGGTTTTAGGTCATTTAGAGTTTGATTGATCTGACTGGTCTAATGGAATAACCACTCATTGGCCTATTGTATAGGTGTACAGTTGGAATATTGGCATAATGGACTAATGACCATTTGATATAACATCCAATTGAACAATTGGCCAACTATCCAATTTCCCAAATGTCCTAACAGCCTAATAGCCAATTGGTCTATTGTATAGTTGCACAATTGGGGGTAGGGGCTATCCGGGGGTGCGAGGGGATGTCCGGGGTGGGGGGTGTTGTCCGGGGGTGGTGGTGGGGGGGGGGGTGCTGTCTAGGGTGGGGGTGTTGTTCGGGGAGGGGGTGCTATCCGGGGGTGGGGGGGGGTGTCTGGGGGTGCGGGGGGGGGGGGGGGGGGGGAGGTGTTCGGGGTGGGGGGTGCTGTATGGGGACTATGAATAGTGAACCTAAGCTCATTAATCAAACAAAATTCATGGTTTATATTAGTAATCACATGTTTTTTTCAAAACTATTACAGAATATGCAATTTAAAACATTAAAGAATTAAATGAACAAAAAATATCCAAATCATTAATCAATTTCATGGTTACTTCTCAATTCGTGTACACAAACATTGCATCTGGCCAAAACACACATGATACCCCCAAATCAAAGAAAATCTCACTAGAAACCCAACCTAAACATCAATAACAACCCCACCAGTAAAAACAGAAACACACCTCGTGAATATGATGCGTTATGCGTGGTCAGGACTGCTACCTCCATCTGGTGGGCCAGGGGCCTATAACAAATAAACATTATGAATATTTTAATAACAAAAATAATGTAAATTTAATAAATACATACATTATAAACCTACATCGTATGATCCCATGCACCATCACTTCGATGCACATATTCCCACAGTGCTCTAACCTCATCGATCAATTGCGCATTTACCTCCTCAGAAGCGTGTAGCCGTACCTCGAAATCTGACAACTACTGTGTCATCTGAGAAACAGCATGACCGACAACCGCAGCACGTGACACTACAAAATGAGGAATCCCTGTTCCATAGGTCAAACTATATCCATGCCCATCCTTACCAATAATGAGATGAAAGATCTCATCCCTTCGCATGGGAAGTTGTCACTTGTCCTCTTGCAGATGTTCTAACTCAGCTTCAAATTGATCCTGTGAAATATTTAAATATATATACATATATATGTTAATATTAAGATTTATGTAAGTATTGTTAAGTAGAAGCACTTACTATCAATGTTTCAGCCTCTGAATCATTGCAATCACGAGTTCTTATCCACACTGACATTTTATCAGTTGGTGCACCATGCTCCCACAACTGTATATGAATAGAAAATAAACACAAAACCATATTAATTAATAAATTAAATAATGAATAGTGAATACCTCATGTCAGATCTGAGACACGTGACGAGTCCTGAGCCTGTGAGGTGGTCCCTGCAACGCTCAATTCTTAGAATGGCGTGCTGACACCTCCTACATTCGATTCATTCAAATTTCAAACAAATCACGCATTCTTGAAAATATATATACCAAAATAAATATAAAAACTGCAACACCCTCAATAAACCAATAGACAACTAAGTAACTCCACTGAGCTGGGAGGACACCTCTCGTGACTTTTTCCAGAATGTCTGCGGCACCCACATTTGGTACTCAGTAATCCCTCTTCACTTTTCCTTTATAGTCTTTCCATATCTTACGACATTTTCTCAAAAACATGGGCTGAAACTCATCAAGGCATACTTTCAAATTTTTCTATTAATTAAAAAAATCACACATATTAGTATTGTTTATACATAGGGAATAAATTAAAATTGTCTTCTTATCTGAACCTCCCTAGAAAGCCGATCTAAGGTGTCCCGAGGGATAGAATCCCAGCCACGATGGTCAATGGAAATCAATGTGGGTCATGTATGATATGACCCAGCTGATGAATAAATGCAAAGGAATTCAGTCCCATAGGATGAAATACCTCATCAAAGGAAACATCAAACATCATGTTAGAATTCCATGATAAAATACCATGATCGGGGCCTCTCTTGCGAGAGGAAGAACCAATCGAGTCAGATCCTATTGAAAACAATTTTCTATATAATATTACAGATGTTATAAATAAATAAATATATATTTTTATCAATTACATAAAAAATAGAGACAATGACATTCAAACATACCTCAACCTTGAGACGTAGATTCCTCAGATGGAAGATATGGATCTGCTTCCTCTTACCTTGAAATGCCTCCAGTCATAGAAAACATTAGTAAGGGGACTATACAAAGTGTCCAAAAGATAAATTGGATTGTTCTTAAAAAAATAAAATTTGTGATGTTTTTAATAAAAAAAGGGATTGAATAATTTTTTGTGAATGAATTTTAAAAAATCAGAAAGTTAACAAAATAGATATAAAAATTATGTACAAAACCAATCAATGCATAGCCAAATTTCAGATTAAATTAATAAAAATTCAAGAAGCACATGAACCAGATGATGAATCCCTCAATGAGAATATACACCGACAATAACATCAATATACCCATAGTTAAATCACCCTAAATATTTATAACTGAATAAACTTCCAAAAGCAAGGATTAAAACTTACAAGGATTTATAAAATGGTAAGATAATTTATGATATCCTAGGAAATTCATTATTGAATAGTGGGAAAACAATTATACCTTTCATTAAGCATGAAAATCAACCGTTTCTCCTTCAACAGCCACTTAGACCGAATAAATATCTTATTCTTGTTGAACTACAGTATGTTGATCAAGCTATTGGGAAATAAATGGAACAGTCTCGGGTTCATCTTCTTCAAATAAAAACACTCCTCACCGAGAGATTTTGACAACAACATGCCAACCTGGATTCGAAAGAAAAGTAACAAAGAATACTTGTTCCACTTGTGATGTCAAAATGAAAGGTTCATTCTCAACTCATTCATTTCTGTATAACATATAGTTAAAATTCAGCGATGAAAACTGATATTGATCGACTTTACATCCACGCACTGGATGAAACCAATTACACTTTAACAATATGTACTTCAACCCGTGTGTGTATACAACATTAATGATGTATATCAATTGACCATAAAAATAACCAGAATCGACAAATGGACAAATGATTCCACTGTTTTGTGTTGATCGTTTGTTGTCAACATCTTTAATGAGAAATCAAAAACCATTCACATCTATAACTTTATAACGACGAGCTGTTATAGATGGACCCTCCGCCAGTTGGATAAATGTTTCAGTTAGTGTGGGGTCCCGTAACTCCCTCAGCTTATGAACCTACAGAATTCATAAAATTCAATGCTGATATATGCAAAAATAAATTATTATAATACTTCAATCATAATGAAAATAAATTTATATGTACATAATCCTTGAACCAATCATGAAATGAAACATAATGAGATTGTTGAATTTGAAACTCAGTCGCATGATACATATTTTATTTTATCTCATTAATGTGTTTTCTGCAAATGATAACGCGATGTTTAAATGATGAACTTATGCAAACAAAACAGGAAAAAGTTAAACAATAAAAGAGATAAGATACTTACTGGATTAATGCTGCAACTGATGGAGTATTGAACAAGATATATCGATGTGCATGTATCCACTCGATGTTGTCCATATCAAATGTGGTTTATTCTCCAAATGGACCATCATGAATCTGAGAGGGATTATCTAATTTTGTTTCAACATCCATAAGATATTCTACACAAAAATTAGTACACTCATCCATCAAATAACCATTAGCTATTAATGCCTCCGGACGAGATCTGTTGTGTAAAAATCATTTCAATGTACTCAAATACCACTCAATAGGATACATCCACCTGAATTGTACTAGACTAGTACCCATTACTTCATCAGTTAGGTGAACTTTAAAGTGGACCATATCATCGAAAAATGAGGGGGTACATTTTTTTCAAAGTGACTAAGCGTGAGTACAATTCGGTCCTGCAAACTTTTTAAATCACTCATTCATTGATATCTTAAACAAATCTATCTAAAAAAATTACTCATCTCAATCAATGGCTGAAGAAAATTCGGGGATAAACAATCAAAATTTTTGATTGGAATCAACTGCTGAAGTAGTATGTGATTTTCATGATTTTTCAACCCTTGCAATGTCTTTCTCGTCAGATTCACACAATTTAAAATATTATAAGAGTAACCATCAGGCACCTTGAGCATCTTCAAAATGGAAATAAATGTCTCTTTCTCCTTTGTAGTCATCATATACTGTGCAACATACATATATTCCTTGTTTCCCTCAGATAATTGTAAATGAAACTATTTCCTTAAAACTATTTCTTCCAAATCACAGTGTGCATTAACATGGTCCTTGGATTTTCCACTGACACCTAAAATGGTCCACAATATGTTATCACAAACTTTTTTTCAATGTTCATGACATCCAAATTTTGCCTCAGCATGTTAGTTTTCCAATATAGAAGACTATAAAAAATACTTTTCTTTTTTCAATTGTGACTGCCCGGCCTACCCGCAACACGAATATTACGTACTGTTGGAGACACCAAATCCTGAATTTCATATACTATGCATATGTTTTCTTCCTCAATCAGTGATAACATTTTGACTCCTGTCATGATCTTCAGTGTTGGGATGAAATCTCTAGAACCATCAAATTCCACTCTGTCCTTTCTGAAACTGTGCTGAGGGGGTAGAAAATGTCTGTGACCCATGTATGCTCATTTTTTGGAAGGTTTAAGCCATACAGATTTTTTACTTTTATTGCAACAAGGGAAAGAAAATTACCCGTTCGTACTCCATCCTGATAAATTTTAATAAGTTGGGAAGTCAGTGATTGTCCACAATAAAGCATCCTACAGTTTGAACATTTCATTCATTTCACAGTCATAAGTTATCACACCATCGACCTAAAATTCATTCAACTCATCAATCAATGGATGAAGGTAAACATTAATCTTATCCCCTCGAATTTTTGGTTCATCATTAAGAGTGGAAAGTAATATAAATTGTTGCCTTATACAAAACCAAGTAGGAATATTATACAGAACAAACACCACGGGCCATGTGCTATGAGTTTCACCAACCATAGATTTGAATGGATGGAAATGATCTAATTCCAATCCCAATCGGACATTACAAACATATTTATCAAATTCGGGATGTCTCTTATCAAAATACTTCCTTGCATGAGTGTCTGCTAGGTGGGTTAACATATCACTTTCATGAACTCTTTCTGCATGCCATCTCATTAAATTATAAACTTTAGATGACATAAAAAATCTCTTCATCCTCAGTTTAAGAGGAAAGTAACTCATTTACTTTACGAAAATCAGTTTCCCCTGTATCGCAATCTGACTTTGATGAGTCTGATTTCCCCTGTTCTCTTTCCACCTAGAAGCACAAAAAACTGTAGAAATATCCAATGGGCAGTTTCCTTTCTAAACAACATACAGTTGTTTTCACATGAATCTATGGTCTCATATGTAAAACCTAAGTTCTCTATCAACTTACGAGCATGGAAATATGACTCGGGAATCTTAGTGTCGACAGGAAGAACCTTTTTCAATAACACCAAAAGCATGTCAAATGATGTGTCTGACCAATGATTCAAAGCCTTCAATTGCAATAACTCCATGATAAACTATTGTAAGAAGTACATCCATGATATAATTCTATTTTTTCATCATCAAGTGCTTTATAAAACCTCCTTGAATCACGATCTGCACCAGAACGAAGATTTATCTCATCGGTCTCAAGATTCTTGATGTCAATGTTTTCAAGATCCAATCCACATACCATTTTAGTAAGCATTTCAGGCATTGGATCATTCATCCTTACATCCACATCCATCTGAAGTGCATCCATATTTTTACAATGAACATATTCTTCTCCATGATGAGTCCTAATCTTATAATTTTTCAGAAATACATTGAAGAACAGGTGCTCCCTCATAGTATCTCATGTGAATTGATATCTGTTAGCACATTATCTACATGGAAAACTAATATAATCACTTTAAAATCCTCTGGTGAAGTCAATAAACTGCATAATTCCATTGACATATTCTCTAGATGTTCGATTTGGAAGATCAATCCAACTCTTATCTATAATAATATCTGTATAACAAACATTTACACAATACTTATTACATTTGAATTTTTCAAATCAACTATATTTAAAATAATTACTAATCAATTGTTTGTGAACCATTTATTAAATAATAATGTACGTGAAATCCCATGTCATACCTGATTGCGCTACAAACCTGGAAGGGAGGGGAGCCGAAGGCGGTGCTGCGAGAGAGAGGGGAGGCAGTGATGGGAATCTGGAGCCAGAGGCGGTGCGACAAGTGAGGGGATGGGCGGTGGTGGCGGCGAGGAGCTAGAGGAGAGGAGTCGGTGAGGTGGCGATGATGTAGTGATGGTGGGACGACGAGGGAGGCGACCAAGGATAGCCTGGAGCCGGAGTGGACGAGCGGCAGTGGCGAGGGGACGAGTAGCGACCGTGCTGGGAGAGAGGGGATCGAGCGGTGGCGGTGTGGCAAGGTAGGGGATAGTGAGGGAGGGTATGGGTGGTGGTGGTGCGGCGAGGGAGGGGGATGAAGAGGGAGGGGAAGGGGGCTGGTGGGGAGTCGGATCAGAAGGTGGTGAGGGGACAAGGGATGGGTAGCGGGGGGAGGGGGGCTGTCCAGGGTGTGGGGGGACTATCCAGGGTGCAGGGGGTGGGGGGATGTTCGGGGTGGGGGCTGTCTAGAGTTGGAGGGGAGGCTGTCCGGGGTGTGGGGGGGGGGGGGCTTTTCGTGGTGGGGGGGAGGGCCAAGGGGGTGGAGGGCCGAGGGAGGAGGGCGTAGGCCAAAGGGAGAAGGGCAGAGAGGTCAGAGACCGGAGGGGGAAGAGGGAGGATGGTAGAGACCAGAGGGTGGATGGATGTCAGGGGGGAGGGAGGGAAGGACGGGGGATGGACAGAGGGCGGAGCTAGGCCGGAGGGTGGGTGGAGCCAGAGGGAAGAGGGTGGAGGGTGAGCGGAGGGCGGATGCCGATGAGGGTAGAGGGTGGAGGACAGTGAGGGCGGTGAGTGGTGGAGGGCGATGAGGGTGTGCGACGACAGGGGAGGGAGCGTGGGGGAGGGTGGAAGGTAGTGATGGGTGATGGTGCACGACGAGGTCTAGGGTGCGCGAGGAGGGCTTGTGAGGGGTGGGGGGATCCCACTTTCTTTTGGAAAAGCTCAGCAACCGCCAGAGGCGGTCGCCCGTGTTAGTGGGCTTCAAAGCCCAATATTTTAGTATTGATTTTATTTAATTTAATGCTTAAAATTTATCTTATGTGTTTTCTGGACATAAAATATAATAAAAAATCCAATTATATGAATAAAAGAAGTATTTTTTTTTTGAAAATGATAATGTTTTTTCCTTTTGATGTTGTCTTTTAAAATATAGTTTTTGACACTTTTATATGTTATATTTGAAAAAATAATCTTTATCTATAAAATCATACTATCAAAATTACTTTGGTTTTATTTTTGGTATTTTTTTGATAAGATTAATATTTGGATGAGTAGTGAAAAAAATAATCATTTTTATCGAAAACAACTTTTTCATCAAATTTATTTCTAATGTTAAATTATATTTTTGAATGGTTTTAAATTATAATTAGATCATGTTTTTATAATTTAGTATAATTTTGATCATTGGAATCAATTTCATATTAAAATTGGATTTAAAACATTGTGCACTTTTGAATGTTTTTACCCGAAAAATGATTTTTCTCATTCCGTTAATGGGGTTAATTTTTAATTAATTTATTTAATTTATATGATCGGAATTTCTAAAAATATATTCAATATTTTTAATTATATTTTAAAAATTTATAAAATAGGTCCCTTTTATTTTTGGGAAATATGAATAGTAACATTATTAATTTTTTTATTACCACGGTTATGGGTAAATCACGTAATTAAAGGTAAAAGTAATAGTATAAATTTTATAAAATTACCCTAAAACTTATATTAATTTCATTGTTTGATTTTTGTAGACCAAAATAATCCTTAGGCATAAATTGGGACCGTTGTAATCCACTTGGATGAGAGAAAGACATTTATAATATTATATTCAAAAGAAAAGTAAATTTTTGTCAAAATTCTAATTTTAACAAGTAAAATATTTTTAATATGTTGTTATATAATTGATATGTTAAACAAAAAATATTTTTTTATATACATAAATTTTTTTTGTACATCGTGGTAATTTATTTATAATTTTTAGTGATAAAATAATTACCACAAATGGTGACATAATGATGATGCAATAATTATTTAATTTACAAATGAATTAAATATATGATATTAAAAATACTAAAATAAATATTATATCGTATGATTAATGTCATCCAAGAATTTTTTTAGATTAATTTGACATTTTTGTGATGTTTGAGATGTATTGGCTATAATTTAACATTTTTTATGATATTTTTAAAAATTCAATTATTTAATAGTGTTGAAATTGACATTATTAATATTTTAGAACAATTTTTTTTATTAGATGATATAAAATTAATAAAAATATCTATTATAGTCAAATGATTGGGATAAGTCTAATTTTTTTAAGTGGAACATTTATTGGTCGTTCCAAATTTCAATGTCATTATATTAACCCTCAATGTGTAAATTAAATGATATCACGATAAGAATTAAAAAGGTTAAATAGTGGTTAAAGCTAAAAGATTAGGATTACAAGAATAATATAAACTTATATAAAACTTATTATATGATTTTATTTCGAACCAAAACCATCTTATATTAGAAATTAATAATTTTGAAGACATTTATATTATAACAGTAATTTATATTAATTTAATATTTTGATGATTTAAAAGAGTTTCCCCCCATCCTATAAAATGGCACCCATTATTATCTATTCTTTACACCTCAAAACCTATTTTTTCATTAAATGTGAGTTCAAATACCTTCCTATAATCCATCCCCATATATTAGATCTCCTAGATTATGCATAATACCCTCAATAGAGGTGTTAAAGTGTTGATCAAAGGAGATCATCCCAAGAAGAGGTATCATTTTTTATTAAGTGTTTTTATTTTATATATTTTTCTACTTATGTAAAATATTCTTCAACCATGATAAAATAATAAATAAATTATACTAAGTATAATTATTTGTTATTATGTTAATATCATCACCTAAATCTATCTCAACTTCCATAAAATTGCAAAATAATAATTGTTCTTGTGTACGACGAACTACCACCACACAAACCAATATAATTTTTTCCATCACCGTCTGTCAAGACTAGTTATAATGATGGAATTAATGTTTATATCTAATATTCATTAAAATATTTATCATTATAATGATATAATATAACAATTATGATGTTACCTTTCCATTCACATAAAAATGATAACGATGTTTGTGTGTACGTGTGAACTATCACCTCCATAAAGTGATGCGATTCATTTTTCATCACCACATCACATGGATTATATATATAAGTATATTTAAATTATTAATATGATAATAATATTATTATTATCATTATGGTAAGATATAATTATTTTTAACTTCTTTCCAAAATGATCATTTAAAAATGGAAACATTACTCATGCGTACCTACGACATACCATCTCCAATATTATAACATAGCTCGTTTTTCATAACCATGCATAATGGTTTGATTCAAAATTATAAATTAGGTATAAAAGTCATTATTCTTCCATGACTATTATTTTGGTGATGATGGAATTATGACCACTTTGACTACTGACATCATAACAAATTTATTTTTCACTCATGTACCAAAATCGTCAAAAATGTCCTACATGTGCTTAAATAATTCAGTAATTTTTTATGTGAAATAAAATGAATAATAAAATTTAAAAAGATTATAAAGAAATTAAATAATTAGCCTAAATTTTTTATTTAGGAACATAAAAAATATATGTGATGAATTGGACTCGGGAAAAGGGATTTTGTATCAATCTTCTATCATTGAGTCATTACATGATCATATGTAGATTTATTATATTATAAGGTGTATATATATCCCCTTCAACATTTCATATCCATATTTTTTCTATTCTATTGTTATTTAATGTTTTTTAAATGTTCTTATTTTATGTGGATTATTATTTAAATGTTCGAAGTGGTATATGATTCTTTGAATGTTTACATATTTCTTTATCGAATCTCATTCTCCGTATCAATATTATTAATATTTTTCTAGATATTTATTATATAGATATAGAAAGATTTTAAGAGAAAATTTTATCTATATTTTTAATTTCATTCAAATTTTTTAAAAATGTAATCCTTTTAGGAATTATATATGGAGAATTTGACTTTCTTTATAGACAAAAAAATGGTTGTTAAGGTATACGATGAAAATTAAATCTCCTATATCATGACCATTATTTGATATTTGGAATCCTCAATAAGACTTAACGTTTCTTAAAATACACCAAAATCATGTATTACCTTTTTTTAATATTTTGGTTTTGAAAATGGTTTTGAAAATGGATTTATTATTTCAATATCTTCAAAAGATTTATTGTGATTAAAAATGAAAATTTATGAGTGAAATGATGAAAACTAAAATCTTTTATACATTATGATAATAAAATGGTACATGGGTATTTTATTGTCATTACATGATAAAACAAGGATAAGTGGTTTTGTGAAAAACCAAGGATGGGTGGTTATGTTATAACCTCTCATTAATTTGGTGTCGAATTAGGCAGTATGGACATTATATTTATAAGAGTAAAATGTGTGGAAATTTACCAAAAGGTTATTCCATTCTAAGAAAGAAAATTATACTTTTGTCCCAAGGTACCTTTGTTTATTTTTTATTCTTTCTATGGGTATTATAGAAATAATTTTACTACAAAAAATGGTATGAAATGATATTATTTTCAAAGAAAAGTATTTCCTAATTATTAAGGTTGAATATTATTACTTTATGATAAAGTTTTCATGGTTTTTAATGATTATAAATAGACTAACGGTTTCCTTCTTTTTGTATCCCTTACTATGATTTTTTATAATAATATCTTATTTTTTATGTTTTCAACATGACTTAAGGATTAGTTGGGAATGAAATATTTCATGATGAATGACATGGAAAATTTTCCATAAAGTGATCATTATTTATTTTAAATATTTTAGATTTTATAAGAAAGGATACTATTCAGATGTATCCAGTTTGTGTTGTTATGATTTATTGATGTATAAGTGATGGCTTAATTCTCTAAACATCTAAACTTGAAAATATCCTTAATTTGAAAGAAATGAAAATTCATTACTTAACTCAATATTATGTAATGTTGATGGTTGAGCCCTTATAGAAGGGGATCAATGATGGACTCTTATCTAGAATAAGAGGAAATATGATGAAATTAAATCCATCGATTAGGATGAGTTTATGAACTTATATTAAATAAGTAATATCCTTGTATTCATTGTATGAAGATGGATACATATTTCCATGTGATAAAGAATACAGAATATTAATCTATTGGTACCTTTAAAGAAAATTTTACAAGACTTATGAGGTGCAGTTTTAGTCTTATCATTCAATGCTAAAGTGAGGATGATTTTTTTTAAGTGTCTTAAAAACAATTCGCAAAAGGGAATTATCCATTAGAAACATCAATTTATATAAAGAGATTTTTAGATGTTTTATCAAGGTGGAAATGATGGATGGAATTGTGTAACAATGTCATAGTTTTTATAAGAAGAGGAAAATGGAATTCAAAGTAAAATCTAAGAACCACATACAGAATAACATGATCTTTTTTTTATACTCAAAGTGTGGGATGAATCATGGAGGGAATTATATTAAGGGAACAAGTTAATGACTTAAGTGAAGAATGGATGTCCATGGGGAAATTAATTATTGAAGTTTTGGGAAGAAGTTATATAACAATGTGAATAATGAGAAATCTCCCTATAATACACTACACACACTCCAATGTTAAATTCAAGGAGTTTGGGAATTATGAAAACAAGTGCCCAAATCCGAGGGTTAATGACAGTGATTAATTATTGAATTCATTAAATCTAAGGGAAACGGGTAATATCCATTGATCGCGATTTATAATGAGGGGTGTGATAACTACATGGTGAAAGGTACACTTACCATCCAGTTTAAATCTATTAATGTCATATTTAACTCTATAACTACCCATTATTTCAAATTTGAATAATTTTCTAAGGGTATCAAAATGCATCCAAAATGATCAGATATAGAATTTGCAGTGAAAACTCCTAATGTTTTGATAATCACATAAAAACTCTATGCTTCTTCCCTAGTTGATATTGGAAAGAATTTGCTTCCCGAAAAACATGTCAATCATCCTCTAGTTGAATTTGATGTTATATTAGTAATGGATTGTATTTATTTAAATAAATATCATATCAATTTTTTAAGAATAGAAGTTACATTTCATATTCCAACCCAACCTATGAACATCTTTAAATATGATTATAAATAAAAACTTTTTATGGAGATAACACCCATTATATGGGTCGTAATTATAATTTTGATAGGGGTTTTATCTCAATTGTTTGGTTTGAAACATGAAGTCTATGATATGCCTATTGTTCATGAATTATTTGATTTCATTCTAGAATATTTACTTATAATTACCCTAAAACATGAAGTTTAGTTCTTAATAGAACTCATATACAGTGCCATGCCAATTTCAAGGACTCCCCATATAATGGCCCTTATTGAGTTGTAGGAATTGAATAAGAAACTATAGAGAAACCTTAAAATGGGATTCCTTTAGACAAGTTTGTCACCTTGGGGTGAACCTATTCCCTTTGTTAAAATTAAAGATGGATCAATGTGACTCTGTATTAATTGTTAGTAGATGAACAAGATCACAATTAAGAACACGTATACTTTTCCATATATTTATGAATTGTTTCATCAACTACGTGGTGATCAATGATTTTACGATATTGATATTCATTAATGAAATCATCAATTGGGGTTCAAGAAAGAGGATATACACAAGATTTTATTTCATACAAGGTAAATGAATATATAGTGATTCCATTCATTCATTCTAATTCCCCCACTTTCATCATGGATTAAATTAATAATGTCTTTAGAGGTTACCTAATTCAATTTTTGGTAGTCTATATAGATGATATTATTGTATATTCAATGTTTAAGGAAGATACTAAAGACTATTTTGGAATTTTATTAAAGATCCTAAGGAAGTAGAAAATATATATAAAATTTATAAGTTGTTAATTTTGGTTGCAAAAGGTTTCATTTTGGGTTCATATAATCTAAAGAGAGGGTATATCAGTAAATCCTTCCTAGAATAAGTATGTTGATTTTTTTTCATAAACTAGCCATGGTTATTGATATTTGTTGTTTTCTTAGCTTAGCTAGATATTATCAAAGTTTTGTGGAGAATTTCCAAAACTACCTAATCCTCTAACCAAGCTCACTCAAAAGGGATCCAAGATCTTCTTGATATATGAATGTGGGGAAATTTTCGAGGAACTAATGATAATATTAGTCAACACACATGTGATTATATTACCATGTATTTTAGAAGGGTTTTTACTATATATTGATGCCAAAAATAAGGGATTGGGATATGTTATTACGCATAAAGACTTGGTTATATCTTATACCTCAAAATAATTGATGATTCTTGAGAAATATTACCCAAATCATGATTTGGAGTTATTTTTGATATTTTTTAAACAAAATATATTAAGTCATGTATTTATGGAGAAAAGTGTGATATATTTGTTGTTCATAAAATTTCAGTGTATATATTCACACGTAAGGAGTTGAATATGTGCCAAATAAGATGGATAGAGATGAACGAAAATTTGGTCTACCCAATACATTACTATCCTGTTAAAGCAAACAAGGTGTATGATATATTTAATTGAAAGGATCATGATATCTTATCCATGAGTAGGAATTATAAATATCCAATATTTATGTATTTCTGAAGGATTGATCTGGAAATTTTGAAAAAATGGAGAAAAATATTATCTTTATAAATTAAATGTCCAACCTTATATCATAGTAAATATTAAATATAAATATAAGGAATATTAGAGCTATGAAATAAGGTTATAAATGTTCTTGATATTAACAACGATCGTGATGGAATGTTAAGGTTTTGGAAACATGTATGCATTTAGTCCATACCATATTTGGAGAAGTAGTTGTTTGAGGAAGATCATAGTTCTTCATTCTCTATTCAACATGGATTTATGAAGATGTATAGAAATTTGAAAGAGTATTTATGGTAGGGTTTCATGAATAGATATATGTAATAGTTTATATATTGGTTCTTGGTATTTTATCATGTTAAGGATGAAGGAAAATATTATAAGGGGATCTTACATCCATTGCCCATAATATAATGGAAATTGGAAAATATCACCCTGAATTTTTTTATCTGACTCTCCAAAATATCTCAAGGGAATAATTATATGTGGGTTGTTTTTTATCACATAACTAATTCAACACACTTAATTCCTATTCGATAATAAGTTTCTATAGATCATCTTTTCAGGATATGCACTGTGGAATTTGCAAAAATTCATTGAGTACCACATTCCATTATTTATGATAGGAATTCAAGATTTACATTAAAGTTAAAGAACATTCTTCTACAATATCTTGATATAAATTTGAGTTTGAATACTTTGTATCACCCTTGGATAGATGGTCAGTATGAAAGACCATTTTAAACCCTAGAGGATATGTTGATATCTTGTTTATTATAATTCCAAGGTAGTTGGGATCAACACCTTCTTATATTTGAGTTTTCTTACAATAATATGTTTCACTCAAGAATTCAAATTTGTCCTTATGAAGACTTGAATTAAAATTAATAAAGAGTTCCAATGTGTTGTAATGAATTTCGAGAAAGAAATTTGTTAAGACCTGAGAGAGTTAAAGAAATTGAAGATAAGTTTAGATCCATTTGGAGACACATCAAGGTATCTTAGAGCTGGAAGAAAAATTATGATGATAATAAATAGTATGATATAGAATTTTAAGTTAGTGAAAATGTGTTTATTCTAATTTATCCATGGAAAATGTTTTAGGGTTTGAGAAGAAAGGAAAATTTTGACATAGGTATATCAGTATCTTTGAAATTCATGATAGTATTAGGAAGGTAAAATAGTTATTAACGCTTCCACCAAATCTCACTCAAGTCCATGATGTGTTCCATGTACGTCTCCCCAGGAAGTTCATACCTATCCCTTTACATGTACTAAAATTAGAGGCTATACCAGTAGAGCACAATATCTTGTATGACCAAACCCTTCATTTGTACTGAACTCAGACGTCCTCCCAATTGAGTAAGATATTTAATATGAGGAACAACATATGGAGGTTAAGGACCATAAATATAATATTTTATGAAAAAATAAAACTCACATGGTTTAATTTTTGTGGAAAAACTGCCAGTTTGAGGAAGTTATGTGGGGGCCTGAGGAAATGATTCAGTAGAAGTACCCCCTTGTGTGTATCAAAGTAAAGAATTTCAAGGGATAAATTCATTTTAAGGGGGTATAATGTGACCACACAAGTTTTATACGTATTTTTTAATAAATTAAATTAATTTGATAGATAGTGTTACATGGAACACCATCTTAATCATTCACTACACATAATAATAGGTAAGCTTTCCTTACACATGACACTATGTTTTAAAAAACTATGATATACAATTAATATAATTATTCAAATGATATCAATATAACATACTCTTTAAAATTACTTATATGAATAGGGATAATAATTTTTAAATTATAATTATAATTATTTATATTGATAAAAAATTTCTTAATTTTTAGAAAAGTCTTTATATGTTTTGAAAAAACAATTTTCAAAAAAAAATGTTTTTGTTTCATTTTTAGAAGATTAATAAAATTCAATTTTCACAATTTTATAAAATTAATTGGATAAAATAAAATTCATTTTTTAAATCATCGTTCCAAAATTATCATAGGGTTTATATCTTGGATTTTGTTTTTGAGAACTTTCATTTATTATAAATAGTAAAAAATCCTGATATTTAACTAAAAACCAACTTTTTGTTTAATTTTTTTATATATTTAAATTATATTTTAAATTGTTTTTAAAGTAAAAATATTTCAATAATATATTAATAAAAAAAATTATGTCTTTTCATAAATTTTATATTGATGTTTGATATTAAAAGTTTTCAAATTTTGGACTATTTTCTAATTTAAAACCCACTTTATCATCGCTTCTATGAGATTATGTGAAAATTAAAAAATTTCGCATTTTTGAATAGAATTTGGAAAAATGGATTAAATTTTTTAATCATAATAATTTATTTTATATCATAATTTTAAATTAATTTTTTACTGAAGTGAATAGAAAAATAGGGAAAATTATTTACAACGGTAAAGGTAAAAATAGGTATGACGGATGGTTAAACTAAAAATTAAGGTTTAAAATGATGAAAAACTTTTAAAACACTCATATTATTAACATATTTAGAACTTAAACCTTATATCATCTATAATTATACATTATTGGATCCTTTTGATGTGGAGAAAATGTTGGTGTATTACTTTTTTTCCAAAAAAATAAATATGTGCCACTCACTTCACTTAAAGAAGGCCACCCCTTATTCTATTTTATTCACACCTTAAAACCTTTTTTTCATCCATTACATTCCAAAATCACTTCCCAAAATCCCTAATATCATTTATAATCCTTATTTTGGATATAAACGCAACCTAGTAAGGTGTTTGTTGCAAACCTAAGGAGGATACCCGAAGAGGAGGTAACGTTCATTGATGAGCATTTTTGTTTAATTTATTCCTCCACATCCTACAATTATTATTATAACATCATGATATGATAAACTTATTATCTTACATATAATTATATTTTGTTATCTAAAGTTAATTTCTTAAAACCATCTCCACTTCCAAAAAACGTGTTATGAAATCACCTTTCATGTGTACGGAGGACTACCGCCATGAGAACTGATGACATTAATTTTCTCCATTACTAAATTTCAAAATGGTATATAGTTATTTATTTACTATTTATATATCATATTTATTATATTATTATTTATGAATTATTATATCACACATAAGTTCATTCATTCTATTTTTTTGGAATACGATAATGTTGCTCATGCATACGGTGGACTATCGCCACATGAAGTGATGTGATTTCTTCACACATTATATGGGAGGTAATAAGGATGTTTCTAATGAAAATATATTATATATATTACATAATAATGATTATATAATGATATTATATCATTTAAACTTCTTTCATTCAATAGTTCAATAAAATGGAATCAACATTCATGCATATGTATGACCTACCATCTCCATGAACAATGTATTTTATTTTCTATCTCTATATAATATATATTAATTTAAATACATATATAATTAATTTAAATGATACTTATATCATGGTTACCATTCTGGACATGTTGGAACCCTAATCCCATAAAGTTTATTGCAAATAAAAATTCAAAACTAATATGAAAAATGATGTGGTTATTACCCGAAATGTAACTTTAACAAATAATTGTTAATAAACAGGTAATAAAAGGTCATAAGAAAAAAATGCAGTATTATATATAAAAATATTTTTTTAAAAGTTTTATAACAAACATTTATTTATTATATCAGATTTCTGAACATATATGACAGATGTCAAGTCTTAAGCTATGCAGGTTTTTCTTAATTTTTCTTCTTTGAGACGTACATTATATTATGCACCTACATTCTTTCTCGAGGTGTATATAAATACCCTTTGACATATAATATCATGAAATTATTTATCCATATGATATTTTAATTTCCATTTTATATTATTCCTTCATGGGTGTTATGATTTAAAGTTACCAAAATGGTAATGATTTTATGTTACAATATCACCATTAATCGAGATTGTTTATGATTATGTTTTTGATAAAACTATAATATGAAATATCCCTATATAAACTCATCAATTTAATTATACTTTAGTTATTAATGATATTTATAATTAATAGTATCATTTTCCCACACATTGGTACTTAAAATAATTGAGCAAATGTTTTTAAGAAAATATGATTTTATTTATCTCTTCGATCAGAAATCTATTTTCTTCCAAAACCATTTTTTCGAAAAATATTTTAAGAAAATATTTTATTATTCTACTATGAATTTTAAAAGACATTTTAACATGTGAATGTGTTTTTATAAAAAAATTGAAGGAATCTTAATGTAATTTTCCAAATAATTTCTGTTTAGCTTTTACTGAAAATATAAAAAGGAATATTTGTTTTAACATGTAAGAAAAAAAGCATTCTATCATCATGAACGTTGTTTTTATTGAATATTTATTTAATTTTTTTTAATTTCAAATAAAATTATTTCCAAAATTTTTTATGTTTTAAAATGTTTTTTCAGAAAAGAAATAATATTTTCCTCAATAAAAGTTATAAATGATCGATCAAAATAATTTTTCATATAAGATGACATCCCTTGATAATACATATTCTTTACTAGGGATGTGATCAAGGGATACCATTGTTATTATTTCTTTTTATGGATTATTTTTATTGAGGAAATATTTTTATGAAAACTAATTCTTTTTCCATGGGTTATACAATGATAAAATTCTTATTAAACTCACTTCTATTTTCATGGTTTGTGATAAGATGAAAAAAATGAAATGATTACAAAACCTATCTCTTTTTAACAGGTTATGATGTAATTATATTTTTATGATAACCATTTCATTTCATGGGTTATGATATGATGAATGTTTTATGATCTTGTGTCACACATACTTATGATTTTATTTGCATAACGGGTGGGGTATATATCTCCCAAAAAGTCATTAAAAATGAAAAATGTTCTACAATATCATAGGGTACATTGGGGGTTATCCCAATACCGAAAATGAGTGTACACTAGGGGTTATCCCAAGCTCAAAAAATATGGTACACTTGTATTTATTCCAAACCTGTAGTAGGTACACTGGTTCTTAGACCAAGCCTAAAATGTTGTTAATGTCTTGGTGGGTAGCCTTGACATGTGATCTCTTATTTATATATGTTTTCCACAGATCTATGTCTTATTCTAATGTTATACTCTCATGGGTCATGTTATTTTATTCCATTATTATTCTTGTCTTATGAACTTTTATTCTTTATTCCATGACTCAAGATTTTGTTATTTGATATGTAGGTTATGGTTTTCAAAATTTATGATCATGTTCTCATACCCTTATGTTCATGTTACTCTTGAATATCTCCCTTTTTTACCATTACTAAGAATTTAACCTCACCCTTTCTTATTTTCCATTTACCTAGTTTATGAAGAAATTTATTACTTATGATATTTGTAAGCAGGGTTCTAGTTATAAATATCATAATGGAATATGATGTAGTTTACCTATCGATCAATTTTTTGTGTTTCAATGTTTCCATTAACACTAAACTATGATAGTACTCACACATATTTTTTTGTAATGTAATTAATATTTATAAAAAAATGATGTAATATCTATGAATGAAATGGTTGGGTCTCTATATGAACCCCTCACATTCTACCAATAAAGAATCTAAAGTTGAAAAATTGATTAAATATAACATTGTTTGAGAGATGGAGTACCCAAAATGGAATGCTATCATCATACCCATCAAGAATAATAATGATTATATCAGTGTGTATATCGACTTTAGGGACCTTAATTAACAATTACCTAAGGATTAATTCCTATTAACAATCACTTAACTTTTGATCTATGTAACTGTTAGCTTCCATACCCTTTCCTTTATGGATTATATTCAGGGTATAACTAGATTGATATGGACCCAAAAAATGAGGAAGTCACCGCCTTCAGAGTTCCTCATGTGATTTTTTTCTACCAAGTTATATCTTTTTTATTAAAGAACACTTTAGCTACCTATAAAAATGAAATGAATCATATCTTTAAAACCATCATGGTTAAAATCAAATAATGTTATGGTGATGACCTGGTGGTTAAATATCAACAATGTTGTTATCACGTCACCGATTAGCAAACCGTTTCCATAAAATTTCATCATCATGGTCTGAAGATAAACCCTCTAAAGTGTGATATTCGAGTAATTTTTGGGAAATTCCTCGGATTTGTGGTATATCAACATGCCATCGAGTTTGATCCAAAATAGACTAGTTCAATCCCAGAAAATCCCCCTCCTCAAAATCATATTGAATTGAGAGGGATCCAAGGGGACCTCTCCTATGTCATGATTTTTCTAGCCAAACTGGATAGAAAATATCTCCCCTTTACTAAGTGAATAAAAAAGGGAGATAGTTACCGGTGGGATGATAATTAAAAAAAAATGATAATCAAATCTGTACATGTTTCATAAACGTATCTTGATGTCGTATGTTGGGGTAAATTGACTTGACTTGAATGTTCCAACTATTTAATGGTTACTCAATGCTCTCCTCGCATATAAACATTATTTGGGTAATGAGAATAGTCTCTACTATCTCATAGAAAGAATAATGGATACTAGGACTCAGAATTATGACATTGTTGACGCTATTTTCCATCATAGTGTCTAACGAATGAAAATGGGAATACCTGAAGCAAAAAAAGATTCATCCTTTGAAGAAACACAAAAAATTGACAAAGGCATGAACAAGGATTTCTTTACACATGAGTCGCGCAAGTTTCACCATGGTCGTGCAAGTATACTTGTGCACCGCATATTGGTCGCGCAGGTGACTTGCGCGCCCAATTTTATTTTCACCCAAGGTCCTCAATGGCCTATAAATACCCATTGTGGGCCCCCCATTTCGAGGATGAAAAAATTCCAAAAGTCAGATTTAAGCTCTCGGTGCCCCAGTCTTTGATTGATGTCTTCCGAACACTTCTAAGGTAATTTCTTACCTAGAATGGAGGATCTAAAGAGTGGTAACAAGGCATAATTGTTGAAATTCATCAACACTTGCACACCTAAGTGTCTAAACCTTAAGGGAAATGGACATTCTTGCACGCCACCTTATCCCTTCAATAGAACTTGTGTACCACCCTTTTGGAAGCCTTTAGGGATATTAATAAGGGATTGATCCAGGTCTCACCCAAGTATTACCCTATTGGTTAACCATCGCAAAATTACACCCATGTCGCCCATATATACTTGTATGCCCAAACAGGACTTGCGCACCTACCTCTTTTTGGGTTCCCCTCATTTCTATTCAACTCTTTTCTTCAAATCCACCTCTCCTCTTCAAGATTTAGCTTTCAAAACCCTCTTCAATGCCATTCATGGAATGTTTTCTTTGTTGTCTTCCTTATCTGAAAGGAATTATGTTGAATATCTCTCAATACCTCGTGCTTTACATATCTTTATGTCACTAAGGTTAGAGATTTCATCCATTCAACCTCATCCTTTAAGATGAGAAGATATTTAATCTGAGTATCCTCCTTAGGATTAAGCCCCAAGTTCCCTAACCTAGGTCTCCTTTTCAGGAGTAATCCCCAGTCACAATATTATTTAATCTTCCATCCTTCTTAGGAGTAAGCCCCCAGTCTGAATTTCTTTTGATTTGGTCTTTCTTCTCAGGAATAAAACCCAATCATAAGTCCCCTTTAAATTTGGGACTCCTTTTCAGGAGTATGCCCCAGTCATAATTTGCCTTAACCTGTGCCTCCTTCTTAGGAGTACATCCCAAGTAACAAATCTCCTTAAACTTTTGGCCGCCTTTTTAGGAGTAAGTCCCAGTCCTAATTTCCTTTTGATTTGTTCATCCTTCTCAGGAGTAAACCCCGGTCATAATTTAAAGTCCCCTATAATCTAGGAATCCTCCTTAAAAGTAAGCCCCAAGTCCCCTACAATATATGCATCCTCTTTATGAGTAATCCCTAAATTAGAGTATCCAAATCTCCATAAAGCACATATAACTTTATGGACCCTGTTCCTGGGCTTCTTCTCTGAAGTAAGTCCCGATCTTTTTCTATTTGGGCAGTCATACATATGTAAGCCCCATATCATTACTTGTGACCAAATCTTTCATGGACCACATTGTTAGGTTTACTGATACCTCTTGTTTCTCACACTGAGCATGACTCACGTGAGCATAGAGTGAAAAAGTACCCACGACACATCTCTTTGGGCCATTAATCATACATAAGCCCCACAATTCCTAATCAGACTACATGGACTTTGATCTCTGCCTTAAAATTAGAGTACGTAGGAAGCCTTTCTAAGGTTCAAGCCTATCACCCATTAATTTCCATCCATCCCATATGATGTTAAACTATATCTTAATACTCGAACTACGTGGGTTGTGATTCATTTTCTAAACAAAGATACGTAAGTAGCCCATCTGCGGGTACGATCCCAACTCTAAAATAATCTATGTCCTTCTGAATGACAATAAACTTCAAGTTCCCCACTGAGTGGATTTAAAACCAGTATAGTTATCATAATGGCCAAGATATTTCTATATAATGTGTTTAAGGATACCATTGACTACGAATATCTAATAAATAAAGATGATTCTCTATCGATTAATAACCTCAAATACATATAAAAGAATCTCTAAATATCATATATATAAATAATTGATTTCAAGATCTAATGGAAATCTCATTCCCATACTAGGTAAATTAATAAGGATTCACGAACATAACTAAAATCTATAACAGAGTTTTGGAGTGGAAAATAATTCCCACCAAAAGGTGTGATGAGTCTGACCTCCCATCCCCTCGACCAATGAAAATTATTAAGTCTCATAATTTCACAACTAATGGGAATATACCTTTGGAATGTAGGTCCAAATGAATACAGAATCATTGGAGGTTTCTAGTTCAATGAATAAACCCATTAGAAACTGATTGGAGAGTTTGAACCTTAAACAAACAAGGTCATCCCCATTTCCTAAGGGAAAAAAATGGTGAACCCACCATGAATCCTTAACCAAGTTAAATGATGTTTACTTATTTTTTAGGCCCCTATTTAATTTAATGTGATGGCCAACAAAGAAATCAATAACATATGTGCTCATCCAAAAGATGTAGTGGCCGGACTTATCCTGATTATTTCTGTTATATCAAGCAGGCACTCATTTCCAAGATCTCCATGCATTATATAAATGGCTTCTCTAAAGTTCACACATGTGAATGCATCAGCTGCTACTCCTGCTAGATCCTCATCCGCGCTGAGGAAGACATCACCCACTCAGCATCTTCAATGTTGGGTCTCAAATTAACTGGTTAAGGAACACCATCAAAATGGTACCATTCCGACACTGGAGGCTGCTCGACAAGCCCTCCAAGTCAATAATTCACCCAAGTTGTCAAGACAACGACGACCGGTGATCAAGAAGCAGGCAGTGTTAACTACCATCTCCAACCGTTTTGGGTCTTTATCCCTAGAATTCAATCACCAGTCCCTCCCATATTATGGGGAGGTTAATGAGAAGGTCACTCAAGGCCTTAATTCAAATAGATAGGAGTCCATACTGAGGGATCCCATTAAAAATCGCCGCCAGACTCATGCGGCAGTGCGCCCTAAACATGATGACGATATCACATTTAGGGGTTAGGATCAGGTTCCTTAGACCCGAGCATGCAAGACGAACTACCAAAGGTGAAATCTGGTCAATAGGGAGCAGGTTCTTACTTTTTCCCCCTTCGAAGAAGTCCATCAAGCCAACTTGATGGAAAATAATGAGCGGGCATATACACCCGTCCATCCTGATGTTACTTCCCATCAGACTCGTCTGGAAGTAACACACCAATCCCATCCAGAAATTCTAGTGGAGTATTATAGGTAGGAATATACACCTATTTATTACTCATCATCTAGTCAGCATGCTCGTCTGACTTCACCCAAAGAAGCACGCCAATCTAATATGGTGGCAATTGATAAGCCGGGACATACAACTGTTTACAATCAACAATTATATCAGCAGTCTTGTATAACAGTATTGAAGGAAAATCATCAACCATACTTGAAAAAAAATACACAAAAGGCACATACACCTTCCAATGTTCATTAAACCTGCCAACAGTCTTGTTTGGTAGCACCTAGAGAAGTGAGTCGGAAAGCCTCGACGACAAATTTGGAGCAGACTCAACTCTATGCCCCTATGCATAAGTACTATCAATATCCGTTGATAGGAAAAGGGGGAAATGACCAGGAACATACACCTACTCCAGAAATGGAATGGATGTATATTCCTGTTCTGGTAGATGAAGTCACCAAGCACATTCTAACAATGGTGAAACAGTAGAAGAAAATCCCTGCCCATATTCTGAATGCCTGTCAGAATATTATAACAACTTTAGAAGCATCACAGGGAATGAAACATAAATATATCACTATTAGTGGAGTAACTCATCAACATGTCACTCCGGAGTAGATACACACCTCTGTTCTAGTCCAAGAGGGTTGTGGGTCATACTCCCCCATATCATACAGACAATTAAGTCAGGCACATCCACCCAATTTGAATGAAGATAATCAGCCTAACCTGATCATTTCTCGTGATCAGGCACATAAACCTACCCATAATAACCAATTTTGTCAACAAGTGGTTCCTAAAGTAAGTAAGAATGCATCTAAGAAAAATAATCATCCATCACATTCAAGAAATCAAGATCCAATATGTAATAAGGCTTTTCTCGATGCTGGAGTTCTTGAAGCCCTCAGACAATTGTCTGTTTCAACTCAAGATTCTACTCTCTCATTTCCCAATAGTGGGAACAATAATTCTGAAGGTATTCATCAGACACTTCCTCGTGATGTCTTGCTTCATGACAATTCGGTCGATCTCAAAGTATCATCATCATATGAGAGCCGCAATAACCCTCTACGTGGCTAGAAGATCAAGGAGAAAAAGGTTTCATCTTTTGTTGTAACCCACCATGGTGGTCCTACCCATGATGACGAACTTAGTTGTGAAATTCCTTTATACAATAGTAATTCACATTGCCTGGAAAATTCTTCAAAGGACAATGCAGTGAAAAGAAATCCCTCTTATCTTGAGGCACTTGAAAATGTAAATCCATTCATGTCTAATGCTTTACCACTATCAAGTGAAATATTTTCTCAATCAATATATAGCCCGAGGTGTAGGTCATTCTTCGAACCCCCCCTGGTTCATTCATTTTCTAGTTTGACAAATGAATTCTCTACCAATATTGTTGAATCTGATGAAGCAACAAAGAAGCACCAGCTTTGGTCTAGTCAGGTAGAAAAATCTTTATCAAATGATAAGGAGGAAGTTTTGAATATGAGAAAACAACTGGAAAAAGTTGAAGTACCGGTCATGTTTTGGCCTTTGGCTGACTCTTAGTATGATATTCCAGAGATGTTGATGGAAGATTGTATTCACGATATTTGTCTCCATATGTGGAAAAATATTTTTCAATTGAAAAAGAAAATATTATCTTATGATGAATATGAAAATCATATCAAGATAATAGAAGGGTTACAATGCCAAATTGATTTGGAATCTCTCTCAGTTTCCTGATATCCAAAGGTTGAAAAGCAGTAGAGAGCCCTTCAGTGTTCAGGACATGGAGCACTAAAAATATTGCGCTAGTATATTTCCAATGCCCCATCTGGTATTCATATCAGGGGATGGGGTGTTCATGGAGCACTGAATTTCACTGTACTCCCCAATCAACAAAGCCCGCAAAAAATGGTCTCATGCAATGTTATTTCCCAAGGTTGGCCACATCTAGCTGGGTTTGTGCATAATCAAAGTCTTTCTCTAGAACATGCCTCAATTAGTTCTTCTCAAAGTTAGGAATACAGAGAACAAGTTGTCAAATTACTCTTGCATCAGGAAAATTAGAATATCAAACCTGATTCTCATTTAGAGAGTGCACATCATTAGGTGACAAAAATTTCAAAAATCATCCAACAGTCATTTGAACCAGGTGATTTGAGTGGATGTAGGTTAATGCATCCAGCCAATTTCTGGACTAAAGTCTGAAAAATCAGGAGAGATTTTAATAAAGTCTCAGATATAGAAACTCAAGAACCACCCCATCTTGCTAGACTCGGGACTCTTTTAGCTCGACCCTCAGAATCAACAAATAGGATTGGAGCAATTGAGAGAGAATAGCAAGAACAGCTCCAGTCCACCGGATTGGGGACTTTTTCCAATCCTCAATCTCTTCTTCAGTTAAAGTCGGTCTTCTATCGATTAGGGAAGAAGGCACAAGAGGAACGTAGAGCCGAATTATCAGGGGATTCCCTCTAAATTATGGTTGATCAAGAAGCTCCTGAGGGATCAACTCAATAAAAGGCAATGTCTCATCAAGGACATGGAAGAAGACAATATCACAGAAATGCTGATAGAAGGGATGCAATGCGTTATGAATCAATAAATTTCATCAATGTCGTTGTTGCTGATCCTCTAGAACGCAAGGTTCACTCAGGAGGATCAGATAAAGAAGTTTCTGCTCAAGAAGTTTTACACATAGACTCAAATGAAGAAGGTGTGCATACACGCAATCAATGGCAGACCCATAATCTAGGTATTCTTTCAAATAACCAACTTACCCCTCTCTAAAAGGCATCTAACAAGGGGAAAGGAAAAAATCAGGTTACATTCCATCCTTCCTCTAGAGAAGGCCAATCGCTCTCATTAGAGAAAAGTTTCTCACAACAAGAGGAAGAAATGAAGGAATTAAAGAGGTTGAATGCAGAACTACTTCAAGGTAGTCTTCCTCCTAAGCGTTCTAGAGTCAACCAGTCAAGGGAATTTGTTGTAGCTACTGAGATGGATCAAGAATATCCTCCTTTACCATTACAGCCTCATAGGTCTAATCCTAGGGGTCATGCGCAACAACAACCAGTAGTTCTACCATTAGTTGCAGTACCAGTCACCACACCAGTCCAAACTCTAGTTATTGCACCTACTCAGGTCCAAGCTTAACCATATGTTTCTGAGAATTTAATGACTACCATTGAGTAATTAATAGCTTAGTTGGAAGCTATGGAGGGAAAATGTGCAAAAGTTCAACCGGAGAAGATATATTACCCTGAATGGGTTGATGCAATCCCCCCCCATAAAATTTTGAAAGTACCACATTCCTAATATTTAATGGTTCCGGAGACCCAGAACAACACTTAACACATTTTTTTTCTCATTGCAATCCTATGATGGGAACTCCTCAACAACAAGAAGAAGTTATGATCAGGTGTTTTGTACAGTCATTACAAGGGAATGCTTTTGTCTGGTATACAAGCTTGTAATCCCGGTCAACTACCCGGTGGAAAGATCTCCGTCAACAATTCCTTCTTCAATTCATCTCAACTTTACCAAAGACGACAATTTTTTATCTTACAAATTGTGAGAAAAGGGAGAATTAAAGAGTTTCAGATTTCATTTCTCGCTGAAAGGGATTAACATATTCTTTAAGATTAAAACTCCCTCAAGAATAATTGTTTCCAATCTATGTGGAAAATTTGCGTGATGAGTTATGCACACCGTTGATACATATGAAATACATAAGACAGTTTCGAAGCCTTACTTAAATCGCTCAGCAGATTGATGATTCTCTTATGAATACTAAGGATAAAACTCATATAATTTCATCCACTCCAAGAAGGATAATGGGTAAAGTAGAGACTGCTATAGTTATTCTTAAACAAGCACCTGTACCTGCTTCCACTTCTAGACCTTCATCTTATCGAAGGGATCCACCTCCTGAACGTCAATAAAAAATGTTGTTTTGTCAAGATGATCAAAGAGATCAAATATAGAAACAATTTGAGGAGTTTAAGAACAAAGTTTATTATTTCCAAAATAAACAAGTTCATGGTTAATTCATTTCAGCTCTAGAAAATAATTTGGTTCAGTTTCCAAGGCCTAAAAGGCCTAACAAGGGGATGAATACCTTCCCAACTATTGCCCATTTCATTAGATATTGGGGCATCCCATTCAAGAGTGTTTTTTCTTCAAAGACCTTCTAAAAAAGTTGGTGGACTCAGGATAGGTAAAACTGAAATGTCCTTCAGCCCAAGTAGCATGTGTTACTGCTACAAATCCAAAGGAAGAAGGTGAGTGGCATAAAGTCAAAATCAAAAAATGCGCAAAAATATGATGATTGGATGGTCAAGAAAACGATCAACCGAACTCATGCCATTTTACGAATGCAGTTGAAGAAACCAATTGTGTCTTCTACTATGAATGCCACAACAAAACCCTCTTCATTAGAGGGAAAATTCTAAAAGAAGCGACATAATTCAAAGAAAGAAGAACATTCAGAAGAAGACGGGTTCATGTCAAAGCCCAAGTTGTCTTTGACTCTGGCAGATTTTATGTCATCTACTTCAAATCCACAGGAACCACCCCACCAAACGGAATAGCCTAAACCGGATAATCAGGTAGAATCTTCATTAGATGAAGATCAGATCTTTGGTTCTGTCAATATGATTCACTTAACGGATCCATATGCCAATAACAATTTCGATCTTGATGAGCCTGAGTTCCCTGTATCAATCAGAGGAAATAGAGGGAGTTACAGAGTTCTAGGATACATAGGACAATGTGGATATTCTAGAAGACACTATTTCAATCTTACCCCTGCTATAACTATCTATGAAGCATAAACTCGTGGCAGAACCCTTCAGCAGGCTCAACAAGAACAAGAAATTTCTTCCACACATGGAAGACTCAGTCCTGGAACAATTATTCTGGAAGATCGGTTAGAGGATACAACTTCTTCCTCCCAGCAAATAAAAAGACCTAATCGATATAATCTGCCAAAACTAGGAGTATTTCCATCTCCTACCCTGATACAAGATGCATCTACATCCAAAGAATCAACTTCTAAGGCACCTGAAAAAACACATGTTTCTATTGTGAAATTCAGACCTTTGGATCATAAGTATGATTTATTGAATCATTTTTACCATGTAACAACCATGTTATCAATTCTGGATGCCTTGAATCTATCAAAGGATCTTCAGGAGGCACTCATTGAGGCTTTTTCAAGTCTATAGGAATTTAAAACTGAAATTGATGCGGTTGGAGTCTACCATGTAGAGAATAATCCTACAGAATGTCATTCAGTGATATATTTTATAGATGAAGATGAAGATGATGTTGTTCATGGACATATTAGACCTTTGTATTTATTAGGAAAGGTCAATGATGTAGACATCCGGAGAGCATTCATTGATAATGGTTCAGGAGTCAACCTCATCCCCATTCGTACACTTCATCGATTAGGCTTCACCGAATCTGATTTACCTCCTTCTACTCTAATGTTGCAAGGATATGATAAAAATGAACAAGAACCTCTGTGTGAGATTACACTCAGAAGTTAGTTTGGAGACCATGTATCTAATTCAGATTTCATGGTTGTTTGTCATGACACATCCTTCAACATTTTTCTTGGAAGGCCTTGGCTACATCAACATGCAGTCGTACCTTCATCATACCATCAGTGTATCAAATATTGTTTCAATGGTCAAATTGGGACATTGTATGGTGATAAATCCCCACTAAAAACATGTGAATCTCAATACATTGAGGTATAATTCTATCACAAGGAAGGGAAAGATAAATCCACAATGAAGGAGGTTACGAAAATTAATGCACCATATGGTTTGGAAAAGATTCCAGTAAACCCATTCATACATGTGAGTACAGATTATGTGTTGCCTATCAGTCAAATTGATAGGATAGACCCAAATCCAAATACTCTTATAGAAACTTCCAAAATGTCAATTACGAAAATCAAGGCAGAAAGCATGGGAGAAATTAGTGATTCACCAATAAATGATGAAAGCTCAAATGGATATGTCTTCATTTCATCTGCTGAAATCCAGAAATTCTATACTTCATCAAACAGGCCAGAAGAAGTTATAAAAATGTCAGAGATAAATAAAGATGTCGATTCTCAGTCCATCATCGCCTCTTTATTACCCAAATAAGACCCATCATCATCAATAGGGTCAGAAATGGTAGTCTCTTCTTCAAGATGTTCAAATGTTAGCATCTCTATTGATCATGGAAATTATGCTTCATCATCTACTATGAAAGTAGAAACAGAAGAAATAACACGCGTTGAATAAGAATAGGAAGATCTCAAGGATGCTCCTCTAGCATTTGAGGAGGGTATCTCTACTACTGTAGATGAACTCCGAGAAATAAATCTAGGTACAAAAGAAGATCAACACCCCAATTTAATTAGTGCGGCTATGACTCTTAAAGATAAAGAAATGTATATTTCATTTTGAAAAAAAAAATTAGATATATTTTCTTGGAATTGTACAGAAATTCCAGGGCTTGATCCTGATTTTGCTACTCATCATTTGGGATTGTCATAAGAACATCGAGGATTCAAGAAAGCGGCAAGAATAACACACCCAACTTACGCTTCCAAAATTGAAGCTAAAGTGGATAATATTATCAAAGATAACTTCATCAGAGAAGTTAAATATCCCAAATGGTTGGCTAATATTGTCCCTGTGAAAAAGAAGAATGGACAAATTAGAGTTTGCATTGATTTTAGAGATCTTAATTGGTATTGTTCCAAGGATGATTTTCCAGTTTAGATCAAAAAACTCTTAATTGATGAAACAACTGTCTATGAAGAACTTTACTTCATGTATGGATATTATGGATATAATAAAATCCTAATGGCTCTAGAAGATGAAGAATATATAGCCTTCAGAGCCCCTCAGGGTGTGTTTTGCTATCAGGTAATGTCCTTTGGCCTGAAAAATGTAGGTGCAACATATCAATGTGCCATGCATCGTATCTTCAAACCCTATTTAGGGAAGTTTGTTGAATTTTATGTGGAAGATTTGGTTTTTAAATCTAGACAACATTCTAATCACTTGGATAAATTGGAAATCATATTCCACAAACTTCGACAACACAATTTGAAGATGAACCCCTTGAAATGTGATTTTGGGGTAGCCTCAGGAAAATTTCTCGTCTTTGTTGTACGCCATGGTGGTATCAAAGTCTATCCTAAGATGAAAAAGCCAATACTTGGTATGTTACCTCATTGAAATTTGAAATAATTAATAGGACTTCAAGGACACTTGGCCTATATTCGGCGTTTCAACACCAATTTGGTAGGCAAATGTTTACCCTTCACCAAATTGATGAAGAAGAGAGTCACTTACCAGTGGAATGAAGAATGCCAAGATGCATTAAATATTCTCATGAAATATCTATTGAGTCCACCAGTATTAATGACACCTATTGATAGTATTCCACTTATTCAATATGTGACTGCTTTAGAGTGATCATTGGGTGCCTTCCCTGCCCAAAAGAATGATGCTAGGAATGAAAACAGCCTTTACTATCTCAGTCGGACTATGCTTGAGGTAGAAACATGATATTAAAGTATTAAAAATTGATTCCTAGAGTTAATCTTTGCGGTTTAGAAATTGTGACACTACCTGCAACATCATGAGGTCCAATTGATATCTCGCAATAACCCGCTCAAATTTATCCTTAGTCGTTTAATGCTTACAGGACGTCTGGAATGGTGGGAAGTTAATTTGTAGCAATTTGATATCCAATATGTGTCTCAAAAGGAAATAAAGGGCCAATATCTAGCTGATTTTCTTGTTGAACACCCTTCAGTAGAAGAAACATCTTCATATATTGAACTTCCTAATGAAGAAGTCTTATCTATTAAGATAGTCTTCAAAAATGGAAAATGTACATTGATGGTGCTTTGAAAAGTCCAACAGGGAAGAAAATGGATGTTCCTAAACTCTAAAAAATTGCGTTAAGAATTGTACTCATTTCCCTAGAAAAGGAAGTGCTACCCTATTCCTTCTTATTGTGGGAAGGCAGTACAAATAATGAAGCAAAATATCAAGATCTCATCACAGGCTTGGAATTGGCTCTTCAGGAACAAGTGAATCACTTAAAGGTGAAAGGTGATTCAGACCTGGTAATCAAATAAGTCAATGGGGATTATTCTATCAGAAAAGAAGAGTTAATCCCTTTTTATGATTATGTCAGAGAGTTAATGGTGGAATTTACTTCAGAATTGACATTTTCTTATGTTCCGTGATCACAAAATGCTCAAGCTGATGCATTGGCTAATATAGGCACAACTCTGGCAGATCCAAATTGGGATGAAACAATCATCAGAATTTCCCACCGTCATAAAGTTTCACCTTATGTTCAAATCAGAATAGAGGAAATATATGAAATTAGTCCCATTTCTGAACCATATGGTTATACTACGGGATGGATGACACCTATCAGGGAATACCTTCAAAATGGAACACTCCCACCTGATAGAGCCAGGAAAGAACAAGTCTGGTGACATGTGGTCAATTTTACTCATTATGATAGCCCAGATCACCTAGAAAAATTATTTTCAAAAGTGGTTTTGATGGAATTCTCTTCAGATGCATTGATGGTGAAGAGACAATGGCTGTCATGAGAGAAGTACATGCAGGAGTC
This sequence comes from Viscum album, assembly GCA_963277665.1. Classification (NCBI taxonomy): domain Eukaryota; kingdom Viridiplantae; phylum Streptophyta; class Magnoliopsida; order Santalales; family Viscaceae; genus Viscum; species Viscum album. The sequence continues at coordinate 1,013,243,244 of OY728126.1, forward strand.
TGTGGTGCCCATCTGTCTGGACATTGACTGTCTGATCAAATTTTATGGCTTGGATACTTTTGGCCTTCAATGATACAAGATTGTGTTGATTTCACTATGAAGTGTCATTCTTTCTATTTATGTGCCAACTTCATTCATCAACACCCAAAGTTTCTTCATACAGCTAAATACTCATGGCCATTTGCCACATGGGGAATGGATGTAGTAGGACCTTATCCTTCAACCACATCCAATCAGTTTAAGTATATTCATACTAATATTGTCTTCTTTTCCAAATGGGCAGAGGAAATACCTCTCAAAGAATTTAGTTCTAAAAGAATTGTTAGCTTCATCAAGTCTAACATCATTTCCAGATTTGGTGTCCCTCATACCATATTGACAGAAAATGGCACCAAATTCTCTTCATCTGAGGTAAGGAAGTTGTATCAAGAATATGACATCAAATCCAACCATTCCTCTTGGTATCATGTAGCGTCCAATAGCCAAATATAATCCTTCAACAAGAATCGTTCAAATATACTGCAAAATATGGTGGACAAAGATAAGAAATCATGTCCTGATAAGTTTTTTCATGCTTTATGGGCTTATCAAAACACCACCTGCACTACTACGCAGTAAACTCCATATTCATTGGTATATCTTCCAATGGACTGATGGCCTTCATATTTATTGAATTTTGATAATCCACATTTCAAGGGGTGAGGTGGAACCCTAACAACGCCCGTAGGCATAAGTATTACATGTCCCATAGGCCTTTGAGGAATTCATTTCCCGTAGGCTTGAAACATTACATACAACCCAGACTAACTACATGGAACTTATCTTCCCCAGCATCTTCATCATGAAATCAGCTCTCCACCTTCGCATGTTTGTTCATCTAGGCATTCCCATGCATGCACAGGCTTGTCCCAATGGCAGGTGCCATACCCTCTCATTTATTGGTATATGGAATAGAAGCAGTATTGCTTATTGAGGTTCAATTACATTAGCTCTGAGTAGCCATTTGTGATCAGTCATTTACAGATGAACAATCTCAAAATCAATTGGATGAATTGGAACAATTAGATGAGAAAATATTGTGTACCCTGCACCACTTGTAAGTCTATCAGAATCGAATAGCATAGGCTTTCAACAAAAAAGTTCATCTTCGTTCATTAATTCAAGGAGAATTGGTATTGGTACTTAGAACTCCAATGATTCCAGCAAAGAAGCCTCCAAATCTTGAGCCAAATTTGGAAGGACCTTACTCAATACATAAGGTCTACTCTAATGGAGGTTATTCTTTAATCTCAATGGATGGAGAACTCATCATGACTCCAAACAATGCCATATTTATGAAGAAGTATTTTGTGTAACACAAATACCTAACGTATTAGCTATATGACGTTAAAGTATATAGAAACCTCACATCTAGAAAGAAATTAAACTGCATAACAAACATCTTAGCTACATAATGTTAAACTGTACAGCACCCTCACGTCTAGCAAGACGTTAAACTGCATAACCAACATCTTAGCTACATGAAATTAAACTATACAACACTCTCATGTCCAGAAAGACATTAAACTGCATAACCAACATCTTAGATACATGACGTTAAACTGTACAGCACCCTCACGTCCAGCAAGACGTTAAACTCCATAACCAACATCTTAGCTACATGATGTTAAACTATACAACACCCTCACATCCAGCAAGACGTTAAACTGCATAACCAACATCCTAGCTATATGATTCTAAACTGTACAACAACCTTTCATCCTACATGATGTTAAACTATATATATTCATCCAACATGACATTAAAATGTGAACCACTTCATCCCACATGATCTTAAACTGTGAAAAAGTCCCGAATACGTCCATCAAGATGATAAACTACATAACCAACGTCCTAGCTAAATGACGTTAAACTTTACAACCCAACTTTCTACATGACATACAATTGTATTGTACTACATGACATTAAACTATTCACATATTCGTCCTACATGACGTAAAACTAAAAAGAAGTCCTTAATACGTCTTACATAACGCTAAACTGTATTTTTTCCCTGCTACATGACACTAAACTATGCAACACCAATAGTCCTCACTGTAAGAATTTAAAATGCATAGTCCCCTCTTTTGTCCTTACTGCATGACATTAAACTACACAGTCCCCCCCCCAAAGTCCTTACTGCAATACTTTAAACTGTACAGTCTTTCTTTTGTCCAACATGACGTTAAACTGTGTTCAGTCCCTTATGTGTCCTATATGACATTAAACTAAGAATTGTTAGGGTTGTTTTTACCTCATGTTTCTCACATCGAGTATGAATCATGTGATCTTAGAGTAAGATTCAACCATAACACCCTCTCTGGGCTGCTAAACATGCATAAGTCCCAACACCATTTTTAGGTCATTTTACTCAAGAACAACTTGATCACTAATTCATTCTTCAATCAAACTACGCGGAATTTGGTCCTTTTCTTCTAGGTTGTGTACGTAGGCAAACTCTTGAGGTTCAAGCCCAAAACTAATATCTTCATATCGGTTCACCTCCATCTCATACGATTTTGATTCATGAAACTACCCCGAGAACCAATATTTTTTTACATTGGTTCACCATCGTCCTTTCTATATGATGTTAAACTATTCACACTTTTTTCCTGTACGACAATAAACTACAACATTCTTTGACACCTTCACCTGAGTGGGAATCATTATTTACATTGATCTACAATCATGATATATTCCAAAGACTACGTGCATACATAGAAATTCCCGAACCTTTAATCTTGGGTAAAACCATCATTGCACTAAAAAGTCCCCATTCACCCTTCACTTGTATGAACCAAATTTGTACAAAGGGCATTTCAAGAACTATGTATGGCTTGATTCCCATCCTTATGGGATACGTAGGAATGTTCGAGCATCCCTTGAATCCATCCCCAAGTCTTTGGTCCTAACCCCAAATTCCACTTTCAATCCCTTGGCTGAAAAGTCCCCCTATGAGATCTATGACCCTAAACTAAGATCTCCTACACTCTCGTCCCACATGACATTAAACTGTTCATCAAGAACTACGTATAGCTTGATTCCCATCCTTATGGGATATGTAGTGAAGTCTAGTACCTCAATTCAGGACCCATCTACAACATGATTATGGTTACCACTGGACTATGTATGTCCTTCATGCATTGGACAATACTCATTTTCATGTGTCATACTCCTAACCTTAAATAATTCCAGATCTCCACAACCCTTTTCTTGACTTCTGGTCATAAAATTTCTAATAACCGAGAGTTCTTTTTCCTGACTATGCAGCATGTGCCCTTAGGTGGCCTTACATAAGTAGTCTACATAATGGACCTGTCAGCCAAAGGATGCTATTATTTGACTATGAAGCCAATGCCCTTAGGTGGCCCTGCATAATTCAACCCCCTAACGGGTTTTTCAAATAGTGGTAACTTCATTATTGGGAGAAAAACATCTTTTCTCCTTATTGGTCATAACGAAAATATGTAGGGATCCACAAAAAATATTCATCCTTAACATATTTGTCCCATAATCTTTTTCATGATCTGAAAGTATTGAAGTCTATGGTTTATATTTCCCTTCCCTACGTTTGGGTCAGACATTCGTAGGAGTGGCATTCATCCAATTCTTAGACAATAATGATTGGAAATATCCTCTCCATATTCAAGTACCTCTCTCTATAAAATAGACTCTATGCTTTGGAAAATTTGAATCTCCATAAACATTCACTAGCTTTTTAGCAATAGAAAAGTAAAATTTCTGAGAGTTCTTTTTCCTGACTATGCAACACGTGCCCTTAGGTGTCTTGCATAATTAGTCTACATAACAAACCTTTCATCGAAAAGATAAAATTATTTGACTATGTATCCAATTCCCTTAAGTGACCGTACATAATTCAACCCCCTAACATGTTTGTTAAATAGTGGTAGCTTCATTTTTGGGAAATAATTCTTCTAATGCCTTTTTCCATTTTTTCATATCATTCCTCAGATTCAAAATTTATTAAGTCATAGTTTAAATTTTTTTCCCTCATACTTGAATATGGTAATATGTTTTCAGATAAATTATCAAGGAATTTAGTCAATTTCAATCCATTCGGTCAAATCTATTTCAACCTTAAATATTATCCTTTTTATATCCAATGTGCATGACTTTAAACTTCCAACAAAAGACAAGGGAACTCTGAACAAAAGTCGAGTCCCATCTCACTAAACATACATTTTGTATTTTTTAGGTAATATTGAGAAATAAAAATATTCAAAGTTTGTAGGGTTATTTTTATAATCCTAGCAAAAATCAAAATATTATTACTAGGCCCATTGCTTTAGGTAAAAATTTTAAGCAGGTAGAAAAAGAATGCAGGTACAAATGATTGAAGAAGAAATTGTTTTTCATTGATGAATAAAGAGTTATAAAGATATCCATAGATTAGATTCTCTTCTCTTTTTGAAGAATTACAAGAGGCTTTCAACATAACTCTTCATTTGATTTACAACATCTTGAACTTCATCAGCAGCCACCTGGAATTCATTCATCCAACTGGATACAATAAGAGATGTAGTGATACCAGCTCTTCTTGTGACAATTGTAAAGGAATGTTCTTGAGTGTGGTTTGAGAAAATTTTCTGTTGATCAAACAATGACTCTGTTTCTGTTCAAGAGACTTGGAAGACGGATACATGGATTTGAGAATGGAGCATTGGAAGTAAAGAGCCATTTGGAGAGAGTACACTTTTCAGATAATGTTCTAATGTCATGATAGTCTACTCTCCACCAATCAATAGCAGAAAACATATCATCCCATGGATTTTCCTTTTTTATATCTGTAAGGAAATGACTTGGAGGAAAAATTTGAAAGTTCACTCCATTGTTGCTGCTCATAATGCACAACATAATCAAAATAGAGGAGTAGTAGTGTGGCTGCATCTCGGACAGATAGTTCGTTGGATCTGGAATGTTGACTTCTTATAGATGACCGTGGCCATACAGAGGCAGGTAGATGGTCTATGGGAAATTAAGATAATATTTATTCAAGTACTTAGCCAAATTTAGGAGAGTTCTATTGCAAATATTATAATAGTCATGGACAACGATGTTCATCATATCATCAATTCGCTCTCTAGCCAGTTCATTAGCTGTTCCAATTCTTCTAGGAGCCATTGAATCTGCACAAAGGTTGAATAATTAACTTTTAAGTAAGTTGATTTTTAATAAAATTAGTGAAGAAAATTTAAAAAATGGCTAATGAATTAAGGCATGCAAGTCCCATGTTGGCACGCAAGTATAATTGTGTCGTGCAAGTATGGGTGCGCAGGTTTCACCACGCAAGTCCAAATACCTCTACAGAAGTGCGAAACAAAGAAACATTGAACTGTGGAAAGCAACACATGCGCGAACGAGTGGTAAGCTGGGTCACTTGAACAATGAGAGTTGGATTTTTTGAAAGCCAGGAGCTTTGCGCGAGAATGTCACGCGTATTTATAGGCAAGGCCTCACCTCTGCGCACCGAACCCTGCACACTGCCACCTGCACGCTCAACACCTGTGCGCCCAAATTTCCTTAGTTTTCTCCATTACCTCAGAGTCAGAACCTCTTTCCTTTTTCGGATCCAACTCTGAGGGGGACTTTTGTTGACGCTCTTTTCTGTCACGGAGTCTAACTAATGAAAATTTTTATACCTTAAGCACAAAGAGATTCATCATTTGAAGAAACATAAAAAATTGACAAAGGCATGAACAAGGATTTCTTTACACATGGGTCGCACAAGTTTCACCATGGTCGCACAAGTATACTAGCACACCACATATTGGTAGCACAGGTGACTTGCGTGCCCTATTTTATTTTCTCCCAAGGTCCTCAATGGCTTATAAATACCCCTTGTGGGCCCCCCATTTTGAGGATGCAAAAAATCCTAAAGTCAGATTTAAGCTCTCGGTGCCCTAGTCTTTGCTTGAAGTCTTCCAAACACTTATAAGGTAATTTATTACATAGAATGGAATATCTAAATAGTAGGAAGAAGGCATAAGTGTTGAAATTAATCAACACTTTGACACCTAAGTGTCTAACCCTTAAGGGAAATGGACATACTTGCACGCCACTTTATCCCTTCAACAGAACTTCCGCACCATCCTTTTGAAAGCCTTTATGGGCAATACTAAGGGCTTGATCCAAGTCTCACCCAAGTATTACCCTATTGGTTAACCGTATCCAAAATACACCCATGTTGCACAAGTATACTTGTGCGACCAAGAATTGCATGCCCAAACAGGACTTGCGCGCCCAAACAGGACTTGCACGCCTGCCTCTTTTTGGGTGCCCATCCTGCCTATTCAACTTTTTTCTTCAAATCTACCTCTCCTATTCAAGATTTAGCCTTAAAAATCCTCTTCAAATCCATTCATGGCATGGTTAATTTATTGGATTCCATATCTAAAAGGAATTATGTGGAATATCTCTCAAAACCTCGTGATTTACATATCTTTATGTCACTAAGGTTAGAGATTTCATCCATTCAACCTCATCATTTAAGATGAGAAGATCTTTATTCTGGGCATCCTACTTAGGATTAATCCCCAAGTTCCCTAACCTAGGCCTCCTTTTCAGGAGTAATCCCCAGTCACAAGAATATTTAATCTGGGAATCCTTCTTAGGAGTAACCCCCAGTCTTAATTTCTTTTGATTTGGGCTCCATTCTTAGAAACAAAACCCAATCACAAGTACCGTTAAAATTTGGGCCTCCTTTTCAGGAGTAATCCCCAGTCATAATTTCCCTTAACCTGGGCCCCCTTCTCAAGAGTATGTCCCAAGTAACAACTCTCCTTAAACTTTGGGCCTCCTTTTTAGGAGTAAGTCCCAATCCTAATTTCCTTTTGATTTGGGAATCCTTCTCAAGAGTAAACCCTGGTCATAATTTAAATTCCACTTTAATCTGGGCATCCTCTTTAGAAGTAACCCCCAATTCCCCTTTAATATGGGCATCCTTCCTAGTAGTAAACCCCAAGTTAGAGTATCCAAATGTCCATAAAACACATATACCTTTATGGACACTGTTCCCAGGCTTATTCTCTAAAGTATGTATTGATATTTATCTATTTGGGAAATCATACATATGTAAGCCCCATATCATTCCATGTGAACACATCTTTCGTGGTACACATCGTTAGGTTTACTGATACCTCTTGTTTCTCACACCGAGAAAGACTCACGTGAGCTTATAGTGAAAAAGTAACCACGACACATCCCTTTGGGCCATTAATCATACGTAAGCCCCACAATTATTAATCAAACTACGTGGAATTTGATCTCTACCATAAAAGTAGAGTACGTAGGAATCCTTTCTAAGGTTCCAACCTATCACCCATTAATTCTCATCCATCCCATATGACGTTAAACTATATCTTAATACTCTAACTACATGGGTTTGGATTCCTTCTCTAAACAAGGAAACTTAGGTTGCCCATCTGTGGGTACGATCCAAACTCTAAAATAATCTATGTCCTTCTGAATGATAATAAACTTCAAGTGCCCCACTAAGTGTCTTTAAATCTAGTATGGTTCATAATGACCAAGATATTTCTATATAATGTGTTAGAGGATACCATTGACTCAAAATATCTAATAAATACAGATTATTATCTATCTATGAAGAACCTCAAATACATATAAAATATTATCTAAATCTCATATATATCAATCATTGATTTCAAGATCTAAAAAAATGATCATTTTCATACTTGGTAAATTAATAAGGATTCACGAACATAACTCAAATCTATAAGGAGTCTCAGAGTAGATAATAATTCCCCCCAAAAAGGTGTGATGAGTCCAACCTTCCATCCTCTCAACCAATGCAAATTATTAAGTCTCATCAGTTCACAAATAATGGGAACCTACCTTTGGAAAGTAGGTCCAAATGGATATAGAATCATTGGGGGTTTCCAGTTCTACAAATAAACCCGTTAGAAACTGATTAGAAAGTTTTAATCTTAAACAAACACTGTCATCCCCATTTCTAGAGGAAACAGACATCGATATGAATTTTCTCATGCTTATTTTTATAGTGAAAATGATGATGCATTAATTAAAACATCACGAAGTTCACTTGGAATATGGAATCGAAATGCTAAAGTATATTCTTGATCACCCTATATTGAGAGTGTGTTTTTTTAATGGGGATTTATTCTAAATTTTTAGGAAATTTAATTAATGTTGTAGAATGTAGTTAAAAGGAATCCTCTAGATGATTTCTTGGATGCACATCATACCCTATAAACCATGCCAATGGACACTGAACTTCCTAAAAAATGTTCTCTACTCCTCTAACACTGCCTAAATTTGGGTGGTGTATTTTATATTTCCCCCAACAGCTATAGTGGAAAGATGATGGAGAACCCAAAGCATAATCAGATAAGTGTATGAATCGTATTTGTTTCCCAAGATAAAGATATTCATCCCTAGTCATTTTCAATTTCATAAGGATACACTAATAATGAGGAAAAATACAAAGGCCTTATTTCCATCTTGGATATAAACCTTCAATTATATATAGACTACCTAAATTTTAAGGTGTTCTTAAAGATTGTAATAAAACTGATCAATGGTGAGTATTCCAAAAAGAATAATGAACTAGAACCTCTCATCGGTTATGTTAGAGGATCGATGGTGGAATTCCCTTATGAAATAACACTACATCATGTCTGATGATCATAGAATGATTGTACTGATGCATTGGATAATGTAGCCATAGTACTAGAAAATCTTCATTAGAAAGGGGTAGTATTATTCATAACACACTGAAGGGTAGTTTCACCATCATCATCAATGATATGGAGGAAATAAATCAAGTAAACACTTTTCTAGAGCATGATCCACCCATTGATGGATGGAATCAATAATAAATTACTAAAAAATGCGACCCTCCTATCAGATCATGACAAAAGGGAACAAATTAGACATCGGGCAGTAAACTTCTCCCTTCAGGATAGTCCAAATGAAAATAAATCCCTCTATAATTGAGGCTTTAATGGAATCCTCCTTAGATGAATTTTAGTGTGAGATAACCCCATCATTGTGATGGATGTTCATGTAGGCGCCCATGATGCTCACCAGTCTAGAACTAGAATCTCTATCAAAATTAGGATAGCTAGTTAAATTTCAATCATAATGATGTATGAATACTTATAATTCACTAGTAAGTGGCCCACATTTCATATTCATTCAAGCTTCATCCACTATCCCCTAGATATTCAACACATAAATAAGTATTTTGGGCCATTTATCATATGGGTAATTGACGTTGTGGTTCCATATTCTCTATTCACAACTAAGAAGTTTAAATAACTCATTATTTCTACTAACTTATTTTACAAATGGTATGAGGTCCAACCCCTTAAATAATTTGGGATAAAAGATATTATAAACTTCATGAAGTCCAAAATTACCATTAGATTTGGTGCCCCTTACATTCTATGGAAGGAAAATTGAACCAACTTATATTATTTCGAGCTGAAGATACTATATCATGAATATAACATAGATTCTAACCATTTATCCCACAATCATAAAATATAAAATGGATAGATAGAGGCTGTAAATAATAATCTATCAAATATACTCCATAAAATAGTATAAAAATACAACATTTTGTGGCCAGACAAGCTCTTACATGCTTTTTTGGCCTACTATACCAGCACACATACTACCACATACGAAAACCTATATTCTCTAGTTTATGGAATAATTTTTTCATTACCCATATAATTATAATTACCATCACTCCAAATAGGTATTTTTGGATAGATATTAGATGTTTAACAATCATATAAATGGTTGGATGAGATAGAACAACTTGATGAGAAAATATTTTGTACGTGGAAGAACCTCAAATTTTATTAGAATAAGATTGAATGATCCTTCAACCAAAGAGTTCATATATGCTCATTCATCCATGGATAATTGGTTCTAGTCCTCATAAAATTGATGTTACCAGGGAGGAAACATCAAAATGTTGAACAATTGTTGGAAGGTACTTACATCATACATGAGGTCTATTCTAATGAAGCTTCATCATTGGTCGTGATGGTTTTGGAATTAATTATGCCCACCACCAATTCAAGGTTTATTAAGAATTACTTCACATGTCAGCCATCATAAAAATAAATTTATTGAAACAAGACATTAAAATACATATAATTTTACATCCTTGTTTCCTGATGTTAAATTACATGGAATTCAACCTTAACACATGATGTTAAAATTGCACAAAACACGTCCTAACCACTTGATGTTAAACTAAATAACATAGGGTCACCTTGTGGGACCTACCTCATCTTCTTACACAATAGAAGAATCTATATAAAGTTTTTTGGTGATGGAGTATAACATCTCACATCGAGTTTTATCCAACAACCATACATGATGAGAAAATAGTCCTACTTATTTCTATCACTGAAACCTCATCCATGATAGGTTTCCTTATTTCCACATTAAGGACATTACTTCAAGAATGAATCACTGTATATGAGGTAGATCTATGTAGGGGAAAAAATTAAGTCACCCCATCATAATGTGAAAGCTAGATCTAAATAAGTGATCATAAATAAGATGTATATGGGTCTTGATTCCTATTACCATAGGATATGTAATAACCCCAAGATCCAAAATCCCGGGTCCAACCCAAATATAAACTAAAAAATCCCCCCTCGTTATGTGTGGTTCAGAACTCTTTAGGTAATTTTCTATCTAAGAACTACATGTTTCTTGATTCTTTTATCCATAATATTTTTAGTGACTCATAAGTATTAATCCTAGGCTCTGTCGTGATAAGAAATTGTACCTTCCCTTGAATATAGTTTTTACTAGTGAAAGGTATTTTCTTATTAAAAATAAAAATGTATTAATTCTCATTCCTTTGAGATATTTATTGATGATCATATTCCATTTTCATAGGATCAACCAAGATTTATCTCTTATGTGAGAACTAGATCCACGTAGAATTCGATAGCATAAAATAGGCATGCACCTGGGAGTAATAATACCCTTTTTCCCTAAGGATGAGCCCAATCTGCATAAGGAAAATTATTTTGGAAGAACATGTGGATCTATTCCTATTACCATAGGATATGTAGTGTAAAGAAACCATGATTTTATTACATTACTTTTACTTTATTTTAATGATAAAAAACATATAAACAATACACAAAGAGGATCCAAAGGTTTAGTGTCTTTAGAAAACAATGACCATACATAACATTTACAACATAAAGCATAACCATTTTTTTAATTCCTTTTTCTCTAGCTTTTTATTGGATCTTTATTTCTACTTAGTACGCACAATCACATGATGATATACATAAAAAAAGGGTGATCTAAAAGCCCAATAATAGGATAGATAATAACCTGAAATAATATAACATGGGTTGAGCATAACATCATCATCATAAAAATTATGAGAGGGATGATTATCTAAAGGCATGGATTGTGGAAATTCATAAAAATGAAACATCATGTCTTAGTTGTCAACTACCACACATAGTCTTGAAAAAAGATAGCATCATGTTCACCCATAATTTCAATTTAACTCAAGATATTAATCACTTATCTAATGCACTGGATCACTGTATAATTCTGGGCGCACCCGTCACATTCAAACATTTATATTGTGCTATGTAATTCTGGGCACACCTGTCACATAATAACATTTTCATTATCATGCATGCCACATAGAACATATATCAATCATGAAAATAAATAAACCATAGAAAGGAATGGGTTTCATATCATAGTAAAACATTCATAATGTTTGGGTTCCCAAAAAAATATGGAATTACATGCTTGATAAAAGAACCATCAACATTGAGTGAGAAGTAAAAGGTGTGTTTTTTGAAAGAAGAGCTCTTTTATAAAACATTATGTTTGACATAAACTCTAGTGGATATATTTATATACCATAAAAGGTAATGTTATGGTGAAAAATGATTTTTAAAGAGTATTAATATAAAAAATGGAGTGAAATATGTAGAACCTAAAGAAAGAAATTTGGATTCGAGAATTTCCCCTTACCAGGTATCCGAATGCCTTCTTCACATTAATGTCATGTATAATGACATTATATTCATTAATTATAAAATAAAGAAATATTTATACATTAATATGGTTTTTTATAGTTTCATTAATTTTTTATGGGACTTTTTATGAGCAATATAGTTTAAATCCATTGTTTGGGAGTGTTACTTTTCTTAGTTTTCATGAACAGCTCACTGGTACACATGAATGTAAGTTTGTGTAGAAAATGTATCACATACAGAACTAATATCAAATGTTATTAATGATAAAACATGATTTTAAATTATCTTTTAATGAATTATGTTATATTCCATGTGGATTAATTATTAGTTAAAATTTAATGATGATAGTTTTGGGATACTTTGGGAGGTTTTTGGTTCACAATGAACATGTTTTGTTTTATCAATTAGTATTATCAATAAATGTTGCTTCAATAAAATAAAAGGGGTTAAAAAAATATTAAAATATTTTTATAACCATTTAATGGTTTTATTTACATACTTGAAGTAGTTGAAATAAAATAGTAGTTCATCTCCCATGATGTAGGTAAATTAACACATTACGGGAAAAAATTTCATTTATAAAAACAAAGAGGGAGTGGGAGGCGTATAATGAATAACATTAAATTAACATTATATAATTCCTGTATATCAATCATACTAGATTTATCATGACATTTTGATAATATAATTGGAGTATATGAGAATAAAAGAAATGAACTTTGAAAGGAAATTGAAAGAAAAGTGAGAGAAATTACCTCTTGAATATATCTTATTTGAGAGCCTCTTCAGGGAAGAGGATTTTGTATTTTTATTAGAACAAGGGATTTAGGACGTTGGGGAGGGGATAGAGAAGTTATTTGGGTAGAATTTGGTCAAGGATTGTAGCTTTATAGGTTTGATGAAATGAGGGTGTGAGGGGTGGTATTTATAGTGGAAGGGAGAGGGGTTTTCACAATACTATATTCATTAATTTATTATTCCTCCAAATGACTAGAAATAATGATGATTCCATGAAGAAATAAAGTAACTTGAGCATTTTATTTATAACCAATTTGGATTACATCATCAAAAATTCATCCATGAATGTATAATTAATGTATTTAGCTTATTTTTTAAATTATAGTATTTCACTATTCCTCAAAAATTCATGTATATCGTAAAAATCAAAAAAAAATAACCCTAACCATTTGTATATATTTAGAATCCAAAAATAAAATCCATTTTTTAAAAAAATTTCTAAATATTATTAATTTATTTTTTAATTAAAATCCTATTTTACTTGAAAAAATACAAATTTTAAAATTAAAACTAATTTTATAATGCTTTTAAAAAGTATGTAAGGTCTTATAAAATTATCTTAAAACAAGAAGAAATAAGATAGATAATTTATGAACACATTTTAAGAAAATAAATTTTCTTTTAAATTAATTAATTATTTATAATTATTTATTTATGACTTATAAAAATACTAACCCTTTTACTATGGTCATATTGTCACTTATAAGACGCCTAAATTTTATTTATAAATTCATGGGTAAGTTTACTATTCTTTTGGATTATTTACCATTCATAAGGGTCATATTACTATTCATAAGGTGTGTTACTATTCATTAGGGTAGGTTAGTATTCACCAATAATTATGTTTTCGATATCCAACTCCAACCATCTTGCTGATCACAACCATGAATGTCATATTTTCAAAATTCAAAACACAGAAGTGGAAAATTTATGTTTAAAGGTTAAATAGTAGTTCATTTAAACATGATGTGGCATTGTGTTTCCTAATGTGATTTTATATGATTATGAAATTACTATAATTAGGTATAAATTTCACTGATAAATGTTTGGGTCATTACATTCTTTCCCCCTTTTGAAATTTCTCCCTCGAAATTCCATTTTATCAAAACATGTGAAGGTACTTCTCTTGCATCACATAATTTAGTTCCCAATCTTCTTCTTCATACTTATGGTTCTTCCAAAACACTTTTAAAAGATGGGTAGTCATTTTTTCATAGAAAAGTTTCTCTTCGGTCCAAAATCTTTATTGGTCTCTCGTCATAAGAGAGCTCGTATTCCAGTTGTACTAACTCGGAGTTCAGTACATGTGAGGGATCATGTATAAACTTCCTTAAAAATTTTACGTGAAAAAAATCATGAACATGATATATATTTGGTGGAATTTCAAGCTGATAGGACATGGATCCTATGCGTTCAAGGATCAAAAAGGGGGCAATGTTCCTTGGGATTATATTCCCTTCCTTTCCAAACCTCATGAATCTCTTCCATAGTGATATTTGAAGGAAGAATTTATCTCCAATGTCAAACTCCATGTCCCTTATATGCTTTTCAGTATAGCTATTTCTCCGAATCTGATTTTATTTGATATGTTTCTAAATAACTTCAACCTTCTCAATGATCTCTTTCACAATATCAAGTCCAAGTAGATTTCTTTCTATAGCTTTATCCGAATAGGTTGGAGTTCTACATCACTTTTCATACATAGCTTCATATGAATCCATATGAACACTCGAGTGAAAGCTATTATTTTATAAGATCTCACCCAATGGGAGATGCTGATCCTGTCCACCGTTGAATTCTAAAGAGTGTGATATTAGTATATCTTTGAGTGTCTAAATTTCCCTTTCATATTGGCCATCAGTTTGGGTGTGATAGGTTGTGCTGAAATTTAATTCAGTACTCAAAGCATGTTAGAGACTCCTCTAGAATATAGATGTGAACCTTGGATCATGATCCAAGACAATTGATATTGGAAAACCATGCATTATCACCACTTCCTTAACATATATATTTTCATTTTGATTAAGAGAGAGATCTTCCTGAATAGTGATAAAGTGGGAAGTCTTGGTGAGTTAGTCAACCACAACCCATATCACATTATTTCTGTTGGATTTCATCAAGAGACTCGTGACAAGTTCCATAGTGACATTATCCCATTTCCACATGGGTATAGGAAATGGTTGCATCATCCCTTTGGACTTTTATCGATCTTCTTTAACGTACTCAAATACCAAACACCTTGAGATATATTCCCCAATATCATTCTTCATGTTATCCCACCATATGTGTTCTCGGAGATCTCAGTACATCTTGGTGCTAACAGGATGGATAGAGGATGTTGAGTTATGTACATCGTCCAATAGCTCCTTCTATATCCCATGTTATAAAGGCATAAAAGTCCACATTCCAAATTGAATCACTCCATCATCATCAATATGGAAATATTGCATCTTCTATTCCTTTACATAATTCACCTTATTTTATAACTCCATATCATCCCTTTGTGCCTCCTTAATCTTCTCTTGGATAGATTGTTGGGAAATAATTTGGTTAATGTTGGATGTTTTACCTACTGTTATGATTTCCAAATATATCCTTTGCATCTCTATAAAGATAGGGTTTTTATATATCCTTTGCATCTCAATAAAGATAGGGTCTTTCTCAATCTGCATCATGGATAGAGTAGCATGTTCTTTTATTCTTGGTGTATAACCTACCTTGTTCGCCTTTCTGGGATGATAGTGAATAGATCAATAATAGTCCTTGATTAGATCTAACCACCTCCTTCAATGCATGTTGAGATCCTTTTTTGTGAATTAATACTTTAGACTCTTGTGATCGGTATATATGTCACAATTCTCACCATAAATGTAGTGCCACAAAATTTTTAAGGCAAAAATCAAAGATGCTAGCTCCAGATCATGAATCGAGTAATTCTGCTCATGGATCATAAATTGTTGTGAGTTATAGACTATAAAATTTTCATTTTTCATAAGTACAAAACCCAATCCCTTCTTCAAATAATCCTTGTATATCACAAAAAGTTCTCCACTTTTCGGTAATTTGAGTACAAGTTTAGTGATCAACCTTCTATTTAGCTACTTGAAGCTTTCCTCACATTCTTCTATCCAGACATACTTTACCCCTCTCCTAGTTAACTTAGCTGGTAGGATTTATAGTAATGGGGAATTTCTCTCAAAACATCATTAGTACCCATCTAATCCAAGAAAACAACATATTTCTATTATAATAGAGGGTCTGGGACATTCTTAAAATGCCTTTTTTTAAAGGGTTCATATAAATTCCCCCAATTATGATCATATGTCCTAAGAATATGACTTGATTTATCCAAATGTCACACTTTATGAACATGGCGTACAACTTCTCCTTTCTCAATGTCACCAACAGAAGTCTTAGATGTTCTTTATGTTCCTCCTTGTTCTTAGAGTAGATAATAATATCATCAATAAAAGCAATCAAAATTTTTTCAAGGTAATGTCAAAAGACTCTATTCATCAAATCCGTGAAGATTTATGGGGAATTAGTTAGTCCAACGAGTATCTCTAGAAACTCATAGTTACCATAACTTATACGAAATTCAGAATTTCGAATATCTTCCTTCTTTACCATCAGCTGATGATATCCAGAATTAAGATCCACCTTTTAGAAGTTCTGAGCTCATTGT
The DNA here is from genome assembly GCA_963277665.1 of Viscum album. Taxonomy (NCBI): domain Eukaryota; kingdom Viridiplantae; phylum Streptophyta; class Magnoliopsida; order Santalales; family Viscaceae; genus Viscum; species Viscum album. The sequence continues at coordinate 1,013,259,813 of OY728126.1, forward strand.
AGATGATCAAACAATTCATCTATACTTGTAAAAGGATAATTTTTCTTTATGGTGATCTTGTTGATTTTCCTATAATAAAAAAATTCTACATTGATCCATCTTTATTCTTCCCAAAGAGCACTGGCGCACCCCAACGTGATGCACTAGGGCATTAAAAGCCTTTTTAAAAATTCCCTTGCAGATTCATATTTAACTCCTCCAGTTTGATAGGATCCATCCTATAGGGACACATTAATATAAGAGTAGCTCCGAGTATGAGTTATATTGATAACTCTACCTGATGATCTGGGGGAAGTCTATGTAACTCTTTAGGAAATACATCATTGTATTCCCTTATAATGGGAATTTCTACTAGGTTGACACTTTCCTTTGACTCAACCATTTGATCAAGGTACACCTCTTTACAGGGAATCAACACCCACACCATTGAAGTATTTTTTAAATGAGATTCATGATCTTCCATGAATTTTTACAGGACCATGGGATGGTTCATAATATGAAAATATGTTTTAGTTTACTGAAAATTGATATGTGATCTATATAAAGAGAGATAATACATTCCCGTTATAACATCAAATTCCATCAATGGATGTATTTCAAGATTCTCTTGAAGAATCTTCACAAATACTCCAACAGGATAAGAGTCCAACACATGGGTTGAAATGATTTCACCACTTGGTGTATTTACAGATATCTCTACGTCAAGGTTTCAGCCCTAAGGCCTTTATTTTTATTGATTTTTGATAACCCCCCTTTCAAGGGATGAGAGGGAACCCTTATAAGTCCCATAGTCTCAGATATTACATGGACCATAGGCTTATGAGATTACATGACCCAAAGGCCTTAGTGAATTCAACCAGACTATCTACAAGGAACTACCCCTCCCAAGAATCTGGATCATGATAGTATCTCTCCACCTTCGTATGGCCATCGGGCTAGGCCTCCCTTGTAAGCACAGGATTTTCCCAATGGAATATCCATACCCTCTTATTCTGAAAAATCCATTTGGCTCTACTCTGGAGAGTGCACCTGCTCTGAATCCTCTTCTAGGGCTGCTCCTTTTTTTAGTCTATCTTGGGAAATGACATGTGGCCTAAAGGCCTTGAGGTTTCCCAAAGGCCTTAAAGGTGGCACAAAAGACCTATTGACCTGAAGGCCTCGGTGGCCTAAATTCCATAAGGACTCCAAGACCAAACAGGTGGCCCAAGGTGAATATTTCCAGATGCTAAAATGTCAAACAGTACCTGCTACAGTAACTGCTACAGTGCCTGCTACAGTACCACATAGTGTACAGTTCTGCTACAGTACTGCTACAATGCCTGTTACAGTACCCAAAAATATGCCTATACCTAGTTTTGAACCTGCGTCTTGTGGGTGCACATAAAAATACATCACCAACTGGGCTGAGGATCATGTGTTACATCAAGGTTTTAGGTCTATGATTTTATAGTTTTTAAAACATTCTAGATATAAAGGAATTATTAGAACTATAAAAAAAATTATATTTTTTTCCATTATCTAGTGAATAAGAAGTGTACCTTGTATGAATTAATTTTCTTTCACAACTTCTGCAGTAGTGATGGAATAATCCTTCCCTTGTTCCTATGGATTTGGTGGATAATGATTCTGATTAACCTCAAGGATTTGAGGTTTAGTGCACAGGCTTGCATAGTTCCTTTTCTCTCTACAGTGGTAGCATTGGACCATTGGTGGGTCTTTCCATTCTTCCCCCACATTCTCTTTCCTTCTTATGTATTTTTTACTTTCAAGAGATTGATATCCTTATCTACCACACTTGAAACATTCCCCCGTCCCTTGGAGGCAATTCCCATGATGATTCATCCCAAATTTTTGTCATGTGGGTGGTTTAGTTTTCTTCCATCCTTTATCATTATATCTTCTGGATTAAAACTCCACCATTTTTTCTTATCACCATATCAATGAGACCATTATCCAAACTCCATATCTACATTGAAAACACATCTAACAACTTCTTCATAACACTCAATGTCTCGAATTGAAATAGGCTTTTAAATGTGTGGTTTTAATACACCAAAGAATATATCAATTTTTCTATCATTTTTGATAACAAATCCTGATGTATACCTTGAAAGCCTTGTGAAATTATCTTCATAGTCAATGCTAGATTCTCCATCCTTTTTCTTGATCTGTATGAAGTCTATCTCCATCTTTTCATGAAGAGTTCTTGGGAAATACTTGTTAAGAAACATGATCTTAAAGTCTTCTCATTCTATCTCTTCAATTTCATCAGTCGTCTTAGTTTTCATAATAAAATCCAACCGTTGATCGGAATATCTATAAAAAAGATAAACTGTTAGAATCACCTTCTCTATGTTAGAATAATTAAGCACAAAAAAATAGTTTCTCCATGGAGTTGACCCACTGTTCTGCAACTAGTGGATCAGAATATCCACTAAACATCGGTGGTCGTTGCCACATAAAACACTTGATATCCAATTTCTCCCTCTTAGGTGAAGAAGGACGTTCCACATTATTTAGTTTATTATTCATAACCTGAGATAGTTGGGTATGAATCATCATGAATTTTTGAACTCCACATCCCAAAGCATTGGGGATGTCATTTTTGTAATCATTGCATTAGCCCTCACACAGGTTTTTGGCATAGATTATCCTGGTTCCCACTATTTTCTAAAATAGAAATGATTATAACAAAACATAAGTAAATGAGTAAAGAATAAATAACTTATTCATTTGTGAAATTTAAACTAAAATCAGATCACATGGGATCCCACTTTTTTTTAAATCTTATTGGGTACATATTTTTACTTAGTATCATACTAGAGGTTTTCACTAGGGTTCACTAATCAAAATTCCCATATTAACTAATCATTGCCTCTAATACGAACTATAGCGACCCTAATTTTATTACATTAGTTTTACATCATTTTAATATTAAAAAACATAAAAAAATTACACAAATAGTATCCAAAGGTTATGTTTCTTCAGAAAACTAATATCATACATAGCATTTATAACATAAAGCATAAAAATTTATTTCATTCCTTCTTCTCTAGCTTCTTATTGGATCTTGACGTCTCTTTAGTACATATAGTCACGTGAGGATATAAATAAAAAAATGGGAGAGGTAAAATCCCATTAAGAGGATAGATAAGAACATGAAACAATATAAGATGGGGTTATCATAATATCATCATCATAAAAGTCATGAGAGTTATCATTAGGTAAAGGTATGGATTGTGTAAATGCATAAAAATGAAACATCATGTATTAGTGGAAAACTACCACAAATAGTTGGGAAAAAAGATATAATCATGTAAAAAAATAATTTCACATTAACTCATGAGATTAATCACTTTACCTAATGCATTGGAGCATGGTATAATTCTGGGCGCACCCATCACATTCAAGCATTCATATTGTACTATATAATTCCTAGCGCACTTATCACATCAAAAAAATTCATTATGATGCATGCCAATTAGAACATATAGAAATCATAAACATAAATAACCAATGTAAATTAATGTGTTTCATCTCATAATTACACATTCATAAACATTGTGTTCCCAAAAGAAAGAGGGAATTACATACTTGATATAAGAACCATCAATGTTGAGTGAGAAGTAAAAGGTGGGTTTTTGAAAAAAGGGTTCTTTTGGAAAAAATTGTGTTTGACATTAACTCTATTGGAAAACATGTATATCCCAAAAAAAGTAATATAATGATGAATTTTTTTAAGGAATAACCATACTGAAAATGGAGTGAAAGAGGGATAACCCGATGAAAGAACACTGTGTTCATGAATTTCCCCTTACCTTGTATACAAACGCTTTCTAGAATTTAATGACCTGTATAATGATGTTATATTCATTAATTATAAAATAAAAAACTTTTTATACATTAATAATATTCATTATGTTTTCATTAAGTTTTTATATGGTCCATTGAATGAGTTTTAGAGTTTAAATACATTGTTCATGAGTGTTCTTTTTCTTAATTTTCACGAACAATTCACTTGTACACATGAATGGAAGTTCATATAGAACATGGAAAAACATCTAGAAATGATATTACCTATTATTAATTATATTCAGGCAATTTAAATTATATTTTAATGAATTATTTTATATACCATGTGGATGAATCCTTAGTGAAAATTTAATGATGGTCATTTTAGGTTAGTTTGGGTGGTTATTTGATCACAACAAACATGTATTATTTTATTAGTTAGTATTATGAATTAAAATTGTTCCCAAAACATAAAAGGGGTTAAAACATATATATTAATTTTTTTTCTCAATAATTTAATGGTTTTATTGATATCCTTGAAGGTGTCTAAGGAAAATGGAAGTGCATCGCCTATGATGTAGGTAAAATAATACATCACAAGGAACGCATTCATTTATATAAACAAGAGGGAGTGGGAGGATTATAATTAATAATATTACATTAAAATGATATAATACTAGTATATTAATCATACTACTATTATAATGTCACTTGGATAAGATAGTTTTAGGATAAGAGAAGAAAAGAAGTGAAATTTGAAATGAAATTAAAAGACAGGAGAGAGAAATTATCTCTTAAATATATTTTCTTTCAGAGCCTCTTTAGGGAAAATATTTTTGTATTTTCATTAGACAAAGGGGTGTTGGAAATTGGGTAGGGGATAGGGAAGATCTTTCGGAAGAATTTGTAAAAGGATTGTAGCTTGAGAGGTGTAGAGAAATGAGGGTGTGAGGGCTAGTTTTGATACTGGAGGCGAGAGAGTTTTCACAATACTATCTTTATTAATTTATTATTTATCCACAAGATAAGAAATAATGATGATTCTATGACTAAATATAGTAACTTGAGAATTTTATTTCGAACCAATTAGGCTTACATCATCATAATATCATCCATGACGCTATATCTAATCTATTTAGCTTATTTTGAAAATTATAGTATTCCACTATTCATAAAAAAACAATTATTTCAGAAAAATAACGAAATTCACCCAATCCATTTTTAGATATGAAGAATCAAAAAATGAATTAATTTTTCAAAAATAAAATTATAAATATGATTAATTTAATGTTTAATTGAAATCATAATTAACTTTAATAATACATATTTTTAAATTAAAACTAATTTTTTAATGTTTTTAAAAATTACATAAGGTCTTATAAAATTATATAAAAAAATAGATGACATAACATTGGTAATTTACAAAAAACAAAAAATCAGAAAATACATTTTATTTTAAATTAATTAATTAATTATAATTATTTATTTATGTCTTACAAAAATATAAACACATTTACTATGGTTATATTGTCACTTATAAGTAGTCTAATTTTATTTATACATTCATGGTTGAGGAAACTATTCTTTTTAATGATTTTCCATTCATAAGGGTAATATTACTATTCATAACACAAGGTTTATATTCATAAGGGTAGGTTACTATTCACCAAAAATTATGTTTTTTCTATCAGACTAAAAACATCATACTGATCGTAATTGTGTATGTCATATTTTCAAAATTTAAAACTCAGAAGTGGCCAATTTATGTTTAAAGGTCACATAGTAGTTCATTTAAGCATGATGTGGCATTGTGTTTTCTAATATGATTTAATATGTTTTTGAAATTACTATAAAAAGGGATAAATTGCATTGATAATAGTTTTTTTCATTACATAATGAAATCCATATATTAAATCATAGGCCCTTCCACATTGTTTAAATGAAAAAATACCCTATCATTTTGTATGGGTCGGACCAGCATGGGGAATTTTTATATAAGAACTATGTGTGTCTTGATTCTTATTTCCATAGCATATGTAATGAAACCCAATTCTCTTATCCTAGATCAAGCCATAGTGAAAAAGAATATTCCAATTCCCATACATATTGGTTAGAAATCCATAGGGTATTATCATGTGACAACTATGGATTGATTCTCATACAATAGGATATGTAGTGAGGCCTAGATCATAAATTTTAGTCCCAACCATGAATTATCATAAATCAAAACCATGTACCTCTATGAGAGTTAGATCGACATATATGACCCTTTCCACAATAAATTGTGAACATTCCTACATATTCCCTATCCTGCACTCTCAAAAGGATTAATAAACTTTCCAAATGTCTCTTGTTTCTCACACTGAGTATGACTTATGATAGATTAGGGAAATTAGCAAGCTACTCCAACCATCATTATCAAGTTTCATTATATTCAAAGATAGGGATCCACATTCAAGTCACATGATGTTTGAATTCATGATAATTCCATTATTTTATGATTTTAAACTACAATACATGACTTATTCATGTTGAACATATCATCCCATGATGATTGTGTACTCAAGAATTGCATGTTATATCCCTTCCCCTTGAAAATGTGTTCAATGCACATTGCTGTAGACTTTAGAGTTCTCAAAACATTTTTTGAATATTATGATTAACTTGAAAAAACTTCATATATTTAATATTTGAGTTCATACCACCAAATCCATAAGTTTTTATACTTCTCTTGGAACCTCATGGACCTTGATCCCAAGTACTCTTGGTTATCCCTTCTAGAAAATTGGTAATAAGGACTGGTTAATCTGAATGGACCCACTATGATTTTGGTTCTGAGCGTTGCATAAGCGTGCAATGGGTTATGCACAACATTGCTTTTTGTCAATATTGATGATTATTACAACGATTTAAATAACAAAAAATTTCAGGATCAATGGATTTGAATCGAAGAATATAGAAAATGGATAAAATTTGAGAAAAGAAATAAAGGATCATCACATATTATTAATAAATAATTTGATGTAATAAATAATTACCTTATTAGAATATATCTATTCATTGACAGATCTTACAATAGATCTATATTTCACTGTTGTTTCATTGTAATAATTAATGGAAGATTCACACTAGTGGCGATTCACACATGTTCCAAAAATATATGAATATCACTATATGATTCTCTGAGTGCTAGCATGAAAGATCCTAATGACTGCATCATTTATCTTTAACCGCCTCAAGAATCACTTCTAAAGGATTATAAATTATATATTTGGACTCAACAGTGGAATGTGGTGGAAGTTATCTCTCTATTCATGGGAGGATTCTTGGAGAAGGTAGATCTCTAGATATTTGAGAGTAATTTTGAATTCGATGTGCACAACAAAACAAATGAAATCAGATCTCATGAAAAATAATATAATTGAGATTATGGGACGGTAGGGATAGAAATAAATAATTTATCAATTTCACCTTATTATTTATTTAATCCCAACAAAACCACATTTCAATAATAATAATAATAATAATAATAATATTTCATTACATTCACTAAACTTGGGAATTAAATTAAATTTTATTTCATCAAAGAATATTCAATATTTATTATTTCACACTAAACCACTAAACTTGTTCTGCCATTCCACCATAATATTCATCAGACAATGAAAAAATGAATATTTTTTTAATAAATAAATATCACCACATTATTCCACAGTAATGAAATAATATTATATTTAATAAATAGTACAAAGATATTTATTAAATTTTTATCTCACATAATATTCTTTCAAATAAATGGTGAAGTAATATATGTGATTGAGTGAACATGAATAATTATTAAACATCATGAAAGAATAATATTTATCAAACTTTTAAGTATTAAATAATAATATATTATAAAACTAATATTATTCATATATTTAATGTGTGACCCTCTAGGCCTCTTTCTCAGTGGAATAAGATGAAGTACCCTAATATCCAAGGTTAGCATCTTGCAACACAACAAATAACCCACTGAGAATGATGTTAATTACCCAATGGAATAATACATTTTATGGATTCTTATTGTGTTATGTGCTCCCTTTATCAAGATATCTCTAATCAATTAGGTTTCACACTAATGCCATCAACCTATCTCCTTGATGTTTATTTCTTTGACTTTTCGAAAATATGACTTTCCTGTAGAACATCATTCCCAGGGTTTTATTTAGTCTATATCATTTCTATCAAAGGTCGAGATATGTCAAATCTTATTAATGAATATAAGGGAAAAATACTTTCTTACATTATTCATTAATGAAATATTACTCTTGATGAACCCAATATATTCTACCTCACCAAAAACATATGTAATCAAGGCTTTCATAAATACATCAATGTAAAAAACTTATAACACTCACTAATAATATTCTTAATGTTTAAGGATAAATAAACACATACATGGATAGGAACATCCAATGACACATATAAATATGGATTTCTTATTGGAAGGTAACATTATCATATTATCCTAAACTGTAGATTACCAAGGGTATACACCATGAGAAGGTTCCTAAAATTACTATGAGTCTCCAACCCGGATATCCTATATCATTTGTGACCCTAAAATGATTTCATCCAGCAATAGAACATATATTTAAGAATGATAACGCAGCACTTCTGGACTCTACTCATACCAGGGAACTGCTTAGACGTTTCATTGTGATTTCTACTCTTAGGGAATTATCACATAATATGTTACTGATAAAAACAATCCTAATATGATAAATAGTTTAATAATATTCAAAATAATGAGTGGATATTGTCAAAAAGTACATAGAAGTTGGTTCTAGGGAACAAACTCCAAAATACTCCCATTTCACTAGAGATAACTTCTAACAACATTCATTCTTATAGCTCTCATGTGATACTCATGCTTTAGTTGATATAGGCCTTTATCCAAGGGTCCACCATTTTTTCTTCAATGGGATCTCTTCTTACTATAACTTCACCAATATAATAAAACTATCCCATGAGGTGATACTTTTTTATTATGTTAATTGTTTTTTGGTGTGACCTTGTTTCTTTTTCAAGATCTAAAACTATAGTATTATCACAATACAACATCATACAGTCTTAACTATTATATACAACATTAAAATCATAGAAAATGTTCTTTATCCAAACATCTTCCTTTGCTGCATCAAAATCAATTATATACTTGGAATCTTCTATAGGCTCAGTGAAAACTATCTTCACTAAAAATCTTTCAGCTCACATCACCTCCATTGAGATAGACAAAATATCCTGAATGTGACTTCAAATCATTCTGATATGTTCAAAATATAGCATCAATATAACCTATGATCACTATATCTATATCTCCTCAATTCACCTTGAACATATCCTTAGTTCTTCTCATTTACTTGATGATATTCTTAATAGAAGACTAATGTTCTTCTCCTGTATCAACATGATTTTTTCCTACAATGTCCATTTTATAGGAAAAATTAAGTCTAGTATATAACATGAAATACATGATTGATCCTATCACTGAAGAATATAGGATCTTACTCATTCTCTCTTTACATTTTTGTGTCTAATGACACATTTTCTTATAAATATTAATACCACATGACATTGGAACCAATACCTTCATGTGTTGTTACATACTAAATCTATTTAGTATCTACACAATGTATTTACTTTGACTTAGTCCAAGAATCCTCTTGGATCTGTCATGAATGATATTGATCCAAAGAATATAATCTCCTTTACCTAAGTCCTTCATGAAGAAACACTTGTTTAACTAGTCCTTAACAGACTATAAGACTCATATTACTATTTTAATAAGTAATATTTCATCAACATATACTACTTGTATAATGTCCTCATTCCCATTAAACCTCTTATAAAAACATGGATCACATTTATTTTTAACAAACCCAAATTACTCTTATATATTCATCGAATTGAATGTTACATGACCTGCATTATTTATTTGATCCATAAATTGATATCTATGACTTGAAAATACTTTTGGAATCACCTAGAGTCACATACCCTTATGGTTGTGACATATTGGAATCATCCTAAATGTTCCCATTTAGTAATTTAGTTTTGACATTCATCATCCAAATTTCAAGGTCATGTTTAGCTGCTATAGTAAGTTGAATTATAATGGACTTAAACATTAAAACTGTTGAAAATGTTTAATCATATCCAATTCTTGATTTTTTTTAAATCTTTAGCTACAAGACTTTACTTATAGGTATTTACATTACCTTTCATGTCTAGATTTCTCTTGAATACCCATTTCACCCTACGGAATTTACATCAATTGGTTTATCAACCAGAACCCAAACAGGGTTTTGAAACATAGAATCCATTCCATAATTCCTATATTCTTTCCATATTACAACTTCTGAGATCTCTACTTTCTATTTATAAGATATACATTCCTCACTATCAACCAATAATGTTTCACTATATTTAGTGACTAGAAAACCTTATCTCTCTAGTTATCTAACCTCTCTTGTGCTCTTATTTAGTAGTTATGATTCAAGAACAGATTCTTAAATGAAGAAATATGTAATATGTTCATATACCAAATATTGGGTATCATGAGCATAAAATTCTTCAAATTAAACCTTTTACCACTATCCTTTTTGATTATTTGTTCCCTCTCAAGAAATATGGATTTTTTATAGACAATAACTTTATTTTCTGAGGGTTTATAAAGGTAGTATCTTTTTTACCTTATGAAACCAAGAATATCCAGAGTCAAGTGAACCTGCTCCAAGGAATGTATAATAAAAATAAAATTTAGTACAATGAAGGACATCAGAGAGCCACTAAAAAAATACGGGTGTATACCTCGCCACAGGAATCAACATGACAAATATTATTACAAAATTTAGGTAACACAAAAGAATTGTTCGAGCTGACCTCAAATATTTATCTCTTCGAAATAGAATCTGCAACTTAATTGGCTTCACAATAAGAATGTGTAACCACAATGGAAAGCGAATCAATTAGCCGAAGGTAGTCAGTCCAGATTGGTAACATCTTTCATGGCACATTCCATGAGAGATCCTTCAGAATTTGAACTGTAACAGACGAGTATGACTCTATCCATAATTCATGCCAACAAAACTAGACAGTGTACCTAATATCTTTTATCATGGCCCAATGATCCACTTCAATAGAAAATCCACTTCCAATTTAATTGAATAAACATACTTTAACAAATCCCCGATAGGTAGGAAAAACACTGCCACAACCAGAGGGGCCTGGGGCACCAAAAGAAGCTCCATCAACATTGACCTTTAGCCACTGTGGGATAGGCAGAATCCATATAACATATTTCATCCCTAATGGTTTCTTCATCTTACCATTAAAACCAAGAGACCTCAATAGAACAATATCTGAAACATCATTCCCTATACACCCTGTCCAAATGTTAGAATCAGTATAGATAACATGATTCATAGATAGTACATCGACATGTAATGATGGATTGATGTTTTTGAAGAGCAAGTCATTTCTAGACATCCAAATGTAATAAATTAGACTAGCCTCCACTGTCAGTAGGAGTGTGTAGACTTTCTCACTACAGTCGGCCCTGCATACAGACTGTAGAATCCCTTCAATAGACCGAATGGAAAGGAATAAATGGAAGGTCTCCTGTACATATGCTCATATCCGGCATAATAATGTACATGAAACAAACAGGTGAGAAAGAGTCTCATCAGATTCCAAGATAAATGGGAAGACCCCGAACAGATGAAGTCTAGCCAGCTACAACACGACCTCTAGTGGGAGTCTTCCCTTCCATGTTTTCTAGATAAGAAAAATTTGGTATAGAGGAATAAAAGGATTTTCAATGCATGTAACTTAAGGTGGAGGATTCAACAATTCCCCACAAAGGAGTTTGTAGAATTCTTTTGTAGTAAATATTCCATTCATATTGGGCATCCAAACTAGAAAATCATTGTCAATAAAATAGTAACATATAGCTTCCATGCATACATGACTATTCAAAATTCCATGAATATCTATATTGTTATAAAATTATGCAATATTTTTGGATTTTAGAGATGGTGGGATGACACAATTCTCATTGATAGGTTGAGATAACCAGGGGTGGACCAATAGTTCAAAGAGGACTATTTACACCCCCCCATTTTGAGAATTCTATAATTTCAAAGTAGACATGCTTTATGGAAGGCCAAATAGATAATCTTCTGTAATTGGAATAGCCATTCTGAAGCGTCCTAACAAATCTGGTAATATGAAATTCTATAAAGGAATCATAATTTCAAATCAATTTCCAGGTGAAAATTTTAATCAAAGTATCATTGAAAAATATGATGTCTTTGATTCCCAATCCACACATTTGGACTGGTTTGATTCATTCCTTCCAAGTGACTTTGAAAAAAATATTCTCATGAATTGAACCAGTCCATATGAAATTTCTAATTATTCCACTTAATTCCTTAATAAGTGTTCTAGTCCATATATACAGAGATAAAGATTAAGAAAACAGAGAAGTGATCACTAAATTAACCAATAAGATTTTCCCTGTCTGAGACATATTTTTTCCTTTATAGTTTCCCAATTGATTTGTAATTTTTAATGAAATGTTTTCCAAGTGTCACCTTTTAACTCTTCGCCAAAATAAAGGCACACCAAGGTAAGTAAATGGTAGATATCTTTTTGTAACACCAATCTTTAGAGCTATTCTTTTTTTCCTTAATATAACAACCCCTTTACCAAATATAATAGATGAATTTCCACAACTGATGACCTGAACTGCAACCTCTTCATAGTGTGAGAAAATAACTTTAATAGAAGAAATGGTACCTTTGTCCGCTCTTCCAAAGAGCAATATATCATCAGCATAAAATAAGTGGGACAAATCACACAAGTCCCTCCCAATATTCATACTCTAATGCCACCCAAAAATAGCAAGGTCAATGAGACCCTAACTTAAGTAATCCTCTACAATAAAAAAAGGCATCTCAGAGAAAGGATCTCCCTTACTGACCCCTATTGAACACTAGATAAACCCTATAGGGGATCCATTAACAAGAATAGATAGCATGGAACTTGTGAGGATAGATCTAATGAGATCCATAAATTTCATTGTGGAACCATGAATTTTGAGGATAGTAAAAAGAATGGTCCATCTAATCATGTCAAAATATATAAAAATGTCAATCTTCAAGGCCATGTTTCCATCATTAGACTTTATTCTAATAGAATTCACACACTCATAGGTAGTTAAAAGACAAGTTTTTATGTTCTAACCTCAAACAAAACCATACTTATTGTTAGAGATAATCCCCCTGGTGATTTAACTCAATAATTGAGTCATGATTTAACTAATAACATTTGGAATGGTATTCCCAATAGCAAGACTTCTGAAATCATTGAAATCAATAGCATTATATTTCTTGGGTATTAAAGAAACAAAGTTGGAATTCATCCCAAATGGCCTAAATGATGATCTAAAAAATTAGTTCACAGCATTTGTTACATCATTATTAACAATATCCCTGTAGAACATGAAGAACTTGTTTGTAAAGCCATCAGGACCTGCTACACTATCTATATTCAAGAATTAGAGATCATCATGTATATTTTTTTACATGGGGATATCAACAAGTTGTCTATTATGATCATATTCAATAAAAGGGTCAAAACACAGAATAATGTTATCAGATTTGTCATTTCTAGTGTTTGAGTAAAACTTCTCAATGTAATTTGTCACTGCATCAGCAATATATTTCTCAGAAGAGAAAAGACTCTCATCTATTATAATATCATTAAAAAATATTTTGGCTTTTTTATCTTTGTTTATTCTATGGAAAAATCATAAATTTCTATCAACTTCCTTCAACCACCGAATATTAAATTGGTTCTAATCCATTTTTTCTTTAAGGGATAGTAACTTGTCCAAGTTTGTAACAGCTATTATTTCTTCTAGAATGGGTATCTCTTGATACATATTATTTAATTGACATCTATAAAGAACGTTTTCAGCCTCCATAATATCACTATCCCGGTAGAAGGACTCCTTACTCCATTGTTTCAGTCGTTCCTTAACTCACTTAAGCTATCATAATAATATATAAGAGGGACTTCCCAAGAAGTCATTTTGATGGAATCTAAGATAATATCTCTATAGCCAGAAATAAAAATCCAAGCATTATTAAACATGAAGGGTAGGGTAATTGACCTAAATCTATTTAGACAAAAATAAATAATTATGGGATTTTGATCAGAGTGCATTATTGGAAGAGTCCTCCCAGACACATCAATCGCCACATTCCTATCATCCACATGTATGAATAATCTATCCAATTTACTTACTTTTATTCCATTAATAGTATACCTACTCCACGTATAGTCATCCCCATCAATGGGTACCTCTTTTATACCATATTTTTCAATATAAGATGAGATATCTAGGGCCAAAGCACAACATAAATTGTCTCCATTTTTCTTTTCAAGCCTCAAAACTGTATTGAAATCACCAAGTTGGACTAACATGTTAATCATACTCTCAGAAATATCAACTAGATTTCTCCATAGTGCAATTATTCTTGTGTAATGATTAAAATCATAGAAATAATTCACAAAAAGAGAGGCGACACCAAAGAAATATGAAATGGTAATGGATTGAAAATCAAAGAGAACAGAGTTAACTGCAACACGTTCATGCTTAATTACCCACAAGGATTCCAAATTCCCATAAAAAGGTTTGTTTTCAACAGAATAAAAACGTAGAGAATCCCATTTAAAGAAACTAAAATTCTAAAACATAAGTCTATGTTCTTCAATACCAATTAATATAGGAATTTTGGTCATGATGAGATACCTAAGGGTTCTGACAGTGGGGGGATTCCCAATCCCTTAACATTTCTAAAAAAGAATTTTCATTTTTTCGACCTGAGCCTAGTGCTAGGCCCATAAATAATTTTTGAAAAACCATTATCAGAGGAAACAATATCAATGCTTATAGAGATACCTAACACATAATCAGGAGATGCAGGATCACAATCTTCCCTAGTTGAATCATCTGTACTTAGAAAAGAGAAACTATTGGCTGAATCAACTAGAGTAGAAAGAAGGTCGGCATGTAACTTTTTTTAGCATACTTAATAGAGAGGAACTGTTAGAAATCCCCTCGGTTAGTAGGGACATAACCTAATGTTTTACCTTTGACAGGTTCTTCAATGTGATCTGCACTATGACCTGTACTCAGAGCAATAGGTTCATGATCAGAATCAAGAAGATATTTAACAAGGCCTAGGACAGGAGCAACAATCAGGTTCTGAGTAGTAGCATGAGGGTCTACCACATGTTAATGCTTCCCTTCACTAGAATTTAGAGTGACTCCATCCGACGGGGTCACAACACGAGACTCTACCCAAACATCAGGGTCCAAGATATGAGCTTCAACCAAATTCTGAAATGGGACTTGAGCAGGGTCTATTTCTTGAATCCCCTCACTGTCCTTCAAAGTAACTCCAATCAAAAGGTTCACTACAAGAGACCCTAGTTGAATAGATGATGGAAATTAAACATTTTGAGGAGCTAAGCCGGTTTCCTGATCATGCGAAATTGGTATTAACATAGAAGGATCTTCAGGCCCAGTCTGAGTGGGTGTGTTAGCACTGAATTCTATTTTCCAATTTAGTTGGCACTCATTATACTTATATGTCGTAGATTGTAATTAATATCCCCAAAAGGATAATATAAGATATGAATGAATCTTTATCAAACTTACCATGTCCAAAGAGAAATTATTCATCCTTTCACTAACACCATTCCACTATAGTGTGTAAGGTTGAGTGAATTGAGATAGAATCCCAAACTATTATAAAAAGTTTTTAAATACTAGCTATGTTATTTACCAGCTCAATCTGATCATATGTTTCTTATCTTCTTTCCACGTTGAATCTATACTTAATTCTTGAAATATCTAAATTAATCAATGTAATCAGACTTATACCTCATGAAGTAGGCATATTCATATATACTCAAGTCATTATTAAAAGTTCTGAAGTATGAATATCAACCTCAAGCTTCTACTAGAAATGGTCCACACACATCAATGTGAACCAATCAAAAAATCTTTTTGGATCTTTCACCCTATCCACTAAATGGATGTTTGTTCATTTTTTCATATAAAAACATGACAACATTCAAGTGGTTTTAGCTTATTAGGGTCTAAATAACCATCTTGATAGATCTTTGTCAAACATATCTCTTTACATGACCACGATAGTGATTCCATATCTAGGTTTTATATGAGTCATGATATTATGATTTATTGTATACTTCCAATACATGGTTTTCATAACCTAAAAAATAAATACTATTATTTAAATGTGCTAAACCGTAACATATATTTTCTTTATAAATGAAAAAAATTATTTCTAAACTAAAAAATATAACCATCTACCTCTAGACATGAGACTGAAATTATGTTCATAGTAATAGTTGGTACATAATAACATTACCTTAATACCAATATTATCCATGTTACAAAAACAGGTTGTAATCACCAATGGCTAGAGCAGCTAACCTCTCAACATTGGCATCTCACAAATCCACCTCCCCTCTATAAATCATTCATAATATTCTTGGTTACTATATTTAGATATAGATCTTAGCACCACAAGCTGTAGATAATACCCAATGTGTAGTTATTTAAATATTACACTTAATAACGAATTTACCTTTATCTTTCCTTTATTTCTGGGTGCAATTCTTCTTCCAGTAGATTTTTTTTTCACATGAAAAATATATTGCCTCCTTTTTCGTTCCATGCCTCTAGGTTGGTGATTAGGGGATTTAAACTTGTTATGATTAATTCTCCTCTTCTCCATGTTCTTCCTTTTCTTATTATCCATAAGTACCTTGGGTTTTTTGATGCCCCATGCCCTTATACACTTTTCAAATCAAAGTAAAACGTTTTGAATGACTCTTCTCATTATTGATCCTACTATTATTAAATATAAAACTAGAGAATGTATTGGGTAGTGAGGAAGGTATGAGATCTGTGTGAAACTCATTCAGAAATATAATCCCTAAGATGTATAAGTGTTCAATGTATTCAATATGATTGGCTATATGTAGCCTACCTAGTGTAAACTCTATAAGATTAGTTGTAAATAGAGTATTGGAGATATCATATCTCTCTTTTATCACATTCTATTGATAGAGATCCTAAAGGAAATATATCATGATATATGAATCCATGTCCTCATGTTTATTTAAAATATCATTGTTTATGGATAATAGAATAAAAGACTGAAAATATGTGGCATCATTCCACTATTTATCATAGAGAGATAACTCTTCCTCACTATCTTTATTTCCATGTGCACCAGGAATAGGTTCTCCCAGCACATACAATTTCCTTTCATGGAATAGAATAATGAGTAAAATACTAGACCATCGTTAGAAATTTTTATCAGTGTGAATTTTACCCTTCTCAATTATAGATCACAATGATATGTTTGAATTCATTTTATTTTTATTCTTACAAATAAGAAGATCATAATTCTAGTACATTATCTCAAAAAAATGAAAAAAAAAATAAATACAATATTTATCAATAATAAACTATTTTATTAAAACCAAATAGCTTTCACCATTGGATTAGTAATATCTTATTACTTAGACATTATAGTGGTAAGGATCTATATTCCCCTTCTCACTACACTAACATCAGGTGAACTATAAATTTGAAGGGTTTTAGGAAGACATTTCAAATTCAAACTACATTAACTCACAGTTCCATTATTTGTAAAGTCTAATCCCCAATCTTGAAATACTTATATTGGATTTCCTTAAACCTTTCCTGTTAGTTACACCATGTCCATATTTGGAAATCGACTCTTGATGTGAATTAGGTTAAGTAAACCGAAATCATCATGTTAGAATTCCTTGATAATTGAAATCACCCCAAATTTGGTTAGTCAAGTACTTTAAACTATGATTTCATTTTAACAGAAGTATTGGGAGGATATACCAAATTAATATACATAATTGAGTTGTTTTATCCTTTATTTATATATTTCCATTTTTTATATTTATTACATTTTTTTTAATATTAATTGGATTTACTTAATTGATTAACCATTATAATATAAAATATTTATTCACAAGAAATTTTAATTTATTTTTATATTACGTGATTATTAATTCATTAATTCATGTGATCACAAAAAAACATCCATAAAGAAACAACAATGAAACTTGAAAGATATAAAAAATATGGCATGATCATGCTATTTTACTAATGGTTAGTTTATTTGGAGAATGATAAACTAACCATCAACCTTGGGGAAAACTCCTTGAACTATTTAAGGTTTGTGTTTTAGTTTTCTACATGTCCACCTATGTATATCTCTTGTATTGGTTTCAACTCATTGCCAATTTTGAACCACCTCGAATAGTCTTGGAGCTCCATCCATTACGTATGATTTTACTATCACACATGTGAGGGGAAGGGGTCTATATAACTGAAACCATGTTCACACAAAACCTTAAATAATAAAAGGATAGATGGGATGAAATCCAAAAAATTTATCTAATAATAAATTAAATGAAACCGATCACATACAATGGTCTGGTCTTTGTTCGTGACCATCCATATTCATACAACAAATTACATATTTAATAAAATTAAAATTAAATTCCTAACCACTCTTAATTAAGATAATCAGTGCTCAAATAAATTATTTATTATCTTTAATTAATCATATATTTTATCATAAATCCCATTATAATTCTTATGATATTCACATCCATCCTAATTTTAAAAAAATTAAATAAATTTTTTAAAATAAAAAATGTACAATAAAAAATATACCATGGAGGAAACATGGTCAGTACCCATCTGAACTACCCAATATGTATTACACTAGTATAATATTTACTCTTGTGACATGTATAATACATGAATTATCACATACTTTCATGACATGTACTATCAAATTAATTATTACATGAATTATATAATTTTTCTTTCACAATTTATGCTTCAAAAATATAGAGTAATAATTGTAATACGAATCAAACATGATATGTAGATCCAAAAATTATTTATAAATTAATTAAAAATTTATATATATTAAAAATCATCACATAAGGGGTCCTATAAAATTAATGGAAACATGTAAGTACATGTTGATAAGGTTTTAAAAGTATAATAAATTAATTTTAATTATATGTAATTTGGTAAAATTACATGGAATGTACATTGGTGTTGAACAACGTGTATGTTTTCTCACCATATATCTACGAACACACTGAGGTACTCATTATATAACTATACCATGACAAAATTTGGAGTACACACTTTGTACATGGGAAACACATCATGTGTTCTTTGAGTTACATGGTCACCAGGCAGGTAGGCCACATAAAAATACCCATGGCCCTTCTATTTCTAATGGACTACACACCATGTACTGAAGGTACATAGTGTGTACATAAGATAACCATGAGCTTGACTAGACTAGTCAAGATTCAATGTATAATTAAATGAACCATTGAAAAAAAATCACACTCCTAAAATTAATTTTGAAATAATTCTGTATGCATTAAACACTAGTACAAAGCATGTACCTTTGGGTTACATGGAGTATACTCTTTTGTTATCTATCCAGATTCCTTAGCACCTTTTTATAAGATCATAAAATTTATTTTCTTCATAAAATTAATAGATTCTATAATATTTATGATAAATGATGAGGAAAAAGTAGATCTCAAAATTCAAATTGAGAAAAAATTAAACTGGAATTGAAAAACAATTACTAATCTGTAAGTCAATCGATGATATTTAAATATTTATAAATAATTATGTGACCCACTCTAATACCAATGATAGATTCATGGCATAGAAGTAGCATGTGATAGGTCATTCCCAAAATCAATTTTGTTAAGATCGATGGTCAATCTAATATTTACATGATGATAATCACCATGATTAACATAATTAAATTAGACAATTCAGATACTGGATAAAACACCAAAATCAAAACATAGGATTGTAATATATTATTAATAATTAATTTAATATAGTAAATAATTTACTTTTTTGAAATTATTTTTTTGTTGATGGATCTGACAATAAATCTACATTGTATCACAATTTTATTGTAGTAATCAGAGGAATATTCCCTCTGGTGGGGATTCACACTTGTTCCACAAATATCTGAACATCATCATAGGAGTCTTCATGTGCTAGAGTAATAGATCCTGACTCTTCCATCATTCATCATTGATTACCTTGATAATCCCTTCTAAATGATTTGTCATGATCTCTCTATACTCTATATTGAATGGTGGAGGAATAATGATCTATGTTCTTAAGAGAATTCTTAGATAAGAGATCACTCAATGGATTTGATAGGATACTCTAGATTAGTTTTGCCTAAATAATCAAATCAAATTGGCTCTCTTGAAAAATAATATAATTTGGTTAATATACCACTTGGGTTAGAAATAAATAATTGTACAAGTGCCCCTTATTATTAATTTAATCCCTTAAAGACGCCATGTCAATAATAAAAACAATATTATTATTTCTTGAAATTCTCTAAACTCACTAATTAAATTAAATACTATTTAATCAAATAATATTCAATATATATTATTTCTCACTAGAATATTAGAATTTTTCCTTCATTCCTCCCTAATATTTATCAGCCCACGAATAATCACTATTTCTTTAATAGATAAATATCACTACATTATTCACCAATAAATAAATGAATATTATAGTAATTGAATAGAAAATAAATATTTATTAAATATTCTCCTCACATAATATTCTCCAAAATAAATGGTGGCAGAATATATGCGACCAACGGAACAAGAATAATTATTAAACTATGATAAAGAATAATATTTATTCAACTTGTTAAATAGTAAA
The DNA here is from genome assembly GCA_963277665.1 of Viscum album. NCBI lineage: Eukaryota > Viridiplantae > Streptophyta > Magnoliopsida > Santalales > Viscaceae > Viscum > Viscum album. The sequence goes on from OY728126.1 coordinate 1,013,280,544, forward strand.
TAATAATATATTATTTAAATGAGATTTAGAGAAATTAGTGAGTGGCCCGCAAAGTCTCTTTCTCAATGGCATTAGAAAAAGTACCCTAAATTTCAATGATAGCATCTAAAAAACATTATAAGAAACCCATATACCAAGAAGTTAATTCTAAAACAATATAATACCTCATAGAAAACCATACTCTATAACATAATCCCTTTATCATGATATCTAGAATTGAGAATGTTTCTTGTCAATTCCATCAAAATATGTGCTTGATGTATCTTTATCTGAAATTTTGGAAATATAACATGCCTATAAAGCACCATGGAAAGGGATTTATTTAGGATATATAATTTTCATAAAAGGTTCTAAGATATCAATTTTTTAAGGAATAGAAGGGGTAACCCATTCTCTCATTATTCATTAATACCCAACATATCCTACCTCGCTACGAACATATGTCATCATGGTTCTCATAAATACAAAAAAGTATGTTACATATAAGACTCATTAAAAATAATATTAAAGTATAAGGATCAATACACACATCTTCATATAGGAACATTCAATGACACATTTAAATGTGGATTTCATATTAGCGGGTCTCTTTATCATAATATCCTATGTTTGATTTTCCCAAGGGCATAAACTATTAGAAGGTGTCTCGAAGTCCAATGAGTCTCCATAGCTAATAGCCTATATCATTTATCTACCTCAAATGATTTATCTATTTATATAATATATATTTAAGAATACTATCATGGAACTTTGAAGTTCTCATCATATAGGGGAATTGTTATGACCTTTCATCATGACATCTACTATTAGGAAATTATCACAAACTATATTACATAAAAGAACAATCATGATGTGATAAGAAGATTATTAATATTCAAAAAAATGAATGCATGTTATAAAAAATTACATAAAAGTTGTTTTTAGGGCACCAACTCCATCATAGGGTTCACTGGTGAATATTGCATCACCTCAAATGTTGTGACTAGTAGTTGTTTTAATCTAAGAGTAGAGTCCCTCCATTAATCCAGAAGTTATTATCCTAGATTATTAGAATATGGGATTACACCATTATCAACGGTTAACTTGTATCCACCATTCCTCATATCCCATTAATGCAGATATTATTTGGCTATGATTTACACCTCTCATAACCCAACTATTCAATTGGATTTGGATACCCTCAATGCTACTTTTTTTTGCATCATACTCATCATCAATGTAATAACATGACATTTCATTGTTATACCATTTCATTTTTTTTATGTATCTACAATAAATTCCTAACTTATTTGAGTTTAAAAATTCATTTAAAAACCCCTTTTTCACTAAAAAACATTAATCCCCCTTTTCATGTCTAAATCTCTAAAATCATTAAGTGCATAGTCACTCAGAATTTCATTGAACTTGAGCCCATGTCATTTTGCTTCTACCTTTTGGATTATCGGTAACAAGGACTAGTTAACCCAAAAGAACCCCACTAAGATTTACTTATGAATAACATAATTCCTCACAAATTATGACTAGTGGATATTTTTGGTTTGGAAAAAAGGCCCAACATAATTTCATGAGTAGTTTCTATAAAAGTGTAATTTTAATCCCAAAAATCATCAAACAATCATATTTGATATAATTATTTAATGAAACGATTTATCTCAACCTTTTTACCACATCTACGAATGATCCTGAATGACTTAGTGATTTAATCATTAGTGGAATGACCCTAAACTGCATAGGATATAAATTAGTACTATGTGTACCTTGATTCCTATTACTATAGGATACATAGTGTTGTCCGAGTCTCCAATCCGATGCACAAGCTGGATACAATGATAAAATTCCCCTTCCCCATATATGAGTTTGATCTATGATGAGATTAATATCATAACTACATGTGGCTTGATTCTTAAAACCATAGGATATTTAGTGACACCCAAATCTTGAATCCTTGAACTATCTATGATATATATAAAAAAGAAGTATATATATACAATACCCCCTCCCTAGACATTGTTCAGACCTACAAACAGAATTTCCATGTAATAACGACATGTGGCTTGATTCATATTTCCACATGATATATAGTGAGTCACAAATCATAAATCCTAAGTCTCTCTATGATATATAAAAAATAATTATACATATATAATAACCCCTTGATGTGTGTGGTTTAGGCCTCTATAGAAAATTTCCATGTATGACCTGCATGTGGTAGGATTTATGTTACCATAGGAAAAATAGTATTTCCTAGAACTTAAATCTGCAATTTATCCATGATATAGAAAAAAAAATACCACCTCTATGTTCATGGTTCAGACTTGAGATGTGAATTTCCATGAATTAACTATGTGTTTCTTGATTCTTGTTACCAAAGGATACCTTGTGATGCATAGATCACTTATTTTAATCCCATAAACAAATTCTCATCACCCCCAACTATGTTCCCCTATAAGAACCAAATTTTTATAGGGATTCTTACTCATATCAAAATTTAGATAATTCTTTATATTTCCTATCACACACTCTCACATGGATTACTCATCATCTTAGTTGTATTTCATTTCTCACTAAATGAATTAATCATGTTAACTTAGGGAACCTAGAGTCCACACTAAACTATGTGATTAATGTGAATTCTATTTTAAGATAGGTATCTTCATCCTAGTTTCATGATGATAAACTACACTACATTAGTTCTTCCTGTTGAACATATCATCTCTTTGATGGATTTTCACTCAACAATTTCATGTTTTATACCTTATACCCAAAAAAATTGTTCAATGAAAGGTTTTATATCCTTTAGGGTTCTCAAACCCTCCTTGAATCTTATGTTCTCTATGAAAAAACATTATATATTTGATATCTATGTTTATTATGAATCATTAATTGTTTTTTATACATTTATTAGAACCCCATGGGCCATGATCCCATGTACTCATACTTTTCCCCTGTAGAAAATTGGTAATATGGAAATTCTAATGACAAGGGACTCCTCTAGGATTTTCTTGTGAATTTAATAATGCTTTATAGCTTATTCCTAGGGGATTTTTTCTCCCAAAGAGACCCCCCCCATAAATCTAGGTGTTATTTTCCTAACTTCATGGGATATGGGATTCCTCTATTAACAATTATTTACCTTTAACCACTGATCCCCATCTCCTATTGACTCATATATTCATGGGTAATTATTTACACCTCTCATACCCTAATTGACCATGCAAATTTAGATACCATTGATGCTACTCATTTATGAATCATACTCATTTTAAAATTAATATTATGAAATAAAATTCTTTTACCCCTCCATTTTGGGGTATGCATATCCTATGAAAACCCAAATTCCATGATTTATTTATTCCTATCAACAATACACCCTACTCACATGGTGTTAAACTGTATAGAACATCATCCATCTTGAAAACACCTAAAACTATTTAGATTGGTCCATCCAATACATAAATATATGTTAGAGATGATTTTCATATCCCTATGAGGAAAGAAAATGGAAATTTCATTTTCTTATGTATGAAATCAATCAACATAGAATGACCCTTAGTCATTTGTGATGTTAAGGGTCCCCAAGGTAAGAGAGAAATTACCCCCTCTCAGTACATGATCCTGATCTATACATGAGTCTTTATAAGAACTACATGTGTCTTTATTCTAATTCCATTGAGATACTGACTGTTCTCAGATCTTATATCATGGTACCATACGCAATATTTTAAAAAAAATTATACATTTCCTTGGGAATGAGCATGATATGGGAAAGGAAACTTCTATCATCAGAAAATTTTATGGATTTATTCTTATCCTAGTAAGATACATGGTGACAGTTGTGTTACCCATCGTTGGGCCCATCTATAAATCCAAAAAAATATTGTCTCCTCCTACCTAAGTGTGTGAGCCTTTTGAGTAATATTTCACTTACATGAGGTATTTTTGTAAAGGTTAGGCTCAATTATCCTTTATTTCATGTGAGTTGGATATGTGAAGAGGAAGCCTCACAAAAAAATTATGTCGGGATGAAATTCTCCCACCCATTTTATGGGTTTGATCTATGTGGGGAGCTATATGAGAAGGAAAACTGTGGTATGATTTCTTCCTTTAATAATTTCATAGGGAAACCCAGGGAACCCCATCCATTTATATTGAATATGACCCTATGATCCAGTCGACCATGTAAAAACTTATGTTTTTTATGGATATCCAAGTACTACAGACTCTCTTCGCCTACATATGAATAAAATCTATGTGTGAATTTCATTTGCATGAGATAGATCTTCACTGTAAGGTCTCCTGAATATGACTACCCACCGGTAAGCCACTTCTTGGATAAAAGATTCCTCCTGCATCTAAATACCCCTAACTAGTTAAGGATATCATTAAAGATACATTACATAATTTCACATCAATTATCATATACTAACACATGATGTTAAACTAAATGGAACACATATTTACCACATGACATTAAACTACACAAAACTTGTCATTACCACATGATGTAAAAATAAAATGAACATGTCCTTACCTTATGATATTAAACTACATGGAACACATCCTTATGGTATAAAATAAAACTAAAAAGGATACATCTTGGTCAAATGATAATAATATGTATAACAATTATTCCCAGTTTTCATGATGTTAAACTGCATGGTTGATGAATCCCCACTTCACAATGTAATACTATGTAGACTATATTCCACCATCACTCGTTATTAAAGTACCTCAAGAGCGTAAACCTATTTGAAAAAAGTTTATGATTCTTCCATTATATTTCTATGAAAATAAATACATTAACCTCACAACAGGTCTTTAGTGTCTTGGGATTCCACAAATCTTTCATGACCCTCAAATAAGAGAAAATATATCTATATTTTACCATGTATGAGTTGGATCTATGAAAGGTCCATAGAACTATCAACTAGATATATCTTGGACTTTTATTAAAGGAATTATAATCCTCGAGATCTTAAACATAATTTTAGTGGAACTCATAATCTCAGTGTGATTTATGATCATCGTTAACATGACTTCCCCTTACCATTATTCATGATATGATAACCTTGATCGATGATACACAACATTCTCTTATCCCAATCAGGAGGTTGTTGGAGTACTCTTGACTTTGGTAGTCCTACATAGGCTATTATGTAACAATCATTTAATATTAGGTCCATGTGCATCATGAATTTAAACTACATTCCCTATAGAAAACGTTTTATTCCCTTAATCATTATCATATAAATGTCAAAATAACAAGACTGTAAACTATGAGTGTTATAGAAATATAACTTATCAGTTTGAAACACCTAAAAATTTCAATCTGAGAAAAATTCATGCCTCCTCTTACTAATCTACTCATTTCTAGAGTTACAAAAATATTTATATCATAAATAAAAAAGTCATAAAGCTCATATGACTTATATTGTGGCTCTATAAAAAGATATCACATTCTCTAGGAGGGCCTATGGTCTAGGAAAAATATAGAGTAGTTATTTATTACATCCTCTCACCATTAAAATGTTTTCACTATGAGATAGCATAAAATTTAGGGTGCCTAAACCATTATTGAATATTACTTTTTCTATAAACCACATTCATATCTTTAAAGTTTGAGATGACACCTACCAACTCCTTGAGTTGTTATACATCACCTGGAATCCCATGACCATAATCTATTTCTATTGGTTATTCCCTATAGTTTATTAGTTATAGGGATTGATTACTTTGAAGGGACCCTACTATGATTCACTAGTGAGTATTGAAAATTCTTTGAGCTTGGTCTTATTGGATGTTTTATTCCGAGTGAAAAGGTTACCCTTATATCCATGAGTTATTTCCCTTACTATGTGTGATACTATTTTCTAACATTACTAATGGTTGACCAGTACCCACTAGTCCCCATTTTCATTTGACTCAGATATTCCAATACAATGTTTTATAATTACTTTTATTAGACTATTCATGTTGATTTGACATCCTAAATGTTATGTTATTATTTATTGTGCCAATTCTCAAAGTACGGATGTGGTATTCTATTCTCAAACCTTTTGATGGCCCACTCCACCTTAAATGAAACCACATGATAGGGATTCTGGGATATATGGACATAAAACAAAACTACTCATAGAGTTCCATAACCTTTATTGGATATTCTTTTTATCATATCCAACTTCATCATCAAAATGTGTGAATCTTCACAGATATTTCACATAACTTGGAAAAGAACGGGGACCTCTGTACTTGACCATGAATGTAATCCCAACTAGTCACATACTTAATGGACCTTTAATGGTCAGAAAGAAGAAAATTTTCATTGAAATAAAGGATCTATAATATTTTTAAACACCATACAAATCACAATGGAACTTGGATCCTCAAAGTGTTTTGATATCAACCCCGTCTTGTTTTTTATTTTATCTACTCTTGTTCAAACTCATTGGGGAATTTTTTTCAAATAGAAAAGTCCAATTATCCTTGTGGGATCAAAATCCTAAACATTATGTTAATATATACTAATATCCTTTGATGAAATGACATTGGGATTCAAAAAAAATCATGAACATTCCTCCATTATAATTTTTGATATAACACAAGGAGTTATAACCCTTCATGAATATTATTTCTTAAAATTTTAACTAGAATGCAGTGTGTCGAAATCCTTCATGATTATTAATTATTAGAAATCATAATCAGGAAGTGGGGTGTTAGAACCCTTCTTGATTTTATATCCTATATGTCTTCATCATCTGAATATAATAGAAGGTCTGAGCTAGAAGACACTAAACTACAACAATAGAATGCTATATCTAAAATACCCTAAACTGTTGAAGTTAAAGGTATAATTTATTTTACCTAAAATTAGAGAACACTATCATTAAAACATACAAGACCTTATATTCCAATTTAAATAGGCACAATTCTCGCTAGTTTGGAAACCTATAAAGGAAACCCAGTGAAACATTTGAGTCTCCACTCGCTGGACACACATATTGTGTGGTCCATGAAACATTGAGCGCTCATAATATGAAAAATGCACAGAACTTATCAGTTTGAAAATGCGTTAAGGGAAAGAAAATTATAAGTGTAACCCCACTATATAATTCTTTCAAATGAATTAGTAATAAGTTTGGGATACAACAAAAATAAGAGATACAAATATTGTAGGGATCATTACCTCTCCCTATAAAAAATCGAGTTATTCTCTCTAGGTTCGTTGACCTAGGAAAAAATTAGAGCACACTCCCCCTTGGACATATTTAATAAAATTATCCCTTTGATCAAGGTGGCCTCATAGTGAATAGGGAAGATACATCAATGAGGATACTTATTTCCCTAATCATTCTTGTAAAATTATCATGAAAGGTATTTTAAGATGCAAGAATTTGATTTCTAGACTGGGTTCACATGGTATTATAAAAAATGATTGATGTATTTGATGGTCTATATGATATCAAGTCAATAAAATTCCATTTAAATGATAAATGAAAGAATAATTGACTGGAACATATAAAGTTTAAAATATATTTTCCATGATTATGTAGAAATTATAGGGGGATCTCTATAGTTTGGATTCCCTCATGGGGCTCCTAATGATATACAACAAAATCATTGAAAAATTTAGTCTAATGAATTCCACATGTAATCCTGAGTTTGGATAGAATCATTAATTGAATGATTAAGCACCACCCACTTCATTTTCTACACTATTTCTAGTAGATACAGATCCCTGATAGAAGAGGATAACTCTTGATACTCTTTTTGAGTGGATTCCAGTAAAATGGCATATTTATAGATATCATCTTTTTCATGACCTACATGTTCTTCTTAATATTATACATTCATGGAAATATCACTCATATAGTCATGAAACTAGGTATATGTATGATTTTTTATTTAATTCCTTAGAGTAACACCTCACAGATTGAAGATTTCTTTTTCAAAGTCATGAAGATCTTTCTCATGATCAGATAATTGATGCCGTTTTATGATGAACCATAGTGATATTTAGTATAGTCTTTAATAATTGAATCCAACCTCTCCAAGGTTACGAAAAATCTAGAATAGGCAATCCCATTGAACTTGAATTTTCTGTAAAGGAGTCTCAATAAGTAAGGCATGAATCATGTTCCAAATTAGTCTTCACATCTTCCTGCTCTCTTCAACCATTTTAGTGGATGTATCTGCATAATTGACAATGGTTGACACATACTTAGGTACCCAATATATCAAAGGAAGTCCCAACTCAGAAAATGAATAAGTAAAGAGAGTGATTATAACACCCTAATTTTTTATATTTTTTAAATAAATTTAATTTTTATGGTAGCTTGTGTTACACACAACAACATATTTTAACGAACCACGATATTGTATTAATACTTTTATTTAGACATGGAATTTATAACCTAGTTAATAAATTTGGTGGTATAAACATGAATGAACACATTTTGAAAATTTTGTATAATTTTTTTTTTAAAAATAAAATATATTTATAAATAAGCACTAAATTTTTAGTAAAGTCATTATATACTTCAAGAATACTTTTTTTCTAAAAAAATGTTATTTATTTATTTTTTTGAAAAAAAAATTAGTTTTTGAAAATTTTAGAAAATGTATTTAATAAAATTTATCTTTATTTTTGGAATGAACATGTCAAAATTATCCTCAGGTTGTTTTTTATAATTTTTTGAAAAGAATAATTTTTCGGTGATTGGTGAAAAATAATAATATTTATTAAAAAATATAATTTCATTTAAATCATTTACAATGTTTAATATTATTTAGAAAATTAAAAGTAAAATTATTTTCATTATGTTATTATTAAACAAATTTAGTTCATTGTAATCAAATTCATTTTTTACTTTTGATATCATAACTTTCTATACTTATAAAAAAATTACCTTTTGAAAACCACTTTTCATCATGTCTATGGGTTTAGTTTTAAATTAAAAATTTAAACTTCTATGAATTAAATTTTGAAAAATAGATTACATGTTTACAATAAAAATAATTAATATTATATAATAAAGTTAAATTGATTTTTGGTCAAAATTAATTGTAAAAATAGTAAAAAATAATTTTAGCGATTAAGGTTAAAACTGGTTTATCGGGGGTTATAATAAACCTATAAGAGATAACATTAACTAAAACATTTATAAATATAATTTTATGAAAATATATTTACATTATCTCATATAAGGTTTAAGAATGATCCATTTAGGATCCTTTGTTTTTTTAAACATGGGTAGACATTTGTATTTTCAAAAATTTTAAGTGTGTCCTCTCGCTCTCTTATAAAAGGGAACACTCTCTCCTCTCCTATTAACCATTAAAAAACTATTTTGTTCAGAAAATAACTTCCAAAATAAATTACATTATTACCTCCCTATTTCCCATATTCCATATATTTATAAGGAAACCCTCCTATGAATTATTCTAGTTTTAAATTAATAATGTTGTCTGAAGAAGAGGTTTCATTCTTAACTGTCCGTTTTTATTTTATTTATTCTTCAATCTACTTAAAACATTATTAAAATTTTATGATATAATATAACAAGAATATATTATGTACTTATATTTTATTATTTTAAATTGGTAACTTACATCTATGTCGTATTTCAACAAACGATAAACGAGATTATCGATCATGTGTACAATAGACTACTACCTCACGAACCAATGTAATCTGTTTTCCATCACCACACCACATGGATGGAGGTAATTTTGGATTTAATATTGTTATAATATATTTATGAAATATTTATAGTAAATTAATGATAATATCATATCTATCTTTTTGCCTTCCAATCTATTTCAAAATGATAACATCGCTCATGTGTACATGTAGACTACCACCTCCATAAAGAGATGTGATACATTTTTCATTTTATTTTGATATGGATGGTAATAAGGATAGATTAAATGAATAAATATGTTATATATGATATAAAATGTATTATATAATGGTGAATTAATATTTAGTTTTTTTCATTCCATCAGTCAAGAAAATGGAAACAATGTTCAAGCGTACATATGGCCTACCATCTCCATGAATACTGTAATTCATTTTCCTATCAATAACTCCTATGGTTGATTATAAGTATATATATATTATGTATATATATGATATATATATATATATATATCATGGTTAATATTTTTTAGATTATTTAACCATGAAAAAAGTAAAAGTATCAAAAATACTAAACCAAAACAAACCTCAAAACAAAGCAGTTATTACCCAGAACATGATTTTAATAAGGAATTGTTAATAAATGGGTAATAAGAGGTCCTACTTATATCATAAATGGTATGATATAAATTATTATGGTTCTTTAATTGATGTATTTTATACTAATATTTATTATATAGGTGTCTCTAGTGTGTAGGAAGAAAGTCGATACATGTGGTAAGGGATTTGTATTTCACTTTTATTTCTATGAGAGGCATGTATGATTCACCAATTGTTTCTTTTATGTGGTGTATACAGTAACCATTCATGTATTTTATGATTATTATTATGATATTTAGAATATTTATATTTTCATATATGTTTTTTTCTTTCATTAGGATTATGGCTCAATGGTTTCCAAGTGGTAAGTTTCTAATGTTACAATCTTATTGTTTATCGGGATTGTTTAATATTATGATTCCAATGATGAGATATTAGGATATAACTGAAAATAAACAAATTAATTTTATTCTCATTTTATTATCTCATGAAATTAAAATTTTAATTTAATTTTACTCCCTTTATGTACTCATGATTCTAAATGACTGTTTTTAATGAAACCTAGCTTTATTTCTATCTTCGATCAAAAATACTTTTTATTTCAGGTCCATTTTTCCTAAAAATGGTTCAAAGAAATAGTTTATAATTATACAATTATTGTTTAAATACATTTTTACCCCTGTTTTAAATTTTTAAAAAATTCAAAATGAAACATTTTCTTTTTTTACAAATAAGGATCTTTTGAATTTTTACTAAAAATGTGATTGGAATATTTGTTTTAACATTTACAAAATGAACGATAATTGAAAATGTCAGGACCACTAAATTATTTAAAGTATAATTTAAAATTTTACAAGGTTATTTTAAAAAAAATATTCTTTTTAATATTTGGAAATTTTATTGATTTTAAAGTAGTTTTTCCAAAATTAAAATGATATTTTCTTCAAGAATGTTTTAATGATATTTTTAAAGAATCTCAATTTGTTAAGAACAAAAATTTATTGTGTTTCTTATGTTTTACAAGGGATATGATCCTATTTTACCATAATTAATATTTCTCTATATGATTTTTTATTATGATAATGTTATTTGTATGAAACTCATTCCATTATAATGGGTTGTGCTATGATTAATTGATGAGATAATTATTAAAACCATTTCATTCTATGGGTTATTCGATGATGAAATGTTAATGAAACTCGTTTATTTTATATGATTTATAATATGATTAATGTTTTATTATTATATGGGAAAAATTTATGGATTATGTGATGGGTGGTACCTATATCTCCCTCTAATTCAATGGGTAATGATTAATGTTATTTGAGTTGAAAGGGTACATAAGAGGTTATCCCAAGCCTGAAAGAGGGTCCATGAGAGGTTATATTAATCCTGCAATAGTGTACATGGAAGGTTTTCCTGAACATGAAAAAGGGTATATAAGAGGTTATCCCAAGCCTAAAATATGGTACGTGAGAGTTTATCCTAATCGAAAAATAAGTTATACCAACGGTCATCCCAAGAAAAATGTAGGTACATCAGTGGTTTGCCCAAGAATAACATATTATAAATGTCTTTGTGGATTTCCTTGAAAGAATATTTCCTATGAATTTGTGTATGGAATAAGTCTATGACTTATGAAAACATTATGCTCTCATGGATCACATTATTTTATTACATTATGATTCATGTATTATAATCATCAAATATTTATTCCATGACTCAATTTTATGATCTATGAAATACCAGTTGTTATTCTCATGTTCTCTTACCCTTAAGCTCATGTTGTGTTGATAGCTCCCTTATTTAACCTTATTGATAATCATATCTCACCCTCTCCAATATTTCTCTTCTCTAGATTGTGAATAATGTAAAAACTTATTTTATTTCTAATATGGGTTCTATATATGAATAATATAGTGGGAGATTATGTTTTTTACTTATGAATCCATTTATTATATATCAAGGATTCCAAATACACTAAACCTTTACCGTTCTAAGGAATTTTAATATAAAATGAAATGGTTATTCATCTATTATGATTTAATATCTATGTATTAAAATCTTGGGATTCTATTATTGGTATTAGAGGAAAATATTAGTTAAATATTTTCAAACTTTAATGAGAAAACATTAATGAGAACCATAAAGATAATTTAAGTATAAAAAATACTATAATTTTGGTGTGGGTGGGGAAAGTGGTTTTCGATCCATTAACACCCTATAAGGATACTAAACGTTTTATTGTCATATAAATAGTAGTACTTAGGAGTAATAACTCCTAAATGGGAACCTTGATCTGGACTCAATCATCACTTGGTGCATGAAAACTAGCCTTACTGCACACCAGGTTTGACACTCCCATGGGATATGTTTTGTAAATTCAGAAACTCTTTAATAATCATCATGAATTATATGAATAATAAACATGAATGAACTCGGTTAAGACTAAGGTTTCCAAGATTAAAAATAAAGTGTAAATATTTAGACAACATGTAATTTTTTTTCATAATTATTTGGTTCCCCACTATGATTATTGTTTCTTAGATATTATTTTTTGTAATAGTAAATAGTTGGAACCCAAAAGAATTGTTTTAATGCTGAGTGATACATAAAATTAAATGATGGTACTCTACAAGAAACCAAATTTTATGGTAACTGTAATAAAAAATATCATTGATATGATAACACAAATTTCTCAAGATATGAATTATGTTTAACTTAAAAATGAGAAAGGATGGAGAAGTGTTATTCTGAGTCCTTAATACAGAAATGGTTACCTTATTTTAGTGGTTCAATAGATCAATTAATTTATGAGTAATGAATCAATACCAATAAAAATATATTTTTCCATTCTCATGTGTTTAGATTAGGAAAAAGTCATTTTGGTTGTCGACTATTTAGAAGGTAAAGAAGATTAATTGTTGACTCTTATCATGAATATGAGGCAACAGAAATAAATATACTCCATAGAGTGGGATGATTTTAAGAGCATGTTTTTAAATAATTAATTTTATATTATTCTCCATACAAAAAATAGAGATGAAGTTGCCTGATTTAAAATATAAGGATGATGCATTTTTAGGTACCTATGAGGAAAATTTCACAAGACTTATGAGGTATGATTCTTGTATTATCATCCAACATAAAAAAGTAATGTTAACCAATTATTCAGTTTCATAAAATGAAGTCTCTCAAGGTTAATATCTATAAGGAAATATTTTGGCAATGAATTATTTTTTATTTTGATTTAAATGTGGAAATAGAAATTTCATTTACCCATCAATCAGATTTTTTTGAGAAGAAAATAAAAATTGGATTCAAGAAAAACTCTAAAAACCATGGTGAAAAGAATATAATATCTTCATTATACTCAAAGTGTGGAAGGGAAATTAGAGGAAATTATCTTAAGGGGACTAATAAATATTTTATGTGTGTAAATAAAGTTCATCATGTCATTAAATACTGAAGTGATGGAAAAAATATAGCTAATGATGTAGATAGAGCAAAATATCCACAAAATACACCTCCGCACTCTAGTGTTTCAAATTTAAGGAGTTTGTGAATTATGATAAATAATTATAAAATTAAAATATTAATAATGGTGATCAATTTTTGGAACATATTAATCTAAGATAAAAATATAAATCACATTTGATTACTATTTCTAATGAGGGGTATGATAATGACATGGTTAAAGGTACTCTTATCATCCACTCTGGAATTGTTACTATATTATTTGATTATGGAACAACCCATTATTTTATATATAATGAATTTGATAATAGTATTAATATTACACCCAAAAAATAATATTTTAAATTAATTGTGAAACCCCTAATGGTAAGATTGTCCCATATCAAGTCTATGATTCTTCTCGAGTTAAAGTTTGTGGGAATGTGCTTACTGTAAATATTATCATTCTTTCTATGGTTGAATTTGATTTTACCTTAGTCTTGGATTCAATTAAACTAAATATAAACCACATCCATTAATGGGGAATGGAAATAATGTTTGATATTCCAAACAAACCTCTGATCAACTATCAGTGCATGATAATTATAAACTTTTGATAGAGACTATATCCATTGTACGGGTCTTGATTCCCATTCAAATGGGGTGTTTATCTCATGGGGTTGGGGAGAAACACAAAATATATGTTATTACTATCGCGTTGAATTTTTTTATGTCTTTCTAAAAGAGTTTCCTACCCTTACATGAAATAATGAAGTTATGTTCTTAGTTAAATCATTGTTATAAGGATTGGGAATATTTCTAAGGAATTCACAACCCCAAATCAATTTGTATTTTTCCCTAGAAAGAATATTCAGATTTGTATTATTACTACCTCTAAATGCATCTATGTCATATTGAAGAATTTAAAACATGGGAACCTTTCTATAAATATTTACATCTATAAGGCCTTTGATTCATTAAAATGGAGTTTTATCCTCTTTATTCTTAAACTTTTTGGCTTCTACAACACTTTTATTAACATAATTTATTCCATCCTTAGTATTGTTAGGTTTTAAATACTTATTAATTGATATCTAATGAAAGTTTTCAATACTCTTGAGGTTTCAAAAAAGGGGATTCCCTTTCGGGCCTCCTATTTGCACTTTCTAAAGATTTTCTAAGCTTATTATTCAGTGATCTTGATCGATATGGTTAATATAGTCCAACAAGATATGAGAGGGGAATCTATAACCCCTCACATATATTATATGTGGATGATATTATACTTCTAGAGAAATATGATCAAAAAATTGTTTCCTCAATTAAATCCATCTTTGGAAACTACGATGATGTGGTTGGCCAATCCATTCTCTGGGAAAAGTCCTTTGTATTTTTGGGGATTAGGTTCCCATCACCAAACAAAGAAGAGATTCTAGGTATTTTGGGGTGAATAGAGGTTCTTATTCTCTTTACTATCGCAGGATTCCACATTTTTAGGGAAATTTTAAAAAGTGATACCTTAAAAATATTTCCTTTAGAATTTTTGCTCAATTTTCAACATAGAAATGGAAATACATGTCCCAAGTTGAAAGAATCTTCCTTGTTAACTCGGTGGTAACTTCTATGTTTGTCTATGCATTTTCTATCTACAGGTGGCCCAAGGATCTTATCAAATAAATTTATGGGCTTATCAAGAATTTCATATGTACTGGATATACTCATGTAAAAAATATCATAACTGTTTCTTGTAAGGAGTGTACCAAGACCACTGATATGGGTGGTTTAGGAATTAAATATAGGAATCTATTTAATGAATATTTGATGAGAAATTCGACCTATAGTCTTCTCTATTCAAATCAAAAATCAATGGAGTTTCTCTCAGATCTCTTTATCCAAAAAATTCAAGTCAGATACTAATTATATTTATCCTCATCGATTTTGAAAGCCTTGAAATCTACCTACAACAATCACATGAATTGCTCAAAATGGATTCTATGTAGGCACTTTGTTCTGAATGTCTGGACCACTACTTGGATTACCTTCCCCATTAATGAGGCTATATATGTTCCCCCATCTCTAAGAGAAACCACCATTGATAATATCCAAGACAGAAGGATGAATGTATATGGATTTATTCCTACTCATTTTCAGACAAAATTACAATGGCATGAATTCATTGAGAGAGATACTCTAATCTAGAATCCATACTTCACTGGTCAACTCAACTCTAGGGAATGGTATAGGCATATGTTTGATGACATCATTACTAACCCTCAATGGATAATGGCCTTCAGGAATCCCTATATTTCCTCTTTCTATTTTACTCTTCTCTAGAGGATTTGGAGGAGAAGGATTCCTATGCACAACATTCTGAAAATAAAATATGATTCCATATTGTTTCATTATGTAATTTTTATTTTTCATATAATGAAAATACTGATCATGTCATTATAAACTATCACCCACATGCTATGTAATTACATTCATGTAATGCATGGATGTGAGCTTCAAATGGAAATCATTGAGGTCATTCTAGAATCCATTCCTATTGTAGTTTTTAGTGACCAAGTTAAATGCATGATGCTATTTTTTGTTACTTCCACTTTTGATTTTGTATGGAGATCAAGGAATGAAGTAGGTTTTGAGAGCATTACTTCAACCATTCATGTAGGTGTTAGAGTGATACATAGAGTTGTCTGACTTACTTTAAAAAATCCATTCAGGTTGTATGAATAATTACATGAATGAAAATATTATCTTGAGAAGTATTGATGTCACTAGTAGGACCATAAATCCACTAATTTTGAATTCGATCAGGTGTATTCCCCAAATTCCCTATTGGATTAAAGTTAACATAGATGGAGCGGCATCAGGGGCACTCAGACTTTCAGGTTGTGGTGGTATCTCCCATACACCTCAGGGCTTTGTTAAAGTCTATTTATACCAATATATTGGGAATGAATATACAATTTAATATGATCTATGGGTCATGATAAAGTTCATTATATTTTTTTATCCATTATGGTTGGACATCCCTCTAGTTGGAATTTGACTTGACTATAGCAGTTAACATTCTTAAGAGTCTTTCTAGGAATCTCCCATAGCAAATTCCATCACCATGGAATGATTGTATTCATATCAAAAACGGAATAACCCTTGATGTGTAACATTTTTACATGGGTTATAATCAAGTTGTCCATGCTTTTTCAAATAATTCCATTACAGAGTTATGTTTGGGATGGTCCTTTCTAACATCAGAGTCTACCTCAAATTATGCTGAGGCTGGCGTGCATTGTACCATGTATACTTGGCTTTGTAAACACCCCTTGTGGTTTCAAGACTTTTAGTTTTCTTAATAAATTTATGTTGGAGTGGGTTCTCTTGGTTCCTGGACCTTTTGAATTGAATATAAATTATATATAGTGTTATTCCTATTTAAAATACTCCTAATAAAATGGCCCTGATTGAGTTGATACAATTGAAGAAGAAAATATAGCTAAATATTGAAAATGGATACATTCAAACATGTGTGTCACCTTGGAGTGCACTTATTCTCTTTTTAATAAGAAATATGGATTTATGTGACTATATATTGATTAGTGGGATCTGAATAAGATCACAATCACCAACAAGTACTTTATACCCTATATTGATGACATTTTTAATCAACTTCATGGAAATAAATAGTTTCACAAGGTTGATATTCATTCTATATATTATCAATTGAGGGTCAAGAAGGAGGATATACCCAAGACACTATTCCGTACAAGATATAGACACTTTGAATATATAGTAATTCCATTTGGTCTTACTAATTCCTCCACAATAATCATGCATTTAATGAATAGAATATTTATAGATTACCTTGATCAGTTTGTGGTAGTCTTTATAGAAATTATTATTTTATATTCAACGATAAAGTAAGAGAAATAAGATCACTTAGTAACTGTATGGAAGACTCTGAGGATAGAGAAAATATATAAAACATTTAAAAAGTGTGAAGTATGGATATAAAAGGTTTCATTTGTGGGTCACATAATCTAATGATATTGTATATATATGGATTCATAAAAGATAGACACTATTGAACATTGTCCAATATCAACCATAGTGACTAATATCTACAATTTTTTTATTTGGCTAGATATTATCAATAGTTTTTAGAGAATTTATCTTGACTATCCAATCCACTCACTAAGTTAACTCGGAAGGAAGACAAGTTCCTTTGGAAATATCAATGTGAGGAAAATTTCAATGAATTAAAGAGAAGGTTAGACAATGCACTTGTTCTTAAATTAAACTTAAATGTAGAAGGGTATATAATCTATAGTGATGTATTTATAAAGGGACTGGGTTTTTTTCTAATTTAGAATGACATGGTCATAGATGATGACCTACAAAAATTGAAGGTACATGAGAAAAAATACCCAACCCATGATTTGAAGTTAGTTGTATGAATTTTTTCATTATTTATATGGATGGATTATATTTATGGAGAAATTTTGGATATATATATTTATCATAAGATTATAATGTATATATTAAAATTTAAAGAGTTGAGCATGTTCTAGAGAAGATTGTTGGAGCTGGTCAATGATTATGACTGATCAATATATTACCACCCTAAGAAACCAAACAAGGTGGCCAATGATTTGATTCGAAAGGATCATTCTAGCTTATGAATGTTGAGGACCACAAAATATCCAATATTTATAGATTTATAATGGATGGAGCATGAAATATTGAAGTAATAAGAGAATATTATCCTTCTTAAATTAGATTTTAACCATTTATACAAGGGATGACTAAATAGGCGAATAAAGACGTTGTTTAGATAAATAAGAAGGTGATAAAATCCATTTAATTTAACATTTATCATGATGGAATGATAATATTTTGGAACCATGAATGTGTTTCATCAATACCAAATTTAAATAAAGAGATATTATAGAATGATAATAGTTTATCATTATTTATTCATATTTAAAGTAAAGAGATATATAGAGATTAGAAAGAGTATTTATAGTGGGATGTAATGTAGAGATATATTGAAGATTTTGTATCTTGGTGCTTGGTATGTCATCATGTTAAGGACTAGGGACAAAATTATACTAGGCTATTACAACCATTACCCTACCAAAATGGAAATAGGAACAAATCACTATGAATTTTGTTGTTGGACTCCACAAAACATCTAAAGAGATAATCTTATATGGGTTATAGTTTATAACCTAACAAAGTCATCACACTTCATTGCTATCAGATAATATTTCTCTCAGTATCATAATTCCATGATATACTTTTATAAAGTGGTAATGTTTTATGGAGTACCATATTCTATTATGTCTGATTGGGTTCAGATGTTTCATGGAAAACTCTTTAGTATACCCTGGATATGAAGAAAATTTTCAACACTACATATCATCCTCATAAATATTTCTTGTTTGAGATAAAAATTAAAACCCTAGAGGATATTATTAGATCTTGTTCTATATATTTCCATGGTTTATATGAAAATACCTTTATCTAGTCAAGGTTTCACACTACAATAGAATTCACTAAAGAATTTAAATGGATCTTTATGAACCCCTCTATGGAAATAAGTGTAGAAATCCAATGTGATGGGTTGAGGTTAGAGAATGAATGATATTTGGACCTGAGATAGTTGAGGAAATGGGAATAAAAGTAAAATCCATTCAAAAACACATCAAATAATCTTCTAGTATACCTAAAATTTACAATGAAAATTGTTTACGTGATATAAAATTTGATGTTTCTAAGAAGGTTTTCTAATAATTTTCTCCATAAAAGAAAGTTATGAGATTATGTAAGAATGTAATGTTGATCCCTGTGTATATTGGTCATTTTTAGATTCTTTAATATATAGGGATAGTTCTGTATCTCCTTTAAATTCCATTAAAGCCATCTAAATTTCACAATGCCTTCCATGATTCTCTCCCAAGGAAGGACATACCTGACAATCACATGTAATAAACTTTGCTGTCATACCACTAAAAAAGAATATTTATTACTTGGAAAAAGTATTGGATATTATTGACTATATATAGAAATTTATTCAAAATAATACCACTCACCTAGTCAATGTTTTATGGCAAGACCAAAAATTTAAAGAAGATACATGGGAACCAAAGGATTTGACAGGGAAGAGGTATCCTTTTTTTCTGTATCTTAGTGATGAATTTCAAGAGTAAAATAAATTTTAAGGGGGAAATAATGTAATAAACCATTATATATTTTATTTATTTCAAAAAAATTTAATTTCTTTGATATATTTCGTTACACAACACATAATAAATTAACAAACTATGATATACTATTAATATTATAATTCAAACATGTTCGTTATAACCTAGACATAAGATTCAGTGTTAAGAAATGAATAACCACATTATGAAAATTAATTATAAAGGTTTTATATAAATAAAATATATTTACAAATAAGTACTTAGTGTTTTGTAAAGTCTTCAAATGCTTCAATAATACTTTTTTCTCAAAAAATATTTTCTATTAATTTTTTCTAAAAATATATTAAAATTAATTTTTGTAAATTTTATAAAATATTTTGGAAAAAATTAAGATCATTATTTTAATCAAAATATGAGAATTATTTTAGGGTGAGTATTTTATATTTTTTTTGAAATGATTAATTTTTCAATGAATAGTTAAAAATATTAAAAAAAATTAAACTACATTTTATAAAGCATGTTAAAAATACAATATTGTTTAAAGATGTTTTCAATTTAACCTTATTTCAATTATATTATTATTAAGCCAATTAGGTAATTTTAAACAGGTTTATTTTGACTTTTATTATTAAATATTTCTATACATAGGAAAATTTTCTCTTTGGAGAGATTATTTTTCACCATATCTGTGAGTTTGATATTAAATTAAATTTTTCCTATAATGTTAATGGAAATTTAAAAAATGAATTCAAAATTTTTAATCATAATTATTATAATTATATAATATGTTCATCTTAATTGTTTTCAAAATTTAATAGAGAAAATAATAAAAAAATTATTATCATAGTTAAGGTTAAAATTGGTATACCAGGGGTTAAACTAAAATAATAAGGGTCAAATGATCTAAACAAATGTAAAAATATCATTTTATAAACTTTTTTTCAAACATATCTCTTATAAATTTCAATAATATTCTATTTTGTATCCTTTTTCATGTTTAAAACACAGATATCAGTTCTTCTTTTTGAAAAAATCCAAGTGTGTCCTCTCGCCCATATATAAAAGGGCACCCACTCTCCTCTCATATTAACACTTCAGAATCACTCTGGTTTAGATAATACCTACCAAATTATCTTTATAGATTCAATATAAATATACTTTATGACTTATTATGGTTATGAAACCCTACTAAGAAATATTTTGTTACGAACCTTTGGAGGTTGTCCAATGGGGAGGTATCATTCTTAACCAAGTGTTTTTATTTTATTTATTCTTTCACATCATTGTAAGATATTCTGATAAATATTTCGATAAATATATTGATAAATAAAATAATTATATCACATATACCATGATTTTATTATGTTAATTATATAACCTATTTCTATCTCTTCCTCCATCAAATGGGAAATGAAATCATCCATTGTGTGTATGGAATACTACCACCACATGAACCGATGCAATTGGTTTTTCATCACCACCCCACATAGAAGAAGATAATGATAGATTTATTGTTCATATATGATATTTATTAAATATTTATACTCCTATATTATAATATAACATCTACCATCTTAACATCAAATCCATTGGAAAATGATAACATCGCTTCTGCGTACATGTGTACTACCACTTCCATAAAGTGTTGTGATGCATTTTTCATTTCATTTTGACATATATGTTAATAAGGATATATTAAATGAATATATTTTATATATTTGATATTATTCTATTTTGGTGAATTAATATTTATTTTTATTTCATTCCATCCATCATGAAATAGGAAACAATATTTATGCATACGTATGGACCATCGTCTTCATGAGTGGTATAATTCATTTTCAGATATCTAACTCTTATGTATGAACATAAATACATATATAATGTAAATATATGGCATTTATTTCATTTTTCAACTTATCTATATTATTTAACCATGTTCAATATAAAAGGATCTAATATTAAAAACCAAAACATACATGAAATACGAAGAAGTTATTACCTAAAATGTGCTTTTAGCATGGAATTGTTAATAAATAGGTAATAAAATGTCATAATTAAATCATATATGGTATGATATATATGATTATGGTTATATAATATATTTATCAAAAAATATATTTACTATATAGTGGTTTTGTACATGAATTAATCAAACCAAGACTTGTGGTAAGGGATTTCCGTCTTGGCTTTATTTTTTGTGAGGTGCATGCCATATTAACCACTTTTTTCTTTTATACGATGTATGTAATGACATTGAATGTATTTTACTATTATTATTATGAGTTTTATTGGTATTTAAATTTCCATATATGGTTATTTATTTAATTTTTATTTTTACATAAAAGTTTCCAAAGTGGTAATTTTTTAATGTTACAATATCACTGTTTATCGGGATTGTTTCTGGTTATACTTACAATGATGAGATCTTCTGATATAACTCTAAATAAACACATAAATTTTTTCATATGTTTATTTCATGAAAATAAATATTTATTTTAATTTTATATAATTTAGGTACTCATGACTCTAAAATAATGTTTATATAGAAAACCAACTTTATTTCTCTCTTCAGTAAAAAATTATTTTTCTCCAATGTCCATGTTTTCTATAAATATTTTAAAAAATATAAAATTATCAAATGATTTTCAAATAAATTTTTAACCATGTTTTAATTCTTAAAAAATGGTTTAAAATTAATCTTATTATTGTTTTATGAACTATGATCTGTTTACTTTTTACTAAAAATGTGAAAGAAACTTTCATTTTAATATTTACAACATGAATGGTATTTTCTGCCATTATAACCACTACATTATTTAAATATTACTTTACATGTTTACAATGTCATTTTAAAAGAAAATTTTTCATTAATATTTGAATAAGTTCTTTATTTTAAATAAGTTCTTTCAAAATGGAATGGAACTTTCCTTTAATAATATTTTAATTATATTTTTATGGAATTTCTATTTATCAATTACAACAACATTTGGTGTTTTTTTGCTTTATTAAGGATATGATCCAATTTTACAATCCTTATTATTTCTCTGGATGGATTGTGATTATGATACATATATTTTTATGAGACTCATTCCTTTTCCATAGTTTATGCTATGAATAATTGATGAGATGATTATAAACCCCATTTCTTTTCAATGGGTTATACTATGATGAAATATTTATGAAAGCTATTACCTCTCTGTGGGTTATGAAATGATTAATTTTTTATTATATTGTGTCGCATAAATGTATGTATAAACTAATAGGTATGACCTATATCTCCCTAAAATTCATTAGGTAACAATTAATGATTTATGAGATCAAAGGGTACATGGTAGGTTATCCCAAGCCTGAAATAGGGTATATGGGTGGTTATCCCAACCCTAAAATAGGGTATGGAATAGGTAATTCCATGTCTGAGAGAGGGAAATTCAGAGAATTTTACAGACCTAAAAGAGGGTAGACACGAGGATATCACAAACCCAAAATAGGGTTCACAGGAGGTTATCTGAAGCCTAAAGTAGGTACATGGTTGGGTAGACCAATCATAACATGTTATGAATGACTTTGTGGGTAACAATTAAATAATATTTTTTATGTATATGTGTATTCCACAAATCAAAGTTTTATGCTAATTTTCTCATGGATTGTGTTCTTTGATTCTTTTATGATTCATTTCTTATGAATGGTCATGATTCATTCCATGACACAATTTTATGATCTATGATATGTAGGGCATGTTTTTCCAATATTTATCTCATGTCCTCATACCCTTATTCTCATATTATGTTAATATATCCCTTTTTAACCTTACTGGGACTTTTAGATCATCCTTTCTTATGTTTCCTTTCCCTAGGATTTGAGGAATGGTATTATTTATTATATATCTAGGAAGGGTGCTAGTTATGAAGATCATAGTGGGAGATGGTGTAGTTTACTTATGAACCATTGGTTTATGTATCCATGTTTCCAAAGACACTAAAAATTTATGATCTTCATGAATTTTTACATAAAATTAAATGAGTATTCATATATTTATAAGTAATATATATTTATGATAATCCTTGGTATCTATAGTTTCTTGGATTATTCTCCCTTCGCCAACAACATGATATGGCCCTCCTTTTATGGGCACATTATCCTCTATCAGTACTGAGGGACTGGCATCCCCAAAAAAACTCAACATCATAGCTTGAATACTCTATGGCGTGACAAGTTAATTTGTTATAGGAGATTTATGAGTCTTTAACCAGTTCCATCAACTCCAAAATAGGATTTTCGAGGAGACGTAGTGTGTATCTACCCATCAGACTGGTTGGCTCAACACACTAGCTACATAAGATTCCATCCAAACATGGGAAAAGTATTAAGAAAAATAATTATAATCATGATTAGGTAGTAATAAAAGCTTTGTGTAATTATCCTCAGGTTTTATCATTATCTATAATGGACGGTTGATCCTGAGATTTGTTACCCCTTGAACATAAGAAAGAGGTACAAGAGATACATTTTAATGTAATAGAATTGATGAGAAAATATATAAGGTGTGTATAGATCACAAATAATTATCTCATCTAAATGAAAAATAATAACTCAATCTAGGAATGAAATTTTATGTGCCCTATCATCAAGGAAACTACCGTTGTCATTAATGATCTTTCCATAGGGTGTGGGGTACATTGAAAAATTGAATAAATTATATTTTCTCCGCATGCTGAAAAACTCATGGATTACTAATGATTTCACCTTGAGGCAAAAAACATTTAGAAATCAAGAATTGGAATAGGGGATGGTGTATATCAATAGTATTTTAGTATATGTAACACCTAAAGTTCTCACATATCAAGCCAAATTAAAATTGGAAGGTCTTGCTAATCTGATAAGGGGTATTTCCTTATTGAATATGACTGAGAAACTTATAAAGATGAGAAAGGATAAGAATAACTAGGTTTGGAGTCCACTATTCTTCCAATATAACTACCATCCCTAATTTCCCATCTCATATTCCCAAACATGCATCTCTAATTGGGAAAATCAATATGTTTAGGAACATGGAAAAAAATCTTGTGAACCAAAGGGTTGGAGATACCTTCAACATCACATTATAGCCCTATAAATATTACACTTTGGCCTCCATAATTGCCTAATAAGTTCCCACATTATCTCAAAAATTTTAGGATAGAAAGGGATGTGGATGCATGGAATTTTTTTTAGTCCCAATTCAATAAGAAAATACTCCAATACAATCTATAAAATAAATGATCATGTCTAGGTTCAGATCCTCTTTTATCCTCTCCTTGAAAATAGTAAGTATATCTCCTACCAAAGTTGGAGTATAATTAGATTCATCTCATACATCTAAGGATATGAGGAATTCATCATACAACTCTCAGAGTAGAAGTATTTTTCCAAGATAATAAATATCCCATAAGTTGTTTCCCACTTCTCCATGGGTTAGATAAAAAGAGTTGGTGTCACAAAACCAGTGGTGTACATGTCTCTAAGGATTTATGATTGATGGTTAATGATAGATTAAGATATTCATGTTCCCTTTCATATATGAATGGAATAAATGAAATTTAAAAATTTTATACAGCTATGTATAACTCATAATGAGAATGCCCATTCATTTGAAAAAAAATTCTTCTGAGCACAAGTCCATTTCAAACACCTTACACATTTTGGACTGTCAAAATAGGATAAACATATAATAAAATTACTCTAAGAAATTTGTTAATGAGTAAGATATAGTCATCTAGGATTAGTGATGATTTATTAAAAGTGTAAGAAAACCCTTGTGATTGTGACATGATCAGTTGGCTCTTCTCAATAATGATTGATTACATACAGTCAAAGGATGATTTATTATAGGTAGTCAGAAGATTGTATTTGGGTTAAGGGATAGTGAAATCAATCAGAAGACCAATTTTATATAAAATTGACTTCTACAAAAAAAGATATTTATAAATATTGGTTGAAATAATACCTGCCAAAGAGTATTTTTTTAGAAAAGACTTGATATTTGGGATCGGCGTTGTGATTCCCATAAATCATATCCCTTTAAGAGGCTATTTTGGATTAGATCAATGGGGTTTAAGTTGGATGGTAAAAAAAAATGTATTAAATAAATTTTGGGATGGAAAAATCCAAAACACATGACTTGGATGGAATCATACTAATTACATGATCCATTTTGAGAATTGTGATCACATAACCCATAAAATTTTTCATGATTTCATGATTAGTTCCAAAATTCATGATCGCAAGATAATGGTAAAGTCATGAGAATTTGGAAAGGCTTCCTTTCACCATGTGACATCTAGTAAAATCATGTGATGAAACCTTGTATCCAATTACATGCATCATAGTTCAATTTATTTACCATTTATTAGTTAGAGGAATGGTTTCATGGGTCATCGGTCCAATTTGTTTGCACGAAATGATTATATGAAGAGGTTATGAAATCAAACTGCATGATCAAATCTCATGAATAGTTATCATGAAATGTTTATGTGAAGTTATCTCATGAATTAATCAGAAAAAATAGAGGAAATATAATGGATCTATAGGTTTTACTTGCAACTAAAATATATGAATCCTTGTGCCCCTATCTATAAGAAAACTCATTGAATATAAAAGGTCTCTCAAAAGACCTAAATATTATTAGAATACCAACCAATAGAAACCCAAGAGACTCAGGAGTTAAGTTACATCCTTAAAACCAATTCCTTCTTCCTTTGGACTACACTTCTATGGGGGTAATTCTTGACAGCCACCAAATGAGAATTAGAAAATTTTGGGTTGATGAAACACTTAAGGAATGGGTATTATTTTCCTTAAAAAGAAAATATGGAAGAAACATAGAGATATGGATATTAATTATTTTGGGAAAAAATTTAATGTTTATTGGGACTTCCGATCATAATACCTTTAGAGCATCACACGAAGGGGTTGCATGATTTAAGAGATTTATACACTGATTATAAAAAACTAGTCTGACAATCCCTCTGGATCTCACAAAGGCATTTAGACGAGACCTAAAAATATCTTAAAGGATTTTAGATGAGACCTCTTGATCTCAAGAAATATTTATTATGATCCCTAATGGTCACATGAGGTCCTTAGATGAGTCGTTTTTATCGTGTGAAAATATGAATGATATGCACATAAAAGACACTAAAGTGGATCATGTGACAGAAAGTTAAAAATGATAGGATCCTTACATGATAAAATTTACACTATTTTTCATAGGAATATCATTTGATGTGTCATCTCACACATGTGAAATCCTCTCTGATAGACAGACTAATATCACAAAGGGTGTCAAACATGTGGTATTGATCTCATAAAGGCACTCTAACTTGTCAACTTGTTATTGTGGAATATTGTTGACAATCTGTGGGGTCAAGAAACCATGAAGTGATAGAGTGATCATGGAGTCCTTTTTTATCATGTATCATATGGATGACGTCATTAATGACACATAGTCAATAATGTGAATTAGATTTCTCATTATATGAATACTCCCTCTTTAAACATGAGCTAAAAAATGAGATTTAATCTCCATTAAAAGAAGCAAAGATACAGGGTTCCTATTTATATAAAATCCCCACTTGGCACATGATGAAAACACACATAGAG